>CM070538.1:109338-1309338 GCA_036346415.1 Raddia guianensis | reverse complement strand
CCGAAACTTGGAAATTTATATGCAGCAAGCCACTGAAGCCAGCAACAGCAAGCCATTCATGAACCTATCGGCAACAGCAAGCCATTGAAGCCAGCAACAGCAAGCCATCGACGGCGGCAAGGGGTGGCTCGGCGGGGCATGTGAGGTGGTGGCTCGGCAATGGCGGGGGGGGTGGCTCGGCGGCGCATGAGGGGTGGCTCGGCGGCGTGGGGGTAGATCGACGGCGGCGCTGGTGAGGGGTGGCTCAGCAATGGCGGGGGTGGCTCGGCGGCGGCGCGGTAGGGGGCGCCGGCGTGGACCGACCCAAGAAACGGAGAGGCGGAGAAAGCCGAGGGAGACTGGGAGAGAGAGAGAGAGAGAGAGAGAGAGAGAGAGAGAGAGAACCTCACAGCAAGTAGCGGCGGTGGCCGTCGGAGTGGCGAGTGGCGGCGGCCACAAGCTGGGCGTGGGGGAGGCGTGATGCAGGTCAGGCTTCTTTGCCATGCTGATGCCCTGATGTCTACTAGGGTTTTACCGTTTTAGGGAATGGGGAATTGGGGATTGGCCTTGGTTGGGTTTGGGTACTTTAGTTCCACCGTGCCGCACTAGGCTGTGGCGCTGTGTGGGTGGTGGGCCGTGGGAGCATGGGCCGTGGACGGTGTAAGGCTATAAGCCTGTGACATACTGATATATATGTATGTGGTCCACGTGTCAGAATTTGGGTTACCTATGGGTACAGAATTATACCCGTACCCGAACCCGAAATACCCATGGGTATAGGTTGCAACCCATACCCATGCCCATCGGGTCGAGTACCCATGTGTTTTTCTGCCATCCCTAGGCTACCCCGTCCGTCGCGACACAGCCGGTGTGCGTGTGGCCTAGGCGGCTGGAGTGTCGGCCCATCTTGCAGCGGGAGGGTAGGAAGACGTGAGGAGGCAGCCCAGCAGGCGGAGGAGCGGAAGGCCGGCTCTCGGCCCATGCGGGGCAAGGTGTGCGGCCCAAGAAGCGGTATGCAGGCGAAGCGATCTGAAGCGGCGGCCCGGTCGATCGCGGGGACGGCACGGCCAACCAATGAAGTGGCCAAAGTAATGGAAGGTCGGCGCTCGGCCCATGAGGGGCAAGGGACGCGGCCCAGCCAGCTGGCGCGAGGGAGGCGTTCTAAAACGAGGCGGCCCAATTGGTGCTTGCATGGCCCAGAAGGCTTGAGCGGCGGCCCATTAGGACGGGAGAAAGGCCCAGCCGGTGCGGGTGTGCCCAGCGGCTAAGAGCGCCGCCCATTGCAAATGAATAGCCCAGATCGAGGGTAAGAAGAGGCGGGGAGGCGGCCAAAGAAAGGAGGAGCGAAGGTCGGCTCTCGGCCCATCGCGCGGCAGGTCGCGCCCAAAGCGGTAAAGCGCAGGCGGCGGTCTGAAGCGGTACGCCCGATCCGTCAGCGGGCAAGCGTGGCCAACCAAATCGAGCGTGGCTCGGTGGATCGAACAATGACCTATCGGTGGCGGAGGCGCTGCCAACTCGTTATGTGGTGGCGAGTTCTGACGGGCGAGCCAAGCGGTTTGGGTCGAAGGCGATTTTTGTTTATTTTATTTACTAGCAGCAATGATTAATTAATATATTAATATATGTACATCTGAAATCTGAAATAAATTTTAAATTGCGCATAACATTCATATCTACTTGCTGTAATTTTCCATGACAATTTTCATACATTTTATTTATGTGATTTTCTGCATATTTGAATATTGTTTTATTAGCTTATGCTAGATTCCAAGAAATGAAGGAATTTTGACGATGCTCCGAAAGGGGGGTGTTTATTGTTAAAGACAAGTCAAGTTTTAAACCTTTGACACCTATGCTTCTGAAATTGTTTTATAGATTTATTAGAAACATTCTATGTTAAAACTAAAAATGCTAATTACTTAGTTTAGGTACACCCATCCAATATTATTATTATTATTATTATTATTATTATTATTATTATTATTATTATTATTATTATTATTATTATTATTATTATTATTATTATTATTATTATTATTATTATTATTGTCATAGGTTATTATTTTTCACTTATTTATATTGTCATACCCATGATCTAGGTTTTGCATGATGCTTAGAATTATTAGACCCCTTCAAGCATACTTGTGATGAGTTGTCTCATTATACTGTTTTGATGTGATTTTAAAAGAATTGTCATCCTCATGTTTCTAAATTGTACATGCCCTAAAGCAAACAGCGAAGAAAATAATTTTTATAATTCATACGTTGCTTAAATGAAAACGTTGTCTACATGAAAAAATGCGTCTCGAAATTATCTACAACTTTCGTGTCGAACTATTTTCATCCGAGTAATGGAAGATCATGAAAATAAAAACTACTAACTAGTGCCTCATTTCGGGTCGGCTCGGCCCAAGCACGGTCAGAACAGTCGGGCCGGGTCGGGCGGCCCGTCTTGTATGGTTTCCAGGCCTGGCCCGGCATGCCATTCAGGTCGTGTCGTCCCGACCCATCTTTTTCACCTGTCGTGTCGTGGTTCAGGCCGCTTTTTTTGAGCCGTGCCTAAGCCATCTCGGATGGCCCGGCCCAAACTCCCAGTACTAGAAGGGACCTAAACAGATGCAGAATAGTCAATAAAAAGGGGGAATTAACTAGAGCACAATGCAGATTGGTAGTTTAAGTTATGACACACTATCTTTTTGGGGTGCAATCAAATAATACTACAGTTGTATCCAATTGCTCCATCAAACTATTCACATGTTGTCCTAACTCAAAATATTCAAAATAAATACAAACAAAATCATAGTTTTGTTTTTTTTATATTTTGAGTTAAGTCAACGTATGAATAATATGATACAGCAAATTTGTGTCAAATAGTAGTGTTACACCCTACATTTTTTTTATAAGGCGTCCACACATTTCAATATTTAAACTTTGTATTTTTTGATCAATAATTTATCTAATAATATATATGTTTGTGATATTAAAATCATACGGGTACATTCGTATTTGAAAAACATCTTTCAATGATTATAATTTTGCTATCATAAATGATAAACTGATAGGAAAAAACGAAGAAAGTATTTGAGAATGCCTAAAAAAATAGTTTGTCACAGTCCCACTTATAGATGGACAAATGGGCGGCCCGGCACGGCCCGGCCCAAGCCCGACTAGGCATGGACCCATTTAGGCACAGCCTGTTTAGGCACGGCTAAGCGGGCCGTCGTGGTGCAAACCCATGGGCCAAGGCCAAGGCCGAACGCGACACGATAGCACGCAAAACCGTCTTAGGGCCTACTGAGGCACGACAGGCTAGATGGGCCATGTCAGCCCATTTAACAAATGGCTAAGAAAATATCCTCAAAATAGGTAAAAATGAGGCTACCAAGCTTTGAACCTAAGATCTAAGACTTGTTTCCACCTCTGATAACCAGTAGGACACTTGTTCGTTTATGTTTATTCCATTGTAGTTTGTTATAATATACATACTATTAAATAAAAATAAAACAAAAACACAGCCTGGCCGATCATGCCGTGCCGGCTCGGGCCCTATCTACATCGTGTCGTGCTTCGGGCCGGGCCAAAATGTCGTGCCTCGTGCCGGCCCTTTTAGCCCGGCCCATTTGGCATCTATAGTTCCACTTGTTTGCACTGCCATGTAGCCAAGGAAAATTTGGTTATTTGCTACTCGTTTTGATTGGTTTCCCATAAAATAAACAATTCAACATATAAGCTAGACTTATCAATACCGTTCTGTTTAGACTTATCAGCAAAAAAAAAACTATGTGCTAAATTGTTTGATTGATTTATGTATGATTTATGTATGTCAAGTTAAATTTTGATAAACATATTTCTATTTCCAATATCTGAATTGTTATATTAAAGGTCCGGAATGGACCGTTACCGAAATGTTCCATCCTAATAGCAAAATCGGAATGGCCATCGAAACGGTATTGATAAGTTTGATATAAGCACCATCAGCGAAGATCCCTGCCATTCATCGACGGACAAAAATAAAATCACTTTCACATCAGCTCGCCAAGAAGATAGCAATGACCAGGAGCTCAGCAATTGTTTCTAGCCTCTAGGTAGTACAACGGTAATATAAACTGTGGGAAATTGCGCCAGGAACTTTCTAGTTTCATGCCATTTGCTGAGTCAATAGCCAACAATTTTCCCTATGAATTCACTTCTGCAACTATAAACACCTGCTACGTATTGCCAGCTTGCCACTACAAAACTACAACCAGCACAACACCTTGGTGCCGCCCTGTTCGTTGATCGCCACGGCCACTCTGCTTCTGCTACCTCTGCCAGCGACATGAACACCTGTTCAGCAGCTTGGATCTTTACCTGCACAGGCTCAGTGACATCGTCGCGGCGAGGAGGCAACTCAGCGACAAGGCCGCCGCCCTCTTGCTGCCGGCGGCGCCGATGCTGTCGCCGTAGCCCGGAGGCGAGAGCGACCCGTAGAGCGGAGGCGAGCTCCCATACCCACCAGGAGGAGAGTTCTCGTAGACAGGAGAGCCGAAGGCTGGTGCCGCCGGCGTCGATGTGTTCAGGACCGAAGCGCCGGTGCTGCCAGTTCCATCACGCAGCAGAGACAAATCAAGAAGGGAAAAAAAAAATTCGACCATGCTTTCAGTTCAATCGGCACGCTCTTTCACCGGTTCGAAATTGTTTCAGCTTATCTTTGAGTCGCTAGAAGCATTTAGATATTTACCTCGTCGCCGGGTACTGACACGTCGAAGTGCCTGCAAAATCGGGACCAGGTCGATAGATTCATCGTTAACGCAGCTGTGAACTTGTGATCATGAGATGGAGTGATTAGTAAGGGAAGAAATGGTGCTGATTACTTGGGTTGGTGGTGGTGAGGATGGCGGTGCCGCCGAAGTCGCAGCTGGTCTGGACGGGGTTCTTCTGGTAGTAGCTGTTGAAGGCGTAGGAGGCGTGGTCGCGGACGGTGTCGGGGTTGAAGCAGCTCCCGCCGGACTGGATGGCCGAGCAGTCCGCGCCGTGCCCACAAGCGTAGTCCAGCGCCACCTGCAGCGCCGGCGTGCTCGCGCCCTGGCTCGCCACGCACCAGCTCCCGCCGCCTCCGCCCGCGGCGACCGGGTTGGCCAGCGACGGCGTGGCGGACGCCGGCATTGCCGTGGGCGTGGTCACCGTGGGGGCCGTAGGGTTCACCACTGGGACGGTCGCGAGCGGCGTCGTCACGTCCAGCTCCGGCATGTCGTGCGCCGCCGCGAGCTTCGCCGCGACGGAGAGCTGCCGCGGCGCGTCCCCGTGCCCTCCCTGATCGGCCGCTATCCCTGCAGCTTGAACCGAAGGATAATTCGTGTGACCACCTGCATAAATTCTCACTTGGTGCCCTGATCTTTATTCTGTTGCGAAGCAAAAGTACACTTTTGTTTGAGAGTTAAATCTCTGATAAAAAAAAGGTATGCGTTTGTCTCTAGCTTGATATGACAGTGTGTTGTTCGTCAGCTCCACCAACTAAGCAAAGTAGCAAACCATTATAGAAACTAAACGAGCAACACACTGTTTACTGTCGCTTTTCAACCGAGCTTTGTTCTTCTGAACAGAGTGAATGCTAGGAGTACTACTTAACACGGTAACCTCTAACAGCAACAGGACAGAACACCAGGAGCAACTAGAAGTTGAAGAGAAAACATGCAGAGTTCAGTAAGCCGGCAGCTCACCATGGCAGTAGAAGAGAAGAATGACAAGAAGACCTAGGCAAAGGACCAGCCTAAGACCCATGCTTCAAGCTTGTGCAGAGCTCTACAACTTGGAGAAAAGCTTGCTCAGCTCTGCCTCCCAGCGAGGTAGTAGTAGTCAGCCGGTAGGGTTTGCTCACTGAGAGAACAAGTGTAAAGTGAGCTAGCTGCTGCTGCTGTTGCTGCCTCACTCCTCTTCCACTCCGTGCATCTGCATATGCTGCTGATGAGCACGAGCAAGCCACAGAATCACAGTGTTCTTCCCGGGTGGGGGGGTCGGGGAATAAGAGGAAACTTGAGCCGGGAGGCTAAGAGCTTTGCAGGGTCACGCAATTAAGAGATAAGCAATTGATTAATCTAGCGAAAGAGGTGGGAAAGTAAAAAAAGGAAGAGATGCTGGGTGAGTTGGGAGGTGAAAGAAAGAAAGAAAGAGGAGAAATTCCTCTATGTGGGGTTCCTTCATCATGGCCTTGCTATCATGACCCATGGATTTTCATTTGGTGTGCGGTTGGCCACACCGGGATTGGAGCGAATATTTCAGATTCGTATGAGAATGTTGTAATGTTCTTTCCCCTAGCTTGCACTGACACACTGTACCTGCAGCTGCTTGTAGCTGGTTCAGTGACTTCACTCTCCAGCCTAGCCCTTTATGCAGTTCATCAGAGAAGTACCTCACTCAAATCCACACCGGTTTTTCTTTCCCATTTGAAATGAACAGAAGCATACACTACTAGCATAGCATTCACGGCCTCCGGATTGACTTTTCGACTGCCGGATCAAGTTGGTGTCAAAAGAGATCGAAGAAGCTGCACTTTCTGGCTGATGCCGCGGCCTGCCTGCTTCTCTCCTTTTCACTGTGCCCACTGGGCTTGCTGGTCACTGCATGCAAGAAAGAACGCATGGAGATGGAAAAGCAGGTCACCTGGAGCAAGCTCGCCTCGCCAAGCCGGCGCTCCAACCTTTGCATCTCCTTTCGCAGCCGCGCAGATCATAGAAAAAAGCTCAGAGATTTGCCTTTTGTCCCTCTCGGATTGGTGGCTTGGTGCTGCGCTGCGCTCTAGGTCCAGGGCTACGCGCCGCCTACTGGAAGAATGCGGCCGATCGCCGTTCTGATTTCCAAATTCCTGGGTGCCCGGTCGTGAAGCAGTGGGATCTGTGAAGAAATTTCTCTTTCTTTTCTTTTTAACAATGGAACAAAGTTCCAACCTCTACATCTACATGAGTAACGAACATGCTGTATACGACGAATACATAACTCTATTAATATACAGATCGATTGTTGTTCCCAATAATAAATAATTTTCTAAAACAATTGTTGTAGCACGTAAAATTGAAGTCAGACTAACTAAAACATTTTTCTAAAACCTAAAATTCAAACAAATAGACCAGTTTCCAACTATATGAGAATTTTTTTTAATTGGTTTAAAACCTAGGATTATTTAGGTTAAACGCCAAATAGACCAAACCAAGTGATAATCAAAGAACAAGTGTTGAAATATCTCCATGTTATCACATAAACAACAAAACACGCCACGTTTAGCTATATTACTGTAGAATTTTCTCTAGGCTGGTATAAAGGTATGGAGTATTGGAATGATGGAATCCATTGCGTGTCACTCTATAACCTACATTGATACTACTCCGTTAATACTAGTTTATTGGTAGGTGCTTAGGCACTGGCCATCGTGGAATGTTCTCATGGACTCTTTCAGTTTCTGGTGCACGGCTCGATGCTGAAACTTGGGACAAGGCGCGCCGCGCAGCGCAGGGCTGGAAGTTGAACTGATGGCTTGTGGCTTTTGCTGGCCATTGGCTCAGTCGTTCAGAGATACTGAAACGAGATGAGATGGAGCCGCATGCACATCGCATGGTTTCTTGGTGGGCTCGTCATGGCCGTAGCTCGTGGGTCCAACGCGCAGGCAGATTTGTTTGCCTACCATACCTTCTGACCAGCAAATGATCAGTGACTGGGGCGCCTAGCTTGGATCACAAAAAATTCATAGAGAAAAACAGAGTGGCTTTCGCATGAATTTTACAGAACTTGCATGCCGCATGAACTTTTAGAAAAAGGAAAGTATGAAAAATTTCAACCTCACCGAGTAGCAGCCGCCTCCTTGCCTACTGCTACCAGTCGCCTGCACCCACCTAGCTAGAGGCTAGAGCTGCTTTTCGCCGCGCTCGGGATTGCTGCTAATGGGCCGGCATGGTTAAACAATGAAATCTACCTACTCCATATAATTAAAACACGAAGCATCGGAGTCACCAAGTTAATTGTAAAAATTCTTACATAAATCAATAAAAAAAATTATATATACTATATATTGATTTCAGTGAGACTAGATTTTAACAGGTTACACAAAAAGAAAAATACTAAAAGTTCGAAATTAAAAATAACAAAATAAGAGTATACGCTAGATTAAAAGGAAAAGTCCATGTCAACCTCAATAAAAATATAAATAATATAAATTCGAAATTTAAAATAGAAATAAGAGTCCATGTTTAATTGTAGAAAAGAGACTGTACCTACTACAGTTACAAATAAAAATATCAAAATTTATAATAAAAAGTAGAAAAAATAGGTCCATGTCATGTCAGATTAATAGAAACAGTCCAAATCGACTACAAATACAACACTATAAATTCTCACATTAGTTGGATAAAAAGGTCTACGCCGTTGATTATAGCGGATCATATTACGACAGCTTAGATTGAAAAAATAGAGATTATTTATGTGTCAATGATAGTGGATCAAATTATATTGGTTTAGAATAAAAGAAAGAGTCCATGGCTTGTATAAAAATAAAATAATAAAATTTAGATTAAAAATTAAGTAATAAGAACTAGCATGATGGCCCGCGCAATTGCCCGGAGAGATGTTTAAATTCAAGTGTTTAATTTTTTTTTTGTAATTGTTTAATATCCTTTGGTGAGTTTAGTAATTTTTTACTTTTCCAGCAAATCAGATGGGAGTATCAACTTTTTTTTAAGTTTGCAGATATGACCTTAGTTACGGTGTTTCGATATATAAAAATAATTTATGTCAGCACATAGAGTTTGTTTGTAACTCATAATCTTTTTTAAGGTAATCTCCAACTCATAGTCTATCTCTAATATATCGGATCAGATTTAGAGTTTATCTCTAATATATAAGATTAACTTTAGTAATTCGTGTTTTGGACATTTCCGTTTTGACTCAAAAACGGGTATGGCTGTTGTTGAGAAATAATAAAGTTGTGGGCATGTCAATGTATACAAAAACACAAATAAACAAATATATGGAGAAAACATGTAATCTTTACTAATTTTGCCGGCAAGATATATGGTTTGCATTATTTTTGTGCCCCATAGCCTGTTGGAAGAACATCTGGAATACGCGATGTGAATCCTCTGGATCCGATGGTTTCGAGAGATCGTCCAGTTAATTATAACTGTGACATATAGCAAAAATGAAGAAATCATGAAACGCATTATTTTTTTTGGATCCGTATATTTTTGCTGTGCACCGTCTCAGGTTAAATCCACTGCTCAGATTGTATTTGCCTTTTAAGTTTTAACCCAAGGGCTGGACCGGGAAAATAAAATGCCATCCACTGCCTGTGTATAGACACTGTTATCTCCACTGGCTTGCGTCTGTTGGTATCTCACAGTGAAAGCAAAATCCCCATTAGCTCATCTCTTCCAGCTTCAAAATCCTCCTTGTCTGACTCGCTATTCGCTGGAAGAGGAACAATATTGGGGAAGATGCGGTGTGTGGCGGCACGGATTTGGGCGGCGTACCACTCGCTCATCCCAGCTGAGCTCGTAGCCCACCTTCTCTGATTTGTCGCCACCCCACTGTTCGCTTCCTGCCTCTAGTTCCCTCCCACATCCACGGCGCCTAGTAATGGCCGCCGGATCTCCTCCCTGTCCACCACCTCTGGCTTTCAATCGCACAGCTCGACCCTGCGATTCAAACCTCCGCGACTACAGCAGCGCCGTGTTGTGCGACATGGCCGCGGAGCTCGCCGGCGTGGTGGCCGCCTCCGCCGCCGCCGAGGACAGGCCGGTGGACATGCAGGACCTGTTGATGCGGTCGATGTCCCTGCTTAGGTACTTTTTAACAGATCTGCTTGTACATACATAAACATTTGTAAGTATTTATTAAAAATGAATCAAAAAGTTTTCTGTTGCCATGGATTTTAGTACATGGGTCATAGTATATTGAGAAATTTTAATTGAGAAAAGCTAGAAGATCTCCTTGTAGACACCGCCAATTTTTAACTATTATTTAATCAGCCAATTTCTGTTGCGTCCTTGATCTGGAAGAACTTAACACTTACACTGCATTTTTTCTTATCTGCCCTATGTACATGCATGATGCATCTCTCTCGATATCATATAGCTGCAATTTACGATGATAGAATTCTTTTGATTTTTGGAGGACAATCAAAATCTAAGACCTTGAATGATGTTCACGCTCTAGACTTCGAGACAGTGAGTTCTATTAGGTTTCTTTCTGGTTTTCCGTGTTAGTGGCTCACTAAAAAAAAACCAATCTTCTTGCCAGATGGTGTGGTCAAGAGTGAAAAAGGTCATCCACAAACTTGAGTCTTCGATGTTCTGGAATCCAAGTGGTCGCTAAATATATATGGATAATTCCACGCTATTTATATGTGTGATGAATAATTTGATATCTAAAGGACAAATTAGCATATATATCCACATGACAAATTTGTGAAAACTGAAATAGTAGATGATTTGACTTTACACTGCATTTTTTCTTATCTGCCCTATGTATCCATCTGATCTGAGGATGGCTGGCTTGCTTATGCTTGCATGTGCAGACATACTGGGCGTAGCATGCACGATGCATCTCTCTTGGGGGGAGGAATATCCCATCTGAGGTGTCTTTTACTCTTTTTTTTTCATGGCTGTCAGTAAGATGAAAGCCATGACATCTTACAGTAGTGTGTGCAGTGATGGTAGCGTTTTTTCATCTAAGATTCAGGTTCAAGATCTGATTAATTGAAAACACAACATTCTATAGTTTATGTGCAATTCTAGAAACATAAATCATGCAAGCCGGCTTTGCGACAGTAATATGGTTAACTTCAACAGATTATTAACTATGATTGCTTTTGAGTTTGCAGGAATAAGTGGCAGAACCTGTAGAACGCGTTTGTTGTCAGGCTGGAACGCACATAGTGAAGCCGTCGTTGTGTGGTTGTGCATGTCGTCGAAGTCGCCGTTGAAGCTGTCGTGTCGAAGTTGCCATTGAAGCTGTCGTAGGAGACACCGTTGAAGCTGTTGAGGAGATCGCGATGATCATTCACAGGGAAATAAATTTTGTGTGTACACTTTTGATATTAACGCTGTTTAATATGAATGAATCTCACCTGAGTCGAGTAGCATATTAGTTTTGATGGGGTCTGTTCGTCATGGAAGAAGCCGAGTAGCACGTGTAAACCTCCGTTCGTATCCATCCACTTTTATACCTGTTGTTATTTTTTACAGATACGTTTTTCCTAGATATCCTGGGCAACAAAAGGGGTTGAAGATAAGATCGCTTAATAACAATATATTATCTTCGCAGCCGTACATGCTAATTAATCCCCGATTTTCTTTTTAATTGTGGTTTCTGGAGAAATTTATGTACATAGCATTGGATTAGTTGTTAGTTACGGATTGTTCAAGAGATTTTTTTTTACATATCTCATCTCAACGAAATCAATGGTATTAGATGGCGATCGGACGGTGGAGGATTTTTAGCCTATGTGGCTCATTGTGGTGGCTCCGTGTTGTTAGTTACGGATTGTTTAAGAGATTTTTTTTTTTACTTATCTCATCTCAACGAAATCAATGGTATTAGATGGCGATCGGACGGTGGAGGATTTTTAGCCTATGTGGCTCATTGTGGTTGCTCCGTTTTCCTCTACTTTAATATAATAATAGATCCATGTCATATTAAAAGCCTCGTACCGTTACAATAAGGATTATATAAACCCGTAATAATGTCTATTTCACAGGCCGAAGAGCTGGTTAGTAATTTTTACCAGGGTTTACGTGCTGGGCCGTAGGACGAGGAAAAGAGACACGATTACTCGGCTAAATCTGTATTCTCGGGCCGCTATTTGTTAGTCCGGCCCATAAGATGTCTAGGCTTTTGAAAGGCTACTAAGCGGGCCGAACAGCCTCTGTTGCACTATAGCTCGTTCTTACCAACCTCATGGCCCTTGAGCATTCAGCAAGAAGATGAAGAAAAAAAAAATCGATTGAACATGGGAGACATGAGTACATGACCATCAGATCCTGAGAGAGGAAGAGCCGAAATGCTCAGCTCCGTTCATGTCGGGCCTACTGTAATCAACTCAAGAAACTTGGACAAAACCCATCCCGTCAATAATTCGTTTTAGTTTTTTCTCCAGATCAGTCTAATCCAATCATGCAACCATATCTTAACTCCCTGCAGCTCGCGTGACCAGTATTCCCGGCACGCAATGCCCATAACTTAAGCTGACACTGAATCCAACCCCAGCTACAGTAGGCAGCTGGGCGCAGAGCTGGGCGCACATGGCGGCAAAACTTGGCGCCACTGAACAAGCAAGTACTCGCCTGTCAGTGATCCAGCTCACGCTACATGGCCACGATCGATGCAGCTCCAGCCAGCGATGCCTGGGACCTGAAACTTGCTTGTTGTTAGATTCATGACTTGAGCTTGGGGCATGGGCCATGGTCTAGATTCTTCGAGGCATTCTCAGCCTCGAGTTTTCTGTGGCTGCCAGAGCTAGATGGGACAGTGAAATCAGGAGTGAATTGAATATCCCGGGCCACGGTGACATCTCGCGTCGCCGGAGGCAAGAATTCTCCATGCCAGATTCGATCCGGTCCGTGAAAGCGTCCTTCGATAATTATTCCGGACGTATGAATTAAGTGGGACACCGTCAGTTAGTAAAAAAAAAAAATCGCAGTCTTTGTTCTTGTCTGACCGGCCTCCCGCGTTATCCCTGTTTTATCGATTTCTATCGTTGCAGACTGACTTAACAATGTTACCTTGGTGATTAAAATATCAAAACCGGACTTCTTAACCAAATGATTAAAATAATTAGGAACTTAAATGTATAATTTACTTTCAATTTCAGGAAATGTTTATATAAAAAATGTAAACACCTTGATCAAACCATCTTTTGATTGGTCAAAAAATCTTTGACTGCTCAAGGGACTATTTGATTTTGGCGAGGAACAAAACATTGGCCGCTGAAATCACACCAACGAATATAAAAATTGATAAAAACCTAAATCTTATTGTCAAAGAAATATAAAAACAACTCCCATTGATGCATCAATCCGTCACTACGAACATCAACGATTCTCCAGACATGATCATGCAAACCAATCTTAGTTATTTTAGAGGCGTCAATTCCATCCTCATTGTGCTATGGTTGCTTACCTCTATCACGGTAGCCGCTCAAAGCTTACCCACCAACCACCGCCGCCAGAGGCAGAACGAGAGCAAACATGATAGGGTTCACTTGTGCACTTCTTAATTAAATTTTCTTGCCAGATGCATGACTATTAAAGTTTGGAGGTGCAAATATTAGAACATATGAGTTAATTCTTGCTAAATCTTTTCTTACATTCGGGTTCTCGTGCACCACCCTATTTAAACCTAGCTTCACCCCTAACCGCCGCTGCTCACAAGATTCGGGGTTAAGTGAAGCTTTGGACAATTTTAGAGAGACAATAATGTACTTTTCTTCATAAAATATTCTTCTCAGTGTCCAGCTCGACACTTAACTGCAGAAATCACGGCGCATGACCTATTGTGCAAAATAAAACAAACTTTAAGGAGTTAATTTTTTAAAAAGAAATTCGATGGCTAAATAAGTTTTTTTTTGTACAACTTCGAAAGTTAATAGTATATTTTTCTCTCGTATTATTTTTGAGCAGGATTACATTGTAATACAAGAAATCCACGTGACTCGAGTCAAGAGAATATATGAGCTGCCTCCAAACTAGGAACTCGCATGCTCCAAACACGACACCAATTCAAGCAGTACATCCTTTCCCGGAAAAGCAAGATCACGTTTCACCGCTTCGGGCAGGGCCGTCGTCTTAGCATTAGCAGCACTGTGGCACTGTAGCCTGTAGGCTGAACACTGCACCATGCAAAACTCAAACACACATGCCAAATATCTCGCCATTAGCAACAGAGGGAGCGAGCTGATGGATCGACGTGGACGAAGGCGATGGATGCAGATGCAGTAGAATGACGGCTCACCGGTCACCCGCAGGTGGGCCTTTCTCGCGGATTCGCAGCCTCTCGAAGCTTCCCCGTATCACTACCGACCACCATCATCTCCCACGTAAACACCAAACACAGGGAAAAAATCTTGCAGTGACGACAATGACATGACATGCATGCGTATATTCAAGACGCTATCATTTGGATTTTACAAATTACAATGGCGTGATTAATCAAGCAAGCTCCCATAATGGCATATAAAATGGCGCGGAGAGTGACCCCTGGCTCGCCCTCCACCACGATTAGGGGCGCGGTTGTGTCCCACCCCTGTGCTTAGTCGTCGCTAATGGTGGGTTACTGGGTTGGATCGCTTAATTAATTTACAATATTGGATCGACGTGATGCGCGCGCATGGACCCTAGCGAGCGAGCTACCTAGCGATGAGCCTCACATTGCTGCCACCCTGGACACAGCGGCGTCCGACGTGGAGTCAACCGGTCGGCCGGCGGGTGGCAGTTCTCCGGCGGCGAGGTAGGCGGCGCACAGCGGCCGGGAAGGTGCCCCGAGGGCGGCGTCCACGGCGGCGTCGCTCCACCGGTCCCTCATTGCTCGGTTCAGCCGCGCGACGAACCCGCGGCGGCGGCGCTCCAGGTGCTCCAGGAACCGCGCCGACATGCACCGCTCCCGGTGGCTCGCCGGCGGCGAGGAGGCGCCGCCGGGGGCGAGGTAGTCGACGATGGCCTCGGTGACGTGCGCCGGCGCGGCGCCGCGGCCGTCCCAAAGCCACATGCGCGCCACGGCGCGGTGCACCGCGGTGGCGACGGCGTCGGCAGCGGCGCCAGCTGACATGAGGCCCGGGTTCAGCGAAATGACGTACTCCCCGGGCGCCGCCACGCCGGCGGCGGCGGCCACGGTCGCGTCGTCGGCGGTGAGGTTGCGGCCGCCCTCCATTATGAGGGTGACGCGGGTGACCCGCTTGCGCGGGAAGGACTCGTCCGGGAAGAGCGCCCGCTCCACGCGGCGGTTGGCGTACTGGAGGATGCGCGCGGCCTCGCCGTTGGAGACGAAGAAGAGGTCGAAGCGCCGGCCGTTGGCGGTGCCCCGGGGGGCGGCATTGACGACATCGATGTGGAAGCCCTTGGACGCCTCGTGCTGCGCGAAGAGCGAGACGGAGGCGACGGCGAGGACGGCGACGACGCGGGCGACGATGCTCTGGGTGGAAGGAGACGACGGAGAGTCGTCGACGGCGGCGGCGGCGGTGGAGGAGGAGGCGGTGGCCGCGATGGGGAGGAGAAGAGGAGCTTCCATGGCTTGCTCGGCTTGGCGTTGGAAGCTTGGTGTTGGTCTGACAATAATGCGAGTGGCGCGCGCTATTTAATGGCAATTTTTAAGGTCGGAGTGGCCGAATGATTAGGCTGGCGTTAGGTGCATTGCCCGTCGGCTTGCCAGAGTACTCCATTTAGTTGGGTGCAGTGCAGCGTCCAGCGCCCCTATCGAAATAATTATGGGTGCTAACACATATTGCTACTCCCTCCAGTTTGATAATTCGCATCATTTGGGCGTTTGTGTTTAGTTGAAAAATTCGCATGTTTCAGGATCGTTGATTGCGAAATAAAACTTTACGTGGCCTTAGAACCATTTGTTGGGTGTGCGTGTAAATAAAGTGTAGCGTCAAAATTGAACCTGTATACGAACTCATGGGAAAGTGGGAGCAACCACTAAGACAAGCATTTATTTGACCATATGAGATCTACGAGATATTTAATACTTTCTTGGTATGTGAGATCGTATACAAAAACAGCGAAATTATCAAACTGGAGGGAGTATACTGCTAGCTTGCAGTTGCAGGGGACAAATGAGCGTGCATGTATGATGTATCTGCAGATCTGCTGCATTCACGATTTCAGGTTATTGTTGGTTGATTGATGGAATACATGTATATCGATTGTCTACTCCCACTGATATCTCATGTCATGATTATAATTTAGCAATGATATACATATATAGTATGATAATATAGATAGTTGCAATACCAACTTTTTTTTAAAAGGCAATTGAGCTATGACACTGAAAAAAAAAAACTTGGCTTTGGTATAAGCTTTACTATATGTGTCGGTAGCAATGACATATGGACTTGAGCCCTGTATAGAAGTTGTAGGGGGGATAACAAAATGATTAATGACAAAACTAAGGTGGACACGCAGTTCTACACTGGCCTACCAAAATAGTAATAATGAGTTTAATTAGTGTGGTATGTATATTTCCGAGCCCAGCGGCACCACACAAACCGCCGGCCATCTCATCACGCGAGCTCAGCCATTAATCTCGACCAATACCAATGACCACCGTCTAATCCTCAGCCTCCCCTCCACCAAAAACAAAAATCGCACGGACTCGTCATGCAATCAACCAACAAAGCTCCTAATCTTAATTAATTACTAGTTTGATGGCCACACAACTGTTCTTAAAACACACAAAAAAAAAAAATCCTGCTCCGTGCACGTCAGCCATGGCGGGCTGCCATTGAACACCCGCACGCGAAAGACAGGATTCGGTAATTCAGCCGATTAAGTTCTTTTGAGCTGATCTTAATGGCTAAACAGCTGAACGGCTGAAATATTGAATTTCGAGAGCTTCTCGAGATAGTTTCGAGATTCGGATCCATTTCATTTAACTTGCTTTTTAAAACGTTAGAACCCACCTTCAAATCGGCAAAAAAACGGACTCAAAAAACTCAAATCATATATCTTTTCAAAACGTAGATAAGTCGTTAAGCTAACCGTTAAGCTGAAAAGAACTGGACCAAAACATTATTAGAGCATCTCCAATGATGACATGTCATCTATCTATAAGGATTCTAACTTAGATTTTTGCATATGTTAAAAGAATGAGGGTGTATTATACTAACTTACACTTAATCTATGGTTGATTCCAATGTACTTACTGTCTATTACATGTGCACTCATATTCAATCTTAAATACAATGTTAACCTAGTCCAATGAAAAAAGGGTTATATAATATATATAGATGACATGCCATTTCTTTATAGCTAACAACCACAACATTGTAGATGCTCTTATAGTCAAAATGACAGAAACTGCAAGTCCGGCTAACAAACCTAGCCATATACATAGCAGGTAATCAAGCTAATCTAATAATTTTATAAATTTTCATATTTATTCTGAAATACTATATGTTTTTTAAAAAAGTCATGTTTAAAAGTACCTTTATTAATAAAACAAATCACAACAAAATAAATGACATTTAAATATTTTTTTGAATAACACAAATGGTCAAATGCATACCCAATAGTCAAAGGCGTTAAACAAAAAAGAACGGAGGAGGGAGCACTGTATATTTCCACGATAAATTGACCGGTCGGCACTCGGCGCCACCGTGTCATGTTAGTGCCTCCGAAAAAATGGAGATTTATCTAACCGCCTTGAAATTCACATGATACATTATCACATATCAGAAACACAAGGAATATACAATCTTTAGATGGTGTTAAATCCTGACTTTTCCATACAGAGAAAACGCCTCGCTCCGCTGAAAGGCTGAAACGCCATGCGCCCGTGCATGCTCGTGGTGGTCTCCGGCGAGCGGCGGCGAGCGGGAGCAGCTGCTTGGCGGCTTCTGTCCGTTGGGTGCGCGAGCGCGAACATGTATCCAGCGCGTACATGTATCCAGCGCCTGTGTTAGGTAGCTGAGGATGGTTTTTTGTACCATGGATGGTTTGATCATATGTATATCATGTCAGAAAAGCGTGGGCTTGCCTTTTCATATCTTCTTTCACAACAAGAGAACCCTTCGTTGTATTAATCTTTATAGTACACAACACGGTGCAGTGGTCGGGGAAAATTCTTACACGGTTGTATCAATCTTACACATGGCTGTTACAACTTCAAATAATGCACGGGTTGGCTAACTGTTTACAGTGTTTTCAGGGGAAAACTTTTTAAAAGAAGATGAAAAATTGATTGTATATCTGGCTATCTGCACCCTCTGACTATCCAATTTCCCACCTACGAAAATGAGCAGGTACTTCCAGGAGTGCTTACCTCCAGATACAAATGGAATTGAGGCCATTACAGAGCATCCTACCGAGCAGACTTTTGTCGACAAAACGACCTTATATCACATTTACCTGGAAATTTTTCATCCCTGGGATTAAAATCGTCTACCTGGAATTACAAGGAACAGAAAAATTAAGGCACAGACATATAGAGGCAGAGACACTGAAGATTGTTTAATATGGTAGGTTCCAACTGTTTACCTATGCAATAGGAATTTTCAGAAGGATAAGTGAGCAGAAATACAGGCATACAGATATGGCAATCCCAGCAATAAAATTTTGATATAGACGATTGTTATCTCTGCTGGGTATAAAAGCTCCCTTCAGTACATTTGTGATCTCAAACACTCTGTAGGATAGCTGCAGCAGATTATGAAATGAGTATCTTTGATGATTTTGTTGAATGAAATCCACCGAGGTTGGTTACTTACAAAAAGATATATTGCTGTAGTAAGCATGAAGTTAAGCATGGGATAATCTGGTATGAAAGATAGAAGCCATTTTGGTTGCCCATTTGGCATGCTAGACCTGTAAAAAAAAGAGCAGAAATGCTAATGAACGGAGGACCATTGGAACGGATGAGCTCCGTAGTGCATGAAACTATATGAAAACTTCAATGAAACTTTATGAACCTACATGAAAACAACATGAAACTATATGAAAACATCTTACAAAACTACATGAAACTATCTGAAACTACCTGAAACAACTAATTCGTTGCAACGATGACCCGTTGCCTAGCAGCCCCCCAAAAAAATAAAGACCTTGCAATTGCAAACTGCAAGCAGAATGACAACAATCCTACATGCACTTCACACCTTCACAGTTAGTGAAAGGCCATCAACCAAACAGAATTTTGATGCAGTCTAACCATGAATCTTCACTTGTCAGTTTATAAATTCAAACTTTTAACTGAATGTAGAACAATTTGGCAAAGCAAGAAGAATTCTATTGTTGCAAAATAAATAGTGGAGCTATCCAGGTAAACAGAATATGTTTTACTTTTGGCCTGCAATGGCTGTACTTCTACTCAAGATGAGGTCACGGATTGCAGGTACTTCTACTCAAGATGAGGTCACAGATTGGATCAGTGTAAGAGAAAGTATCTGAATATATTATTTGGTGCATACCAGTGGATATACTTCTAAAGTTAAATTCTTTCAGAGTATTAACACTAACACAGTTGAATCTCATTTTTATTTTTCATTTTTGAGTCTTGACCTTATATTTAACAAGGTATCAGTGTTTTAAATAACAGGCTATGACATTTAGCGGATGCCTTCTCCAAACAGCTATAGCGGCCGCTAAATGTCATTTAGCCACTAATAGTCCGCTATAACCAGCTATTTTCCATAACTCGGATATATCCCGCTATAGCGGCTGCTATAGCCGGAGATTGAAAACCATGCAAGGTATAGGGTATTCAACTATTCATGGCCGGACTACATGTGTGGAAACATATTCAAAAAACTAAGCAAAAGAATGGCATATGCCGAAATAACTTGGTCCGTACCTGAGCCAAATGTGAATCTGAGAAATATAAGTCTCTAGTGTGATCTTGCCAAGCCAACTATAAAAAAAATTTGGATCAAACGCTTAGCAAAGGTGAAAACAAAGGAATAGAAAGCAAACACTTGAACAGTCGTCAATGTAAGGGGCTACAGATTTAGAAGCTTACGCAAGAAGTGCCAGAGAGGCATTTCTCAGCTGCTGGGTGCAATTGCGCAGGCAGATATAAACACTATAAGAAGAAAGGTGCTATGTCAGCTACATTGAAACATATTTATTATGCACCATGCATCCATGCCATATAGATATATATGGATTTTGGAACATACGTGATAGGAATCCATGATGTATAGGGATGGTACTTGTTGTAAGTAATTTTGTCTAGCTTATAGATATATTCATACCATAGATAACCAGCCTGCAAAACGAACAGAAGCACTGGTTAGTCTAACATTTCAAGTTGATACAGCATTGTTAACTTCAAAACAAACACGGCCAAGTTGGTACAACAACCAAGGTAGTACAGCATCTTGCCATAAAAAGAAGTGCATTGGTAAAAGATGGCCATGCAAATTACCATCAAAGAAATAGTCACGATGGCTCCCTTGATTGACAATCTAACTTTAGCCTCGGATTCTTCCAGCTTCTCCATCCATCTTTCAACCTATTTAGGATAAAAGTTTCTAATATATCTAATGCAAGACAACAAACACTTAAAAATAGAACATAAAGTTTAAATTTGATGTCACCAATGCTATTTATATAGAGAGAGATTCCAAAGGGAGACAGATATGAAAAGAACTCAGAATATCTACTGGTCATGCATGCAATTTAAAAGGTAGGAAAATATGTATATCCATATCTGAAACACTTACATTAGGGTGGAAGTAAGCATAAATCATTCCAATAATCCATATGTATCGGTCAAGGCCAGATCGGAAACGCCACTCATGTAACAGGGCTAAGTTTGACTTAGAAGGCTCTGGGTCTTTATAGCCTGTATTGAAGAAAAGAACAAAGATGAGGCTGTGTACATCGTATGTTGTAGAGGCCGGAATTTCATTTCATTATCTAAAAAAGAAAAGAAAAGAAAATAACAAAGATGGATAATCATAATCCTGATCCATGACTAACAAGAATAATGCCATACAAAAATATAAAAGTAACTCACCTAGCAGAAATGTAAAGGGGGCCCACAAAAGTTCAAATACTCCAGGAATTTCCCATATCAAAATGACAGTCAAAAAGCAGCCTGCGATCTTTATAGCCATGATAGATGGTATCTCATTGTACTTGTTAAATAGACCAAGTGACCCATATACCATAAGTGTAAATAAAGTGTGCATCGGACAGATATAATACAGCATGTAATCATTGTCAAGGACAATACAACAGAATGCCACAAAGAAATTGAGCCTCCACATCATCTGCATTATAAGTATAGTTGTTGGTCTTTATCATTCAAGATGGTTGAGGGAAATCAAGGAGACTTAAATTGATTAAAACATATATGAAATAAAGGCTGAGGTAGAATAGCACCTGAGAAAATCTCGCAATGCTAAAATCTTTCTTGATATAATAATATGAGAAATTCCCAAATCCAGTCATCCACACATAGGCAGCAATGAACACACGAATTGCATTGTATATCTCTGAGGCAGCAAAATAGTGGTACATCAGAAATAAGACCTGGAAAGGCATATCGAATAATTAGGACATAATTACAACCGAAATTCAATAATGCAAAAATGCTAATGACATAATTGTCTATTCATGTGGTGTGAAATTATTGTAACATTCAAGAAACATAAATCTATCAAAGTAATTCCCAACAATAAAATCATTTATTGCCATAAACCTGAGAGAGCAGTTTGGACACAGAATAACAGATTGCAAATATTGAACGATAGAAGTAAAAGGTCTTCTTTAAATATAATGCATAACGAAACAATAATCAATCATCGTAGTCCATCGGCATCTTTATTAGTCTTTATCCTTTCAATCTAAGGCAAGTAGACTAGAGAGCAAGTAAAATAAGAGAAATTGATGCACCAGCTTATGCAGCGCAAGATGGAAGGTTCATTAAATGACATCAAAATACACACACCAAGATGATAGGATTAATAACCAATAAGTGCATTGAAATGTCATGACACCCCAAATCTATTGAAACTTCCAACAATAGAGAGAACAAAATCAAATCAATCCATTACATACTACAAGTTGATGGCAAACACTTTACAGTTGCTAAAAAACTAGAAAAGAGAAAAATATGCTAAGAATTCTTTAAAAAAGAGGAAAGGTCCATCATAATGTGAGTATGGTCAATAAGCCACAACAATTGGATGTTTAATAGATTATTAGAGTTCCAAGTTCCAACTCACAGTAGGAGAGAAAAAGAGTGATGCATACATAGGGAGAACACCAACAATCCTAGGTCTGGGTTGGGTGGAAAGGGCAGCAATTCATCTGATGTACGCTAAGAATTTAAAAATCATCGACTTTTGCATAACCATATAATCATTTTAGGTGAATGTTCCAGCCAAGCATTTTAAACATACTGCAAAGAGGATGCCCACACAAGTGTGTGGTCCACTGTGCTAGTTTAACAAAAGAATAAAGTAAACAAGTAAAATAACAAACCTGCATCCACCCTTTCCATTCTTCAGTTTGGTGGCGATTAAGATAGAGTATGGACTTTCCCGAAAATGCTGATTTTTCATGGTGCTTCTTGAGTGAAGTAAGTGCTGATGCTATGATGAGAAGAATATACAAAAAAAGAAACAGGTCTCGGTTGTAGCTCTGTAAAAAACAAACCAAAGATTACCATACAAGTAAAAGAGAGCAGTGAAAACAAAGAACATGTAAGGGTTGTTTAGCCTAGCCGAAGCTTATCCCTAAATTGTAGCTTATTACACAGTGCCAAAAGTTGGATGTGTAGCCTCAACTTGCAAACTGTTGCAGACCTATAAGCCACCATCCTTTGGTTACAGCCTATCTACTGATGATGGAAAACTTAAGCTTATCAGATAGGCCTGCGAATGTCACCTGCTTCGCAATGGCTCACTGGCTGTGGTTCATTTTGGTGATAAGCCTAAACTGAAGCTAGACCAGACAAATCCGTATAACTTACAGTTATTAATTGCTGGAAGAACAATGAGGGAACAAGTCATGGGAGGTTATGACAGCAGAAGCAACAAGAGCTATCCTCAGAGACAGGGAGGATGCTATGACCAAAATGTAGCGAATAAAGTGAGGAAACACTTGCTGCAGTTTACATCAACCGCAAAATAAAACACTTGAGTGTGTCAAGAATAGGAAAAAGGGGTTTATTACCTTCTTACTTTCTGGAAATATGTTTGTCCGGTCACAAATGTAAAAATAAACCAGAACAATGCCAACTTCGGCCCTGCAAGATTGTTTAAGGGCTCAACAAGCAATATCCTAGCTTAAAGGACACAGACGTATCAATAGGTAATGTCTTAGAAGGCCTAGAATTAATGCAATTAATTCACTTACATGGCTCTCAGCACAGCACGGTTTTCAAGCAGAAAAGACTCATCCATTGTTATAAACCTACAACTCACAACCACATTGAGACATCAATAATCTGCGATTGCATGTACTATAATCCTAAAAGATAAAAGATGCATTGTACTATTCATTCAAATAGTACCGCATCAAATTTGCTTTCGTAGACATGTTCCGGAACTTTGCAGATGGTGATTTCAATTGGCCTCCTTCAATTAATACAGCCTTATCATCTTCCTTGACATTTTCATTTTCCAAATTAGCATCTGAGTGGCTGCAGATGGAAAAATAAATAATGCATTAAATGGGGGATAGCTAGCATGTTGGTTCTCCAATCTATTCATGAAAAATTACGGCCAGGTCTAGTCATGAAAGTTCTGGTTGCAGACTATAATTAATTGGAATAGTGGTATGCAGTTGGTGATGAACATATACTATATAATACCAACTCGCATTTAAATTCCTAAAGCAAAGTAAAACAGAGTTTGTACAAAAAAGAAATCTTACACTTTCCCGTGGGATAAAGATTTTCTGTACTCCAGGACTTCAGAGTAGATCCATGCAATGAGGACAGGGAAAAGACCAAGCAAAAACGACACCTGCAAAAAAGGAAAGTATCTAGTTACATAAGTCCATGCCAACATCACAGATTGAGCTTGCCTAGCAGTTAGTCCATTAAGAAGGCATCGAATCAGGGGGGAAAAAAAAACAAGCCAACATTGGGTGTGTGTTATTTTTTTAAAAAAAATTTTGCATTGAGGTTGTAGTTACAATTGCATTCAGCTATCCAGTTTTTTTGTGTTATTTTTTCTTCAGGGGAAAAAAGATCTATCGCTATATCCCAGCCGAGTGGATTTGCCACTTGCCAGGATTATTTGCTGTTTGTTATAATGGTTTTCAGCAGACAAGAACTTGATCTCTTCCATATCATAGTCAACTTTGCAAATCTTGGTACGAACTTTCCAAATTTTTTCGAGCATCAAGCTGAAATGCGTGAAGGCTACGGCACCTTCCGCTTCCGGTGGACAGAAGCCCACCAAACTCGTTAGGTAAGTGTTGGATGTGATAGTCACAACGTAGTAGTCAAGCCCTGAATTCAATCGCCCCCTCGCACCCTGGAGCTACCTTAAACCATGGCATTAAAACCGTAAACCACGTTGCTCAGCAATGAACGATCCAACACACAGCAAGAGAACTCCACTGCTGCTGAGAACAAGCGCATCCATTTACACGAACTCTGGCACATTTCCTCGCCGAATTTGCCCGGCGAGAGCCCCAAGCGTCGCTGGCATAGCAGCTACCCCGAGAGACGAATCAAATGGAGGGAGCCAAGCAGCTAAACCCCTCGAGCGAGAGGAAGAAACCCCGCGGGGCGAGAGGAGCAGCGAACGCCGGCGGGGTTCCGGCGACGGCGACGGCAACGCACCTGGCCGGGCGTGACGGGGCCGAAGACCTCCATTGCACCTCCGCTCCCAGCAGCGAGCACGGGCGAACGGGGACGCCGGCGAGATCCGGAGCAGCCGCCTGGCTCAGCAGATCATGGCGGGTGGGAGGGTACGTGATGGGGATAGGGGCTTATATATACGCGCGCGCGCGTGGTGGCGGGAGGGGCTAGTAGAGCATGGCGCCGGTCGGGAGGGGAGGAGGAGATCTGAAGCAACCGCGGCGGGGGCGGGGGCCGGTGGGTGGTCGCGGTCGGAGCCGGAGCCGGAGCCGGACGGGGAGAGGAGGGGAGAGGAGACGGGAAGAAATCAAAATGAAAAATGGAGACGTGGAAATAGCCCGCGGCTGGTTGGGTTGAGGTGGTTGCGTTTGGTAAATGGTACCCTGCTTTTTGTTAGGCCATGTTTTTCTGAGCTAATCTTAACGGCCGAACAGCTGAACGGTTGAAATAATTAAATTTTAAATATTTTTTAAGATAATCTCGATATTTGGATCCATTTAATTTGATTTGCTTTTTAAAGCGTTATGACCCACCTTTAAAACAACAAAAAAACGAAATAAAAAAACTCAAAGCATATGCATTTTTAAAACGTGCGTAAGTTGTTAATCTATTAAGCCGAAAAGAACCAGCCTTATTCTTCTTTTCTCTTGTAGTTTTTTGGGTTTTTTTAGTTGAGCCCGCGTCGTGCTGCTGGTTTGGTTTTTTTTTTCGATATCCTATTTGGTTTTTTTTTGTTTTACGGGACGATCGGGGGCAGAAGCTGCTGGTGTACCAAAGGGAAATGATTCCGATTTCGGTGGATTATTGGCGTTTGGTGGTGCACTGCTGTGCTAAGAAGAGTGATGATGGGAGTTTTTTTTTTTATTGATTGGTGTAAAAGGAAGGATACAGGGCAGATGGGTTGGTTAAGGATTTGATAAAGAACAATGTGAGAGGTGGAGGGAAAGTGCCAAAGTGGTACGGTGCTATCAGGAATGTACAACACAATTATGTTTAGAGAGAGTGGTAGGGTGCTACGAAGAACGTACAACACATTTAAAGAAGCATCACAACTTTTTCTGCGTTTTTTCCCCGCCTTCCGCGGCTCAAGGCTTCTCCCGCCTCCCGCTTGCGCTTGCCCAAAGACCGCCCGCGTGTTTTCCGTTTTCCCCACTGCCCACCACGGCACGGCACCAGCGTCTAGTATATCTTAAAGGAAAAAGTCCACTTTTCCCCCCTGAACTATTGGCGCGGTTTGATTTCCCCCCTGAACTTTAAAACCGGGTAAACAACCCCCCTGTAGTATCCAAACCGGACAAATTACCCCCTTGCACCAAATCCATCCCGGTTTTTGCTGATGTGTAAGTGGTTTTGGGTGACATGGTGTCCATGTGGCATTTTAGAAAAAAAAGAAAAGGTTATTAAAATATAGAAAAGCACTAAAATCTTAGAAAAACATAATTAAAATCGTACCATATTTTTTCTAGTTTTTTTTGGATTTTTTTTAATTTTTTTGGATTTGTTTAATTGTTTCTAGCCGATCGATCTACTGTTTCTGGAATTTTTTTTAAAAGAATCCCAATTTTTATTTTTATTTTACATTTAACTTGGATTTGTTTTGGGCTGGGTACGATTTTAGTTTTGTTTTTCTAAGATTTTAGTGCTTTTCTATGTTTTAATAACCTTTTCTTTTTTTTTCTAAAATGCCACATGGACACCATGTCACCCAAAACCACTTACACATCAGCAAAAACTGGGATAGATTTGGTGCAAGGGGGTAATTTATCCGGTTTGGATACTACAGGGGGGTTGTTTGCCCGGTTTTAAAGTTCAGGGGGGAAAATCGAACCGCGCCAATAGTTCAGGGGGAAAAGTGAACTTTTTCCTATGTTAAACCTTGTCACTCTGTATGTCCCTTTTTTTTCTCTCCACGATAGATTGTTTAATTAAAATCTGTGTAACGTTTGGGATTTTTTCCCCCGTGATCTTTTGAGACGAGTATCAGCCCATTCGGCCCAATAAAGCCCGTCAAGGCCTAGCTCCTGCGCTTTTGCCAGCAGCACGCAGCGCCAATCCCAATGTCGACGCTGAAAATAAATAAGTGGACTTTGGAGTGGAGCCGGTGTTTTGTTGGAAGGAAGAGGTTCAGAATCGGAGCAACCCAAAAAACGAAAGGCAGTCTTGTTTCGACGAGGCACAACATTATCTTATGAGTTTACAACTTATTTGACGCGGAATTCAAGAATGTTTATCTTATGAGTTCGATATTTTAAAAAAACAATGTTGAAAAGTCGAATTGTTTTTAAAAATAGCTAAACAATTAATCAAGAATCCAACTTAACCACTTATTTACTTATCTTTATTTAAGATATGAATAATTTAATTTTTCTATTCTTCTTTTTTTCAATCTTGAAGATGTGTCTACAAACTCTCTAAAAACAAGTCAAACAATGGAAATCTGGCTCTCGAGTTCACCTTGGAAAGCTCTCAAAGTTATGAGATAGGTTAGATAGGTAAATAAGTCAAATAAGATAAGCCGTAAAGAACTAGATCTTAATCATTTGATAAATCATGACAAAATTAATTAACCAGCTAAACAGAAAACACAGGTATAAACTTGACATGTATGTAGCTGCAACACACACAAATTCAATGAATCAGCCTATATATTCTAATGAAAGCTACATAGAATATGATCAAAATCTTGTGGATACCTTTTTGGTTTATTCCACCAATAATACCTTTATTTAATAGAAATACTCTATAATAAATTACTATGGTATGTAAAATACACATAGAAGAAAATAAAAAAAGAAAATAGAATTATAGGGTAAATCCATTTCTGCTGGTCCGGAGAAGGGGAAGAAAATTATATGAAGCTTTTTTTAAAATTCAAGTCTTACGAGTAATATTCTACAACTAATAGCTCATTTATTTTACTAAGCCAGATCCCATTAAACTTGCGGTGAGAGTCCTCGGACGTCGGTGCGCGCGCGACAACAATATCGATCATCTAACATACAGCGTCTATTTATTAATTTCGCTGCCGGATCTGATGCTGTTGCGCCATTGCCATGGCCAATGCTGTCCTCCATGGGCATCTCATTAACTATCCCGGCACGTGAATGCTCTAGGCCTTGTTTGTTTCAGATTAAATTAAATTAAATAAAAATTTGTTATTTTTGTATAGACCAAATGTTGTAATATTTTGTAGTTATTTTTTATGGGGTTTTAAATTGTTCTCCTTAAAGTTCGCAAAATAATTTTTTTATAATTTTTTGAATTTTTTAAAACGTCTTTCGAGTAGGTCAATGCCATGCATGATGCATGCCACTCCTCTATCTGTACCTAGTTTTGACTTTTGACCTTTGAGACATCGGGTCCTGCGCATATATAGATCGTCACAGAGACAGCACACATATATGACACAACCCCCGGTAATACAAAAAAGTCACCGTTGATTTTTGTACACAACTTTGACAATCTATCTTATTCAAAAAATTTATGTAAATATTATTTATTTTGTTTTGATTTAGTTTATTATTAAAAATATTTTAAGTACGACTTATATTTTTATATATTTATAAAAAAATGAATAAAACTAATGATCAAAGTTGTGTGCAAAAGTCAACGGCGACTTCTTTTTGTGACCGAAGGGAGTATATCACTAGCTACACCTCCAGCCGTCGTACAGAGTCCTTGTGGGTTGTGGCGTAGAAGAGCGAGTGTCACTCTAGGTGCCTCGGCAAGCCGGCGGAGCGCAAGCACGGCGGCGCACCATGCAACTAGCCGGCGACGGCTGACGCGGTTTACAGCCCATGCACATCCACAGGTGAGGTGACACCTAAAGTTGTCTTCATGCATTCGCGAGTGACATACTACCTCCGGTCACAAAAAGAAGTCGCCGTTGACTTTTGTACATGTCTTTGACCATTCGTCTTATTAAAAAAAATGTAAATATCATTTATTTTGTTGTGATTTAGTTTATTGTTAAATTATTTTAAGTATGACCTATATTTTTATATATTTACAAAAAAAAGACGAATGGTCAAAGTTATGTGTAAAAGTCAACGGTGACTTCTTTTTTATGACCGGAGATAGTATCGCTCTGTCTATTACTCGATCGATCGAGGCGTGCCTCACAGTCACATATATATTAACCTCTTCGTTGAGAGTTGAGATAGACCAGCCTACACTACAGTAAAACGACGTAATTTCGTCGGCCTCAAACCGACGAAAATAATAATTTCGTCGGTTTGCCGACGAAATTAGGCCGACGAAATATTCCAGACGAAATTACACAACTTTTAAATTGTTTCGATTTAAATTAAAGTATTTTCGTCGGTTTGAGGTCGACGGAATTAAATCCGACGACCGCAACCAGCTCGAATTGTCGACGTGTCGAGATAATTTCGTCGGCCAAAACCGATTTAAATTAAAAGCCACGTCGTGGAAGAAGCGAAGCGAATGAGTCGAAATGGCACGTAATTTAAATCGGTTTTAGCCGAAAAATTACATGACACGTCGGCGTGAAATGGATGCGGCTAGGTGGCTTTTGGGTGGCGTGGCGTTAATTTCGTTTACCAAAGCCGATTTAAATTATTATTATTTTTAAAAAAAACAAAGTTCTTTTTTATTCCCAAAAATCACAGAAAATTCACAAAAATCACAGAAAAATCACAGATATTCATATCATCACAAACTTACATTCAACATCAAATAGCATCCAGCACATACATACAAATGGGTTTCAAATCTATCTGTCCACCTTTGCCTGTTTACATGCATACAATGCAATCATGCGATTAACTCGTGTATTACTTAAGTGGTACGGACTGCATTAAATCAATTGGCTAGCAATAAGTATTTTTTTAAAAAAAAGGAAGAAATTGACCAACTCAAAAAGATGAGAGCATAATCATTGGAATAATTAGTGATTAGTTCATGCTAGCATGGTAGATGTTTTTTTACAACACACTTGGGTTGCTCCCCGGTCCCCATTAAAAGTAGAATTTGAGGACAACACACTTGGGTTGCTCCCCGGTCCCCATTAAAAGTAGAATTTGAGGGCAGCACATCTGACTTCAGCGTGTTTAGCTTTACTCATGACTTATTGCTACCATGAGAGTGGAAGAACCAGGGAAGGAAGGATCCTTGACTCAGGTACAGGATTATGCCATGCTAAGAGGGCAAAATTTGGATCAAACTCACGCATAAATGTGGATTAATTTGAGTGAGGCACGAAGCTTCTAATTAGCCCCTAAGCACGACCAAGCATTCAGCCACCGCACGTACTCCCAGTCAGCTCGGCTAACATCCGAATCATATCAATAAGCATGCCGAATCACCTGTGAACTTTGCTACTACCGATTAGTCGGTACTCAGTTCCTCAACCAAGCACTTCGATATGCATCGCGACAGCACAAAAATGAAAATTTCTGGACCCGCACAGGCCGCATTGCTCGGAACCCTAACCAAAACCTCACCAACCAACCGATCCGCGCGCGAGGCAATCGACCTGCGGGTGGCGCTAGGGAATCGACGCCGATCCATACCGTCGTCGAGGTCGTCCTCGTCGCCGGGCTCTTCCTCCGCCTCCTGCTCTTCCTCGTACTCGTCGGCGATGCCAGCGACGTCGTCGAAGAACTGGAGCACGCCTTTGCGGCGGCGGCGCTTCTCGGCGGCGGGGGAGGACGAGGGCCCCGCGTCCCCGGCGCCCTTCCGCCGCTTGGCGAACCAGGAGAGTGCGGCGGCGTCGGGGAGGAGAGCAGCGAAGGCGGACCAGGAGGGCGGGAAGGCGAAGGCGGCGCAGGGGTAGCGGTGGGGCGGCAGCAGAGCGAGAGCGGCGGCGGCGTGAGCGGGAAGGGGGAGCAGGGAGCAAGGCGGCGGCGTGGGGCTAGGTCAAAGAGAGAGCAGTTAATGGGCCAGCCTGGCTAAATCGAAGTGGGCGGCAATTTCGTCGGCCGAAACCGACGAAACTACTGCCACGTCGGCCTCGGTCCTATTTTTTCGGGACACGTCGTCGAAAGACTATAATTTCGTCGGTTCAGACCGACGAAAATACAGCCACGTCATCCAGACCGCGAGAGAATCATCGGCCCCATAATTTCGTCGGTCAGAACCGACGAACTTATAATTTATTTCGTCGGCCCAGTCCAAACCGACGAAATTATCATTTTATTTTCGTCGGTTTTCCAAAACCGACGAAATTACGAGCTTATTTTCGTCGGTTTTCTTAGACCGACGAAATTATGTTTGGCCGACGAAAAAACTTCGCTTTCCTGTAGTGCTAGTGCAATGAAGAGCTGCACCTGAAAAATACTTTTGACTTCGCAAGTAAAAGGACTAGAATTGGTGCCAGAGTATTAGAAGTAGCACTTCTTCGGTGAATGAAAATGTGGAAAAATAATACAAACTTATTGGAACTTTTAGCGTCTGCACGAAATTGTAAATTTCAGGCGCCTGCGAAATAGCAATAGCGTAAAAAAATAGTAAAACATTTTGGAAGCGACCGAATAAAGTCATGGACAATGGAGAGGCTTCCATTTTGAAGGGAAAAAAAAAGGAGAATTAAAGCTGCTAAAATAAGCCTTGCAAAATGGAGCGGCGCCTGTTCCAAAGGCAGACGGCGAAAGAAACCGGGATGAATCTGGCCATCCCTGTTTGTCCATGTCGGCCCTTCTCTCGGGCCTGCGTCGCTATTATCAACGCAATGTATAGGGCTGTGAGTTTTCCAAAGAAGATCTGATCCTCCGAAGGAATGAAAAGCATGAGCATAAACTTTCCCAACATGGGAAGGCCCCTATGTTATTGATTAAGTAACTCACCCGGCGGCTTATTGGCTTAAGCGCGAAGATGGATCGGTCATCCTTAACATCTGGAATATTGAACAGTTACATCGTTTTTATTCTTAAACTTTGTTTTTAAGTTTCCATTCGTGTAATAAGGCATTGTTTGGCTTGCACACGTTCCTGTCGATCTTCTGATCGTCTCAAGGCCGGTAAAACGGGTTTGTTTGTTTGTGTTTGCGCCGCACGTGGTCGATGACTAGCTTTTTTTTTTTTGCAAAAGGGGACTCACCCCCAATTCTATTCCAAAAGAATAGAATTACAAAGTTCATCCATTCTAGAACTTAAAAACAAGCAAGTAATTGTCAAACTAGACATCCCACCAAAAGACTTTTTAACCTCTCTCTTTACAGACAGAAAAGAGCAATTCTGGAATTTTAAACGGTAGGCTCACAACTCCATCCAGAAATTTGATTTTTGAACCATACTAAAATCTAAACTGCATCTGAAATCATTCAAGTTCCAGCTCCACGCAGCAAATCCCCCTTGTCTTGATCCTCAGTGATCTGCTGAAGCACTTTTTTAAGATGATCCACCCCAATACGAATAGTCTCTTTTTCCTCTTCCTTGCATAGTCCTGTCCAATATAAGACGAGCGCACAGGCAGAATGAATGATTGAAAAAGGTGAGTATACTACAGTCCCTTGAAAACACCAATTGTTTCTAGCCAACCAAATAGACCAAAGAATAGAGAAAATACACATCCCATAAAATCTTTTCCCATTTGCCCATACTTTAGTAATCCAATTAAAAGCCCCACCAACACTATTAGGACGATTATTTGAACCAAAGCATAAGGCTATCACATCCCAAATAACACGGGCTATAGAGCAGCGAAAGAACAAATGATCCATATCTTCAATTTCAGAACAGAAAATGTAAAAAGGATTTCCACTCCAACCTCTACGCAACAACTGATCCTTGGTCAAAATAGCTTTATGGAACACTAACCAACCAAAAACCTTAATTTTCAAAGGAATAATAGCTTCCCAAACCCACTTAGGCCATCTTGGAGAACTCCCATCAGAATCACAAATGAATTTATACATTCCTTTAACTGAAAATCCTTTCTTTGACAGACCATAATTCCAAGAAAAAATATCTTTATCTGCAGAGAAGCTGAACAACTCACAATCATGAATCACTCTTCCCCAGTCAGCCATCATTTCTTGATCAAGCCACCGTCTAAAGGAGAGCAACCACATTTTTTGTTTTGCTTCAAAAACAAAAATACTCTTACTCTCACAGATCTCAAACAAAACAGGGAATTTTGACTTAAGATTATAAGAACCAAGCCATTTATCATTCCAAAAGTCCACTAGCCTACCATTACCCACCACCACCTCCCTACCACCTAAATAGAACTCTTTAGTAAACATAATATTTTTCCAAATAGCAGAATCCTGATTACTAATCTTGACTTGATGAACAGATTTGTTTTTAATATATTTCTGCATTACAAAACTTTTCCACAGACTCTCTTCCCCCGATGACTAGCTATTTGATTTGAGCATTTGAGCTTAGCATGCCGTTAAACTAGCAAGATAACATACATCTCTTAACGTCGTCTTTGAGTTGATGTAGGATTGTACCATGCACCGTTGTATCACATTTTTTTACAAATATGCGTGTGTGTGTGATTGGCAGATTCAAGCTCCTCCAACTAAAAGTCAGCTAGCCTTATCTTTTAACAAGCAAACAAATAATGTGACCAAGTTTGTTTTTAGTTATCAGATTTTGTAAAGCTATAGATACTAGAATCTAGTAACGAGAGACTGGAGGAGCGAGGTTAGCTCAATTGGTTGTATCCTAGGCTGTGGGAGCAACCGATCGGGGGATTGATCCCCTGCACCCTCATCGCAAGATGCGTGAGAAGAAAAAAGAAACACAGGAACGTGATATGAGATGTTGCGCGTGTGGAGCAAGAGCGTGAGATTTGGTGCTCGCTGATGAAGGCCTCAAGATACGCGGGAAGATAAAGAAAGCAAGAGCGTGCGATGTTGTGCTCGTTGAGGGGAAAAGGCAGGGAAATATGCGACGCCGGGGAAAAGCGGAAGGAGTAGCAGTCGAGGCTAACAGGGGGCATATGTGGCGGATAATCGGAATTTGTACGTAGGGGAAAAAAAAAAAGAAGAGGCCATGTGACCTAGTAGAGAAAAGGATTTGTAATATGAAACCATGTAAACATGTTTCCGTTTCAGTGAAATGGAAATCAAGGTATTTTCCCTTGTTGAAAAAAATAACGAGAGACTCCACTGTGTTTTCTTCTATAACCAAGTTACTCTCTCTTTTTTTTTTGTTATAAATGAGAGCACCATAAAGCTTCAGATTCTAGAATGTAGGAGTCTCTACTTCCCTATCTTCCACAAAGACAAACCCTATCATACCAGACGCCATATATACAAGACTCTAGCCCGCCCTTCGCTCGCACGACACCTAGCACATCGGCTGGTGCTAGGCTAAGGCTATGCTAGCTAATTTTATAGAAAAGTCCTTAGTCCTACTGATTTTACAATTAAATCCTCGTGAATTTTGGACGGTCTGATCGGCTGATCAAACAGTTCTCGATTTATTTCCCTTTGCATTTTTGCCCATGGCTTTTCGGTCCTCAATCCACCATACCTTGGCCCGCCTCGCTCGCACGCTGCGGTGGGAGGAGCCCTAAGTGTGTCGTGCCACTCGCCTCACCACGTCGTTTGTCGCATGGCCTCTCCCATGCCAACCTATCGCCGTCTTAGCCGGATGGGTGGCGCACTGCCTCACTAGTACAGTTGTTGTCCCTGGTGGCCGGCGCCGCAATCCCCTCCTCCCATTGGCGCCACCTTCCCCACACTTCTCCACCTATCTCCAGCCCTCTTCCTTCCTAGCTAAAGGGGTTAAGTGTCTGCACCACCAAATAGACTTTTTTAAAAGAAATATTAGAAATAAGAGTTCATGCTAGATGAAAAAAAGAATTTGTATCGACTACAACAAAGACAACAATGGAAATTTGAAATTAAAATTTTAAATAAGACTATAGTAGTCTATATAAAAAAAATTGCATAAATTTTGAATAGAAATAATAGTCCAAAAATAATAGCTTGGAAAATTTGGAATAGAAACGCTATAGCATGTAATAATTTGTATCAACTACGTACATCACATGTCATTAACTATTGCTATCTCCATTTTTTATGCATGGTATTTAGTTTGAATTATCTTGGTTTGAAATATAAGGCGTGCATGTGAATATTATTGATTTTTTTTCTTATCTATCCTTATTTATTATACAATCCTCTCTAATGCATTCATGAACAATTCTCTCTAATGCCACGTCTATATTCGACGGTCAACTAAAGATCACCTCATTGCTCAACTTTGGGGGGTGGGTGGGGGACAAATTAATTTTGAAGTTTGAGGGCTTAGGCCTTGTTTGTTTTAGCTTAAATTAAATTAAACTAAATAAAAATGTATCATTTTTGTATAAGCCAAATGATGTAATATTTTGTAGCCATTTTTATGGGGTTTCAAATAGTTCTTCTTAGAGTTGTAAAATATATTTTTTCAGAATTTTTGAAAAATTTTAAAATGTCTTCGAGGGGGTCACAAATTTGCTACATAAAACTCAACTCAACTTTAATCTGAAACAAACAAGGCCTTAGCGAGACTTTCATGGGCAACGGTGTAATTTACTCTTTTTTATACTCTGAACTGTATATAGTATATCTAAGGCCCAATTTACTATGGTATATCTTATTTGACTTATTTATTTATCTGACTTATCTTCTCACTTTGAGAGCTTTTAAGATAGACTCAAGAACCGGGTCCCTATTGTTTGACTTGTTTTTAGAGAGGTTTTAGACACGTCTTCAAAATAGAAAAACACAGATTGAGAACTAAATTATTTATATTTTAAATAAAGATAAACAAATAAGTAGATATGTCAAATAAGCTACTAAAAACTGCCCCTAGATGACTCCCATTCTCATTCCTCATTTCCTCCTGTAATGCTGTGGGTGAACTAGGCGCCGCTTAAGTCTGAACTCTGACGTTGCGATAGATTCCACTGAACAGAAATTGTAACACCCCAACTCCTCCTGAGCCTGGAATGCTACTAACTCTACCAATTATTCTAAATTTTGACAGCATCTCCTCTGTTTATATGGACATCCACGACAGGCAATTCATATCAAGAGAGTTTATAACCGTTTCCAATCAACCTCTAGCCATAAAAGGAAATACAGAATAAATTGTAACTTTCAATTACGCACATGACTCAACTATTTAAATCTCATATGAAACCAATGTACTAAATAACGCGAGAGGTAGTGAGTGCTCAAGTCCATATTCTATTTTCCCATCCCCATGCATGATTGACATCACCTGTACCTAAAAACCAAAGCAAAGCAAGGGTGAGTATTTAAGAATACTCAGCAAAGTATATATATAAACAATTAGGGAATACAAATACAAGAATCAGAAGATCACTTCCATAAGCTCATTCTCTTCACACTAGAAACAAAAACAATCGTCAATCCAAATAATCCAACAAACCACTTCTCATCCATTCGATGCAATGCAATGCACATGCGTCTGTACTGTGAGCTCATACCGGTATAGCTAGAGTGTCACCCGTCGGTGCACACCCTTGCCCGTCCTTTCCAGGCGGGGACCAATTACTCCACTCCCGTGGAGTGCCTACCAAGTAGGACTTCAGAGCACTCCGGACTAGTCACTTTTGACTTTCTCACCGACCGAACCGGACTAGTCAAAAGTGACTTTCTCACCGACCTGGCTCATATGCACATGATGCAAAATGCTCCTCTTTCATAAGTCATCACAACTATCATAAACCTTCATCACTTAACTATAAATAGTAGAACATTTAAATTGCATCAAAATGATAAAAGCCCTCCTTCCAACCAATCAACAAGAACAATCACAAAGCAATCAGACCACACAGTCATATAGCATCAAACCAACACTTGTTTAACATATACTTGCCTTTAACCGCGAAGATCCGGACGAAGCGATGATTGACACCGATTCACTCCCGCACCTACAAAGTGTAAAGTCTCAATGCAATACCCATTCAAGAGCACACTAAAGAAACTCCATTGCACCCACTCTCATCTCTCTCCCGCCCAATGCTCAATTAACCAAATCTAGGGCCAACGCTCTAGAAAACCTCCGATTACAAATTTTTGGACAGCATTACTAAAATCGCCATGTCTCCCAAACCACTTGTCTGATTTCAGTGTTTTTGTACTCAAAACGAAGCTAGAACATAGACGCACGATTTCTTTCATAGGACCAAACCCTGAATCGGATCCTAAATATATCAAAACCTCGTCCAAACCTGCTGCATACTAGATTCCTCTTCTACAGCTTTAATTCCACCCATTAATCCTCACTAATCCACGAAATCCACCATCTAGAGCGAGGAAAACCTAGGAGGGCACATCTAATTGCACCATTAGAATCAATTATCAAGCCTAATTACCTCATTTCCCTATCCACCCTCTCAAGTCTCATCTACTAAAATCCATAAATCCATTTATTAACATAACCGGACAGCAGTATTAAAATAATCATAACTTCTACATCTCTTGCCCGATTTACGCGTTCTTATATCCAAAACGAAGATAAAGTCGCTACGCTCCTCTTTTGCAATAGGATCGAAAAGGATTCCCAACCTAAACATGCCAAAACTGCTAAAGAAGCGGCTGCATTGGTATTCATCAAGCCAATTCTCATCCTCACGCGCTAGCCATCGCATATACCCACAATTTAACATCTAATGACAGTAGTTCTACTGGAAAATTTACTAAACACACCACGAGCAGCACTTAAACAAGAACAACAGTAGAGAGGACAAACCCTAAATCCAATCTTTACCTCCCTCCTTCACTACCTTCTCTTCCCTTGCCTCCTTCCATCGGTCTCACTAGATGCAAGGCGGCGAGACGGCGGCAGCACACGCCACGACACGGCGGCTGGGCGGTGGCGGCGTCCTCGGATGGGCGACGGCGGCGCCGACGACGGCGGCGGCACCGACGGCGACGACGGCGGGGATGGCGACGCCGGCTCGGCTTGGCGGCGACGCTCGGTGATAGGGACGAGGAAGGCAGGGGCGGCGGCTGGGGAACGAGGAAGGCAGGGCGGCGGCTAGGCTTAGCCTGGGTGGAACCGCTGGTTCCACTCCCCCACTGCCTCTTAACCCACTTGGCTGGGCCGGCCTGGGCCTTGGGCCCATGGGCTATTACAGAAATGAATAGAAAGAAGTATTGCTTGTGCCAGGCATCACATAGGCTATTGTCGGTGGCATCAGATTCTTTCCTCTGCGTAAACATCCAGGATCCAGCTTGATGGTTACGGCCATCCTCTCTTTGCAGCGACTGCTAATTCTCTGCGATGTTCTCCTTGGCCCAGCCAGTCTGCAGTAGTCGCCACAATTCCTTCTTGATGTGACTCCATCTGGTGCTACTCAATGCTGATAGTTACTCACTAATCAGTGCAGTGATGGCAGTGATATATACGGCTCGCGATGAGCCTAGTCAATTGGGGAATGTAAATGCCATATTCATAGCGAGACGCAAATGCTTCCACATGTAAGCGCGTTGTTTTGCCTGTTTTTATTTGGACGCCGCACTGTACTAAAAAAAGAATAATACTACTTGCTTGGAGCAGTGAAATGGATGCTGCTGCTACCATGTGATGTAGAGCTGTCACATTATTGTACATTTTTATTAGTAAGCGGTGGACAGGGCTTGGTACAGGAAGATTTTTAGATTGTGGAAGAGGGAAATTTTCTTGTACATTACAAAAGGTTAGGGTCAGCCTGATGGCAAAGGCCAAATTGTGACTTGAAGGCAAGCCAGCTAATTAGTTGGCATCTCAATTCTGTCACAAATGCCCGCCACCTAAACCCCAGTACCCCGTGCTAAAAGCCACACGAGACCAACCCCAACCTACATTGGTTGCAAATGCAAATGTCATGAGCCAATTCAATGTAATTAACTTAATGAAAAGAAGTAATGCTTCTATTAATATTATTAGGCCACGTACGATACAAGTGTTTAGAGAGGTGCTTAGAAAAGAAAAATGGTTTTTTCATGTAGAATAGCATCCGGTGCTTAATTAAGGAGGATAGACGTGTAATTAAACATCAAAGTTTAGAGGATAGTACAAATAAGCACGTGTAGTCATCTTAACTTTTCTGTTTAGATGCTTAGTGACGTGTCAACATGTCAACGTTCTCTACTTAAGTATTGGTGTATAGTCACCTTGCATTGTACATGACCTAAACAATTTAACCCAAGGAATAGAATTAGTGCTGCTATTAACATGTGTATTTCCATCTTAACCAAACAAAATAGAAGAACTAAGTTTTTTTTAGAAAACCGATATAATTGATCTTGTTAACATAAAGTAGCCACCTTTTAAGGTATATTTGAAATAGAGGATTTTCAACATTTTCTTCAAGGAATTCGTAAGAAACCATGTCCTCTGCTATTCGTAGTCCGGACAACCGCTCAACCTCCGCGACAATTTTTTATCAACCTTAAAACATATTTATTATATTATATGATAAAGCCATGTTAAAAGTATCGCTCTAATATGATAAAAAAAAACACAACAAATTATATAAGAGACCACGATTGCTAATACAATACTATTATATATGTACGAGATTGTAGACGACCTTTGTTACAACTCAAATGACTAATACCATTCAATTACATATTTGTGATGAAATTGAGATCGAATTATACTGAGTTTTACCATGATTAATACGAATTCTTATGTATGTGTATGTTCACAATGAAGTTGACTTATCATGACCAATACAAACAAATGCATCCTTATGCAAGTCATTTATACTTTGACACAAATCTAACCGTGCAAAACACGCACGACAACTTGGTCATTTGCTAATAAAAATACTAAATTTACTCAGGAATAGGGTTTTATTATGGGAAACACTTTGGTGCGGGAGTCCGATGCTCTGGACTCGTGCAGGCGCTCGCGCGCGAACTTTTTTTCCCCATGGCGTGTGCATGCAACGGCGCGAGGCCCACATCATTTTTTTTTGAATGGCCATAATTTTTGTTTGGGTGCTCTAATCCATAAACTGTTTGTACCAACGTGTTCCTAGTATTTTACGAACAAAACAAGATATATGTTGCCATATAACTCTTTAAACTTAACTGGTAAAACTTGGGTTTCGCTTACTGAAACTTGGATTTCATATTCGTTAAACTCGCCGAACTGTCAAGTTTCATAAGGTTTAATGCAAGTTTCATCAAGTTTTAACAGGTTTCAGCCAAGTTTCTTTAAGTTTCATCAGGTCAATTCAAGTTTCAACAGTTTTCATCCAAGTTTCATCAGGTTACAAAGAAGTTTCATCCAAGTTTCATCAGATTTCATCAGCACATAGCCAAGTTTTATCAGCACACGACCAAGTTTCTCTAGTATAGGTGTAAGTTTCATAAGTGTCTTCTAGTTTCACATCAAAAAAGTTGAAAAATCAAAAAAATAAAAAAAATTTAAAAGTATTTAAAATGGGTTGATCTCGATTTTAGAAAAATTATGAAATTTATTCCACAAACTTTGAACACAGTTTGAATTTTATACAAAAATCAGAAGTTTAATTGAAAAATTAATCAACTGACCGACTAACAATACGTGGTGTCAACTAACTAGTCTATGCACGCGGGGAAGCACGGGGACGCGTCGGATCTACTCGGTGCCAACGATCCAACGGACCAAGCTGGTCCGGCGCGCGGGCCAGGCGTCGGACGCTCACCTTTTTTTATATAAAGACTCGAGCAGGAGAAGTAGATTTCTTAAAAAAGTTGTTTCACCTTCCATGAATTTTGTCCATACTACCTGCCTACACATGCATACATTGATACTCCTACATACGATGTCAGAGGTTGGTGGATGGATGAGCGGTGAAGGCCATAAAGATGCGGATCGGACGGTGAAGAGTCGTCGAGCAGCACCCGCTGCCCACATGTCATTGCGATGTGGCCCGAAAACCACATAAAAAACACGCATCCAACGGCAAGTCGGCAGCAAGCCACGACGAGCGAAAGAAAGCAAGAAATCCTCCACCCTTTTCAAGAACTGAAGCCTTGCCCCCCATCTCCCCCGCTTCGCCTCCGCCTCCACGCGAGAGCCGCGAGATCGGGGGGAGGACGGCGAGCTCGCGACTCGCGACCCAAACCCTCGCCGCTTCCCCGGCGCTGGCACTTGGGTCGCTTCCGCTCGCTCGCCTCCACCGTCGGCGCGTGGATTTGGGGCGGCGGCGTCGTGGGAGGGAGGTTGGGCGAATGCCGCGTGGTGGCGCGTAGGTTTCGGTGGTTGCGAGGTGGGTTTGAAGGCGGCGGGTGGTAGAGGTTTGGTGGGGGAGATCCGGAGGGGAGCGGGATGCAGCAGGAGCAGCGGAAGAAGGTGGGTTTGGGTCTCTAGCGATCTCTCTGCTTCCTCTCGCGTCTTCTGCGGCTCTGCGTGTCTGTTGCTGCTGCTCCTTTGGTGCATGATCCCAGTATTTTTTAAATGCTTATGTGATCCCAGCCTGTTCTTAGTATTTGAACTGTGTTGTGGACTTGTGGTGTCGAAGTGGAGCAGTTCACAGTTGATCTCAGTTCTACATTGCAAAATAAGCAAATTTGTTTGGCCTCCCCTCCCATGCTCGATTCATCGCTGCTATTTTTCCGTCAAAAGGTTGTAGATTTTCTACATGTTCTAGTGAAATTTTAGCATATGCTTCCTCCCTCTTGCGGAAACGTATGATGTGGCTATTTTTGCGGAGAAAGAAAGAAAGGGATAAATGTCATGTGCGGTGAATGGTCAGTTACAAACAGCTCATACTCCACATGCAAAAGTTGACCAATTTTCATGCCAGTACCGGCACTACGAGGTGCCTTGTGTGCCAAACCAAACAACTCCACAAGCTGTTGCTTTGTCCTGTCGGTGCGCAAAGCTGTTCCCTTTGCCTGTGAGGGTATCTTCAGATATGCCCACGGGCAAGCCGATTTCATTGGTGAAACAGTTCCTTTTTTCCCCGATCATGATTTAATGCTGCTGGTGGCAGCATCTTAATGGCATGTTCTGTTGCATTATGTCCATTGGAAACCTCTGCCGATCTACATTGCTTTTCAACCCCACAAATCATGGTGTAATCTCATTTCTCTTTAGTGGCGATCTGCTTAACAGCTCATTTTGGTTTTCAGGGTTCCCCGGAGGTGGAGTTTTTCACGGAGTATGGTGATGCGAGCCGGTACAAGATCCAAGAAGTCATTGGTAAGGGAAGCTACGGGGTCGTGTGCTCTGCCATTGATTTGCACACTAGACAGAAAGTGGCGATCAAGAAGATACACAATATTTTTGAGCATGTCTCGGATGCCGCACGGATTCTCCGTGAGATCAAGCTTCTGCGGCTTCTAAGGCACCCTGACATTGTTGAGATCAAGCATATCATGTTACCCCCTTCAAGAAAGGACTTCAAAGATATTTATGTTGTTTTTGAGCTAATGGAGTCAGATCTCCACCAAGTTATAAAGGCTAATGATGACCTAACAAAAGAGCACTACCAGTTCTTCCTCTACCAATTACTCCGTGCCCTCAAATACATCCATACTGGTAGGAAACCATCTTTTTCGAGTCTCTTATTGCTTTTAGAAAAAATCATGAAGGTGATGCGAGTTTTAGTCCACGTCGTAGGTCTGTTGAAAATCCTTTTTATCTCTTTTTACATTGCAGTTCATTCTGTGATTGCTTTAATATGTATTGCACCTATTGCATAGAGGGCAGTCACCTTACCCTGCTGTACATTGTTTGATATAACAAAGTCAAAGTGATGGGTCAATATGGTTGCTCCATTGACCAGAACTAGGCAATCTACACTGTGAATTAGTCAGCAAATTCTCACTTGAGACTAGGCAATCTACATTGTGAATTAGTCAGCAAATTCTCACTTGATATTTGTAGTTGCCAAAGCATTGTTTGCTTTAGACGTAATCAATCCAGAGAATATAATTAACCGTAGTATGTTCACGACCCAAGCTAGCAACATGATTTCTCTAGATGATATAAAAAGTTTCGGAGACTATCGTCTCTCAACCAACTACAGTTTTCGTATGATCCCTGTGGATGTGTTTTTTTACAAAGTTGGCCTATTGAACTAGTTCATTTCTTTGTGCTAGGGCATTTGTATATTACTACCATGATATATGTCACTGGTTCTCAAGTTTTTTAATATGACCATATATATCATCCGATATCCATTTATATATTAGTAAGCATTCTGCATTTGGTAACTTTTCTCAAAAGTAGTTTCCCCATGATCCTTAGAGCACCCCTGTTTGGGCTTAATAAAGACTACTCATTATCACTTCTTTTAAAAATGTTGCACAGCATCCACCCTAATAAAGACACAACAGTCTGATTGGTTAATAGGTTTCGTCTTAGAATATTGTAATTTTAACATTTTATCACCATTGATTGTGCTTATGCTGACTTTGTATGGTTGTAGCTAGTGTTTATCATCGTGACCTGAAGCCCAAGAATATTTTGGCAAATTCTAACTGCAAATTGAAAATATGTGACTTTGGACTAGCACGAGTTGCATTCAACGATACCCCAACAACTGTCTTCTGGACGGTATCTTAGTACAAACCCAAATCTAAGTTTTCAATTGATTGGATTAAACTATCATGATTCAACGATTTCATATTCAAACATATGCTTTGCAGGATTATGTAGCAACAAGATGGTATAGAGCTCCAGAGCTCTGCGGTTCCTTCTTCTCAAAGGTGAGCTTATGTTATTGTTTTCTTGACAGAAATATGATTCAGTTAAGAACCGTGGCATGCAAAAATGTTTATGGTGCCATATCACGAGCTATCAATTGTGATTATACAAACATATGATACATATAATTTCCTTTTGTGTTCTTTGATAAATAGGTTTGCTGGTGAAATGTTAATGTGTTTTGTATGCATTCTTTCAATTTGTAGCTCCATCCAAGAAAAGGTCTAATTTGTTTTTATTGTGCTAGGATTTCTTAGAGGCACTCTGGTAGTAATTCCACAGTACTTGTATGTTTTTGTCAAATTATTTCCAGGGTTTTGGTTATGTATGTAATCTTAGTCTGTTCCCCCCAACAATGCAGTATACACCCGCTATTGACATTTGGAGCATTGGGTGCATCTTTGCTGAGGTGTTGACAGGGAAGCCTTTGTTTCCTGGTAAAAATGTTGTCCATCAGTTAGACTTAATGACTGATCTCCTAGGCACACCTTCGATGGATACAATTTCTCGGGTATGGTACTACATTCAAGGGAGGACCGTTGCTTATTTGTTCATCTGGTGAACGAATTGATTTGTAAGTTTGACTTTATTGTGTTATTCCTTTTCCAGGTTCGGAATGATAAGGCAAGAAGCTACTTGAGCAGCATGAGAAAGAAAGACCCATTTCCATTTCCTCAGAAGTTTCCTAATGCAGATCCTTTGGCACTAAAACTCTTGGAAAGGCTATTAGCCTTTGATCCTAAGGACCGTCCAACTGCAGAAGAGGTAAACTTTTGATGCCTCATTTCTTGCAATTTTATGTTGGTGTATTTGTATTAGGTTGTGTCATTTTTTTTTTAATGCTTATGTTTTGTAGGCATTGACGGATCCATACTTTAAAGGTCTCTCCAGGGCCGAGAGAGAACCATCCTGTCAGCCGATCAGAAAAGCGGAGTTTGAGTTTGAGCACAGAAGAATGTCAAAGGAAGATATAAGGGAGCTGATATTCCAGGAGATATTGGAATATCATCCACAATTGCTGAAAAACTACATGAATGGCACAGAGAGGACAACCTTTCTCTACCCAAGGTTTTAGATTTTCTATGGTTGCACATGTATGATGCTTTTGCGCATGCATGTTTTACTCATTTTGTTCATTTGGCCAATGCTTACTGAGTACAGTAATTTTTTCCCGTGTTGATCAGTGCCGTTGATCAATTTAAGAAGCAGTTTTCTCATCTTGAAGAAAACGGTGCTAGTGGCCCTGCTGTTCCAATGGAAAGGAAACATGCATCCCTTCCAAGGTAACATGGCATCATATTCTAGTTCTGTGTTCATTCTGTTTTTTTTTCCCTATTAGTTATGCAGTTGCAAACCACTTGAATGTGCGTTTTGAGCTGCATCATGCCTGGCTTTGGTGTCAAATGATGAAACAATTTTGAATTGGCTAGAGTCCTTTCTCAGGACAGTGTTCTGGGTTATATATGGACATGGGAATGAAGTGTGCTAGGGACCATAGGAGTTCAAAGATGTACGGTCATCTTGATCCGCATGTCCTTGGACCTTCGTTAATACTGATATACTGCCATTTTTCCAATCCGATGATGTCAAGATCTCTTAGTGTTGTGCATGCTTTAGTGAGCCAAACATCAGCAGCACTTTCGCACTGGAACCATGGCAAACAGCGGTGCTGAGGTCTGACCTCTTGCCTTGTCCACATGAAAAGAGAAAAGAAAGAGATAATTTGGTTGTGATTATTTATTTATTCTTTGTTAGATAGTATATCTCCATATTTGGAAGATACCCTTAATTTGTTTGGATTTTTTGTCTTTAATGTGTGACAGTAGGTTTCTTGCATAACGTTTCTAAACTAAAAAACAAATTTGTTCTGGAAGACACCTGATCTATAAAGGCAGCTATGTATTGGGAGAAAGCAATAAACCAACCACCGCCCGGCCCACCCAAACACCACGACTACTATAAGCCACATCAGTTAGGGTCCTTATTTTAGTATGTATTCACCGCTTCTTTTTTCTTAAGGTAGTGCGAGGTACCTCATAAATCTCTTATAGGGATCTGCAGTTGTGTCAAATGAGTTGGGTTGCATATAATTGTTATGAATGTTGTCGAATTTTCAGGTCTGCTTGCTGTCAATGCATCACCACCACTTGTTAGTTTGTTTTATATTCTGAGTCAATCATCATCATCATCATCAAATTGATAGTTACTTAGTATTCATTCAGAATGTTAGTACCTGGTAGGCTGGTACCCAGTTGGTGCACTTGTTTGTAGGGAGATTTCAACGTATGACACACTTTAAAAATTCGCGTTTCAACTTATGACATCTTGATCCACTGTCAGAGACTTAGATGGTCCCACATGTCATATACATGCTTTGATGCATATGAAAGTGTCATAGTTTTCTTCTTGTATTTCCCTCTACACTTATGTCATTATGATTCCATTTCAAAAAAAAAAATTGTCCCTCTTGCTAAGGTGAAGCTTATTGCAGGTCAACTATTGTTCACTCAACTCCAATTCCTGCCAAGGAAGAAGCTGTTGTAGCCTCATCGAGGGGTAGGCCTGTCCCTGCTGATCCTTCCAAAAGTCATTGGGAGATGGGAAAATTTCTTGGAAATGTTCCCGGTGCTTCTCAGGTTCCACATGGGGCACAAGCAGGTTCATTTGCATTCATTTATTGTACATTATTTCCTGATTGTTTGATGCACCACGGCCCATTTCTTAAGATAATTTCCTATTTGCCAGTGGGACTAGGAAGAGTTGCTGGTTCAGGTTTACCTTATGAAAGTGGAATCACCAATCATCCTTATGGTACAAGCAGCTCAGCGATGAGTTCAGGGTATCCTCCCCAGCAACAAATCCCACAATCACAAGCATATAGCTATCATCAAATGCCATCACAGGCCATGAGTGGCTATAGACTGCACTCACAGGCCTTTGGTTGTGCAAGCACCAAAGCCACACCTGATGTTACTCTGGACATGAGTGCACCTCAATTTCAACTTTCAGCAGGGCCAAAGAGTGACCCGTTCGATAGATTAGCAGCAGAGACCAGTCTATACACAAGATCTCTTAACGGCATTGTTGCTGCCGCGAAATCGGCAAGCACTGGTACTCACAGAAAGGTTGGAGTTGTTTCCTCTGGCATGTCAAGGATGTATTAGCTGCCAAGATAATGTCACATCTTACATGTCTGGCTGCAGCTTCTGGTCAGTAGCAACAAACGAAGAGATTGATCTGAAAAGAAGGCCGCGTGATGGCCAGATGGATGAGCGCAGCCAACAGAGATTGTCACAGCCTCACAGGCTTTCGGCTTCCTGGCCTCCTCCATCTGATGTCTGAACATGATAAATTCTGCTAGAACAGAATTTTGTGCTGTTCCTTGCACAACAGAAGGGTTGGTCGTTTGGGGTTACTTAGGTGGAAAATTCATTTATTAGATCGAAACGAAATGAAAGTTTGTGTCTTGTACAGACTACAGAGACGATCGATTGACCATTATATCTACCCTTCCTTGTTAATCACTCGGTTACTTCGAGTGGTTGCATGGTCAGGTCTAATTTGCCCACGGGAATTTTGGCGGGATCGATGTTTTTATGGTGCTAGCCTTGTGCACGCGATCTCCATCAGTGTTCATGTTACGTTGAAGCAGTCCATGAGCTTTGGCTATGGCCCTGTACATTTCTGCTTACCGTAGCGTAGCGTAGCGTTTCAGCAAAATTTAAAAGCCTTTAAAGAGAGATTTAAATATTGTAAAAAAATAATTTTAAAATAGTTTTAGAATCTTTAAGAGGACTACTAAAAACCTGAGAAAAATCATTACAAATTATTACACCAAATAGGCTATATAAAAAAGATAAAATTTAGTGAAACGCGACGCTACCCTACACTAATTTGAAATGTACAAGACCTATGCACGGCAGGACAAGGAGCCAGGCCATAGTCGGAGCCTGGCAGTCATACTGAACTGTATTTCTAAATATCGTGCCTTCGGTATAATCTAGATCTTATGTAGCGATTAAAATCCTAACACAAAACAACCTACATTTTCCTGCAATAGGCAGAAGTTCCACACCCTAGTGCATATTGCACTGAGAGAGGCTCCATTTTCTTTAAATTGTAACTACCAATTCTCACCTCCATTGTCTCTCTCATCCTTCATTGCCATGGATCTTCCACGCCACTGCTCATAGGGGCTCGCTGAGCCACCGCTAGCCCATGCCAATGCTCATAGCGGCTTCGCAGTTCGCCCCTAGCGCCTTTTCATGAACCTTGTCGCCATTGGAGAGCTCGACAAAAATCCTAAAACCTTGCCAAAAACCCCAATGTAAAACGAAAACCTCGATAAAAATCCCGTCGAAGACCTTGGGGTTTCCATTACCTTCAAGGTTCCTGAGGTTTGCAAGGTTTCATCTTCGGCGGAATTCTATTGAGGTTTTGGGGTTTTCATGATTTTTTGCGAGGTCAGAGGCGACGCGGCCAAGTATCTAGCGAGCTGCAACTTAGGCAATGCGAGGTAAGTTAGAGTCAGTGCAAGCAAGGTTGTAAGCAAGTGAGGTTGTGGAGGAATGATATCAATCCAAAATTTGATGGAACATAGTTTTTTTTTTACAAAAATTTATAGATGAGAAGGGAGGGTGCGCATAACGTATCTTGGGATACATCGAGAAGCACCCCATCCATCTGGAAGAACTCATCATTGCGGGACATGTTTTTGGGTCGCATAGCCATGCACTCACCATAACGCCAGTACTACCGAGACATGAGACACCATCTCCACACAGAACAAGGTCGGTCACTTTGTCATATCCCTGTATATTATATGAGTCTGAAATCCAGGTAGGTACTATAAGCGGAGATCACGAAGTGCGCTCTTCCACTACCCTATTTTCATATGTCCTATCTCCGACCTCCTCGACGCAGCTGACTAGCAAAAAGGCACAAGCCATACGTAATCCTAACTTTGGCCACTGCTATGCGGAGCCTCAAGGCCTTCGATTGATTGGCATACACCTTCGACATCAGAGAGGATGCTAGAGGCCACCAACCGAATGGATCTGTCTATATTGGATGGCTACTCTCCTGTCGCCCTTCTCCATGTAGTAAGTGCAATACTTGGAATACATTGATTGGGGTGGTGAAGCGTCGGTGGTGAGGGCAGGAGATAAGGCATTTTTAAAAAGAACCATTAAAATGTCGTCCTTCTCCATATAGTAAGTGCAATACTTGAAATACATTGATCGGGGTGATGAAGCGTCGGTGGTGAGGGCAGGAGATAAGACATTTTTTAAAAGAACCATTAAAAGTCTCGTAAAAATAATGATAAGGCGAGTGAATTAAATAATGCCATGATTAGGTTTGGCATCCTATGTGGTATAGTAGATTCTTACATTATTGGCTCCGGACCATGGCAGCGCGCCTCTGTATCCATCCACCCATCTTCGGACGTGAGGCAAAGCGAGTCAACGCATCTTGTAGTTGGCAGGGATGATGGCCTCAACACAAGACACCAACCCATCCTCGTCGTCACTCGTCAGCAGTCAGTGGTCGTCGGTACAGTACGCAGTGAGCTCAGAGCTCGCGTGTTCCTGTATCTACTATCCCCAATTCCCAGCCCAAGTGGACACTGGGCAGGCAGCTCAGCTCAGATGGCTCCGCCGCTTCCCCTCGCCGTCCTCCTCCTCCTCGCCGCCGCCACCGTCTCCGCCGCGCCGGCGTTCCCCAAAGAAGCGCTCCCGACCAGGTCGGGCTACCTCCCCATCCCGGCGGCCAACGCCTCGCTCTACTTCGCCTTCTACGAGGCCACCCACCCGCTCACGCCGCCGCCCGCCACGCCGCTGCTCCTCTGGCTGCAGGGCGGCCCCGGCTGCTCCGGCCTCACCGGCAACTTCTTCGAGCTCGGCCCGTACCTCGCCGCCGGCGACCCCCCCTCCCTCTCCCCCAATCCCTTCGCGTGGAACCGCCGATTCGGCCTCCTCTTCATCGACAGCCCGCTCGGCACCGGCTTCAGCGCCGCGCCGTCCCCCGCCGCCATCCCCACCAACCAGTCCGTCGTCGCCTCCCACCTCCTCGCCGCCCTCCACTCCTTCTTCTCCCTGCACCCGACCTCCTTCCGCGCCCGCCCCTTCTTCCTCACCGGCGAGAGCTACGCCGGCAAGTACGTCCCCGCCACGGCGGCGCACATCCTCGTCGTGAACCCCACGATGCCGGCCCGGCTGCGGGTGAACCTCCGCGGTGTCGCCATCGGCAACGGGCTCACGCACCCCGCGACGCAGGTCTCCACGCACGCCGACTCCGCCTACTACATGGGGCTCATCAACGCGCGGCAGAAGCGGGAGCTCGAGGCGCTGCAGGCGGCGGCGGTGGAGCTGACGGAGGCGGCGCGGTGGCCCGAGGCGGCGGACGCGAGAGGGCGCGTGCTCTCGCGGCTGCAGAACATGACGGGGCTCGCGACGCTGTACGACGCGGCGAGGCAGCGGCCGTACGAGACGGGAGCCGTCGGGGAGCTCGTGAACCGGCCGGAGGTGAAGGTGGCGCTGGGCGCGCGCGGCGGCGTGGTGTGGGAGGAGTGCAGCGGCGATGTCGGCGCCGCCATGCACGGCGACGTGATGAAGAGCGTGAAGCCGGAGGTGGAGGCGCTGCTCCGGGGGACGGAGGCGCGGGTGCTGCTGTACCAGGGCATCCGCGACCTGAGGGACGGCGTGGTGTCGACGGAGGCGTGGGTGCGGGAGCTCGAGTGGGACGGCCTAAGCGCCTTCCTCGACGCCGGGCGCGCCGTGTGGCGCATCGGCGGCGAGGGCGAGCTCGCCGGCTACGTGCAGCGCGAGGGCGCGCTCTCGCACGTCGTCGTCTTCGGCGCCGGCCACCTCATGCCCGCCGACAATGGCCGCGCGGCGCAGGAGATGATCGAGGATTGGGTCCTGCAGGCGGGGATGTTCCGACACGGCAGATACGACATGAGACAGGCGGCCTGAAGCCGCCCGCCGCCCGCGCGCCGTCCTGATTGAATTCGCCGGACAAGTTTGCTACCGTACTTGAGCAAGTGAGGTGTTGATGATGAGATAAACCAAATGCTCAGCTAGGGCAGCAGCCAGCATACTTGTACCGTCCAAGTTCAAAATTCAAAATAAACGGTTGCGATCAAAATTCAAACCTGTATAGTCTAGCAAAGAGCTGGATATTCAACTTCATGTCGATCAAAATAAGGATGGTTTGTTCTCCGATCAGTCAATGTACCAAAGATTGATACATCATAATGTTATTTTTAAATAAATTTATTTGGATGATAAAGCTTCCTTTAAAGATAAAAATCTTTTTGTGGTATCTACTGCAAGGAGTTCTTTTGACTAAAAATAATCTTGCATAACGTAATTGAAGAGGGAACCAAAAGTGCTGTTTTTATAGCGCTAATGAGAATGTTCATTTTCTCCTTTTTCATTGTCATCTTGCTGAATCCGTGTGGCACATTGTCCACGTTTCTTGTGGCTTAAAGGCTCCAAGAAACTGGACTCATTTGTTGGGTGATTGGCTTCGAGAAATGTCTTTAACTTAAAAAAATGCTAATTTTAGTTGGGGCAGCCGTTTTACTTTGATCCATTTGTCTTTGTCAAAACGATGTGGTTTTTGCCAAATGCAAATATTCTTCTTTCATGTAAGCGATCTTCAGAAGAGCCTGCTGGTTTCGCTGCATAAGGAGGATGACCATGAGGAGATTAAAGCAGCTTGTCATTCCTTGGAAGTGGTGGCGATGTTGTCCTTCACTAATTTATGGCTAAAGGAATAATGTTAGACTCTGTAGCTAAACCGTCTTTAAACTCATTTCAGTCTTTTCTTTGATCGTTCTAGACATCTTCAACGCTCTATTTGTATGACCATACATCTTTAACCTCTGTGATGTAGAAGCTGGAATTTTACCATTATCTAAAAAAATGGCTCAAGAGATGTTGCAGATAGCACAAGGCAGAGAGATGCACACACGCGTAAGGGCATATATATCTTCAAGCTATTTATATGCATACCATTTGTTTCTTTATCTTTGAAAAGAAATAAAATTAAGAAGAAGCGCGCTTGTGTGCGCGCGCCTCCCCAACACGAAACAATTAACCTTGGGAAATGGAGTGCGACACACTGGTCATTTGGTGCACCTCTTGCCTACTCCAGCAAGAAGTCAACTCAAGAAGCCACAAGCCCACATCTCAAGAAGGTGCACACTGCATGTATACTGTACGTATGTGTGTCAGTGTGTACGTGTACCGTATAATGTGTCCCACACATGCATGGACCTTTTCTTATTAATTAGTAATAATAGCTAACCCTCGTGCTGATGATGGCCTATCATGGAAGGAACAAGATCTTGTGGGGCGTAGTCCGCGAAGGCGAAGCGGTGCTCCTGGAGAAGATGCATCGGCGGCGCCGGTGTGCTGGGCATGCACATGTGCGCGTGGCCGAGCTGGTGGCTCATCGCGCGGGCGAGGTCTGGACGGAGCGGCGGCGGCGGCGGCGCCGCCAGCGAGTAGGCGGCGGCGTTGGGACGAAGGAGCATACGCGCGGTGGCGCTGAGCACCCCCCTGTGGATGTGCGTGAGGGGGCTGGGGTGCGTGTGCTGGCCCTCGTACGTGGTGATCACCGTGGAGGGGTCTTGCTGCGACCGCTCCAGCCGCTTCTTCACCCCGCACCGCGCCGCCGTGCACCGGTAGTAGCTCCTGCACGCATTAATTCACGCGCGTATGTCATATATATATACCATGCATGCATGTCGATCAGTGGCAGCACGTGCTGTCGATCACGGCTGCTTGATACGTACGAATGCATGAGCAATTGGGTAGTGATCGATCTCTATATGGAGTATATATATATATGTATTCTAAAATGAAGTAGCGCTGGCACTTGTCTCTCTACCATGCATCACGCTCGGAGACGGAACCTCCACGTCCTTCTGCCATGACAACTGGCCGCATGCAGGGCGCTCCCCGGAGGACATCACCCCAGCTGTTCGTCGTCTCGATTGGCCACGAGGAATGGATCAGTAGTGGCGGACGTTTGTTTTGGAGAAATAATTGCAGGGAAAGAAAAAATAGACACTTGCAAAAATAGACACTTGCATTATACGAACCGTCGCTAAATACATATTTTTATGAGACGGCTTATACCATTAAACTGTCGTCAAACAAAGCATATGATTGCACATAACGAAACGTCGTATAATACATATTTATAAAAGACGCTTTTTATTATAAAAGTGACTCTTTTTCTCATATCTCATATGCGACGTTTGTAACTACGAAAACGTATCTAATGCATTTGGCATATAAGACGGTTAGAATGAAACCGCCTCTAAAACAACTAACATATAAGACGGTTATATCTAAACCGTCTCTTATTCCTGACCCGCGTGCAATAAAAGACAGGTTTGGTAAGTCAAAACCGTCTCAAAATATGCGTCTTATATTACTCTTTTTGTACTAGTGCGTACGCCCCAATGATGGGATACTAGACCTAATTAAGACGTCATTTTAACCCTAATATGATTTCTGGATCTCGTCGACCGCTGGAGAGCAATCTCCCAAATCAACTTGCAGACTGACAGCCCAGACTCGAAAAACTAATGATTCACCCCTGGTGGCACAATATTCTCAATAAGATCAGCGTACAACCTCCAATGTATCGGCAACACTCGGTCAATATTAGGTACCATCGTCTAGAAGCCTTGGACACCATCAAAATGCAAGTTCTTCTTTTAGCTGCTACTGCATAACCGCGTCTTTACAGCAGATGCACTCCTACGTTGGCAACTGCCAAACTGCTACTACTCCCAATTGTTACAAAAACCTAGAAACTCCAAGCCACCTTTTTTGGGGCTGCAATTTCAGCTCTCAAGTCTGATCGATCCAATGCTGCGGAATGGGTCGATGCCCTCTAGCTCCCTCCAACCTTCGAGTTGGTCCAACAACATGGACTTGCTTCGTTAGTGGCCGGATGGCTTGCTGTTTCGTTCTACCATCGTCAATTAAACCATCACACTAGACCTGCTTGGCCGTCGTATAGGAGTGATGTAGCACTTTTGGTTGGAGCGCAATGGCAAAATTTTCTGCATGGTTGAACGTCCTTTCGAAATGTTCATCGATCTGGTTGGAGCACAATGGCATAGTTTTCTGCATGGTTGAGTGCCCTTTCGAAATGTTCATCGACTTTCTCAAGAGCGGCCTACATCTGTGCGGATCGGTAAGAGCAAAACTTACCTTATAAGTCTTTTGGTTATGCCACTCTTATCTCGGAATTTGTCCCTGGTTGTAAACCCCTCCCCTCTCTCAATTCTCTCTATATTTCTACTGTTTTAAAAATACATAGCAGGTCATCTGGATATGCAATTATGCATGGTAGTAGGTAGGTGCATATGAACAGATGAACGCACTGCCCTGATTCCTCCTCTCAACAAAGCCGTGGCTAGCATGTCGACATGGGGATATATATATATATATGCACGCACGTACCTTGGATAAGAGCTGTTCTTGACGGCCTTCTGGCCGTACTTGCGCCAGCGGTAGCCATCCTCGAGGTGGTCGACCTCGCTCCTGGTCATGAACGCCACACGGGGCTCCCGCGCCTTAGCCTGCTTCTTCTCTCCTTTCTTCCTCGCCTTGCTCCTGCACCGATCACAACGTCATCACCAAACACAACAAGCAAAGGGCCCGGATCGATCGATCACGGACAGGTCAAGCATGTACTCTACGAGAAATTAAATAAGATGTGTTCGTACGTTGATTGATTTGAGTCCTGAAAAATAAGGTGCGGATCTAGCTAGCACTATAGGAACCAAATTGAATTCGTCCCTTTTGTTCCAGATCTAAACTAATCATGCATCGATCAGCATATGCATGTGATATATAATCATTGAGAAAAAAAAAATCGAGCTAGCCGCTTGTAGTTGTTGCACCATGATTCACTCACGTATACCTGAAAATCTGACGGCCGCTTGATCCCTCCTCGTCGATCTCCTCTTCCTCCAATTCGTCTTCCTCCCTGCCTTTCTTCCACCGGGGCGGCGGCCCGTCCACTCCGGCCACCTCGCTGGACGACGACAGCACCGACGAGATAGGCGTGACCGGCGCCGCCGCGTCGCCGGCCTGCAGATCACCACCGCCGACATGATGATATATATGATCGCCCACGTCTACAGCCACCGCTTCGACTAATTGGTTGACCGCAGCATCGCCGCCGCCGCAGCCCAAAGGGCATGGCGGCGGCGAGTCGAAGTTCCTAGCAAGCGCGACGGGGTCCAGGAAGCAGAGGTAGTCCGTGATGGCGCTGGAGTACGGCGCCGGCGCCGTGAGCCCGCCGCCGCACGCCGGTCTCCGGAAGAAGAAGCTGTAGTCGTCGCCGTCGTGGTCGAAGGCGGCAACGGCAGGCAGGTCGCCGTAGAAGCCATGACCTCCTACTCCTCCTCCTCTTGCTCCGGACATCGAGTGCACGCGATGCGAGCCGATCTGAGCGAGCTGAGATGGTGTGTGGAATGGGAGACAAGGAGAGGCGTTGAACTCAGAACTGGGCGAGTGGTCTTTGGCTTTGCCACTTGGAATGAATGAAACCTGTGTGCGCGCGTGCGCCGTATTAAACTTCTAGGGACTTCACTAGCTGACGTTCTTGTCTGGTTTGTCTTGTTCGATCAGTGCCTAATCCTACTATTAGCTTAAGCATTTTTCGATCTAGAGAATGCTGGAGATAGATATATATTCTAACGATTCTGCTGCTTCTCAGGTGACTGATTTTTAAATAAGTCTTAGTCGATTTTTACATAGCTAGATTCTACCGTTAGATCTTTTATATGTCGTATAGAGATGTTTGATCAATGATACAGAAAATCGACTGAAAGATAAATAACTCGCAGGCGCCTTATGATAAGTCAGTCCCATATTCTAATCCTATCTCTCTCTGTTTAACTAATCATGTGTTTTGCCTACGTAGACGGATATCATCTAAGCACCACGTACGTCCGCCTCCGATCCACCTATATATCTGCGTTATTTGGGGGTGGGGGGGAGGGGTTGGGGGCATGTGAAACGTGAATGGTTTTCGGTAGTACACACCAGTACCCTTCCTTCGCTTCAAGCATCGACAGCCAGACCTTTAAATTTTGATCTCTATATACTATCTTCAAAATACTATTCAATCCATATATTTCTATCCTTTTCAACAGAATCTCTATATCTTATCTTTAAAATATTATTCAGTTTCTAAACAGCTTTACTATGCGGCCACGTGGCACGATGCGGTCGCTACGAGGCGTGGTGGATGTGCGTGCAGCCATTCTGACCTGAGCGGTGGTCAAACACTCGCACTTCCGTTGGGCGCTTCTCGATCGGTTCTCTCTCGGCACGCACCACCGTCGTCGGCTTCGCCACACCGTTCGACTTGCATGTTTGGTTTGAAGCTAAACTTGCCAAACTTTGTCATGTCTAACATGCTAAAATTGTCTAAACTTAGTTCTTTAAATTTCTAGCCACACTTTTTCAGTCACAAGCAAATTTGCCACACTTTGATGTGTGTATGGCATGTGGGGTCTATGTGTCTGAAAAGAAATCTTGACTAATCTTAGGTGTGAACCAAACAACAATCTAACTCAGTCAAACTTTTCTAACCTTAGGCGTGGCAATGTTAGACAAATTTAGGCTTCAACCAATCAGACCGATTGGAACGAGGCGCCGCGCCCAGCGTGCGACGACGCACCAGTATACATATGTGGATGTGGCCGCGCGCGTGGAGCTAGCCAGCAGGCACGTGTGAGTTAATAAGCCCAAGGCAGTGGACCGGATGCGGCGTTCTTTCTGGCACGTGAGCGTCGGTGCGTGCGATCGCGGGGAGCGCATTTCGCACGTGTGAACGGGCCCGGGGGATTGGGTGCGCGTCGGCGGCGGCGATGGCAACGGGGAGGGGGCGGATGCAGGCAGCGTCCGCTACGTACGTGCGGTGCATGCGCCGCGATGCGATGCGCACCAGCTCGATCCCGATCCACACGTGCGTACGGACGCCGCCGCCGAGATATCATCGATCCATGCATATGCATATGCATATGTCATATATTGACATCAATCATATATGTCATGGTGCTGGGCGGTGATACATACCCGGCCCACGCCAAATCTGATCCCGTGCATTAACTTGATTGCGTGACATGCGCGCGCGCGCGCTAACTGCGCATCGCTCGCTCCGTGGTTTGTTATTAGCACAAGCATAACGAGGCACGCGCGTTGTGCTTATGTTGTAATTGTATAAATTAATATATCCATGATATCAACGTAGAACGAGTGAGGTGTCCCGCGCATTTGCACGGCTAGCTAGCTCTCATGTTTCTTATTTGATATGGGTTTTTTTTTCTAATCTCGTATTCAATGTAGACTCCTTTCCGAACTTCCTATTTGATATAGACTCCTTTTGAATTGCTTCTATTTTATTATTGCAGTGAATACAAACTATTCTTTCAATGTCTAAGTTGTTCTATTTTCGAGGCATAACAATTAATAAATGGTGTAGATCTTCTTTGTTTTCTTCGATTAACATGTTATTTTCTACTATTATAGGATTAATGCGGTGGTTCTCTGATGCCCGTGCAAGATTAATTCAAACTTTATTCTTATATTTCAGGAACTTTTGCAGGCTGACGAGACTAACCGTACAAACGGTGGTTGTGACATCCTAATAAAATTATTATGTCGGGGATAAAAACACGACCCATTGCCATGGCCCACTCCCTAATGGCCCAGTCGAACAGTCTGCCAGGGCCCAGCTCCCTGGAAGGTTCCATATGGCCTATATGCATCCTGCCGAACAGCTTCTTGGCTGGCGTGATGCGTAACGGCCAACGAATCATGTTTGAGTCCGTCTCGAACAGGAGTTCAGCACGACTACGTGAAGATCTGGACGTTGGTTTCCCGGATTGGATTAGGAGTCGTGATCCCCAAGACTAGGAGTATGCCTTATCTATCTCGGGATGTATTTGGCACGTCAAGTTCGTTACGATCTTGTAGTTAGCCCGGCCCGATTATCCCTAGATAGGTCTGTTTGCTCAGCACTATATAAGCAAGGCCTCTACGGCGTGTTTAGGGGTCAAGCCATCATCTGATAGCCAGGAGTTCTCGCATTGACGCATATCGCCTCCTGCACACCCATAATCTCGCCGAGACTCGTTCGTCTTGCCGAGTCACCTCTTGTAATCTTCCTTGATATATAAGAAAGGCTAAACCTAGGGCTATTATCTCTCCCGAGAGGCCTGAACCATGATAAAAACCATTGTCTCCCTGTTCGTTGTTGTTCGTTCTGTTCGGCGTGTCTCCTATCTCCCTCTTGAAGAACCTTAGTTGACTTGGGTCAATATCCCAACCGTCGACATATTAGGTGTCCCAATATTTTTTCAAGAGAAAACCTAGGTAATTCTTTATATTTTGCGGCTAGCATCAGTTTAAATTTCAAGTTAAGTGCTAATGGGCTAGTTTAGCATGTGATTAAGGGCCCATATTGAAGAGTTTAGCACTTTGAGCCCACCCAAGAAGGCCAAAGGCCCTACCCTGCATCCTACACCACTATAAGACCCTAACCTACTGTTCCTCGCCGACCACTCCACTCCCCACCCCCACACCTAAACCTTACGGCTCAAGGCACTTTCTCCCGAGGAGTTTTCGAGGTAAATCTCTGTTTCCCGTAGGTAACTTGTCGTGCAGATGGTACCGGTAGATAGATCTCGTCGAGACGAACAAAATGCATATGCGGATCGCCCCAATCGGTGCTGTATTCCGCTCGCTAGAGCTCGCCGTAGTTCTCTGATCCCACGGCCGCCGGCGATCCTCGCCGTTCGCGCCACCGGCGGAAGATCCGGGACAAATCACGCGCTGCCACGTCGCCGCGCCGGCTTTCGCTCGCCGACGCTGCAAGAAGACACGCGCCCGCGCCAACCGCTGCGGCGACGGCGTCGCCATGGGTCCGCAAACGCGTCCGGAGGGATCAGCACTGGCGACGCAGACGAATCACGCGACCGACGCGTGTCGTCGGGGACCCACCCACGCAGCCGTTTCGATCGCGCGCCGCCTTGCGCCAATCGCGTTGTGACACGCGTCCGTGGTCCCGCCATTGCCGGCGCCGGACCGTTCCGTCGCCGCCGTCCAATGCAAGAGCGCCGCGTGTCCCCGTGGGACCCGCCGCTGATGGCGGCGCCGTTTCGTCTCACCCGAGCCAGATCTAGCCCCAGCCGCTGACGTGTGGGCCCGGTCAAGCCGTGGACCCTACCTGTCAAAGACAGCCGCTTGGCCTACCGCCCCGCACGCGACGCGTGGCGCCACATGCCACACGCAGCCGCGTGAATCACGCCACGGTCACTGACCGGCGGGCCGCCGTCTGCGTCGGCCGAAAAGCCACGGGCATGACACGTGTCATGCCACGTCACCCTGACCAAAGACACCATCGCCACGTGGCACGACACGTCATCATCCACGTGTCACGCCATGTCAGCACCACACCGGCACTGACAGCCACGTGGCGCGCCACGTCACGGCCACCTGTCGCCACGCCTCGCCACGCCAAGATCGCCTGTCGCCTCGCCCGATGGGTCCCGCCACCGCACCGCAGACGCCATCGCGCAGGGGCCCCACTGTCGGCGCACATCACCGCGCCGGACTGGGCCTTGCTAGGCCGAGCGCACGCGGGAGAAGTTGGGCCGGTTCTGCCGGTTTGGCCCGATTAGGGTTTATTCGGGTTTTCTATTTTCCTAGATTTTTCTATTTAGCCCGAAACTTCCCCGAATTGTTTAGGGAGCTCCGTAACTCCAAATTGGATGATTTTGGAGCCTAAAAATCACATTTAAATCCTAGAATTTTTCTGTATATTTAATAATTATTTTCTCTGTATTGATGTTGCTGTTTATTTGTTTGTTGTTATTCTGCTTAGACGGTGGGTGCGATTGTTGCGTGGATTGTTGTCCGGAACCGCAGTGGGATTCTCAAAGCTCGGAGTTTTTCGAAGGCAAGCTTAATTACATATTCCATCTTAGTTTTACAATATAATTACTGTTGTTTATCTTTCCAAATTGTTTGCATGCATGTAATTAGGCGTGAGTACCTAAACATGTTAATCATATATTAATATTAATATGCTTTAGCCACCTTTGTGAACCCGTTGTATGTTCCTAGCCTGTCCTTGACTAGATGTGTAGGATTGCATTTGGGATTCACTATAAAAATGAGTTTGGTGAGGCGTATGCCTCACGTTGGCTTTTGTGGTAAAAATCTAAACAACTAAAAGTTGTAGTTGTTTTAGAGGAGACCCAGCAGTGATGTTTCCGGGATTGTGGTGGGGGACGAGACGGTCTCCTCTAATAAGGACTCAAGCTTGTGTATTACTAGACCAAACCTTACCGTACAGCCACTTGTGCCTTCGGCCCTGGCTTAGTACACTACGAAACCCACTAACTCATCGGCTCGTGGGGTCGGCGGTTACGTTTAAATCCTTTGCTACCCTAGGAGGAGGCTTGCAACCTCCTCTGAGGGGTAGGTGCGTTCCTGAGACCGAATGGCTTAAATGGGGAACGCCCACGAGTGGTGTCTAGACGTAGAAGGCGCCCTCTTGTGGCACCTGGCGGGCCGGGAAACCTTAAGAAAGGGTGGTGAAGTGGTGGGCGTGGTAGGTTGGAAACAGATCTTGTACCGCTTTCTCCTAGTGGATGAGACGGGCTTGTGGGAAATTTGTACACACTCTACAGAGTTAAAACTATCATGATAGCCGTGTCCACGGTCATGGACGGGACGAGAGGTTTGCACATGTAGATTCACCCTTTTCAATAACTAAACCTGACTAGATTAGGCTGGGATTGGCCTGGTGTGAGATACACCTTTTGTTGAACTTGAGAAGTTATTATTGATGATCATGCATTCACTCTAATAAAATTGGATTTGATCAACTAAAATATGACTAGAAGTAGGATTTGGGTAAGATAACCATAACCCCACCTTTGATTCTGCATTCATATTTAAGGACTGCTTGCTGGGTAGCCGCGTACTCATTAAATTGCTCGCAGACATATTTTTATTCAGATTACGGTCAGAACCAGGAAGGCCCTGACGAGAGAGCGCAAGACTAGCTAAGGTGTTCGGGTCGACACCTTGGAATTTGTCATGGTTATTTAATTGGCTTACTCTGATGTTTTCTGCTTAATGTTAAATCCTGTATTGGACTATCAACTGGTATGCCAGTTCGCTTTTGTAATAAAGTACTATGGTTTACTCTTATTTCACTTTAATTAAATATACTGTGATGATTCCACCGTGTTGTCCATCACGAGATACTAAACTGGGATTAGTATTGGCTCGTGATACTGGATTCCCATTATAAGTACTGGGGTCACGACAGTGGTGTGCTACTATAGTTGTGATATCCTACTCAGTACTCATCATATTTATGACTACTCTATTTCAGAAATAATTAATCTTTTTCTAGCCTTAGCTCTAATTTTATGAATACGTTCTTAACGTTGTCCTAGTCAGTTGCACCCGAAGGGAACACTTCTTTCTAGTAAACGACTTTTCTCTCCCAATAATGGCAGCGCCAAACTCTGGATTTTAACAGAAAACTAACAGAAACTTTTCTTCAATAGAGTCCTTAGCATAAGAAATTAAACCATATAATTGAAGCTAGACAGATTAAGGAATTTTCAAAGAAAACTACTTCATTCCACAAAATAGTTTAAATATGGTTTTCCCTTTCGGGAACCCCGACACTTACAAAGAACGAAACGAGAAAATTACCTTGCAACGGTACAAGGCTTCTTTACAATTAAGTGGCGGAGCCAGGATTTTAATAAACCCCGGGCTAAAATTTAATGTACTAAAAACTTATGAAAAATATCCAAATATTAATCACTCAAAAGGTGTCCTTACCACTTTACTGGATGTCGTAAAAAACCGAGATCAAATCGATTGCCTGTCAGTCGCCGCGGTCAGGTCCTCACCGATCAGGCGATCTGCCGGTCTCGCAGCGATGCAACCTCGCGGTCCTCACCGATCAGGCGATCTGCGATCGGGCGCCGATCATGCGATCTGGTTTCTCCATTTGGGGTCTCTGCATCTTAGCCGTCACGGGCGGCGTAACCAATCTGCGGCGGCGCTGTGACTCGCGACTCGCGAAGAGGCTCGAGTTGCCGTGTTGTGCATAGCAACCAGCCAACGAACGAGCAGGCTGCAAGGCATCGTAGCCCAATGCCCCAATCCCATGGCCATTTTTCCCAGGCCTTGCTGCGCTTGAGCCTGCTGCCGCGTTGGTCGTTGGGCCTTGTGAGTTGAAGCCTGCGTAGAAAATTTAACTGGCACATATACGGATAGGAAGAAGTCCAATTTACCTCTCTTAACTATTGGAGAAGTTCATTTTTCCTCCCTCAACTCATTTGTGGCCGTTCGATGTAAGATTGGACGGCCAGATCTCACCCATTTAACACAGAGGGAGGAAAAGTGAACTTTTTCAATAGTTGAGGGAGGCAATGTGGACTTCTTCCTATACGGATATACCGGGGGGTAGTATTGCTAAGGAAGAAGTCCAATTTACCTCCCTTAACTATTGGAGAAGTTCATTTTTCCTCCCTCAACTCATTTGTGGCCGTTCGATGTAAGATTGGATGGCCAGATCTCACCCATTTAACACAGAGGGAGGAAAAGTGAACTTTTTCAATAGTTGAGGGAGGCAATGTGGACTTCTTCCTATTGCTAATAGGCCACGCCCCGGGCTGAAGCCCCCTTTGCCATGGGCCTAGATCCGCCCAATCACAATATATTTTACAACCGGTGGTATGTTACAACAATTAACACTAGTACTACAAAGTCAATATGTGGCTTGGCTACGAGAGTATGAACTCTAATTTATATATATCTTTATATTTAAGTTGTAGCTGATATGGGCTCTTTATATTAATATAATTTGAACTCTTATTTCTATTTTTATTTCATATCTATGTAATTTTCTTTTGTATTTTTAGTTGGTTTGGACTCTTTCTATTGATCTGACATGGACTCTTAGGTTTATTTTTTATTCCAAATTTATGCATTTTTATTAATAATTGTAGCGGATATGATCTCTTTATTTTAATCTCACATGAATTTTTATTTATATCATTTTTAAAGTTAATATGGACTCTTTTTTAAATTTTTTTTGGCATTTGACTCTTATTTTTATTATTTTTAATTTATAGTTTCTAATATTTTTCTTTTAGTCTACAATGTTATAACCTAGCACCATTGAAATCAAGAGTGCAGATCTTTTCTTATTCTTGATTAATATGAGGATTTCTTCGATTGGCTTGGTGGCTTCGTTGGCTCATGGTTTAATTATATAATAGAGCAGAATGTTATTATTGAAGCTAATATTAGCTATTTCTATTGATCTGGTATGCACTCTTATATTTTTTTGTTTTTATTCTGAATTTCTGATATTTTTTTAATCTAAACCATGATATTTTGTCTCCACTAAAATCAACGGTGCAGAACTTATGTTTTTTAAAAAAATTTATGTGAGGGTTTCTTTGATCAGCATGTTGGCTCCTGCTGTAATTACGTGGGGATTAGGAGCACGGCGTCGAACAACTTGTGGGGGATGAAACTTGCTACTGCAATTGAGCGCGAGTAGATTTAGGAGCACAGTGAGAGACTATCCAACTGAAGAGAGCCTAGGTGGAGTTTATCGAGGGAAAAGGACTCAAAAGTACTCGATCTGATATGATCTGATGATCTGATCTAACTTATTGAATTTGCACTGGACGCCGTTCCATCGGTCAAGATTGCTTATGCAAGGAAGAAGCCTGTAGACGAAGCTGTCCCACCTGTCCGCCATAGGATTGATGAAGGCGAAACCGCCGTTCCATTGATGAAGGATTTACGAAGTTCTTTATACGGTTGTATGCGACTAGTTCGTGTGGGTCCCATAAAAAGAACACATTTTTAGTGAATATTTTCCCTTAAGAACTTGTTTGGGAGGCCCATGTCGAGATTCTCCCTAATCCACATGCTCGATTCCCTAGAATCAGCTCCATGACCGTTTGGAAGCCCACTCATGTGAGATTTCCCGACGCAACACTCCTACTTTCTTCAAGAAAGTGTCCTTGGCTCTTATTATCAGGATCATCTCCCCATTTGTGCATGATTCTTTTTCTCCTTTGTGAGCACCAATGCCAGAAGGCAACATAGCTCCCCCGACGACTCAACGGCGAGCTCATGACTCCAAGGCCTGGCGGCGACGTGGCTTCCCTGACAACGAACTTGGCTCCTCCAACAATACGGCGAGTTTGAAGGCCTAGCGACGATATGGCTCCCCCAATTGCACCACAAGGTTCTGGCCCTGGAGGCAACACGGTTCCCATGCCAGCGGCAGTTGCTTCAGGGCCTCGTGGCAATACCTTAACCGTTGCTGCTCACTCCTTGCTCCCTCTACTTCTTGTGTGGGCTTTGGGCTTCTTCACCTAAGTGCCTTCCTTGCCCATGCTCTCCCGCCTCCATGCAACATCAGATCAAAGGCAATCCATCCATCAACAAGGGACGACCATGGTGTTGCCAACGAGGGAGTGAAAGAGGGGGTAAGGAGGAGGCTAATGGTGCGATGGGTTGGAGAATGGGAGGAAATGGGGAATAGCACCCAACGGGGGTCAAGGAAATGCGGCGAATTATGCCCAATTTCAGCATTTCCTTGACCCACAGGTATTTGCTCCCCCATTCATGTAAATAAGCCCTAAAAGTATGCATTGTGTCCGTTCAGTTTTAAACTATTTTTACCACATATTTCTTAACTTTGTTTTTAAAAACAATATTTAATATATGATAAATGTAACATTTGTTAACAAATTTGGTACATCGACAGGAATCCTGTACTGTGTACTATGTAGAACACGTGTTTCAACGTTCACATGGCAATCAATAGTTTTTTCTTTTATTTTATAATAGGAATATTGAACACAACATTTATTTAGCAAACATGATTTTTTTAAAAAATAATTTTCAGTATAAATAAATACATCCAGCGCACACAGGCACAGCTGAGTCCCATGGCGGAGTGACCTGGATCCATTTTGAATTTCGAAATTCGAACAGCTTAAAAACGAAGCGGAAAAAATGAAGCAAATAAAAAAGTTCTCGCAAAAGAGCCCCCCCCCCCCCCCGGAAAGTGCATCGTCTGCGCTTGCGATTTATCTGGCAGAGACCTCGAGGCGCAGATCCGACCATCCGTCACGCGATGGACGGCAGTAGTCCACTTAAGTGATCGCGAAGCGATGCGCGATTCGCCATCGATGCGAGATGGACGGACGTGGATGAAGGCGGTGAATTGCGATGCACGCTTTTTATTTCGAAAATGTAACTCGATGCTCCGGATGCATTCCAATTGAGTTTGATCTAAGCCATATGATGCATGTGAGAGCTTGAAATGGGCAAAATGGATTCCTGGAAACACATTTAAACTACTGTAGCAATTTCAAGTTTAATCATCAACATTTGAAGCCACAGTTTAAATCTGAAGTTAACCAAACCAAAAGTGCCTGTTGCATTTCAGATTTCGAGACAGACATGTTTAGCCAAAAGAAGGTTGTGTTACAATACAAGATTTCCACTCATAAAATATGATCTTAGTAATGCATGAGCATATACAAAAGGATAACTATGGCCAAGTTGCATAAGCATTATCATATACAAAATATAAATAGCATTTCTTGCCATATCAAGCTACTTCAATGGTCTCCACTACTAGGATGCAAATCTTTCCCAATCGAGTAAACCTGCAAAACAGAATATTTATGTATTGTGCATATTAATAAATCAGAGTAAATAAGTTTGAGAGATAATACCATTGGTTCATTCTTCTTCTTCTTTTTCTTTGTTTGTTTCTCAACCCAATTCACCTTCCTCTTCGATCCACCCTTTCTTGTCGCTTTTTTCTTGAGTCCAACAACATGTAGCAGATTTTCAGATGATGTTGGTGGGATATGTGAGTGATCATCGGTACGGTTAGTAGAACATAGTTGAATACATTCTTCGAGTTGTTTTTCAATGCTACCAAGTAAATTATCAAGCAATATAGATGACTCTTCAAACTCAGATGCCCTAGAGGCCATAGAAATGACCCTATGTGAAAGAAACTTATAGCGACGTGTAGCATCTAACTTGGGGTCCTTCAAAACATTTTTGCCATCATTATCACGTACTATTCCAGTTCGTGCCTCTCTAGTCCATCTCTTTAAGACATATTGTTCCGGTAATTGCTTAATATCCATTATATCAAGAATTTTAATTGCATGGCTACATAATATACCAATTCTTTCGAATTGTTGGCAACTGCATAACAAATTTCCATCTTTGAAAGAACCAATAACTATATGGTCTTCTTCAACATAAGACTCTTCATCAAGATCTCTAATGCAAACATTATATACACTTCCATTGTCTGACAACTTGGCATAGGCTAACATCGATCTTTCATAAACAAATTGAAAAGCCTCAAAAATTTGTGGAGTGTATATTCTACTTGCTTGCACCAACATAGGAGTTCTCATCTTAATTTGAGGCAACTTGTGTCTTGACTCATACTCTGAAATTATCTCTCTTTCCCTCTTTGCTTGGACGACCCTCTCAAAATGCGTAAAGAAACAAAGAATATTCAATTCTGAGTTCAAATAATCCTTCAAGTGGCTATTTAAGCTCTCACTCAATTGTGTACTTCTCATTCCTAAAGTGTAAACATCCCTCATATAACATTCAACCCACTTTTCTTTTACCGTGTAGATACTATCCAACCAAGACTGGTTATGTACCTTGCTTCTCATGCTTGAGAAAACTTCCTCAAACTTATCTTCATCCTCATACTCATACATGCACACACTGAAATCAGCAAGTACGTTTGAGCCATCAACCTTGTGTCGATTCAAATGCTTAATTGCATTTTGCATTATATGCCAAGTGCATAAACCATGCCATGTAGTTGGGTAAACATGTGCTATTGCCATGGCCATAGCAATGTCTTGATCGGTGTAAATGGTTCTTGGATGCTTTTGACTATGACATATCAAAAAGGTCTCGAAGAGCCATTTAAATGAATCACACGTTTAATCATACATCAAAGCAACCCATATATAACAGTTTTCTAAAGTGGTTGAACCCACGAATACTCCAAATGGACGACTCTCCATGTTTGTTTCGAAGGTGGTATCAAAAGTAACCACATCTCCAAAATGTGCATAATCTATTATCATTTTGGCATCCGCCCAGAAAATATTTGTTATTTGTTGTTCAATATCAAGCTGCAAAGCATAATAAAAAGAAGGATTTTCTGCAATCTTTTGTTGAAAGTAATGCAACAAGCTCCCAGCTTCACCATACTTCATCTCCTTTTGCCGCTTAGTCCGAAGATAATTCTTATGATCACGACAAGTGTATCCAAGGTTAGCCACCCCTCCGACATGCTTAGCAGCTCATATTCTAGGCTTAATTCCTGAAGCATCTGCCATTTCAATTTCAAAAGCCTGTACCGCTGAGATTCTTCGGTTTGATGGCATTAGGTGAGCTGTTTCCGGAGTTTGGAGCACATGATTGTGATCAAGAACCAAATCAACTACCTTGTACTTTGCAGTTCCTCGATTCAGGGAGACTCCCATGCGCACCTTACAGTTAGTCCTTGTCTCAGCTCGAGGATTCTTGGTCAAATGATCTCTTTTGTCCTTTCCTCTCAAACCTTGCTTTGCACAAACAAACTGACAAGATGTAACCTTGCCATCCTTTGGACTAGTGTTCTCCCACTTCTTTCTAATGCTAAAGCCCATTCGGCCTCGTAGTACTTCTAAAAGTTTCAACATCTCCTGATTTGCAAATTCCATGCCAATTTTGGAATCCAACAAGGTATTGTACTATCTCCGTAAAAGGAAAAGATAACAAGATACCTCCAATTAAATTAAGCTAGTACGTGGCTACATCAGTTCCTAAAAAAATTAATTAAACATGTTTGCAATACGATGTTACAAAAAATGGTAGTGCTCCAATTAAACTAAGCTAGTACGTGGTGCAAAGTTCAAATATTAGTACCCAAAATATGGTAAGATTTATACCTTCCATCTAAAGGAGATCCTCCATTGGGTTGAGGCGTATGATCAGAAGGAGGATTAGCTGTTCCATTTCCTTCTAATAATGAGAAAGGCGCTACATCTGGAATACTAGGCTCCATCTGAGTGGAAGCAGGCGTCGCAATGATTGATTGGCGATGGAGACCGTACCGGACGTGGCAAGCAAGAGCGCTACCGGATGATGGTTCTTTGGGCGTGGAGGAGTGGTGGCTCGGGCGGCGAAGCGAAGAAATCCCTCCCTCGGGCGCCGAAGCGGGGAGTTCCCCTCGGGCGATGAAGCAGGGAACGCGCGCTGTTCTTCCCGCGCGTTACAGACTGAAAAGAAGGATGATATGGGCCTCCTAATACTGGGCTTTGACGGTAGCCATCGGATATCAAATGAATGGCCAGATTAAGACCTATGGAGCCTCTGCTGTAAGTGGTAGCAACGGCAGACGATGCGCTCCCCACACACACACACACACAAAAAAAACTCCACGTACGGCCGTTCCTTCCTCCAAGGCCAAATCGAACGGCCGGCCACCTCTTGCCGTCTCCTGCTCACGGCTCGCCCACGCCTCGCCGCCGGCTGCCGGGCGGCGTAGCGGCCGGCGATGGCGACGACGGGCGGCGCACCCACGGCGCATACGGTCCGCGACCTCGCAGAGGAGGGGAAGAAGCGGGCCGTGCTGCTTCTCGTCTTCGCCTTCGGGCTCGCCTTCCTCATGTCCCGTGAGTTATCCCAAACCCTAAGATAGTAGTTACCTGCTGCGAGCTTCGCTCTCCAATGCGATACGTGTCGGTAATTTTGTCGATGCATTACTCGGCCGTTTAATACCGTGATTGGGGTTTATGTTGGTTGATGCTTCTAAGTTTTAAATTCCAATTCATCTGAATCGAGCTACGTTTAACGGGCAATTACTCGGCCTAGATATGGTACGCTAATTTTGCATCGTCTTTGCCCCTTATGTGGAGCAGTGACGTTAGTTTGTTCCGGTGCTGTTGTAATTTGTTTGTATTGAGGAGTTGATGCATTGGGCTGTACCTGGTCATGTTAGATCATCGATGGCTTCTTTCAGGCATCAGAAGTTATGTTGCTAATTTTTGAGTCAATTTGTTTATCCATAGTGATATGTTGATACCTTATGCTATTTGTCAATAATTTTGTGTTAACAGTAGAAGCTGTATCCACGATGGATGAATCTGTAGTGAAAGCGTATTAGTCATAATCCACTATAAGCTAATACTTTGTATGTTAATACTTTCTAGCCCACTATAGAGTAAGTCATAAGAAACAACGAATATAAGAAGTAATCATGCCAGTTTGCATATGGGCATATGGCTACCAATTCTAAAATGTGGTTCTGTGAAAGTTGCCAAAAAATAATGTTCTTTGCTCATGTTTCTGCTAAATGCCTGTTTTCTTTTCCATTGCAGTGACAAGCTCTTCAGTTTGGATTAACCTGCCATTTGCCACTGCTATGATAGTTTTATTTCGATACATATCACTTGACTACGACTTCCGTAGAAAGAGCACAACTATTACAGATCATGATGAAAGTCGGCCACTTGTCAGAAAGACGAGTATTAAATTAAATAAAATCCCCCCTACTCAAAAGGACAGAAAGTCAGATTGGAGGAGTAGGGTGAATTCACCTCCAGTCGAAGCTGCATTGGAACAGTTCACGAGGCACCTTGTCACTGAATGGGTAACAGATTTATGGTACTCCCGTGTGACACCTGACAAGGAAGGTCCAGAGGAACTCATTAATGTAGTTAATACTGTCCTTGGAGAGATTTCAGCAAGGGCAAGAAATGTGAACCTTATCACTTTGCTAACCAGGTTTCTGAAGCATTGTTTTATCACAAAAAATGTAAATAATGTACCTTCTCAGAGCATTGGGAACCATATAGTAAAACCTTCCATGCCTTTTTCAGGAATCTGATTGACCTTATATGCAATAATTTGGAGCTTTATCAGTTTTGTCAAGCCAAGATTGGAAAAGAGAAGTTTATTAACCTTACGACTGAGCGTCGAGACGCTGAACTGAAAATGGCCCTTAAAGCCGAAAACAAATTGCATCCAGCTTTATTTTCGACCGGTGCTGAATACAAGGTAAGAATGTCTGGATGGTGAATCTTTTCTTTTCAGTTATTGACTTATTGGCTTATTGCTTATAACAGTTTTTTTTGTTGCATTTACTGAACATTCAGAGTAAAGGTGTTTGTTGATGAATCAGTATGTTTGGAATATAGATTATTTTTCATAAGTACCCTTCCATTAATGCTCCCCTTCCTTCAAATGTATGTGTATTATCTATGCACGGGATAAGTTATGGCATATGACTTTCTATTTGTTCAGACTATATATGTCACTTTGATAACATGTGCTAGCACATAATGAGTGCCTTAATAGTGTCATCATATTGTTTATGATTTTTTAAAAAATAGCAATATTGTGTATCTTAGACTGTGCGTGTATAAGCATCGAGGTTCATCTCATACGGTATATATTTGTTTTCTCGTTCAGGTCTTACAAAGTCTTGCTGATGGGTTGATCTCGATCACAGTAAAACCTCAAAACTTGCAGTGCCCTTTCTTCCGATGTACTGCTCGAGAACTTTTTGCATGTGCAGTCTTTCGACCTGTGATGAACCTAACAAATCCAAGGTAGTAACATTTGGCACGTGGTCTAATTCATTTAATACTTTTGAGCGTCATCATATTGAGATGTAAAATATTGCAGGTTTGTAAATGAAAGGATTGAATCTTTGGCTCTATCTCGTACCAATAAGGCAGATAAAGGAGTTGCAGAATCCTTGGAAGATGTTACAATGGTTAAGCAAAAGGAACCTCCTATGCCCTCTGTGGATGAACTTTCTGCACTATTAGATCGCTCAAGTCCAGGGGTTGAACTTGTGCGATTTAGTCAGGGTCAGTCCAAGACTATGTCTGATATGCAACTAAATAAAGCTAAAAATCCATCTACTCTCAAACCAAAACTCCCTAATACCTTTTTGATAAATAGTTCACATCCGCTTGAGTCAAGCAATATATCTTCTACTTCCCACGTTTTATCGGACACTGGTGTTTCATTGCACCCCCAAAGTAGTGGCAGGACAACTACAGAAAGTTATGGGGGAGAGTGGGCACAGACCTTGGATATCAGCTCCCAACAGAAACATCAAGCTCTAGCACCTGAGCACCTTGAGAACATGTGGACTAAAGGGAAGAACTACAAATTAGAAGATGCAAAACATGTTACAAAGATACCTGCTAGATCTTCCGTAGTCACCAATTCTTCTATGCAGCATCCAGTTCCCTACAGCACGTCAATTCACGGTCATCCTATTGTTCCACAAAGGGAAAGAACTTTGTCTCATGTGGTGGACCAGCATATGATAAATCGGTCGACGACACCTGCATATTCAAATGGCACTAATTCCCTGGCAAAAAGTTTATCTGGAGATGTGGCAGAGCATGCCAACCAAGAAGATTTTGGAGTGGACAGTGAGAGTTCATATGCCACTGAGGATGATGAAAATAACAACGTGACTGGCCTTGATTCACCTGTAACCAGAGTATGGGATAGCAAAAGTAAAGGAAATGCCACCTCGTCACATATACATCATCCACTTGAATCTTCTAGTTTTCATAAAGGAAAGAAGAATAGAAGTCATGTGGGAAAGTTGAAAATGTCAAGAACTTCATCAAGAAAGAGGTTGAGGTCAAATGCTCAAAAGACTTCCATATGGCAAGAGGTTGAGAGATCATCTTTCTTGGAGGGGGGTGATTCAGACATATTACATACATTGGCAAATGATACAAGAACAGATGGACTATATGATGATACTGAGGTGGAAGGTATGGCTAGGATGTTTAGCAGTGCAAATGCTTCATTATTGTCACTGGCATCAACTGGCTCTTCTTTCTCGTCAAATTATTCTACCACTAACGTGTTGGAAGACTCTTACTTAAAGTTAAGATGTGAGGTATCATATTTTTCTGAATTTAATATAACTGTGATAACTAGTGGTGGTACATATCTTTATTACATTTTCTTACTCAGGTAGTAGGAGCTAGCATTGTGAAAAGTGGATCTGGCATGTTTGCTGTTTATTCTGTTTCGGTGACAGATGCCAATGGTAATAGTTGGTCCATCAAGAGGAGGTGATTATGTTATAGTCTCTCCCTGCTTATATGAACCACAGTAGATATGATGCCAATTATTATTCAATATGCTAATGTTACTTTATTAAGTATTTGCTTTCTGTGGTTCTTATGTACTCTAATTAGGTTCCGTCATTTTGAAGAGCTGCATCGGCGTCTGAAAGAATATCCCCAATACAATCTTCACTTGCCACCAAAGCATTTCCTCTCATCTGGATTAGAGGTTCCTGTTGTTCGAGAGAGATGCAAATTGCTTGACATGTATCTAAAGGTGTCCTTCTTGTGTGTTTGTTTTTGAGATACTCGAGTTAATTTGTCACTATTTTTTGTATTTTGCCAAATATCAACTTTACACGTTTAGATGCCAATCAAGAATCCATTTCTTGAAACATACTTAGTTCAAGTCATACTTTAAAATCAGCTTCACTATTAGAAGCGAAAGCATGCAAAGCATGTTCATCGAGTTATGTGCTTAGTTGTGGCAGGGTGATGTGCTGCTTAGATTTTTCTCGATACATGTACAGGCTTGCAAGCATCAATATTGTGATGTTACTTCTATTGCTTAGTGGACCTCCTTTTCTACTCATCTCTTGCTTTATGGAAGTCTAATCTTGAAACCGGCATTGTAGCTTTTGTCATGTTTGGTTTAGTATTATGTTCTCAGTGCACATAACATGAAAAACTTTGGTTCTGAGTCATATGAAAGTTATTGATTATACATGTCGATTCTACAGAAGCTTCTTCAGATTCCCACCATTTCAAGTTGTATAGAAGTCTGGGATTTTTTGAGTGTTGATTCACAGGTTAGTGTTGTCTTAATCTTATCACATCCAAGCTTAACCTTTTTAAAATTGGTATATAAAAGCTTGATCAAATGCCATGTTGCAGACATACATCTTCTCAGATACACTCTCAGTTATCCAGGCACTTTCAGGTGAGTAATCCTTTTTAAGTTGAGTAACATGCTGCTATTTGTGAACTCCAGTTCCCTTGTTATTTTAATTCCCATATCCTGATATCCTGAACATGCAGTTAATTCAGATGAAAGATCAAATGATAAGGATGCAAAACCATTGAATTCTGCCGAAGCTTGGAATGGAAATTTGGTTTCTACAGGACAATCTTTACGTGGACGTAAAGATGATATGATGCGGAAGGACACGGACTTCACTCCTGTTGATGGTTTGAGATCTAGGAAAGGAAATGTCGGACAGAGTTTAGGACATAATATTGTCAACACAACTGTCGATCATTATCCGGATCACTCTGGAAGTGATACGGAACAGAATGAGCACTCATTTTCAATAAATTCAGAAAATCCCAAGAAAAGGCTGTTAAGTGAAACTGACTACACATCTCAGAATTTGGAATCTGATGGATATTCGGTGACTCCAAATGATGTAAGTTCTGATTATTTCTACAAACTTTTACTATTAATATATCATTTTTTGGCTTGGGCTGTATTTCTCATAGCCCTCTTTTCTCTCTTCTTTCGTTTTTCTTTGATTATATGTTATGTAGCAGCTGCCTGATAACTTCAAACCTACTTTAATGCAGTGGATGGCCCCGAATCTTAGTGCCCCCATGTTTCATCTGGTTGATGTGGTTTTTCAGCTCCAAGATGGAGGCTGGATCAGGTGTGTTAATTCTACTCCCATCATTATGATTACGTTTATCATTTGTAGTGTTTGGTATTTGCACTTGGAGATGTATCCCTAATAACCTTATTTTTCTGGTAGGCGTCAAGCATTTTGGGTAGCAAAGCAAATATTGCAATTGGGAATGGGAGACACATTTGATGACTGGCTTGTTGAGAAAATCCAATTGCTTAGAAAAGGGAAAATAATTGCTTTTGCAGTTAAGCGTGTTGAACAAGTAAGTCTAATAAATCCTTAGCAAAGCAGGTGCAAATGCCACCAACTGTTTCCTTCATTCAAATAGATGGATCCTCGCAATCAAATCTCTGGTTAGGATTGGCCCGTAATTTGGGCTGCATGTTTATTAAAATTAATTTCATTATCTACAGATACTTTGGCCAGATGGAATTTTCATGACAAAGCATCCTAAGAGAAAAGCAGTAGCACCACCGCCTGGTGCCCAGAATAACGGAACGGCCAACTATCTGACTGATGAACAACGTCTAGAAGCTGCTCGTCGTGCAGATTTTGTCCGCGAATTAATAATAGGTGATCCTTTTACTTGATATTGATATATTGTATGGGTAATGCTAGACCATTTAATTGGGTTAATTTCCGTGCTCTCTTTTATCTTTCTTTCATTGTATCTAAAGGTCTAATGTTCTGTTATAATATACTTGTTGCCTGAATGATTTGTGACTAGTACAGTTCTGTTAGCTTTCACTACCATCTCACTGTTTTATCTGTACAGATAAAGCACCACCTGCACTAGTGAGCCTAGTTGGTCGAAAGGAGTACGAAAGGTGTGCTCAGGATATATACTTCTTTCTTCAGGTAAATATTCTTGGAGTATTCAAATCATTCAATTCATGGTAAATGCAAATTTACCATTTTATTCAGCATTCTGCACAATGTTTGTTCTATTAGCATGAAAGCTCCTAAGGGCATGTCACAATGCTACCCCAACTTAGAGTGAACTTAGCACTATTTAATACTATTTATCAGCCCTTTTCTCTCTGCTGTTTTATTCTATCAGCACTATTCATCATCCTAAGTAGGGGTAGTATTGGCCATGCTCTACGACCCTTCAACATTAGACACTGAGAATCTCCCTTTTTGCAATTAGCATTGCTTAAGCAGCTAGTATAAGTCATCACCCAATTTTATCCTCCAATTCTGTGTTGGGATTTGGGAAGGCAACTAAACCGGCATCACACATTTAAGATGAGTTGTGCTAACAGAGTAGAATTTAATGTATGATAATAACATTGAAGATAAAAAATAGTTGCAGAAGCAACAACATGATCCGTAACTGATATTTACAAATGGTTTATCATGCAGTCCACAGTTTGTTTGAAGCTACTGGCATTTGAACTCCTAGAGTTCCTTGTTCTATCCGCATTTCCAGAGTTGGATGATACTGTGAGGAAGTGGCATGATGATAAACAGCGGTTCTGTGCCCTGGAATGACTCTTTTATGATGAATGAGTCATAGACCAGTGTTTTAAGATACGATCGAGAGCACTGATCCATTTTTGCTGTAAATAAGGTGATTTCAAACGTTCTGCTGTTCCAGTGTTTTGACATGCCACGTAAAATGAAGCCGGCTCCGTGCAGTGTGAATACGATTAGTTAGCAACTTGTGAGAATGGTCCTTTTTTTTCTCTTGACCATGCTAGGCCGGTTTTGTGTGTGGCCGACAAGTGCCCTTTTTCTCAGGGTTTGGTGTACATATATGCAGCCTCGGGGGGAACATATTTGTACAGCAACTTGCTGTAACATAGGATTAGGATAGTTGTACTCACTGTAAGAGTTTGATAATCTTTTTGGTGATATGCCCAACTTATGTAACTCAGCACGATGATCATTGAAGATGATGAGATGAATAGGTATTCATCATTTCCCGGTTGATAATAACTGATATATCTGAATTCTGAAATCAGTATTGTCCCTTTGCCGTAGAGAGCTTAAGATGTCTTGCTGTGCTGGATTAAGAGGAATATTTTGTTTGGAGCGTGTCATATTGAGGCAAACACTGTCAAAGCCTATTTAGTATAGTTTGATTCTTTGTTACAGTTTTGGCGTGCCAATTAGCTAGCCATCATGGAGTAATATAAATGTCAAATTCGATCGAAGGTTCAGCTAGCAAGTAGGTAGTAGAGAAGGAGTATGGGTCATGATGAGAACACCACTGACGAGCTTACTGATGGAGTAGAAAAGCGATAAAACGGTATGAATTCTCATGCCATGCTATTTAAGCCTTAATCAACGAACGTTCAGCAAATTAGTTCTAAAATTCAAAAAGTCCCCGACCATCAGCCCAAGTCGAGAGGAGGTCAAAGGCGCCGCCGAGTCTAATTCGGCTATCTCGGACCAGTGCACCTTCAAACGAACGTTCAGATCACATATGACATTCAAATAAGGACTCTATGGAAAGCTGACGAGATAAGCTTTCCAACGGATTCGGTCATGCCTCCAAATTCCATCCGAGTCAACGGGAATCACGAAAACAAGTTGACGGACAGAAACTTCCCGGCTCTGCGTCGCCGTATTTTTTGGTCCAAGGCCCGTGTACCCATAGGGTTAGGGTTGAGCGTGCGTGGGCACCTGTTTGAGCGCCCTTCCTCTGGCCGCCGTCTTATATATGTTCTCCGCCGTGTTTCGTTTTAGTTGGGTTTTGTTTAACTGATTTCGTCACGGTTGTGTGAGGTGTCGCCTTGTTTCATTTGTGTCGACCAGACCAACAAGGCCAAGTTTCTGAACCCCAGTTGATCTTAATTTATATTCGCAATTGCGATTGCTTATCTTGTGTTCTCGCTCGTTCTTCGGTTGCTTGTAGGAACCATCCTTCGTGGACAGGTCGATCGCTCTTCTTCGATCGATAACAATCGTCGTAGTGGTTTAGCGATCGCCGGGATTTCTAGTTCTTTGTGGGGTTGGAAGCCGGATCGTTTAGGTCTCCGTGACACTTATCGAATTATCCTCGCCGTCTCTCATCAGAAGATCGGGACCCCGCGTCTGCGCCCATCAGATCAACATAACTAAACTAGGTGTGCATGTGAGGGTAGTGAGGCAGCAAGCCAAATATGCTCTGCGTTGTTAGTAGTCTACTATACTTTTTTTTAGCTTGTAAGCACAAGGCAGCAAGCAGTTCTTAGACATCTCGAGTTTTCGTCTCTATTGTTTGAGCCGAAAGTTGTTGAAAACTTTAATCTGAAAAGATTGTAACCTCTTCATAAACGTTTAAAGAGCTTAAAAAATTATTTTACAAACTTTAAGAAGGTCGGCAATTAATGCTTCTACCTTCCTTTTAGAGCACGTACAACACTACACCTCAGCAGTCTTTAAGCCGTCTCTAGGAACTGCCATATCAGCTAATTGACGATGCGGATGAGAAACTTTTGTGTGTGAGCAAATTAGCTATAAAAACGTGTAGCCATCTCTATTATTATACTATGCTATCTCTACTGTTGTCTCTAGGGCCTTGTTCTTTTCAGTATATCGTTGTGTTGGTGTATTACTGTAGCAAATTTAAGAGTACTAAAAAACTCTAAAGATTATAAAAAAATAAAAAAAAATAGTTTTAGAATCTTTGGAAGGACAACTAAAAACTACGAAAAAATCGTTACAAATTATCACAACATATAGGCTATATAAAATTAACAAAATTTACTACAGTAATACACAACGGTACGATATGAAAAGAACAAGGCCTAGATGACATGGCAACAGTTATAAACAACTTTTGTTTCAAACTTTGTACACGCTCTTATTAGAAAAAAAAAACCCATAAACCATGAGAATGCTTTGATGGCAGTCAGGCCATGGCAAATAAAACCACCATGCCAAGGAAGCTCGTTCACCCTCGGATATCACAGCGGGGAAAAAATTTGGTAGAGCCGGGGTGCAAACCCTCGACCATGCATCCCGACTCCAGATGCTGCTGCGTTGGATGGGCACGTTGGCCACGCGTCGGCATTTGGAGTCGGGTATGCACGGTCGCGGGTTTGCACCCCGGCTCTACCAATTTTTTTTCTCCACAGGGGGGTGCGTGCATCGGTCAGGCAGCAAGAGCACGAACAGCAGCTGACACACCCACGCAGAGCCCGCACCGGGGTGGTTGTGAAAACCATGGCGGTATCTGCAAGTGCACCGCATGCGTCCAGGCGGCTGCCGGCTACGGCGAGCTCGCGGCCGCGGCCTACATGGCCCGCCCCTACATGCAAGGATATATGCTTCCCTCTCCGTCCCCGTCGCTACTGTGCTTGCGCGACATTTTGGCTCATCAGCCTGGACCGGATTGCAGGCGGCGGCAGCAGCTGGAGGCAGTAATCGGTGATCGATCGATCCTCTCATTCAACGCAGACACGAACCCTTTAGTGACTGATTGGGCCGGCTACTATACTGCCTTCGTCCCGGAGTGCACTGCGGTGCAGAGCATGAGCATGACCGTCACAGTGGCTACCGACGAGGTGTGTGTGCAATGGCCAATGGGAGGCCACTGAAGCTTGGCCTGTGAGCCTGTGACAGTGCAGTGACGAAGCAACAGCTCCTGCCACTGCCATCCAGGCTTCTCTTCTTCCTGCACCAAATGGAGAGTACCCTGCCTGAGCTGTGCTAGCTGCTCGCAATTTGGTACTGCGATGCTGCACGTACTGCGTAGTATGGGTAGCCAACTTGCAACTGATCCAAGACAAGAAGCATGTACTACATGAGCCCGTGAGGGAAGGTGACGCTTGCTCGATCGCGTCGCCCTGTCCTTGCTGTTTCTTGGGAATTGATCTGATCGGCACGTTCGTTTGAATTCTGCTCTGCAAGATTAGTGAATTATTATTTTTTTGGGGCAGTGTGTACTGTAGGCTCACTCACCCACCGGTCGGCTGTTGGTTTCTCGCTGTTCGTTCTGGCTCGCTAAGATTTGGATTTAGCTATGGATGTTACCTTGGCTTGTAACTGCTCCGATCGAGGTCATCATTTGCGCTGATGATGGCAAGTTTTCATCCTGATCATTCATGAATTTCGAAATTCTGTGACTGGAAATATAAATTAGTGCTGCTCGATCGGCTTGTGTTTGAAATCAAAGCGAGGGAGACGTTTGTGCCTGAACTTTGATGCGGTCTCTTGTGCTGAAGAGGAGGAAACATATGAATGAGATGAGATGGCACAACTCGGCGGCATGTTAATCAGAGGAGGGAGGCTAGCAAGCTAGACGCGGCCGGCACAGCGAGGCCGGAGACAAAAGTTGAGCACATACGCCGATGTTCACCGGCCGGCCGGTTGCGGCACAATATATGAAACTTGGGCATGTTTGTATGGTGCGCCAGCTTTGGCGGCTGCTTGTGGCGCTCTTGTGTTGTGCAGCTAGTGAGGCAGGGAGGCATCCCTTTTGGATCTTGGCTTTCACATAAATCGGCGAGGATTCTCTTGTCTTGCATTGTGTTGGCACGCAGTTGTGCTGGATCTCCCTCGTCTTTTGATGCGATCCATTCCATCATCGGTGGCCGGAGACTGGACGATCCAAATCCAATCCATCTCGGCAGCATGCAGGTCGCGGCGGTAAAAGGCCGAATGATTTGGGGATACGACGATGGCGCCGGGCGGGGCCTGGGTCACCTGGCACCTGGCACCTGGCACGGAGTGTAGAGTGTAGGCGTGCCCCATCCTGGACCTGCCTCATGCCTGCCGCGCGCGCTCCCAGTTTCCCTATACGAGGCCGAGCCAACGCCGGCTCGCCGCTCGACTCGATTGCTAGTTTGCTACCTCCCGGCTCCCGGCTCCCGCACGTTTTCATCATATGTACTGCACCAAATTTGAGAGACATGAAAAAGAGATATAAAAACTTTAAGGGATTGACTCCCTCACGGTTCCCTGGGTCCCTATAGGGATGCGCAGGCGATTTTTTGGACGGCCCAGATCTCCCCTCCCTCTCTCTTTTATCACCCTCCCTCCCCACGTCTCTCTCTCTCTCTCTCTCTCTTAGTCTCGCCCATACCCCTCCTCCATCCCCGCCGCCGACCACGCCGCCCCCATCTCCCTCCCGCCGCTGTGCCACCCCCCGACCACCCTAACCCGGCCGGCACCTTCACCCCCTCCACCGCCGCCCCAACCACCTTCACCCCCTCCTACAGCTCCAGCGGCGCCGCCGCCCTCACTCCATCCCCAACCAACCGCCAGGCCACCGCCTCCTCTAGCCATCCCTCTAAGCTCGGTAGCATGGAGATCCCCACCCCAACTCCGAACCCTAACCCTAACCCGAAACCCGTGGTGCCTACGTCGGCGGCAGTCGCCGGCGAGGAGGAAGATGCGACAGTCGCATGCGCTCTCCCCCCTCTCCCCCTCTTGGTGCCCCCTCCTCCCAAATTTCCCACGCCGTAGACAGAGGAGACAGTCGCCTGGTGAGCAGATCCAAAACTTTAAAAGATAGTACTAGCCTAATACACGCGTGTTGCAAACGTTGCCACCTGTGTTTGCGGCAGGAGCTAGCGGTTTCTGCCGACAAGTGAAAGTGACAATTGACCTTGTTCCCGTACCATCATCTAATTGCGATCATTACTACACACATTGGCACATCTAATTATGAGTGCCATATTATATATTTAGACCGTCAGTCTAAACCACCTCTCAATCATGCCAAAACTATTTTTGTACTCCTACAAATGATGGATAATGGGGGTGACATGAGCTTCAACCTAATAGCAGTACTCCTCGGCTGACTATTTTAAGCCCTTCACCACACACGCCGTCTACAACCTGAACGAGCGGAAGCGGCTGCTAAATACTACCAGGTTCTGCTTCTACTACCCAGCTAGTCACTAGGCTGCAAAGCCATCGCCTTCATGGACAAGCGACGCGACGGCGACGGCGTCGGCGTCGGCGTCGGCGGCCGGCTAAAGCAGAGACTGGCGCAGATCCTTCTCCACTCCTCTTGCGCCACCACCTCCGCCACCGCCTTCGTTAGCCTCGCCAACACCAATGCCGCGCGGACCATCGCCGGCGGCGGCTCGCGCCGGGAACCACCCGCCGCGGCCGCGGCCGCTCCCGGCGCCCGCGAAGCGAGGCCCAAGGTCGACGGCGGCCGCCGGCGCCGGCGCCGGAGCAGGGGCGGCTCCCGGCCACTTGTGCACATCTCCATCGACTGCTCTAGCGTCCGCGCCGCCGGCACCACCAGTTCCCGCCGCTCTGCAGGCGTTGCCGCGCTCCTGCCTTCGCCGACACCGCCGGTGGACGACGGCAAGGTCAAGATGAGCAGGGCTCGCAGTGGAGATGGCAGCAAGCCGCGCTCGCCGTCGTACAGCTGCTCCTCCTCCACCGTCACCGACGACGAGCTAGCGCCGTTCAGCAGCGACGGGGAGAGGGGCGAGGGGGCCGAGACGAGGTCGACGGCGACGCTCTTCTCCTCCCTCAGCTTCTCCGACGACTCCACCTCGGACTTGTACAGCACCACCGGGCACCGCAAGAACCCGCGCCGCCGCGCGCCGGCGAGAGGCTCCAAGCTCCCCGACACGCTCCGGCCAACGGTGTCCGCGAATAGGGCGCCGAGGCACGACAAGGTCGGCGGCGAGGGCAAGAGCGGCGGCGGCGGCGCGGCGGACAGCATGGCGGTGGTGAAGCGATCGCACAACCCGTACGTGGACTTCCGGAGCTCAATGGTGGAGATGGTCGTGGAGCGGCGCATCTGCCGCGCCGACTCCATGGGCGAGCTTCTGGTGTCGTACCTGTCGCTCAACTCGCCGCGCCACCACCCGGCCATCCTCGCCGCCTTCAAGGACGTCTGGGAAGTCGTCTTTCTCGGCAAGTAGCTAGTACGTCGATCAGTGTGTTGTTGCTGCAGGACATGTACAGCTGCTAGCTCCTTTTATTTCTTCCAGCTTCCAACCATATCGATCAGTGTGTTGTGGAACGTGTAGTGATGCCGTCCATATATATGTCATTAGCTACTAGCTTGCTAGCCTCGTTAAGTCATCATTATGCTTAATTTCTCCGGTTCATGGAGGCAATTATGCTCGTTATTAGCAGTTTTAGCTTGATGAGTTCTTGTTTGATAGAAGGAATTTTAGCGTGAGATGGATCGATGCTGATCAATGTAACGAGGCTGTTATGAAGAGGACACTTGACTAAACACGGAATCTCCATTGCTTGCTACTACTTCCAGTAGCTAGTCACTACTAGAAATCTAACTTTTGCCAAGTACGAAGAACAATTACGTACAAACCTTTGATAAAAGTTAAGGTGGTCGACGGTGCATACTTTTCCTAGTGTTAGAAAAAAAATGATCGGCTATTAAATGCTTAACCGAGAGAGTGCAACAATAACCGACAGTTTTTAGAAAACCCTTGGTCATTCGGAATGGCCAATGGTAGAACTAAAACTCTCAGCCATCTAAAAGAATAGTTGACGGTTAAAAGAAAACCCTTAGTCATTCAAGGGAGTTGAAATAAAACTCTCAGTCATTCATGGTGATGGCCGACAGTTAAAATAAAACCCTCGGCCATTTGAGAGAACCCTCAGCCATTTAAGGAATGACCGAAGGTTTAAAACAAAACACTCAACCATTGTATACAAAATGATAAGAGTTAAAAAGAAATGCATGCACAATTTTAAACAACAAGTGTGTGAGGTGAGTTGGCTAGGTGGGAGAGTTTTATTCAATAGGTCATGGGTTCGAATATTATGCAACACACATTTATAATTAACTTGATTTAATGGGAAAAAATGATGTCAAAGTTCAAGTATATATAGAGAGGTTCATCCTGATAGAAAAATATTTTTCCTATTTCATCCGTTAAATTTGGTCATATTTATTCCACCACATTTTCCTAGTGTTTACCATTTCCGTTAAATTTGGTCATATTTATTCCACCACATTTCTATAGTGTTTACCATTTCCGTCGGTGTGTTAAAGCTGCTCACTCATACTTTTCTCGAGTGTTCTCTATTTCCGACGATTCATCCGTTAAATTTGGTCATATTTATTCCACCACATTTTCCTAGTGTTTACCATTTCCGTTAAATTTAGTCATATTTATTCCACCACATTTCTCTAGTGTTTACCATTTCTGTCGGTGTGTTCAAGCTGCTCACTCATACTTTTCTCGAGTGTTCTCTATTTCCGACGATAAGTTAAAGTCACTCACCTATGCATTTTTCGAGTGCTTCAAAAAATGTCGCTAAATTCATTCCCAAGGGTTTCGTCGGTAATTGCACGAATTACCCACCATGGGTTGCCGAGGGGAAGTTACCGACGGTATACGCTCGCCATATAAACGTCCTACGGTATTTTCTAATGGCCGACAGTATTTGCACAATCGATAAAAGTTAGAATTCTAGTAGTGAGTGCAAGGGCGGTAAATTAGTACGTAGCGGCAAGGGGAGCAGTTAATTGACATTATGATGCGTATGGAAACTGATTGTTATCTAAAGCCAGAAGTTTTTGCACTCAGTTAAGTGTTCTTTGTGATCTGAACGTCTCTTCTCAAACCTCTTAAAACCAATTTGCTGTAATTTTTCTCTCTTCTTTCTAGGCCCGTATCAAAGACCCACAATATTTTAGATCATAACCTACGCACAGTTTTTAAGCTGAATCAAGTGATACTTTAGATCATAACCAAGGCACAGGTGGTAGGTACGTAGCCCAGGTTGGGTGGCGCCGAGCTCGTGGAAGTTTCTTTTAACGATACAAGGCACGCGATTTTAATAAGGAGTTAGTCAGTTTAGTTGCACAGGAACAAGCATAAGACGCCATCAGGCTTGTCCGTATCTGCGCAACATATTTGAGATTCTCTCTTCATGTACTCCAGTTGCTGGACACGCTTCCCCATTCCCTACCCTAGCGATCGATGCGTGAATTGGGCAGGGTTCTGCTACTTGTTGCCGTCTACTTTCTTGAGTGAGATAAATAGTGACATCGATTGTGGATGTTTGGGAGATGGAGAAGCCTTCCCCATTCTCCCTTGCTAGAATGCAGTCGGGAGGGATTCGGAGGATCTGCATCCAGTCTGAAGACGAGCCTGATGGAAGCCGCCTATGGACTTGCTCTTTTCGACTTAAATTAAATTAATTAAATTTAGATTTTTCTTTGTTATTTCATCGCTCTTGCTAAATGGCAGGCGCCTGGATTCTAGTCATAAGGACAATCATTTTTTGGCAGTCGATTTTACTTTGCTCCAGAATTTTGAACGCACTGCAACGAAGACTAGCTGTAGCTCAACTTGTTTTCAAGAATGCATGTATAAAATTCAGACGACTGCTGCCAAGAAATCCCTATTTCTATATTAAGCAAACAGTGTAAATATTTTGTAGTTATAATTTTTAGAATAACTTTTTATATATTTTTTTCTCTTCAAGACTTCTCTCGATGGATTATAATTTTTTCAGATCAAAATTTTTAGCTACTTTCAGCATTTGAAAAGACTTGCAAGTTTCATTTGTACCTCTAGAAAACGAGGTTGTCGCCTACCAATGATTAACAAGTTGGGTTTATCTGATATTGCCATTCAGGGCCGAAAGCGTGCGTAACATTACAGTTGATGAGGTGCCTGGGTTAGACTAGATTAGATTGAAGTCGCCCAAGATCAGCTAGGGCCCCGCAGCACTGCTGGCAATGGACTACAACTCCTGGAGGAAGATGAGTTTGTCTGAGTCGCCTGTTGGTCCATAGACGTTAGAGATGAACCAGGGTGGTTGACCATCGACGGGAGTGACTTTGGCTGTGATGGAGTGCGGGAGTAGAAGCGGGTTAGAGAGCTGCACACGGGAGTCATCCCAGAAGAGAAGCAGCCCCCCTCTAGTGCCGGAGGCCGGAATGGACAGAACCCCTCTCAGCCTGAAGCCGGAGATCTCCATTAGCAGCTGAGGGGCGGGGTCGGCGAATTTGGACTCTTGGATGGCGAGGATAGTGGGTTGGTGTGTGCGGACAAGAGAGGCGACAACAACACGTTTGGCCCCCCAATTGAGGCCGCGCGCATTCCAACAGAGGATCTTCATTTGGAAAACTAGGCAAACACGCTAAAGGGGGGTCTCTTGAAAAGGGCCAGAGGGTCCCGAGAAAAGTAGAGACCGAAAGAGTAGCCGCACGCAGGTGGGAAGGGGGTTGGGAAGGTGCCCACACAGGGACAAACGGAACCCAGAACGGCCACACGCAGGCGGCAGAAGACGTGCTCTGCACGCAGATAGAGCCCTAAAAGCTAAGCTAGGGGTGGCCCACGTAGGGGACAACCACCGTAGCACAACTCCCACACGCAGGAGGGAAAAGTAAAAAAAGACACTAAACATCGGAGGGTAACAGGCCTGGGGGGACACGGGGGACTAGGGCGCTAGGCTACCCTAAGCGGGGGTGGGGCCGTTCTCAACGGCGGCAAAGCCAACCATGGAGAGGTCGACGGCAGGGCGCGAGAGGCCGCAGAGGTCGCAGATGGCGGAGCAGGCGACTGGGTCAAGCGGAGCTGCAGAGAAGAGGGCCTCGAGCTGTAGCCCCAAGTCGTCTGTGCCAGATACAGGGGAGAGCCCAAGCCGACGAGCGAGAATCCCTTGGGCCCTGCGAATGGCGGGCACTGAGGAGGAGCCAGCTGGGTCAGCGAACGGGCTGGAGGCGGCAAGGCGAGAGCTACGCCTTGTGGGTGGGGCCTGTCTGGTGCGCGGGCGCCTAAGCGGAGGCGAAACCTGCAGAGGTGGAGGGGTGGGAGCAGTGGCTCCGGCAAGGAAAGCGAGGGTGGGAGAGAGGAGGGTGGCACAGGGAGCGTGGCCTCAAGGGCCATAGGGTCAAAGGCGGGGCCGGAGGGGGTCGCAGCCACGTCCCAGAAGAGGAGCTTGGGACTGTCAGTGAGGCGGGCCGCTGGGGGGTGCTCCGACGGAGGGCGAGAGCGTCTGAGTGGTGGGGAGGCGAGTAGCGGTGGGGCGGCGGCAATTGTGGCCAAGTCGAGGAAACAAGCGCCCGTAGGGCGAGGAGAACTAAGGATGGTTGCCTCTAAGACCATGGGGTCAAAGGTCCCATCCGGCGAGGGAAGAAGCGAGCCTAAGTCCCAAAAGGCCAACTGTGGGCCCCGGCTAGACTGGGCCTGCAAGGGGGTAGGTGGTTGGGCCAAGGTGGGGCTAGGCGGAGGAGAAGAGCGGGCCGGCCCAGAGGAAAGCAAAGGACGGCTGGGCGTGGGGGAAATGAGGTGCGGATGGGATGAGTGGGCCGGCCCAAGAGGGGGCACCGGCCCAAGAGGGGCTACCGGCGAGGGAGTGAAGGAGCCGTTGGCCAGGGTCAACGCAGCAAGGCCCGAGGCAGTCAGGAGGAATAGCCGAAGGGGACAGGTCTGCACCCTGGGGCCGAAGCAGGAGGCTCACGGGAGGGTCACGGAAGCGGGCAGGGGCTCCAACCCCGAGGCAGCAGGTGTCTCGATGAGGCCTTGGGGAGCTCCGGCCACACCACCTGGCACTGGCGGCACCGGCAAGATGGAGATGGCCGGTGAGATGAAGCTGGCCGGGAGCGGGGCAACAATGACGGCGGAAGGTGGCTGGTGGTAGCGGGGCATCCGGCCCGAACGGCGGAGGAGGAGGCAGAGACAGGGGGAGCTCGCTGGCTGGGCGAGCGAGTGCGTGAACGGGAGGAGCTGGCGGCGTGGCCGCGACGCCGCGGGGGAGTGTAGCTGCGAACGGATCTCCCGCTCGCCGAGGGAGAGTGCAGCGAGGAGTGAGGGGCCCCGCCCTCCTTGCCATGTCGACGGCGGAGGGGCGGCTCGCTGTCCTCGGCCGCGTCATCGTCACGGTTGCCCTCATCTCGTCGACGGAGCGGAACGAAGAGGGTGCGGCAAGCCTGAGGGAGGGCGGCGGGAGGAGGCAGCGGCATCGAATCTGGCTGCCCCAGGCGCCACACGAGAGAAGGAAGAATGACCGGAGCCCCGCCACCGACACAAGCGGAGATGGCGGAGTAGTCTTCGACCGAATTGACGTGGAGGATAAGGTGGTGGATGGACACCCTCGGCGGGAACGGGCGCGGGGTACCGGGGAGGCGAGCGGGGCCGCGAGCGCCGCCGCGATCGGACTCCATGTACGGAAATGAGTCCATAAGCTCGAGGTCGACCTCCAGTGGAATGCAGGCGGGGTCCCGAGTCCAAATCCACACCCTGAAGGCGGCGGTGTCCTGCCGGAGGCGGGTCTCCGGCTCGACCACGTCGAGGCGGCCTACGCGGGAGAAGATGTGGTCAACGACAGGTGTGGACTAGGCCGGCAATGTAAGTCCTTCAATGAAAACCAAAACACGAAAGCAGGTGGCTCCAGCGGTGCCGCCGGCGTGGATGTCCTCTGGAAGACCATCGAGACGAAAGTGGCGCCCATTGGCGTGAAAGGAACGGCGAGTGGCGTGACGGGCTTGTTCCGGGCGAGTGAACCGGGCAAGGAGGTGGAGGTGGGAGATGTGGGTGACGGTGATGTCCATGAGGGGGATATCGGTGTGGATGGAGATCAAGGAGGCGATCAATCCCTCGTCAGGATGCGGCCCGTTGGAGATGGCAACGAGGACTGCGCGGCGGCGGAGTTCATCGGCGTCGACCCACATCTCGTCGGAGATCTCGACGGCGACGCGCGAGGACGGGGGCTGTTGCGCGGCGAGGGTGGACCGGCGGGGTGGGGCCATGACGGGCGGCGGTGGGTGAAGTAGAGGATCGGAGGCTGGGCGACGGCGTCGACAGTGCCGGGCTGTGTGGCCGGAGCGACGGCACAGAAGGCAACGGATCGGGTCACTGCACACGGTGGCTCGATGGTCCCGGGCGAAGCACCGGGCGCAGCCCTTCTTAAGGCCACGCGCGATGGAGGTGCCATGAGGGGCGGCACGGCTGGAGGCCTCGTGGCGGGACGAAGAAGATAAGCAGCGCAAGCTTCGGTGGCGCATTGGGAGGACACGCTGCCAAGAAGGGGAGCTCACGGGCACAATGATGGAGCGCAGCTTGGTGTGGTGCTCGAGACCGGGGCGCGGAGACACTGGAGGCGCGCCGGAAAGGGGAGGCAGAGCAGAGGAGGGGCGGGGCGGAGTAATGGCGGGATGGGCATTGACTACATCGGCGTAGGAGCGGTTGGGGGCGTTGGGTGTTGGGGAAGTAATGGTGGTGGGTGATGCGGCAGAGTGCCAACGACTCCAGAGGGAGGTGAGCCGAGCCATGGCAACAGCGGAGTCCTCACCGGGCAGATGGGCGCAGGGCTGAGCGGCGGGGGCCGTCGCTGCCGGAGTGGCAGACGACGGGCGAAGGGGTGGCGTGAGGGAGAGGAGAAGAGGAGAGGGCGGCGCGGATCTGAGGGGAAGCGGCGCGAAGGAGGGCGGCGCTGTGGTGGCCGGGGCGGAGAAGGGCGGCGGCCCGGAGGAGGGCGGGGCCGTGAAGGAGGACGGGGCGGCGGAGGAGGGCGGCGGCCGTGGAGGAGGACAGGGCCGCGGAGGAGACTGGAGGGCGGGCATGGAGGAGGCAGGCCGGTGGAGAGGAAGCTGGGCGGCGGCGGCGGCGGCTAGGGGGAACCCTAGTCGCCCGCAGCGTCGCCATGCTCTCTCTGTGATGCAGTTTTACCGGCTAAACTTGAAGGACATGTTGGAGTCTCTCCGGAATTTTGAACGCACTGCAACGTAGACTAGCGGTAGCCCAACTTGTTTTCAAGAATGCATGTATAAAATTCAGACGACTGCTGCCAAAACAATCCCTATTTCTATATTAAGCAAGCGGTGTAAATATTTTGTAGTTATAATTTTTAGAATAACTTTTTATATTTTTTTTTGCTCTCCATGACTTTTCTCAATGGATTATAATTTTTTCAGATTAAAATTTTCAGCTACTTTCAGCGTTTGAAAAGACTTGCAAGTTTCATTTGTACCTCTAGAAAACGAGGCTGTCGTCTACCGATGATTAACAAGCTGGTTTTATCTGATGTTGCCATTCGGGGCCGAAAACGTGCGTAACATTACAGTTGATGAGGTGCCTGGGTTAGACACTTAATTTTTTGCCAACACGATAACTGGAGAGCAAGTCAAACCGTGGTGCGTATGGAAACGTTTGCGTTGGCCAGAAGCGGTGCGGTGCTGCCAAGGACGTGTCTCCACTGCAGTCCATAGTCATGCGCGCGGCCATGCGTAATCAATTAAAGTGATTTAAGACAATACTCCCTCCGATCAAAAGAAAAAAGTCACCGTTAACTTTTAAACACGTATTTCATCATTCGTCTTATAAAAAAAATTATATAAATATACTGATGCATGCACCCGGTCCGCGTGGGAGTCGGGGACGGACGTACGTACGGACGGTTGGAGATGGACGTTGCCGGCAGTGGCTTTCATCACAGACGTGCATCGATGAAGTCCGCGCGCGAGAACGCGCCCGGATTAAACGTACGCGTCCCGGCCGTCCCGTCCCGTTGACGACGCCGCCGCGCGCGTGCGCCGATTCGTAAGGATTTGTGGGTTTGTACTGGTATACGCTCACCGTTCTCGTCACGCGTGCGCGCCTGCCGACTCGGTCCTCACTGAAACGGGACGTGGAGGGCGCGCTGGACTTGCATCTCCCGGACACGGACGGAGAGGACGTCGTGACAGCCCGCCTCAGGAATCCGATCCGATCCGATCCGCATGCTCGCAGGCGCGCGCGCACGGCACCATCAGCATCACCGTCCATTCCGCTGCCCAAAAGCCCAAAAGCGCACGCATCGTGCACTTGGGTCTTGGCGGCTTTGCCTTTGGGAGTTGGGAGCTGGGACCCCGCTACCCTATCAAGATTCCGATCAAGACACCACCATCCATGATCCACCACCACCACATCCACAAGGAAAGGAAGGTACCTCTCCCGTTTGGCACTTGCACAGGACACAGGTCAAACAATTACCATCTGCGGCATGCCACATCCAAGCAAGGACGTCTCATTAACCTGCTCTCAGCAATGATCCTGCTGCTAGCGCTTAATTAAATGTCTCCATTTTTTTGAGAAATGTTTTCAGAAAGGGAACCAAATATGCCCCATCTCCGTACATCCTTTTACACAAAGATGTCCCTGCCAGATCTACTAGGGAACTGACTTTCCTAAGCGGTTGAAAAAAAAGGAGCGGACTTTTACAAACGGTTTAATAATTTCCAAATTTCCCCAAGCCGAGTGGACGTCTATAAGCGATTAGAGCACGAATCCTCTAAAGACCAACAATCCTAAGCGGTTCATGCCCCCAACCGCTTCTTTAGAACTCTAAAGCGGTTGAGCACATAAACCGCTAGGATATTTTACTTTTATAAGCGGTTTAATAGCCCAAACCGCTTTGTAGGGTCCTTTTGAATAGATAAAAGGAAATCTCCCCCTATCTCATCAGATATCACGCGTGGGTGGGTTGGCTAGCTGGGTGAGGTGTGAGTTATGAGGTCCTAGGTTCAAATCCCACGTCGCGGTTTCTTACAACCGCTTGTAGTGAATATAGAAAGGGCACCAGATTTAACTCAAGTTCGAATAAGATTAGGTCGAAAGAGCAACTCTAAAACTCATTGCTATCCCGTTGAGGTTACTGACATAGGAAATAGGAAAGAAAAAGAGCAAAACATTTAAAAATAATTCTTTTGTACTCTCTGCGGTGTTTAGGAAGAGTTCACAACCTTTCAGATGGTTTCAACGAGGCCAGGTTCGCTCTCGATCTTTCTTTTGACATTTGGAGAAAGGTCAAAACGAAAACTATAGGAAAGGCCATCGCTGGTCAAGGAGTGATGACGAGAGAAGGATAGAAAGCCGCAGTTAGGCAGCTGGTACTTGGACGCAAACACGTGAAAACGGGATGGATTAGGCCCGGCTAAATCCTGACGCGATCCGCCAATCGCCATGCTATTGCTAGCTAGTGTGGAGTGTACTGATCAATCGGTGCCGCTTTTCGTGCCCACCACTAGCACAAACGGCCGTAGCGTTTTGACTTCCTTCCATTCATCCCGCCGTATAGAATAGTCGTATATATATACACACGCGCGCCCAATGCCAAAGTCAACCCCTCGACGATCGACCATCGCCATGGAGTTCTTCAACGACTGGGACCTTGAGGCGGTCGTGAGGAGCTGCGGCTCCCCCGTCCCCTGCTCGGTGGCCGGGCCAGCAGCTCCTGCCCCGGCGCGCCGGGAGATCGTCGCCGTCGGCCGCCGTGTCGCTTTCCCGGAGCTGGTCGGGCAGCCGGTGACGGCGGCGGCGCTGTACAACGGCTTGGAGTACCTGGACCTGGAACACGAGCTGCCGCGCGCGGCGCCGTTCTTGATCACGCCGTCGACGCCGTCATCCCGCGAGCGCGGCGAGGTGGTCATCTCTTTCCCGGCCGCCTCGACGTTCGAGCAGCCGAGGAAGCAGCCCGGCCGCAAACCGGCGAGCGTTCGCACTCCCAGGCCAAAACGAAGGTAACATCGAAATTGTGGTCAGCATCATCGATCTTAGAATTGGCATGCAAGTTTGCAGCCATGGATTTGGTTGGATGATGCGATCGATCGATTTGATGCAGCAAGAAGAGCCAGCTGAAGAAGGTGGTGTGCGAGGTGCCGGTGGCCGACGGCGGCGTCTCCGCGGATCAATGGGCATGGCGCAAGTATGGCCAGAAACCGATCAAGGGCTCGCCGTATCCTCGGTAACTAATTACTTACTCCGGCGGCCATTACCCTAGCTAGCTTACATGCACGGCCTCTGCACTCTGGCTGATACACATACACGTAGTTATTAACTTGCTATCATGCACGGGTGATTGATGATTGTTGGTGGTGATGGATATATGCAGGGGATACTACAAGTGCAGCAGCTTGAAGGCGTGCGTGGCGCGGAAGATGGTGGAGCGCAGCCCGGCCAAGCCCGGGGTGCTGGTCGTCACCTACATCGCCGACCACTGCCACGCTGTGCCCACGCAGCTCAACGCGCTCGCCGGCACCACGCGCCACAAGCCGGCGTCCCCCGACGAGGCGGCGGCGGCCAGGCGCGACGGCGAGGACAGCGCCGACGCGTGCTCCGGCATGGCCCTCGACGACGACGACACCGCGCTCTGGCCGCCGGTGGAGACGGGGCAGCTGGATGATTTCTTCGGTTCCATCGACGATGACTTCGACCATTTCTTCTTCGACGACGACGACGGTAGTAACGTTCTCGGGCGCCGGTTGTCGCTGTAGCTCGGACCGCTAATTAAGCTATTGATCGATCGATCACGACACAGCGATGAGGTGTTCTTGTCTTCCATTAAGACAGAGGCCGGTGGCCTGCTAGCAGGTAGAGAAAATTTTGGCTACTCTGTAACGTTAACCGCTGTTTGCTCATTGTGCTCGGCACGATCTCTCTTCGTGGAAGATTTGTGCTGTCGCGCGCTCGCCAACGACCCGACGCCGCTGCCGACGCCGCGCGCTCGCCGCCGACCGGACGCCGCTGCCGACGCCGCTGCTGCCGCGTGCTCGCCGCCGACACCGTTGCTCTCTTCCTCGGCAAAACGCGGCGCCATGCGCCTGCTCCGACGGCCCGTCGATCTACTCTTCTCTACCTCTCTAATTTGCTCGATTTGTAGCTTGCAGAGTTTTTTTCACCTTTTTTATACTATTTTTTCAATAGTTCTGTACGGTGAAACTTCTGTACAATCGTACTGAAAAAAAGGGCGTCTGCATGAAACGCAAAATACAGACGCCTGCATTGTAGTCGATCCCTTATAATTAATGCTTATAACATAAGGGACTGACTTAGTGATAGGCGGTTGCTAAAAAAAACTTACAAATTTGATTTCTATCTTAAAACACCAACAAACCAGTTGATTAACAAAAACATTGAAAAAGTAATGTAAGCATATGTATATAATTTTTTTCTAATACTACAAAATAACTAAATTTTTAGTTTGAAACTAAGTGGAAAAATAATGGAGACTAACTGAAAAATATAGTTACCAAAAAAAATAATGCAGACTAGTTGCCTAAAATTAAAAAAACAGGTGATTGCTATCGAGCAAAACCAATAATATAATTGCTCATTAAGAATTTGAGATTTATTTATATGCCCACGTGGTTACAGATAAAGCATGGTGTGCTACGCTGCATTTATGCGACTGAATTTTTAAATTAAAAGTCCTTTTTCTAAAAAGTAAGCTGTAATTATTATAATTAATCCTTGTGTAAAAAAAGAAAAATACAATCAACCAACAAATGATAATATGTGCCCGAACTAATTCAAAATCTTATTTTTAGTTTTTTTTTATCATTACCGCCGCCAACATAGCTTTGTGCCAGAGGGGCCTGGGAGCTCACCAGGAAGGATCTGTGTCAGCGGCCTTTCAGTTGGCCGCCGATATAGCTTCAGACACGTTTCGCCTGCTCGCTCGTGACATGGACCCCACAAGTCAGAGCGTCGTGATAGAATCGGACCGTTTGCCAAAGGCTATGTCCGCAGCTACAAAAGCCGCCGACATAGACCAACCACACAGGAGCTCTGCCCTAGGTTTCAGTTTTGTCGGGGGGGCCGTCGACAAAATTCAACTGTGTCGGCCAAGCAGGGTCAGCGAAAGGTCAATGTCGACGGTATTTTGACTTGTGTCGGGGGCTTTAGCCGCCAACACTGCTACATATTCCTGTGGTGTCTCATTATTCCAACTTTTTTCTTTGTAATCTAAAACTCTTTCATTCCATCCCTCTTTCTTTACTCTTCAATGTCCTGAGTTTGTATTTTGCTTTCACTATCATAGCAGAAGGTAAGCATGCACATGATTAATGTACTAGCATAAATCATGAAAGAACCTTTAAAGTTCTCCTTAAAATTTGCCATGTATTTCTTAACATCATTATAATTAGGTTTTACTCCCTTAGTCCCAACTGATATGTTGGCGGTATTTTGACCTGTGTCGGGGGCTTCAGCCGCCGACACTGCTACAGATTCCTGTAGTGTCTCATTATTCCAACTTTTTCCTTTGTAATCTAAGACTCTTTCATTCCATCCCTCTTTCTTTACTCTTCAATGTCCTGAGTTTGTATTTTGCTTTTACTATCATAGCAGAAAGTAAGCATGAACATGATTAATGTACTAGCATAAATCATGAAAGAACCTTTAAAGTTCATCTTAAAATTTGCCATGTATTTCTTAACATCTTTATAATTAGGTTTTACTCCCTTAGCCCCAACTGATATGTCGTTCTTAATTACCATTAGGGACAGACGGTGGACCTTTCCCAACACTTGGATTTCTCATCGTACTACCTCTTAATCACATCAAAATTTTCAACTTTAAATGCAATGAGAGCATCCTCCCTTAATGCGAGGTCATGATACATAATACCTAGCATGGTATTAATTTGCTCTTTCCACTTGAAAAAGTTAGTGGCAGTGAGCTACTGAATAGAGGTAATGTTGTTTGTTATCGAAAACTAATACAAAAATTAATTATTAGTAATTACAATTATGTCATATACAATTAATTCTACGTTGGTCCGATTAAAAGCATATTTATGGCATATATTTGTCTTGCATCACCATTGGACAAAAATAATATTAAAAATATAATGATAAAATTTAAATGGAACTGTTTGAATGCAGTCGCTTGCAAAAATACAAATGTGCAGGCGACGGATTGTGTGGTGGCCAACAAGCGGGTGGAGGGAGTGGCTGCACCGATGACTCATGGCTTCGTGCTACCTGGCGTCCGTCCCAGGTTCGCGGCGAGCAGGTTGGTACTTCGTGTGAGCTTCGCTTGGGCGCGAGCGAGGTGACGTCTGACGCGTTGACGATCTTTGTTGCAGGTGTGGAAGCCGCCGTCGCCCTTAAGACTACCGCTTGTGTTTTGCCATCATAAGGAGACTACTGTGAGTTCAAGGAGGACTCGTCGGGCGGCCCGCTGTAGACTGCAATGAAGAAAGTAGCCAGAGTCTGGGTGCACGAGTTTGCGCAAGACGCTAGAACGACTTCAAGATGGAGATCTAAAGACCATATTCTCCAAGGTAGAGTTTGTTAGGTTCTATGTCGAATATGTATACGAGTAGGTTATATGGACTCTGTGTTATAATAGGCAGAGTTGGTTTAGTGTTAGAGTCGGACTCTATCCAAACCTCCACTATATAAAGGAGGGGGGCAGCCCTGGTGTAATCAAGACAACGACTTCATAATATTAGCATAGACAAGAGGAGGTCAGTGGCCGGTATGTGGTCGTGACCTGGTTAGCCGATGTGCTGCGGTATTATGTTTTGAAGAGGAGCGTCCATAATCAGAGTCCCCCAGATGTAGGCGAAAGCCCAACTGCGTTACCAAACATCGTCTCCTGGTGTCGTTCGTGATCTTGTATCGACGCATATCCTAACAAATTCGGTGCATATCTTAACAAATTAGGACATTAATTAGGAACTCCGCGTGAAACTGTTTAGGAAAATGACATAATTAGCGGACGTGTGTTATAGAAGGTTAGGTAGGTAGGATCGTCCCTTTTGACAGCCTGAGATCGACCAACACCATCGCCGTTTAGGAAAGTGGCATAATTAGCGGACGTGTTATAGAAAGTTAGATGGGATTGTTTCTGTTGACAGCCTGAGATCGGCCAACACCATCACCTTCGGTGAGGAGAAAAAAGAAAAAAGACGACGGTGCCTATGATTAAGAGTTAGGAATTTATCCGTAACAAATTAATCCCGCGCACACCGTGTGCTGTGACTACTGAATTTCTGATGGCCTTGGCCTTAAGATGGTGCGACGTGAGGAGCTCGACGATCGGATTCTTGTTCACAACGAGTCTGCTGGTTTACTGCTGAATCAACGTACGTTCATTACAGCACAATAATCCCAGACGTATGTAAACTGGAAGAAGATCGAGACCTCAAGCTCATTATTAACGGTAACAACAATTAGGCATTCAGCTGCATACATACTCTGATACTCGTACCATGCAGTAGTAATTATAAGGCGATGAGAGCGCATATGCTGGTAGCTAGCATTCATTATTGAGGGGTCCGTGGCCTAGAACATGTCCTTGAGGGTGGGGAGCTTCATCTCGCCTGCGGTGGAGAGCGGGATGGTGAAGTTGCCGACGACGGGGAGGTCGACGGTGAGCCCCACCTGCAGCTCGTAGTCGATGTCCCAGTCCCTGCTCAGGTCCTTCACCAGCGAGATGAGGAAGTCGTACGGCACCTTGGCCGGGATCTCCAGCTTCGTGGTGTCGCTCGCCGCGATCCACCCCGGATCGGGCATCGTCCCGGACGCCACCACGCTGGAATCAATAGATGCAGGTGGATTAAGCTGCCACTCACTCAGATCCTGCATGGACGATGGAATGGGGAAGAAGACGAGGAGGAGGATCACTGCACGTACTTGCCGGCGCACTTGAGGGTGTAGGTGAGCTCGCAGATGGGGAGGCGGTGGGAGTAGGGGTTGGAGACGTTGACGTTGCTGTGCACGGTGATGCACTCGCGGCTCATGCTCTTGTAGGACACGCCGTCCAGCGTCGCCTCCGGCTTGGGGATGTGCGCGATCTTCTCCGCCACGAACCCCTTCGCCTTGTCCATCATGCTCGACATCTCCGACGACCCTAGCTCTGATCCTCTCTGCGTCTCGCCTCTTGTTCTTGGGCTTAGCTGCGAAAGGAGGAAGAAGAAGAAGCAGCAGCCGGAGCCGATGCCGGAGGAGAGGAAAGCGCCGGTGTTTATGTTACGGTGCCGCTGCTGCGTGGGCACCACGTGCACAGCGCGTAGACTCCGAGGGGGGTTTCTTAACGAGCAAGAGTGGGGGATGGAACTATGGAAGTATGGAATGGGATCTGAAGTGATAGCGGCGAGGGGAAGAAGCTTCGGCGTGAGATCCCACGCGGCGAGGTGCGGAGCAACGGACGGTGCTGAATCGCCGCCACCTCCGCCTCCCTCCTTATCTACTCCGTTCTATGCATCTCTGCGGCACTATACCATTCCCGGTTTTCCTGGTTAGTTACCTGGTTTTTGACGAAAACCGCAGGAACCGGGTGAAAACCACACCGTATTAGATAGGGTTCTCCTGGTCAATTTACGGTTCAGTGAGCAGATGAGATGGGGTTGACCGACGACGACAACGACGCCGGTGGCCCTCTCATATTGGGCTTACTCAACACTGCGTGCTGCCGACAGCCCAGCAGATTGCCCGTTTGCTACTCCTTCCGGCCCAACGAGGCACCTTACCATGGTCCAGCCCGTAGTAGTACATGGGCTACGATAACAGCCCAAGGCCGTGACACCCCACAGTTGTCTCCGGTGACGGCGGACGGCTCGGCGAAGCAGGAGAGGGAGATAGAGGCGGAGAACATTACTTTGGTTTGAAATTTGGAAATTTTTACCAAGAGAGAGAGGTGGAAGGTCATGTATGAATCTCAGTGAACGACCATGGCTCGAGATAAGCCAGGGAACTCTATAAGGAATGGGAAATGGATTTTCTATGAAAAAACAAAAACCGGTCAAACGAAAAGGGCAACCATTATTGAATTTTTGGGTGGGCATTCAATTTGGTTGGACATATGTCCGAAAACAATTTTTTTATTTTCTATATTGATTTTTTCATTACCAAAAAAATGTAGTGGCTTGTGTTTTAGAAAAGAAAAGAAAAACTAGGTGTATGTCACCTGTTAGAATGGTGATTGCCCATCAGCTGGGCAATAAGATCCTATTTTGACGATGGCTAATGTTGTCCTATGAGAGGAGAAGAGATTAGGCCGCTTGGTCCACATGTTATAACTTTCACCCAACCATTAGCTAATAGGTGCCAACAAGGATCCAAATGCGGTTATGCCATACCGATCGTCCACCTGTCGACAATGGGTACCAATCTGGCACCAAGTGCCGGTTGTGTCCAACGATTACCACCTATCACCCAATGTTCTCTTTATCGGGCCTATCAGCTATACGACATGCACCTGTTATTAGTGTCGGTACAATAAATATCGGGGTATTAAGAATCCTAAAGAAGACCAGGCGACGCCGCCACGCGTCAGGCGGGCGATTAGGCCCCAGCGCGTGGGCGAGTTCCACAGCGCTCTAGGTGAGGCCGCCACGCGTCAGGCAGGTGATCAGGCCCCAGCGCATGGGCGAGCTCCACAGCGCTCCGGGCGAGGCCGCCACGCATCAGGCGGGCGATCAGACCCTACCACGCGGACGAGCTCTCCCCAGCGCGCGGGAGGCCCCTCTCTGACAGGTGGGGTCCACGCGACATGAAGTGTCTAGAAGGGAGCCTTCTGGGGGAAGGCTCTCCTCGCTGCGAAGGACAGGTGCATTTAATGCGACGTCATGCGTGGATGAATCGAGGAAGTGATGATTACCGCCACAGTGACCTCTGCAGGTCTGATCAACCGTCACTGTGGCTCTGCAGAACTGACCAGCAGAGAGAAGTTGCCGTCACCGGGTTGGCCGCCCGCGTCAGGCGGTGAGGCGGCGCCCTTTGTCTTTTTGCAGCGCTGTCAAGACTAGTCGAGGCCACTTGCGAAGTGCGTGGTGGCGCCCGCTTCAGGCAGCAGCAACACGTTTTTGCTCTCCGGTCTTGTCTCTCTAGTCTTATCAGTGTACTGTACTCCCACCCCTTTGCTCTCTCCGTCAACCCATGGCATGTGTAAAAGGAGATGAGAGAGAGAGATAGGAGGGGAGAGGGCAGAGACTTCTGTAACCATCTTTTACACATAACCACAACAAGAAAAGAGTTAAGGGTCGGCAGGAGTAGGACTATTACCCGTCAGAGGGTCCAAACCTGGGTAATCGCTGCGTGTCGCTCCTTGCCACGCCCGACGCTCGAATCGGATCGAACTCGAGCTAATCGGCTAGCAGAGTAGAAATCTGATAGGGGTGTGATTCGCTGTGGTTCGGTGAAGAACACGCCGTCAATTAGGATGTTGCTACAAAACAAATGTAGTTAGGTAAAAAAATGTTGCAGCAAAGTAAACAAAAAGTTAAAAATCGGGCAATTAGTTGAAACAAAGGTTGAAGTAAAGTAAAAAATATTGCAATATATGTAAACCAAAATGTTGCATATTTAAAAGTAAAAGTTGCACCAAAATGGCCAAAATGTCGTAGTAACCAAGCTTTTGCACCATATCTGATAGAAAGAATTTCCTGTATGTCACTGAAAAAGTTTACAATTCCCTATCTACCACTCAAAATTCTCTCTTCCCTTATATGTCACTGCTTCAAGTTTTCTCTTCTCTCAGTGTCACTGCCGTTAATTCTGTTAGTTTAGCCATTTAAAAAGTTCATTAATGTCTAAAATGCCCCTTCGGCTTAAAACTTTTAAAAAATCATATCTCCTTCATTTTAACTCCAAAGTGAGTAATTTTAAATTTTAAATTTACGTATAATCATGCTCTACTTGCTATTCAAATATCTCTATCTAGTAATGTTGTAGCACGATATACAAAAAATATTGCAATATTTAAAATATGAAACAAAAATAATTTGCATCGATCGGACAATTGTTGAAGTGTGTTAAACCAAACTTTGTGGTGTGTTAAACCAAAATGTTGTAACATGTTAAACCAAATGTTGCAAAATATTGCAGTGTGTAACCAAATGGTGCAGCATTGAAATATTCTAGTAAAAGTACAAAAACTTTAGAATTAGAGCTCACTAAAACATAAAAAATAACCTCGTAACATTTAAATTAGAACAATGCAACATTTAAGTGAGAACACTACAACAATTGAATTAGAGAACCGAAACATTGAAAAATAGTTACTGCAATATTTGAGTTAGAGCACTAAAACATTTAAATAAAAGTACTGTAACTATTGAATGAAAGCACTGCAACTTCGTTTGAGAAAGAGAAATATGTTTAAAAAGGTCAAATAACATATTGCATAAAAAGAAACAAAATGTTTTCAAAGAATAGGAAGAGGATGCGAGGGGGCATCGGCAAGGCAAGCGGTGGCGCCGTGCTAACCGGCGGCGGCGGCGTTGTCATCGGCGAGTAGCTCGTGTGTCCACAGAAAGACCGGATGAAGATTGCAGAGAGAAAAAAGAGCAGAGGTACTGGCAAGCGGAGGCGAAAGCAGTTGCAAGGCAATGTTTGGGGTTATTATTACTACTGGAGTAGTATTATTTTGCAAAACATGGCAAGTGAGTAACAAATAAACATGAATATCGAAATAAATAAAATTAATGTAACAGCAGCACAGCTGCGCGAGCATGGAGGGTGGTGTATCCGTCAATCATTCCGTCTCATCCTGTAGTGCTGTAGGCCGACGACGACGCACTGCTCGAATTTAATCTGGACGTGCCCAGGAAGCGTTCCAGCGTTCGGAGACTGCGACCTCGAACTGTGGAACCCCCCAACTACCAAATTGGCGCCAAATCAATTGCACTCCGCAGCCTGCAGGACAGCAGGAGCCCTGCATGCACGCACCGTGCGCGCCAGCTACGCGCCATAAATGCCCCAACGACCAACCGCCACTCGAGCTCAGCATCTCAGCAATTGCCAATGCCAACTCCCCGCGCCACGCACACACCGCATTCTCATGGCGGATGCCAAGCCCAAGAAACCCAGTCCCACCCCCACCGTCGACGTCGCCGTCTTCCACGGCGCCAAGCCCAAGGCCGAAGCCCTCGCCGGCGTCGAGCGCGGCCATGCCGACCAGCACCACGGCCGCCGGCTGCGGCGCGTGTGCTGCGGCCTGGCCCTGCTCGCGGCGGCGGCCGCCGTGGCGATGCTGATACTGTCGCTCACCGTGCTCAAGGTGAGGGACCCCACCCTCTCCATGGACACCGTCGCCGTCAAGAGCTTCAACGTGCACTTCGGCCAGGAGGCCTCCCGGCCGCTCAAGATCAACGTCTCGCTGCTCGCCGGCATCGTGATCAGGAACCCCAACTACGAGTCCATGCGGTTCGGAGCCAGCTCGACGGAGATCTTCGTCGACGGCGTGCCGGAGCCCGTGGGCCTCGGCAGCGCGCCGCCGGGGGAGGTGCCGGCGCGGGGCACGAGCCGGGTGCGCGCCGACATGGACGTGTTCGTGGACAAGGTCGGCTCCGTCGTCGTCGGAGAGGTGCTGTTCGGCGGCGGCGAGGTGCATCTCGCGAGCCGCACGGCCGTCGACGGCAGGATCAGCGTGCTTGGGGGGCTGTACGGGCGGCGGACGGTGCGGGTGGCGATGCGGTGCCGCGTCGTGCTCCGCGTGTCGGCCGCCGTCGTCGTCACTGGCCCGCCGGCGTGCGTCGCAGACTTCGGCCGATGACGTCAGTGGCGAGAGCTTAAGCTTACGCGGTTAATTACTAGTGCTGGTGCGGCGCGTACTTGCTGGTGGAGTAGTATAATTTTGACCTTTTTCTTTGCCGGCGATGACCGGCCTGGCTATACTAACGGCGGCCATGATATATATGCAACCACCGCCCGTTGCCCTCTTTCTTCCTTGTCATGATAAACTCTGATCGTACTTTATTTTCGTCCTGTGTCATAAGGTGTACCTTGCTTGTTCTAACTTTGAGTTGAGTAATGATAAGAAAAACGACATGCTGCACTACATATGGTTGAGAAAAATTGAAGGAGTATTTTTGTCTCTCTACTGTATGGTGGTGCTGTGTAGCGGTACATCAGGTATACTATTTGTCTTTTAACTCGCGGTTGAGTTATTGACTTTTGCACCGATTGCCACAACAAAATTGCAAAATCCTCCCATATACTAGTTACTATTATGCTTAGGTCCTAAAAAATTAGACATCTAGGCCACTAATTATTCCTATCTTGCTCCCTCCCTCACAAAGCTTTGAATTTTGGTGTGTGTCTCCGGTCTCGTCTACAACGTTTGTAAATTATATGATGAACTAATAGACAATTTGATATTGGTTCATATTTGTTGCTCTCTAGCTCTTCATCAATTCGTTGTATAGATACGTAAATGATATTAATTAGTTTTTTTTATTTTTTTTCATACTATGTTGGAGTCCTTATTGCTACATACAATTCAGTCTCTGGCCTAGCTTGTTTTTCCAGCTTAGCGTAGCGTAGCGTTTTACTACAGCAAAATTTATCTTTTTTTATATGGCCTATTTGGTGTAATAATTTATAATGATTTTCCTCAGCTTTTTAGTAGTCCTCTTAAAGATCATAAAACAATTTTTAAATTATTTATTATAATATTTAAACTTTTCTTTAAAGTCTCTCAAATTTTTCTACGGTTAAACTTCACGCTACGCTAAGCTGAAATGTGCGAGGCCTCTTAGAGGCTCCTAGGAAGATTTTTTTTTGCCACTAAGAATAGCATTGTGATGGGTGCATGCTCGGGGGGAGAAACAATAGGATTTAATTTTTTTTTTGTTCGTACAGGCCACAGCTTATTGGGCCAAGTCGTAGGTTTTTGCTGGACGGCCCAGCCGAACTCTCTCACTCCTCTAGGCTCACAGAGTCACAGTCCCTCCCGACGACCACAATCCAACCGGATTCCCACATTGCAGCACCCTAACCCTAGCCGCCCCGCCGCCAACTGTGCCTCCAGCAGCAGCGCGCCGAGCCAGCTCTGGCGAGGTCGGCGCTGCCGTCCCGAGAGGTCGCGCATCTCCATCCTCTGGCCTAGCTAGCTTCTTATCCCGTCGGCCGCCGCAAGTGCAGTCCTGCCGCCGAGCTCCGTCCCTCCTCCAAGCACCGGCCGGCCTCCCTCAACGCCGCTCTGTCAGGCCCCTCCGTCGAGCACCATGAGTTGGTACTTGGCTATTCCAGCAGTGCACGGCAGGGAGAAAGGGATGTCACAAATCATGGGACATGTGTATGCAGGCTTAGGTTTTAGTTTCCATATGTTTAAGTGAATAAAAATATACTTCCAGCAAGTTTTCATATGTTTAAGTGAATAAAAATATTCCGCTCTTGAGATACATGATATCATCAGCATTAGCATAAGCACTTTGCCCAGCCCTATGGGTCCATAGTCTTGGGTTGGCACATACCCTCTTCGACTAGATGCAGAGGTGGAAGCCAGAATCTGTCTGATAATCAAACTATTTTTATGTGAATTTGGTTGCCCTTAAATTACAAGTAGAAGAAGCCATAACCTCACACTATTAAATGATTAGGTATTTAGGTTGACACATGCCCTCTTTGACCCACAACCAAACTATCTTGACAATGTTGACTATGTGTATTTTATGGATTTTGTACAATGTTGGTGCTATGCTAGGACCATACGTGTTTATTTTCATTGCATGTTGGAATTCTATATATTTCTTTGTGCTAACCAACTTAGTGCCCAGTATCCGGTTTCTACCTGTCCGTTTAATACCCAATAATTGTTTTCTACTCGTTCACAAATACTTGTATCTGACCCAATTTAACTCTGACCGTACCCGATTGGTACCCAGGAAAATAAATTAGGGTAGGATACATAATGGACTATTACCTGACCCATTTTCACACCCCTAGTAGTTGGTCAAAGTTTTACATACATAAACCATGCAAATAAACAGTTTATAGTAAAAAAAAACCATGGTTTAGATAGTGCTTGTTCAAACCATGATTTTGTATGTACACATTGTGAAACTCTATGTATTAGAAAACCATGTTTATGTTTACATTATTTTCAAACAAGCACCTAGATATACACGGTGCAAAAGTCTCGTAAAAGTTAAAAAAGCAGCGGTCAAACAAAATTTGAAGGATTTGTCTAGTGTCAAATTAATAACACTCTAGCTAGGCGGCACGTACTTGGATATCTTTTTCAGTAACGCATGCACCAACACCAATTTTAGAGCGGACAAGCGTATCTTCATAATCTATAGGACGCTGAATGCCCAAATAATTGGGCAGAAATCCCAATGGCTCAAACATGATTCATGAACCAGCTAATTGGAAGGCACAGACCCAGAGCTGCGACCGATGGACGCAAGCTTTCTGGGAGCTGAAGCTGAGTAGTTGACCACCTCCAATGGACAAAACCAGCACTGCATCTGTATCTGTCTACCACAACCAAGGAGAAACGAAAGAAACAGGCATCAGGATGCATGCAGCATGCATCCTTTCTCCAGAGAAAAAAGATTGATAGACTCGGGGGAAAAAATAGCCATGCAATGCAAGGGTGCACTTTGGGAAAGCAAAAGCAACTGAACAAAGAACCCTCCCTCCTCTTTTTTTCCCCCCTCTTCTTGCAGGTAAAACTGTTAAGGTTAAAAAAGGTTTTGCTATTTTGCAATCGCATGCAAAGTGCAAATGAGCGCAAGCCACAGCCAAATAAAGAGGCGCGCTGAGGATTTGTGATACATGAGATTGGTCGTCGTCTTTTTTGAATCTGGCACCACCATGGTTGCCGTTGTCTCTTCTGTCTCTAGCGCTGCCGCCATAACAAGGTTTGGGTTAGGACTCAGGGTTTGGGATGCTACTGTGCCCTCGGGGTTTAAAGGAAGGCTGGGGTTGGCGTCAAACCGGCAGTGGGATACGGTTCGTGGTGGGGATGGCGAGGCACCTGCAGCGGTACCGAAGTCGTAGGAACGATCGAAGACGATCGAGCAATGGCGAGGGGGAATCGATACTAGGCGGGGTCGGCTTACAGCGGGTGGATAGGAGCGGAGCGGTGAGGCAGAGGAGGAGGCGCGCTTCCTTCACCGTGCGAAGCGGCCGCGGTGGCAGGATTGGATCGCGGTCGGAGGGGATTGCAAGGGGCGGGGAGGGGATCATGAGGTGGAAGAACCCGTAGTTAATAGAAGAATGAGTCATAGCCGTTGAATTTTGATCGAATGACCAAAAAATCAATATATAGTACAATAGCAACCACTCGCCTCGCGAGCTCGCCACGTGGCCCGCCTCCCCGCCCGGCGTCGCCACGGCCACCCGATTGCGCGCGGCCTTTAGATCTGGCCGTCCGTTCGTTTTTTACTCATAAAAGGTTTTTTCGTCGTGCGAATCAAACAGCGCGGGCAGTTCGCTGGGATGGCTAGCTGCGCTGGATTTCGCGTCGGCGCCCGCGGGTCGAATCCCGCCCGCACTTCGTTTTTTCGTTTTTCTTCCCGCGCGCAGCGCGCGCTCGCTCGGGCTCGCCATGCAGCGTGGGGCTAGCTAGGACGCGCGGCGCCCACCCGCACGCCAGCCTCGGCGCGCCGCGGACGCGCCAAAGCGGCTAGTTAACTACATAACTGTACAGAATATATGCAGATGTCTGCAAATAAATGGGTAAATAAACTAAAAATGCATGATCCTTCTCGCCGTCGTCACATGTGTGTATGTAAAGCAAGCGAGGGAGTGAGCTACGGACGTAGTTGCTGACTTAATTTGGAAGGTATCCGATGCATCATGCATGTACAAATGTACACTGTACCAGGCTGTTCATTCAAGTAAAAAAAAAAGCAGCAGCAGCAGCAGCATGCATTCTATCAGAACCTACTAATAATCAGAAGAAGGGTCTCATAATCCTCTTGGTTTCGGGGAGATCCCATCTTCTCATGATCCCATCGTCTCCATTCTCCCCGGCTGCGTCCCTAGCTGCGTGCAAACACACGGTGAGCGTGATATAAATAAAACTGCTGTCGCCGCGGCAATGGCGGCTGTTCATGCACCTCTGAACCCTCAAAACTGCAAGGGAAACACGCATTGCAAGTTTGCAACGGCATGGCATGTATTATACCGAGGAGCCTGCCTGCTCGATGCTACGCAAACAAGCAGTAGCAAGTAGTAAAAGCAGTGTTTACCTCCGGCCGCTGCTGAGAATGAAAGACGCAACCCATGCACCGAAGCGAGCAGTACTGCACCGCCACTGCCTGTACCCTCGCCTCGAGATTCTTGGCAATTTGGCATGTCTCGCCGCGCCGATAACTCCACATTAATTCTCTTGGTGAATGCAGGGTCTGTGACACCCTACGCATCCGGCTGCCGCAGCAGAAAATTACACTGCACGGGCAGGCCCAGAGAAGCTTTGAGTCCCACGGTCACGTTGCAACCTGCTTTTCCTTTACTGGGCAATGCAATGCATGGAGAGATGCAGTTACAAGGCTCACAGGAGTCTCAAGGAGAAGGAGGGCATCGTCGCTCTCGCCTGGGCCTGCAGGAGGATGCAGTTTTGTCATCTGTATAAGGCGACGACTACTGGAGCACACCACACACGCAATGATCTCAACCCAGCCTCTACCTGCACCTGCAGGCTGCACCTCATCACTGTCTGACTGACTGACCGCTCACTGCTCGCTGCTCACTGTTCGTAGTAGCACTGCCTGCGTGGCTGCGTTGCACTGGATGGATCGCAATCGATCGATGCACTCTGGAACTCTGTAGCAATCGCAATCGAGACCGGAAATTGAACGCTGTAGCAATCGCAATCGAGACCGGAAATTAACTTCCTCGGTTACGCTGCTAATGCTGCTGACTGCAAGGTAGCTTTGCTTATGCCGTGCCTTTCCGGCAGAATTAGGCCGAGCTAAAGAAGGGCAGTAAAGTAAAAAAAAGATGGCGGAGCCGGTGGTCAGACACTCATACATACAAAAGCTTTTTTGTTTGTGAAACTCTTTCCCGTGGCGTCGTCAAAGTTTTGGGTCATGGAGTCGCGTGCACCCAACAACTTTCCATGACACGACGAGAGAAGTGAGAAAGAGAGAGGTAAACGAAAGGGAGAGGTTAGAGGAAGGAGGAAGTCACGGAGCAAAGAGCAAATGCTGCAGCGGATAGAGAGAGAGAGAGAAACAAGGCGAAAGAAATGGCGCCGCACGGTTCCCGAGGACCCCTCTCCGTCCCTCACCGGAATCACGCACAGATCTTTGTCTTCTCTCCGGCGAACTTTTCTTTCTCTCTCTCTCTCTCCTCCCTCCCTCCCTCTCGTCGTCATCATGGCGCTTCGCCATGAAGGCCCCAAAGCTTTTCCCCAGCTTTTAGTACATGTGCTTGCCTCAACTTTGCAGAAAAGCCATGAGATAAGCCCGATTAACGTGTACCGCTGACAGTATTTAGACACTGGTGCATGAGCTTAGCTCATGGCATGCATATAAAGAAAGAAGAATGCACATCCAAGATAAAGAAAGGAGAATGTACTTGTGCCATATGAGTCATGGAAAGAGCGAGTAGACAGACATGAGACATTGGTGAAAGCCAGCACTGGTAAAATGGCAAAGAATGTACTGCCTAATTACAGGTCGTGTTACAAAGTCACTTGTACAAAGCAAACAAAGGCAAGGGGAACACAGCAAAAGACGCAGCCACAATCCACGCTTCAACCTACGTGACGGATAAAGAAGCCTAAAAGGAGCTCTTTTTCCCCACGCATCTAAACAAAGCAAAAACCTTATTAAACTAAAATTGAAGGACGCGAATCACGCACACACCCATAAACAAAACAGATATGGAATCATGGAAGATCCCCAGAGCTTAAACGCCGCATGTTCCTTGGCAACTTGATGATTTGCGCTATGATTTGATCCTCGTTCTCTGAAATTCAGTGAGAAGCTTCCATGCAATTCGACCACCATTTGATCGTCAATTCAGCTTCAAGCTATGCAGCTTCGCGTTTCCCCGGATCACTCCTTGACCGTAACAGCGACGAGTCGCATTCTGACACTAACGCTGCGGGATGAAAATTGTTGACAAATCACTGAATCAGTACAATAAAATGGAGTGAATTTTGCTGTAATGGACTGAATTTTGTTGTAACGGTGTGTGATTCGGACACGCGCGAACGACGCACCTCGGTGGAGCGACTCCTTGCAGTGGGCGATGGCGCTGGCGATGCCGTCCTGCTTCTCGAGGAGGGAGTCGTCTCGGCGGGACGGCGGCGCTGAGCTGGACGCCGGCACGGTCGCTGCCGCCGCCGACGACGCCGACCGACTCTTGCGCAGGCGGCGGAGCCCTCTTGCCTCACCGGCGGCGCGGGGAGCCACCCTCCGGAGCCGCCGCGAGATCTTGGTCAGGTATTTCCTAATGACGTCCCTCGACGGCGCTCGCCGGGGCTCCGCGCCGGCGTCCTGCTCGTCCGCCGGAGACTCCATGAACAGCCGAAGTGACCGCGCGCTGCCGGAGCTCCGGGCGAGGCTGTGGCGGCCGCCGTAGAACGCGGCCTTCTTGGCGCCGAAGCTCAGCGTCCGGAGGCTGCCGCGGTAGTGCGGCAGGAAGCTGGCAGCGCTCCGGCTCTGCTCCGAGGAGCAGAACTTGGGCGGCGCGGCACCGGCGCCGGGGAAGAAGAGGGCGTCGTAGGAGGGAGAGGCGGAGCGGCTGCGCTGCAAGGAGATGATGAAGTCGAGCTCCGTGCAGGCGTCATCGGACTCGGACCCCGATGCGCTGCCGCTGCCGGAGCTGGAGGAGGCGCGGACGGAGAGGTCGAGGTCGAAGAAGGGCCCCTCATCCTCCTCGCTGTCCCGGGCGTCGCATGACGGCGGCGGCGCCGTAATGGTGGACACGGCGCGGCGCGGCGCCAGGAGGCGGAGGACCTGCATGGCGGAGAGCGAGACGGGTGCGGGCCGGGCGTGAGTCAGTGAGTGGGTGCGGGTGGCTTTTAAACTGGTTCGAAAGACACCGAGCGCGAAAAGAGAGGATGCAAACTCGCACAAACAAAGGTGTTTTTTTTTATGGGACCGAGTCACCAAGCTAGGGGCAGGGGTTATTTTTGAAATATATCATAAAAAATACGTAATGTTAAAAAAATAAGAAGCTAAACAAAATGTCTAAACTTAATTAGCCTAAAAACTTACCAGTGAGATTTCTACTAAAACAACAATTAATTATTTTTTTTAAAAAATAATACAAGAATACCTACGCATGTCCGAAAAACTAAGTCCATTTTAGATACCTTAATTATTGGGAAAGTCCAAAAAACCCTTTAAACTATGATTTGGTCTGTTTGACATACCTAAACTTTCAATACCGGCTCAAAAACCATCACAATCCTGTTTTGTTCGGTGGTTTTGTTGACGTGGCGTCATGTGGTAGTGGTTTTTGCTGACTTGCCTGACACGTGGTGCTACTATATCGCGCCACGTCAGCAAAATACCTAAAAAACCAGCTTGTGATGGGTTTTGAATCGATATTGAACGTTCAGGTATGTAAAACAGACCAAATCATAGTTCAAGGTTTTTTTTGGACTTTCTCAATAGTTGAGATACCTAAAATGAACTTTTTCCTATATGGAATAACTAGATTTTCGTTATCAAACTAAGTGAAAAATAGTGTACACAAAATGAAAAAAAAACTCTTGACTTCTAAGAAAACAAATTTCAAGCAAAATTAACAACAAACCAGTCAATCGATGAAAATATAAAATAATCATTGTTAACAATATAGTTTTAAGTGAAAAAATATTATAAATACATTTCAAAGGTCAGTTGACTGCGTAAAATATTAATAACAGTTCCCTGTTCCTCGGTAAATCCGTATTTGTATGGGTATTTAGCCACAATTGTATCATGTGTTCTGTGCGTGTGCGTCGCGGGGAAATGCTGGGAATTGGTGGGTTGTTTGGCTTCGTGGTGTGCGTCGCGCGGGCGACGCGCACGTTGGTGCTAGCGTGGTCAGGGCGCTGGTAACTGGGCTATCATGGCCAATCGATTGTGGGAGATCCACTGAAATTTACGATTTTTATATGGAAAAATTATGTATATGCCACTCAAAAAGTGGCAATTGATAATATGACACTCCAAAGAGTGTTATTAAGTATATATGCCACCCCAAAGGATGACTCCTTAATAATGTACCATTTTAGTATTTTTCCTTAACTTAAATCCTATTTTCTAATTCTAAATGACCATTTTGGCAAATACGCGGGACATTGCTTAATGCTTAGCTTTTCTTTTAAAAAAAGGGTGCCTCCGTGTGTTGACCCGGTGCAAATTCTCTGCCTTTGTGTGGCAAAGGCAGGAAAAAACAGGTCAAAAGGCACGGGCACTGTAGTAAAAACACTGTTAGAAAATCGTTTACAGATCAGAAGAAAACACCGCTCATTTTTCACCGTTTTGTCTTTTACCGCTTATAAAAGCGACGGTTATCGTTTCACCTCCGCCTTTGCCATGCAACGGCAGAGAATCTCAAATGGTGTTGACCGTGCATTCTCATGAATGGCTGGACCTCCCTCTTTTTCTGTGCGTGGCGGCTAATGCCGATCTACCAAACCAACCCTATGCCACGCACACAGCACAGGCGAGCTGTTAGCTGCTGCATGCTGCATGCAGTGCACAGTCGCGGAGGCTGCCTGCACATGCATCTGCATCTGCATTGCACTTGATGTGTGCAAGCTGCGACTTTTTTTTGCAGCCTTTTATTTTCCATTTCATCCCAAGCATCCACTGGACTAGACGGAAGAGAGACGGCAGGCAGGCATGTATAAAAAGTTGGGCCAAGGTTCCTCAGCTCGTGAGTTTCAGAGACACAATCAATCGGAGGGTACAAATGTTTGACCGCAGCTGTTGCCGTCGCCTTATCCGTTTGATTCCGACACACGATGATCAGTGCCATGGTGAAGGTACAAACGTTAACGTTTGACTGCCCTTCTTTACTCTACGGCTCCTCGTTTCCTTTCTCTGAGCTGCACGGTGCACGCTGTCTCGAGCCACAGCCAGCCACCAATACCATCAGTGAGACTTGTCATGGATCATTTCGGTGCGACAGCGAGCAGTAGATCGAAGGACAGGCCTCGACCGCTCAAAGCCAGTCATCTCACAAATTTCATTGATCCATACGAGTAATATCCGGTGCATCTTCAACCAAGACACACCCACCCTGCCAACGCAAAGAACAGCAACTGCAAAAACACCCATCAATTGAGATCTTCGGCAGTGTCGTAACTGCCACTGACAGGTGGGTCCCCAAAGCCAGGGGCCCACGTAGCTGCAGAGGATCCCGATTGAAACACCCATACTGCCATCTCCAATGAAATCTTGTCCAGAACAGTTCAAACTATTCAGACGGCCACATAAAACCTCATTAAGCGACTCCGGCGGAAGTTCGCGCACAAAAATGTCTCAAGCCCGGTGATTGCGCTCTGCACTGCGTCGTCTTACCTTCGTGGGGTTCAATGAAAGCATCAGCCTAGAGTTAACATTTGATTACGTACTTACTTTTCGTGTATTGGATTGGATTTAGCAAGGATAGGATTTCTGATCGGATAGGAAATCGAGGAAGCATACTCAACCACCATCAAAATACTGACTCATCATTTATTTTGGATTTATGTCGGGTTTCTTGTTTTTCCTAAGATACGGACAAGTGGACAACAGTGCTATTGAGTGTTCCATGAGCTAACGGTGGGATCTAATAGTGCTATTTAAGCAAGTGCGTTTCTTGGAGTGATATTTTTCAAAGTGATTTGGTTGAAGGGCCACGTAAACAGTTTTCTCAGTATTTAACTAAGAGTTTTTTTTTTGTTTTTAAGACAACCTGTCTAAAAGGTTAAAAGGGTGGTTTCCATAGCTATGGCCTTGCTTGTTTGAGCTAAAAGTTGCTCAAAACCTTCATCTGAAAAGTTGTGACCCACTTCTTAAAGAGTTAAAAAATTGTGAATTTTTTTTTCAAACTCTAAAAAGAACTATTTAAAACCCATGCAAAAATGGCCATAAAATATTTCATTATTTGTCTTACAAAAAATAACAATTTCTAGGATTTCCACCACGTCAATCCTAAAATCCTAGAAATTCCCACGTTAATAAAAAAATAGTAGAAATTCTCACGTTAATCATATAAAAAAAATCTACATCGTTGAATATGGATATTATTATGTAAATCTAGCGGTCAATATTAACCTTTATAACAAACTACTGAAGCTGATCTATATATTAGAGATAAACTCTAAATCTAATATGATATATTATCTATATCTTAACACAAATCTAGTCGTCCAAACGCGCGGGTCACCTTGCTCGTTTAATTTAATTTAACATGAAACAAATAAGGCCTATGATGAAACTATTCGACATACTTATTTGATTGTTAGCTCGCTAGAGCAAATATTTGTTTGATTTATTTGATTGTTGGCTCGCCAGAGCACTATAAAGGCTTTGAGATTACCCTGCTGGCTATGAATCCTCTGGATTCTGGAAAATGTCAAATTGTCATCCGTCTACCGCAAGGTATAAAACAGACATGGATGTGGGGTAGTCTAATCTCTAATGTGGCGGCAGGGAATGATGCCAAATGCTGAAATGCCCCAGGTGTCCCCCTGGTGGTCGTCTAATCAGTTCAGGTCTGGCTTATGCCCTCGGCCCAACTCCAAAATGGGGACAGCATGCTAATCCATTGAGGACTTTATTTCGCTAAGAAGATAGAACAGTGTCTCCATTGGACCCAGCTGAGATGGAGGAAACCGGCTCGATCGAACGAGTTAACTATATTAGTTTTTTTTCCCTCACCGTTAATCTCACGAGCTGTTTGCTTTGCGTCACCGCCATGGGTGCAGAGTGCAGGCGTAACTGAAAAATTGACTAACTAGTTCACACAATCAACAAAGGAGATTGGTGATGCGGTACGGCCGGCTGTTGGGTTTCAACAAAGGCAAGGAAGCAGCAACAAGTGGTGGTAGGTTTGGAATTGGAGAGTTCAAACAGCAAAATGATTAAGCATCAGCCACACGTTGTGATGATCCTTTTAAAATCATTCGCATCAAGACGACCCTCCTAACCCCATCACGTCAGTTTTTTAAGTAAAATACAGAAGAATTATCATCTATTCAAAATGAAGAAGTTTACAAAGAGGCTGAGGACCTCGCTGGGGTGTGCTAAACCATAATTTACAAGTATGGTACCCAACGCCATCCATCGACAGATGTCATCAACAATATTAACTAAGCAAGACGGTCGAGGGTTGTTCTATCTGCCGAAAAGAGTAAAATGCACCGGCGGCCCTCGAACTTGGCAGGGGGTGTCATCCCGGTCCCCGAACTTAGAAAACCAGCTATTCGGGACCCTAAACTTGCACGGGTGTCATCCAGTCCTCGAACTTGGCATTGGTGTCATTCCGGTCCCGAACTCGAAACCAAATATTCGGGTCCCTCGAACTTGGCACGGGTGTCATCCGTGTCCCTCAACTTGGCGAGGTGTCATCCAGTCCCCAAACTCAAAAAAGTTTTATAAGATTTATAAGATTTATCCTAATTTTCATGATCTTCCCATAATTTTATAAGATTTTTTTTCTTTTTTTATGATATTTCTAAATATTGTATACTTGTTTTTGAATGTTTTAATGACTTTCTAAAATTTATATGTTTTTTCTTATTTTTTTTGGATTTTTAATGATTTTTTTCTAATTTTTTTTGAGTTTGGGGACCTGGATGACACACCTACCAAGTTTAGGGACCTGGATGACACCCCATGCCAAGTTCAGGGACCCGAATGGCTGGTTTCTGAGTTCGGGGACCGGAATGACACCCCGTGCCAAGTTCAGGGACCCGAATAGCTGGTTTTCTAAGTTCGGGGACCGGGATGACACCCCCTGCCAAGTTCGAGGGCCGCCGGTGCATTTTAATCCACGAGTTCCGTTTGAGCCAGATGTGCCAGGGGACAACCGTAATGACGGAGCTGACGTTTTTAGGAATTTGCGCTACTTGTGTGACCGCATACTACCAATATATAAAGATTGTCCACTCTGGTCCAGCTATCAGGGTTAAGAGTGCTGAAGTTGATATACTTAGCGATTCCTCGCAAAATTCTGTAACTGAAGCGGCATTCAAGGAACATGTGGGCTGGGTTCTCTAAGGTTGTTGTTGCAAAGGGACAAACGTAGCAGTTAGGCATGCAGGGCATCAACAGTATGGATGCGGTTGTGGAGCAACATCTAGACGAAGAACTTGCATTTTTAAGGAGCCCACATTTTCGGGATGAGCTTGCTCAGGGGAGAAGATGTGCAACAGTAACAATTGTTCGAATATATGGAGGATCCTAAGTATACAATTAAGGTAGTATAATTTGTTTAGAATGGATTGTTTATAATCATTTTGACATGATTTTATCATATATCCAGGATTGTTTGTAATCCAGACCATAACGTGCTCTGTAGATACATCTTTGAGGCCCCATACAAAACTATCCATAATTCTTCGAACTTTATCCATCTTCTCGCATCAATATCTGTGTATCACTTTAAACAAAAAAATAGTAACATTTTTCTTAGTTGGTTCAATTCTATCGAGACGCTCAATGGTTGGTTCTTCTCACCGATGGGCCACATCTGATGACTACGGGCTTTGATAGGCTGAATTGTTTGCATGGCCCAATAAGCTGACCTCACTCCGTCCCGGCCTGCTGATCCAAGGCAGTTGCTGCTCTTCTTCCTTGTCCTCTTCTATTTATAAGATCCAAACCCAAACCCTAGAACCCCAACCTGCCGCCGCCGGTGCCGTCGCATCGTTCTTGCTTCCTCTGCTCTCCTCGCTCTCTCTCCTCTTCTTTAACTGTCTCGCTCTGTTCCTTGTTCGTTCGTTCTCGGATGCGATGAAGAGCAAGATGTACTTCCTCCTGATCGATCGCCTCTAATGGTGATGCTGATGCCTACCTTCACTGTTGGTTCGTATTCGCCGAGCATCCGTTGATTTCCTACTCGGGGTCTCTGCCGATTCTGGTTTTTCTTTTGTTTTTTCAGTGTCCGTTTTTGTGTTTGTGATCGAGGGACCTGGGGATGAACTGCTCCTCATACGTGCGGTATTGTCCAAGTTTACCCCTCGGATACCGTCCGCAGCTGAGTCCCAAAATTTGATCTTGCGACGATGCACAGTGTTCTCTACTTCGGGATTCACTTGCAACATTATTCTCCCCCGAGAAAGATTACATTTTTTTGTTGCTTCGAAGCGAAGATCCCAGCAGAGAGGTGTTTGTGTCTCCATTGTTGAGGCCTCCCTAACATTCATCATCTTCGCATAGGAACGAGATGCGCCGTGAATTCGTGGATGTGTGATTGCTTCATGGTTCCATTGCATCTGTAGCCACGGACACAGATTGAAATTCGCTTTCCCAGTCTCGAGCTGGGAAAACTCGAACCTTTTTTCCTTGCTGCAGAAGACGAGGGACCTATGGATGGACAGCTCTTTGCCCGTGCTGTACCGTCCAAGTTTGCCCTCGGATAGGATCATGCAAATCGGCCTCAGATCTTACAAACCTCGACCTTTGTTTGTGAGACGGCAGTATCATTTGCGACATTTGCCAAGAAGTTTAATTGCAGTCTGGGCTGTGACGGTCTGACGGATGCTATCCGCATTTCTGAATTGGATGTTCAATCTTGATCAGCGGTGAGGTCTTCAGTAGTAGTACGGAGAATTTTGAGTTTCATTCGAATCTATGAAAAAACCATAACTTTATGATCTGTAATCTCATAATCTGGCTTGACATGGTAAGTTGAAGAAATGCAAGATCATGCCTCTGGTAGACATCATCTTCGGTTGGAAGGGATCATAAGGAGCATCTGATGAACACGAAGTAACAGTAAAACAATGAAATATTGATTTTTCTTCAAACTGTACACTACAGCAGTAGCCTAATAACTTCCAGCTAAAATGGCTCGCTATTACAGAAGAAACTCCCAATCCAAATATACATATTGAATAACAGACGAAGAGAATTACAATCTAGAGATCTACATATGTAAATACCTCTATATAAAAGAATTGCACATGATAGAATCGTCCTCCAATGTCACAGATTCCAAGGGGTTCATTTCAAATGTTTGCTCCACGGCATTCCACTTCTCATAGAGTTTTTGGATCATACATCGCCGATATGCGCATAAGCACTACAAGTACGTCAAATGCTTCGTTCTGGAGCATTTATCAGCACTACAAGAAGTACGTCAATTGCTGCTTCTTCCTGGAGCCCCCTTCACCATAGAGGTCATTCCATTCCTTCAGCTCATTCATGACGGCGCCCTCGGCGGCGAAGCTCGCAGCAACCTGCATCATCCGATAATGGTTCCGTTATCTGTTCGTGTTGATGTGTTCATATTTCATACAGCACGGAAGGGTAGCAATGAGCAGCAAACTCACTTGATTCTTTGCCTGCCTCAAGTCTTCCATCGTCAGAGGCCTAAGGTCAATGGTGATCACTTCCTTTTCATCTCCAGCCTTTGCCTCTGAGTTTTCAGTCTTGATTTCTGAATTGCCTTCTTTGTTTTCTGAATTGCCCTCCTTGTTTTCTGAATTCTCCTTCTTACCTTCTGTACTTTCTGAATTATCTGCTGCAGTTCCCTTCTCTTTCACCTCGTTTTGCCTTTTCTCCTGATGCATCAAATTATGCATTATGCATTGTTAAACAAGTATCTCCTTTAGTTCATAAAAAAAACAAGTATCACTAAATGTTTAACGGAAGGTGCTTTCTTCAGTTAAAAGCAAAGTACTTATGAGCAGAAAGTCAGTCAGTAATCTTACCAGCTCCTTTTCTCGCTCTTTCTTGAGGAGCTCCCTGACAGGGCGATAAGCAGCTGTCACACAAAGATTCTGGGAAAAGAAAGAGCATATTTTTTAGTGATTCAGTCAGACTCAAATTGGCAGATGCACGATAGCACTATTAAATCGGATGCAAAGCAGTGCACAAACCTTAAGATCGCTGCCACTGTATCCTTCAGTCATGGTTGCAAGCTCCTTGAAATCAATGTCTTCGTCGACCTTCTCTTTTGACAGCAGTGTCCTTAGAATCAGCTCTCTGCTCTCTAGAGTTGGGAGGCCAACCATAATCCTATTCAGTGAAACCAATAGGAGCAACTCGTTAAGTCATGAAAAACACACACTTGGCATCTTCATTGTACAACACCCAAACTACATCTTTTTACCCATAAGTTAATGCATATTAACTGACCTGCGCTCGAATCTCCTAATGATGGCTTCATCAAGATCAAATGGTCTATTTGTCGCAGCGAGAACCAGTATTCTTTCACCCGACTTTGACAAGAGACCGTCCCAGTGACTCATGAACTCATTTTTGATCTTTCGCATTGCCTCATGTTCACCGCACCTAGCCCGTTGCCCTAACATACTGTCTACCTCGTCCACAAAAATGATGGTAGGGGCAACCTTAGCAGCCAAACTGAACAATGCCCGGACATTCTTCTCATCCTCCCCAAACCACTTGGATGTGATAGTGGACATTGAAACGTTGATGAAGCTGGCACCGGCGTCATTTGCTATCGCCTTGGCAAGCATCGTCTTGCCGGTTCCAGGTGGCCCAAACAGTAGTATTCCTCGGCAAGGCTTCAGGAGCCCTCCTTTAAAAAGATCAGGGCGTCGGAGAGGAAGCATAACCAGCTCCTGAAGCGACTCTTTGATATCAGCCAGGGCTCCAATGTCATCAAATGTCACTCCTATTTCACTGGCTGGTATGACCTCTGGCCTGATGCGCTTTTCAAACTCGTTGTCTGGAATTTCCTGCTCGGTTAGAAACATGTAAAGGATTGAAAAGCTTAGTCTTCCTATTGCTCACAAAGAAGAACTGTGATGCTTTACATTGAGCGAAGTGTCAAACTGCCTACTGGAATTGTAGAATACAAGGGAAAAACAACTAAATATGACTTACTGGCTTTGGTGGTGGCAATGAACCATCACCATCTTTAACCGGCACCGTGGTTGATTTCTCTGCATCTGTTTTCTTAGAGCCTTTAAAATCATTCTTTGCAAACAATAAGCATTGGAGTTAGCCTCGTCCATACATGGTGGGTACACTAGATATATCTGTACAAGGTAAATGCATACCTTTGATTCATCATTTGCTTCCATTTTCAGTGTGTCTTTCCCACCATGGCCACTTTCTTGGAAAATGCTTAATCCATGGGACAAGCTGTAAAATAATTATGTTACTAAAATCAGAAAAAAAATTCAAATTATATGTTGACCATCAAGACAAATCATCGAACCTTTTAGAAGATAGGACGAGCTTCCCATTTTTGTATTCGGGGTCCTTGGTGTGAATCAAATGGTAAGAGACTGCTGAGACAATAATTTCCTCTATGTAATTGCTGAGAACCATAGTATCTGCTTGGCAGATTGAGCTCAAATCATCACAGTCTAGATCGTTGGCTGAAAGTACCTCTATGATATGGTTTCTATTATCTTGAATTTGGATTTTCTTTGTGTCTTCTTCCATTTGTGTTTTCCAACTATCAAGATGGGTCTCCTCCTCAGGGGGTTTAATATCAACGTGATAAGGAAACAAGCTACTAACTCTCTCGTCCACATCGACGTCAGAGTTGAGTAATCGGGAACCAAGGATCAGTACTTGGCCTGATAATTTGCCTAACATTTTCTGGAACATGGAGTAAGTCCTTTGTGATCTATGAAGAAAGTGATCAACATCTCTTATGTAAAAAATAATTGGATCACTTTCAGCCACAGACACCATGACCTGCAAAAGTGTACAATATAAGTAAATCATACGAAACAGAACAAATCAAGTTCAGTCAAGTAAGTATAATTACCTTGTATAGTGACTGTATGAGAACTTTCTCATCGAAACACCAGCTACTGGTTCGCCTAACTGAAATTGTATTGACATATGAAATGAAAAACCATAAGGAACTACCATACCATATAACCAGTTCTACTCAATCACATCTTCAAAAGAAGAATTAACAGTCTAATTTATAAGATTTTTTTAAAAGTACAGATATAATTATAATGGAGAGGCCATCATATGCTAGAATTTCGTTTTGACGAACTAAATTTGCGAGAAAATGCAGATGTTGCACATTGTGAAAATGGTGGAGAATAGTAACGGTGATCTATGAACTGTATACACTAAATTCTTCACATGAGTAATATTAAATTTATCAAAACAATAGCAAAAAAGAATTGAACAAAAAAGTTGACCTGAATGCCCAGAACACTGTGAGGAAAGATCACTCATATCAGATGACACAGAAGCATTTTTTCGAAGCAAAGGCGCGTTGCTAGCAACATCAGAGCCTCTGAAAGAAAGGAAGGATGGATAAATAACACTTATAGTAGAATATTATTTATCTTAGATTTGATAACTATACCAACAAGTATATTACCTAGGCCTCAAATCTGCGCTGCTTGTCTGACGGTTCAATGATTCTGCATAAATGTGTATACATAACAGAACAAACAAGTCAATTCCTTGTTTTTGCACTGCTTGTATGTTTAATAAAATGCACACAAAATGGGGCTTCTATCTACTATCTATATAAAGCAGAGTTAAACGGAGCCAACACATTAATCCTAAAATCCTAAAAATTATCACGTTAATTGAAAAATAGTAGAAATTCTCACGTTAATCATAGAAAAGAAAAAATCTACATTGTTGAATATGGATATTATTATGTAAATCTAGAGGTCAATATTAACCTCTATAACAAAATACTGAAGTTGATCTATATATTATAGATAAAATCTAAATCTAATCTGATATATTATTTATATCTTAATAACATAAATCTAGTCGCGCAAACGCGTGGGTCACCTTGCTCATTATCATATTAACGCAGAGTTAAACGGAGGCACCACATTAATCCTAAAATAGTAGAAAATCTCATATTAATTAGAGAGAAAGAAAGATCTACGCTATTGATTATTGTGGATCCGAATTATAATGGTTTAGATTGAAAAAACTACAATAAAAAAATAAAAGCGAACTAAAAGGAGATCATATCAAATATCAAATACAATGTTGGAAAAGGAGCCCATATCAAGTACTAGCTAAAGCCGCACAAATGCACGAACACTTTGCTTGTTCTTCTGAAACTACGTACTAAAAATATGCTGCATAGCGTTGCTCAAAAAAAAAAATAAATGCTGCATAGCCTTTCTATAATAAAATTGAAACATCATATCAACAGGGAAATCTGCAATGCCTTGATACCTTTAGGTTGATCTTTCTTGGTAAACATTGTAAAAGATCCAATGAAATCAGACATCCTCCCAATTGTTCTCTCAGGCATGGACTGACTATGAACCTATAGAAGCACATAAAACAATAAATCCATGGCATGAGTATCATGAACTGAGTAAAATAAGAAATGCAATGCTTATTTTAAGAAGGCACAACTTATATGATCGTGATCTCTGTTTCAATCACTTCGGACAAACTATTTCTGAGATCAATCAGGAGCTCTGCATTTAATATTGCCAAGTAAATCTTGAGGTTTCCCAAACAACATGACAGAGAGATGTTGAAACTCCGTCCCTAACATGATGCTGCCTGAGCAACCACACAAAGCATGCATGTTCTCAACTCACCAGGCCTTTGCTGGAGCTCCCATACTTGCTTTGGATCTGCAACAAGATCAGCAACAGAACAGTTCAGAGTCACATCTCAACAACATCAAATCAAAATCGCATACTGCAGATTGGCAACATGGTTTCCAGCTGACCCGAAGCGAGAAGTCTGTGAGGTCCAGAAGCAACAGCCGCGTCTTGTAGTAGTGCGACAGAGCTCTCGCAAGCGACTGCAGGTAAGGCTCTGCAGTCCACACCACCAACTTTTAGCAGTCCACGCAAAGAAGAAACATATGAACTATCCTATCAAACAAGCCATGGCGATCGAACCTGTTGGGCCGGAGAGCAGTATGGCACGGCTTGCGGCCGAGAGGTTCCGGATGTGCTTCGACAAGTCGGCCTGCTTCAGATGGACGAAAGCCGCGCTGATGAGCACTTCCTTCGTCTGTTCGCTGCAAGATGAACACCACCAGCATGATCAGTCAGTGCCTCGGTCACCACCCATGTCAGTAGCATCCTGAGCTGAGCTGAATCTCTTGCTTGAACCAACGAAACTGCTAAACTACTGGCTGCCTCTGCCTTTTCAAGAACACGAGGTTCCATCATTTGGTACAGAGAGGCCGGCGAGCTAGTAGTACTACCGTGTTCGACGCCATCATCGAAGTTTGGAAGTATCCAGCCCAGAAGGCGCGAACGGAAAAGCCTCGACTTTCCGCATCAGATCGCACTGAGCACGAGCTCCCAGAGCGAAACACAAAAACAGCAAGACGAGTCCGCCTCGAACCCCACCAACCTGAGGTAGCAATGGAATTTATGGAACTCGTCGAAGGTGACCTCGCTCTCGCGGCCGTCCACCACCAGCCGCCGCAGCTCCGCCTCCACCTCCTCCACGCCGGCGCCGGCTCCCGACCCGCCGCCACCCTCCCCGTGCGCCGGCGCCGCCCACCTGGCCGACGCGAGCCCCAGCCCCACCCCGACGCCCACGCCGAGGGCCGACACGAAGAGGTTCCTCTGCTCCATGGCCGATCGATCACCGCGTCCGCGCGCTCAGCCCGCGTGCTCTGGGGCTCGATGCCTCGAACTCGGGGGAGGAGAGTGGAGAGAAGGAGATGCGATGCGAGCGAGGAGGAGGAGGGAATGCGCCATGGGGAAATGGTTGGTGGGTATATATATGGGGCCGAGACGGTCATGGCGGCCAACATGGCTTTCGGTTGGACCATGGAGAAAAGAGCCTCCTTTAGAGTTGTTGAACACACTAGATATTTGTAATAAGTAGGTTGAATTCTGTTTGAAAAAGGACTGATTTTTCTCTACAAGATTTAAAGGTTGGAGAATTTAGAAGAAACCTGATTTTTATAGGCCTTGTTCTTTCAATTCAAATTAGAAATTGCCATCGAAAATTTGTAATTTTTATACAAGCCAGACGCTATAACACTTTATAAGTGTTTTTGCTGATTGTTTGTTCTTAAAGCTTTGAAAACAATTTTTTCAATTATTTGGGCTCTTCGAGAGCCCCTATCGAGGGTACACAATTTCAGCCGAAAACAACGAGACCAAAAGTGCTAGACGTGTTCGGTCACGAGTTGGAAATGAATGTTAATTTGAGCATTCCTCTTTGATTATTATTAATTGGCCATCTGATTAGTGGGGCACTTTGAGTGTAGTGAGCTACGGGAGTGATGCAGCTGCGGTGGCCACGCCTACGCACGGCATTGGCATGTGAATTGCCTTGGTTGGAGCATCTCTTGTCTAGCCAGATCGATCCGGTAACGGCTTCAGTACTCTTTAGCAACGGCTGATTTAGTTGGTTTTTGATGTTTTTGGTGTGAGCACCTCTATAGAACAACACCATATATATGACGGCCTAGGATCAAAGTTGTATGACTATGTATATTTGTGTAAAGAAAGAGATCGCAATATTGGATGAAGGAAAAATAAACGGGTAGGTTAGGATCAGTGGGCAGAAAGCCTAATCAGCACCGGCAGCACCGCATTTTACTTTTTCGATCTCCATCTGATCGTATACATATGGATCGGGGTCGGGCTAGCCGTTGTAAGTACTCTTGTTTCTTGGGCTTTAATGTACACAATAGCTTTGTACGCTGAAATCTGATTAATTTTTTGTTGCTTGTATTTTCTCCATTGACGCTAGTTTGCATATATCCATTTAAGTATGTGTGTAATATATATATTTGCGGGTAACAACGTATATAGTTTTCTTAAAATAAAAAATATACATGAGCCATGACACTATACTCCCTCCGTTCCAAAATATAGGACGTGCATATTTTTTCAAAAGTTAATGTTTAGAATATTTGACTAATAATTAAGTAAAATTGTACATGTTTTAGTATATGCATGTAATATATTTAGATCTGTATTAAAAAGTAGTATTTAATATGATGTTAGTTTTATAGTTGCTAATAACATATTTTTTAAAAAAATAACAGTCAAAGTACACTTTGAAGACCGTGGCAAAAATTTATATGTCATATATTTTAGAACGGAGGGAGCATATGACAAGGGGCCGGGCAGTGTAGAGCGAGGCATGATGGATGCATATGCAGCGGGTTTGTTTTTTGTTGCGTGTAAAGGTGGGCGGTGGCTGACGTGCCGCGGCCGGACTTTGACGTGGATCCGACACGGCAGGCCCACCGCCCATCGCCGCGTCGCGCTCCGTCCTCCGTGTGGTACAGCCAGCTTGGCAACCATACTGCATACATGCATGCGTTCATCTCCCTGCATCTGCATGCCGTCTCACTCTGCATGGAATGCGTTTCAAAGTCAAAAACATTAATTTTTTAACCCTGCTTCTTCGTCGATCTGATCGTTTTTCTGAAAATATGAATGCATGCATGCTCTCAAAGCTACCACTTTTTAGGTTTTTTTTAAATAAAAAAGGTAGAATAAGTGGACCAGCTTTTTAATTAAGCCGCTTCTGAAGGTTTTTGAGGTTCAGCTTGCAAGAAAAATTTAGCGATCTAGCTAGCTAGCTTAGCGTCCCAGAACATGCAGTGTACTGCGTGTAACCATCCTGCGGCCGGCAAACTGGCTAAACATTCCAAAGGCAAAATTAAAGGCCATTTCACACTAGAGTTGCGTGCGCTAGCTCGATCAACTAATTCTGGCTTAACTCGTTAATTACTCTTCTGCTCTGCTGCTGCTGCTGCTGCGCTTGTCTCTAATCAGTCCGTACGAATAAAACCAGCTTGGTGGCGGTGTTAGGTCAAGCTAGAGCTTTTAAAAAATGGCGCTCTAGTCAAGCAACTGTCAGCCATGTACCCAAGTACAGATTGTTATATTCTCTAATCCACTGAAGTACAACCGTCTCCGATTCAGCTCCAACATAGCGTCCCGGCAGTCCATCGTTGCCATCCATTTAATTTGTTTTAAATTGTTCGTACCAAACGGCATGCACGTCGATCATGACCGTGATTGGCACCTTCGTTTCCCATTTAAATATAAACCATTCCACCTGTTTTATATGTCAGTAAGAGCACATACTGTTTCTCTGAAAAGGACACTGCATATATGTGTGCTTAATTAGGGGGAAAATAAAGCATGTGTGATGTGTTAGTCTTAAACAAAAGCTGATACCTGAAAGCCAGCTTTGAACGTGCAAAAGGCAAAAGCTAGCACGATTAAAAGGCTAACGCAGGTTGGATCCAACTCCACACAGAACCAACTAAGGCAATATATAAGTGTATATTAATTGTACATGGGCATTACAAGTTACAACCTAGCGGTGGAAGTAAGGCTGTTTTTTCACCAACCCAGATCTCATTCGATGTGTTGCATATTTTCATCTCATGAACTAGAGGGGCTGGAAGCCTGAAACAAGGTCCCTTCCAGATAGCAAAAGAGTATAAAAAATAGTAAATTCCACTGGGCCAAGGATACTCGTGATATTTGAATGCTAAAGGTTTGAGTGTTCTAACAAAAAATGCTAAGATATTTCAAACACGCATCACACTAAATGTATGGGATCGCCTCCAGCCCAGGCGACTGCGCTTGCGCGCGCGGGCCGGGCCCACCCGTCGGCAGCTGCGGCGGCGAGCCCAGTCGCCTGGGTTTAAGCAAATCCGTAAATGTATAGTATCACTTGTGGAATAAATCGATCCACTACATTCAAATGTGCAATGGCAAATTGATGAGCCTAGCTAGCTAGGCGGTGTGTGTGATCAGAGAGATTTGTGTAGGTCGCAAAAGTTTAAAAGAAGTAATCAATTAAAACCGGTGGCTGGCGAGTACATACTGTACATGCATGTCTTTAGTTGTTTGCCGCGCATTCAGAATTAACCAAGATGCAATCCATAATTGGAGCGGCGACTACCAATTGGTGCCTCCGATGTGGCAAAGTTGGCATTTTGTGACCTTTCCCTTCAACCTTTACAGGCTAAACAAGCTCCAACTGGGTGGTTCGTGAAAGGCGAAAAGTTTCAGAGAAAGCTGCGATGCACTAGCTAGCAGGAGTCCATGAAATGCAATGTATAATTAATCAACAAGCTCTTGTATGTGTGCGCGTGATTAATTATTAACCAAGTCACCTCAGGACTCTCAGTGTGTGTAGTGCAATGCAACTTGTCTTTTATTTTGTTTCTCTGATGGTGTCACTCTCCTGCTTTTTGGCTCTCTTTTTTCTTCTTTGTTTCTATTCGAAACTTTTGTGTGTGCCTTTCTTTCAGCTAGCTAGTTAGCACCTTGAAAACTCTGCAATATGAAATTCTTTACTTGAAGCGACTCACTAACTTGGAAGCTATAGCTAGCCGCGGTTTGCTTGGGGAGAAAGGCTCTCCTCGCTTGATCGACCGCCTCTACATGCATATGCATGTGCGCGTGATCCACTTTTGGTTGCACACAAGCAATATGTTATATGTATGTCTGGTAGAAGGCACGCAAGGACAGACGATATTCAAGTGTTAAATCTGCAAGTTGCTAATTAAGTTTATGGTTTGCTTAATTCACAGAGGAGATTGATTCGATCGATTATTGATGCAAGTTGCTAATTGCTTTCGTGCATGCGAGCATGCGTGCGACGCGGTTGACATGCATTTGCTCAACAGAGATTGAAGGGCACGCTTAATTAATTAATCGGCTGAACAATATTCAATGTAATTTTTATAAACGTTTTTTAAAGGATCAATGCCATGTCCCACATGTATTTTATTCGGATCAGCATGAACAATATTCATTTTTATAAACGTTTTTTAAAGGATTACCTAGATATACAAATGTTGTATATCAATATAAAAAATATATGTGTGAACGGACATGCATTAGATAATATTTTTGTTTTTTATTGAATTTATTGAATCTTTTTACATAGCGAAACAAAAATAACAAATTTTGTCTCAAGATCTAACGCTGGTCGTTGGATGAGGCACGTCGGACAGATCATTCTTCATGAAGTTCTTCTCTCTTGTTTGATGGCATATGTGGTTGCGGCGAAATAACAAGATCTTTTGTTCAAACTTGCAACCCTTGTCAGTTGCAGCCTTCAAAATTTGCTTGTTGATGCAGTTGCTTCATGCAAGAGGGAGCGAATCCTAGGTGGCATTACTCAATGGCTCTGTACATTAAAGTTTGATTTTGGTTTGCTCGTTTTCTTTCGGAAATACTATTGAACGGTATACCGTTCCAACAATATATATAGGTGTTTCATATGGTATTTCGTGCAATCTTGTATGAACATTTTCATATGAGTTCTGTTTCATGCATGAATGTTTCAAACGGTATTTCATAAGTACTTCACGCGATGTTTCACGATGAAACACATATACCATATTGTTTCAATGTGTATCATTCACTAGTAGTTTTTTTTTCTTTTAATCCAGTTTCCTCATGAATGGACATACCCTTTTGAATAATACATGCATGGCAACGTATCCTATGCACTCAGCCTTCCCCGTGCACTCATGCAATCAGGGTATCTCCACCGCATAGAATAGATCCAACGGCTGCGGCATATTTTTGCAAAAAGCGCCCTCCCGCAAGAGGAATCGGGCTGGCTCCAGCGGGCTCGAGCAGTTCTCTCCTCGAGCGAGGCGTCGACGTGAACCCTTCTTCTCCAGAGGGGTCTTCTTCTCCCACCGCGTCCTGCTCCATCCATCGATGTGAGTCCCCTCCGCGGCCGTCGACATGATCTGCTCCAATATGGGTCACCGTCCCGAGTCCCCTTTGCCGTCATCGATGCCGCCGCCCACTACGATCTGCTCCCATCCCGCGATTCCTATGGCGTCGCCGACTATGTCTCCCTCCGCTGCCCCTCAGGTTCACTGCGTCGCCATCCCTCCGTCGTCGTCCACAACCAATCTGGGTCGCCGTCCCGAGTCCCCTCCGTCGGCGCCGCCGCCAATGTCCTCGTCAGATTGCGCCATGGAGATACCCCCAATGGACGATAATGGTTTGGTGGCAGCAGTGTGTATGTCCATGGTTGTGGAGCCATCTCCCATGGCCAGCAAGCATGCGCCCCTATAGTGCCTATATGGAAGATTGCACCAGTTCAATTGGGCAGGCGATATCATCTACAAGAATTGGGGACATATTCAATACTCCAAAAAAAAGAACTAGCATTCCTGTTAATGTAAGCATTAGCATTTTTGAGGAACTTATGTTCAATTGCTATTGTGTCAGTCAATTAATTTTGCTATTGTGTGATGTTGCAGTGTTCATCATTTATACCCGAGTGCGAGGATGGAGTGAAACTGTTGACACGAAAACGTGAACACACGTGCAGAAGCGTCGATTCAGTGATCGCGTCGCAACTCAAACCAAGTGTGCCAATTGATTTGACCTGTAAATCAATAAGGAGAAAATTGTCAGTAATATAGGCCTAATCGGCTTCTCAGATTAGCCAGATCAGGTTATTTGTAATCGGTTCCAAATAATCCGATTAGAAGATCTATCGGCTAATAAACCGATAGAGCGAATAGATTCGAATAAGCATTTAAATATAAATCCTGTTTCTTTTTGGTATTTTTACTAATATCAGTATTAAGCCTTTAAATCGAAATACTAGATCAAACCGAGAAATAGATCGAATAGATTGGTCGAGCCAAGACAAGATTCAAATCCAAGACCGAGATATGAACTAGCAAATCGGTTTATCAATTTAAGACCGATTGGTAGCACAATACTAATCGGCAAACATCCGGACATACCGGACCACTAACAAGAGATACGCAAGATCGATTTAACGAGACAATCGATACATCGATTCAAAGAAAACACGCAAGACATTTGATAATTGGCATTGCAAGGTAAACACATATTACAGATCGATTAAACCGAGACAGTGCAATATGCGAGAACATGTTAAAGATCGGTAACTCCCGAGGCAGTCTAACATGGTTTGTATACATGAGATCAAATTGATACAGCCATGCACACGGGTTACAAGGAGAGAATCGATTATCCCATCGAGATAGCTCTACCTGCGTTTGAAGCCTCTCGACGAAGTCGATCGGGTTCGGAAAAGGGTTTTGTGTTTGTTGTAGATTGAATCCTTTTCTATGAAGCCCTAAAACCCTATTTATAGTGTTTACAAAGCCGATACCGATACGACCTTGATCCGATCGTATTCCTTCCAAAGTCTTCATCGTTTTCTGAATATGTATTCTTTCTTCTTCGATAAAGCCCAATTCCGATTTGGCCCAATAATTCCAACATATTCGGCCTTCTCTGAATATCCGATTTTCTGCCAAATTTGGGTGTCAACAGAAACCTATTGTGGGGATGACATTTGAAGACTTAAAGGCAGTGGAGGAGTTTTACAAGTCATATGCGCATAAGGTTGGTTTCTCAGTTCGTATTGGGCAGCAGAAGATATTGAGCAGCGTGGTTCAGCAAAAGCGTTATATGTGCTCAAGACAAGGATATAAATCCAATAATGGTAAGAAGATTTGTAAGATCAAGCCTCCCATGGGCTAATTGATTTTGGTAATTGATGGCAACTAGGCCGTACAGCTGGAACGCCAAGGATAAGGATCTTTGTTTAATAGTTCTTCTATTTTTCTTGTGTGCGTCTTTAGCTCAACTACATCTCTCTGGTTGCAGGGTCCCACTGAGCACAGGTCATAAGGGTTCCTAGAGTGCCAGGTATTAGTTTTTTAGCGAATCATCTAGAGCGAGTCCACCTGTCTAGGTTCGAGAGAGTTCGGGGGAGTGACAGCTGTCCAGGGTTTCGTAGCCGCCAAGTTCCCAAGCCAAATATTCTGTTTAGGCGCGAAACCTCCCGCCCAAATGATTTGAACCTCCCGCCGTGTCCACAAATCGACAAAGTGTCTCTTGACCCGAAGCGTGGTGACGAGAGAGGCGAAGCGAGGCGAAGTCGGTTAACTTAGCCTCAGAGGGGCGGCGTCCGATCGCCATCGGACGGCGTCCGTGAGCCAAGCCAAAATTTGGCTAAGTCCGGAACACCGCCTCTGCGGACGGCGTCCGACCGCCACCGGACGGCGTCCGACAGCGAGGGATTCACAAAGAGCGAGCTCGAAAATGGCTAAGTCTCAAACGAACCGTCCCTGTCGGACGGCGTCCGATCAGGACCGGACGGCGTCCGGTGAAGTAGAAAATCGACGGCGAGGAGCATCGGACGGCGTCTGGCGAGCGTCCGACGGCCGCCACCCACACTGTCGGACGGCGTCCGACCAGCACCGGACGCGTCCGATGACGGCTAAACCCGCAACCGAACACTTGGCGGGCGCCCTGTTCACGCGCGGCAGCGCCCTGTCGGACTCGTCCGGTCAACCACCGGACGGCGTCCGACGAAGCACAAAAATGGCCCTGACCTTCTGTCGGACGGCGTCCGACGGCGACCGGACGGCTTCCAATCGGGCGATCTGAATCTCGCGATTTAATCTGGACCGTCCATTTCTAAGGTTTCGCCTTGGGGCTATAAATAGGGGCTAGGAGCACGGGAGAAACTTGAGAGAGCCTACCCTAGCAGCCACCTATTGCCTTAGCCACCTAGAGAGCTCCTCCCATGGTTCCCACCTCCATCTAGGGTTCCATGTGCTCCATGTGCTTGAGAGATTGAAGAGAGAGTGAGGAAGAAGAAGAGAGCATCCCCTAGCCTCCTCCTCATCATCTCCAAGGTTTGTGCCCTCTCCATGGTTGTCTTGCCATCCTCCATGGTAGGATGAGGGTTGAGTGAGTGTCTCCGGTCTTGTGCTCTTGGGATTCTTGCCACCGGAGACATCGCTGTCGCCGAGCTTCATCAAGCATACATAAGCAAACCCTTCTCCGTGAAGGTCACCGTGCTTCCCACGGTGCTTCCTCTCCGCTCGTCGGGTGTGCAAAGTCCGCCGTGTGTCGGCGGCCATCTCCGTGTGTCGGAGGTGCCAAGGTGTCCGTGTGTCGGATCCAAATCCTCCATGTGTTGGGGGTACCTCATGTGTTGAGGTGAAACCCACCGTGTGTCGGTGGTCGGTGCCGCAGTGTCGGCGCCAGGGTGTGAGAGCTCTCGCGTGAGAGAACTCGCCTCCAGAAGGTTTGGAGCTCGCCTACCATGTGTTGGTGAAGAGCTACCACGAGTGGATTGAGGGCTAGGGACGAAAGGGTCCCGACTTCTCTCGTGAGAAGTTTCTCAACGGAGACGTGGGTGCTCATGTGTTGAGCACCGAACTTCGGTAAACAACTTGGTTTGCGTCTCCCCTTCTCACCCATTTACTTCCGCACATTAACTTGATCGTTTGCATGTGAGTGCCATCGAGCCTCCTAGTAGTCGCTTGTGTCTCATTGTGATCGCTTCCGCAACTAGACTCTAAATCCATCGATAGCTTGGGTTCTTAATTTGATTAAGTAAATCAAGCGAATCGAGAGAAGTAAAATTTGAAAAGAGCCGATTCACCCCCCCTCTCGGCCTAGGATCCTTACAAGTGGTATCAGAGCCAGGTTTCTAGTTGCTTAACCGCATAGAGATGGCCGACGGGGGTAGTGTAGCCGCTAATAGGATTCCTCTGTTTAGTGGCACTAATTTCAGCTTTTGGAAGTTGCGAATGAAAGTATTCCTCCAGGCAATGGGAATGGATGTTTGGAGAGTTGTGGAGTCTCCTCATGGTGTCACACTCACTTACAATATACCTGCCACACCCGCTCAAAACAAACTCCTAGAGACCGATGCTAAGGCCATGAACGCTCTGTTTTATGGTTTGAGCATGGAGGTCTTTGATAGAGTTAGCAATCTCACTAGTGCACACGAGATATGGATCACACTCATTGAGATTCACGAGGGCACCTCACCTGTAAGGAGGGTAGACTAGTGGTTGTCAAGGAGCGTTTTGATCGCCTGAAATGCTTCCAAATGAAAATGTCAATGCTATGTTTACTCGGCTTAACCCTATCCTTAACGAGCTTAAGGGCTCGGTCACACTGCTGCCAATGATGAAGTGTGCAGAAAATGTCATGGATCCTCCCCAAGAAGGACTATCGGGACATCATCACCTATCTCACCAACAAGGGTGATGTGGAGAAACTGCTCCCACGCCTTTGCTCAAGAAGATCACCGCTCATGAGATGATGCTCCTTAATGATCGTGAGGATTCCCCGCCCAAATAAGAATCAAGTGATTGCTCTCAAGGCCAGTGGATCTAGACAGAGTGGTCTCAAGTCAAGTCAATCTGAGGACAGTGGTGAGATGAGTTGGAACGAGCTTGAGGAGGGCTTCCAACACTTCGGCCTGTTCATGAAGCAAGCTGGCCAATTCATGAGCAGAAACGGCTATGGAGACAAGAAGAGGATGAGCCGAAACACTCATGCGTCATACCGATGCTATGAGTGTCGGAGAAGGCACATCGCTCAATGTGTCCTCGAAGGGAAACACCAAGTACAAAGACAAAGGAAAGGACAAGGGTGATGGCGAGAGGCAGAGGCACAATGACAACAAGAAGAAGACTCCCCAGAAGTCTGGATTCAAGGGTCGCTCCTCACAAGGCAAGAAGCTAGCCTTTGTGGGAGAATGGGTGACCGATGATACCCAATGACACGCCTCGCTTCGGAGATGAGGAATCACCGATCAAGAGTTGGCCACCATGGCGATAGCTGAGTCTGTGCCACCTCCTCCGCCTCTGCTCCAAGATGTCTCACGACCGCCATCGAGGCTCGAGAATGGTATTCGATGACGATGGGGCTTCTTCCACTACTTCCTCTACATCGCAAAGGCTTCACCGACTCCTGCTGCACTTCCAAGTGCTCGATGGCTCGACCTAGTGGCGAAAGGTGAGCGACTGGTCCGACTCGAGGAAGATGTTGAAGGCATGCGGATTGTCTTAGGGAAGCTTGTGAGCTTATAAGCATGAGACACTAAAGAACTTAGAGCTTGGTAAAACTTTGATTGCTTTGCAAACTAAGTGCAAAAACCTTGTCTCTAGATGTGATAGCTTAGAATCTGAGCATGTTACTTTGCTAGGTTCTAACAAAAATCTGTCATCTAAGTGCAATGTGTTAGAACAAGAACGCGATGCTTTGAATGAATCCTTAGATGATCTCATGACTACTTATCATACACTTAGGGAGAACCATGAGACACTTCTGGCTAAAGATGATGAATTGGTTGCTTTGCCTCTTGCTCAACTAGTTGATACACCTGTTGATGCTTTGGATGTTGCTTGTGCCATGCCTGTTACTTCTGTTGCTATTGCACCTGTTGTTGATTTGACTCTTGCTTGCCCTGAGGTTGCCCATAATTGCACTGGATTAGTTTCCACCTCTAGCAGTTCCTCTAGCAATGCACTAGTGTGTACACCTGATAATTGTAAATTTGCACTAGCTGCTAGGGAGCTCGCTATTGAAAATGCTGAGTTGAAGTCTAAACTTGAGAAATTTGATAAGGGGCTTGGGAAGTGCTATGAGGGTAGCCTAGCCTTGGATAAGATGCTCAAGGAACAAAGAAAACCTTCCCAAAAGGGTGGCTTGGGTTTTACCCCTGAGAAGCCAAAGGGGAGGAAGAAATCAAGTGCTCCTCGAGCATCTACCCATAGGCAAGGGTACTATCAGGCTCCTCCCAAGAAGAGGCATGGTAACAACTTGCACACTAGCAACAATGTTTCTAGGATGAACAATGGGCACGGCACTTGGCAAGGACCTCCTAGGCACTATAACTCCACATGGCAAAGAAAGAAACAATAGTGCTTGGCAATATGGTCCTAGATCCTATAACAATCGGCAAGGCCCTAGGTATCACAACACTTGGCAATCACCTAGGCGAATTTCTCGAATGGACCTCCTAGGCACAACATTGGTAGGACACATCCACCTAGGCACCAAAACCGCAACACTCCCATTCACACACAACCAAGATTCCCTAGAGCACATATCGAGTTGTATGATCAATACTTGCTCAAGAAAAATGATCGTGGTAGGATGATCGCTAGATTTGTTGGGCTCAAGTTTGAGAATGAGCACAAGGCACATGTTTGGGTGCCTAAGTCATTGATTGATCGCTTTGCTCGTGTTGCTTCGGTTTGAAGGTTAACTCTCGGGACCTCCTGTGGGTCCCCGAGTCACATAAGTGATCTTCTCTTGACAGTGAACTACGGAGTGGAGGTGCCATTGGATCATTGATGCTGGTTGCACCCAACACATGACCGCAACCCCGGTTGTTCACCTCATTAGGGAGGAAGGCAAGATTCCCCAAGGTCACTTTTGGAGATGGAAGCAAGAGCAAGGTTCTTGGAGCCGGAAGGTAGCAATTTCTTCAGATCTTTCAATTGATAATGTGCTACTTGTGAAAACTTTGAGCTATAACCTCCTCTCTGTGCCCAAATATGTGATTTGGGGTTCCATTGCAATTTCTCACCGAGGGTTTGTTGGTTTTGAACAAAATGAAAAACTTGTGTTCAAAGGCTTTCGCTTTGAAAACTTGTTTCTTGTGAACTTTAATGAGCTCGCCGATCCGTCTCGACTTGTCTTGTCGCCAAAGTCTCTCTTGGTTGGCTTTGGCATAGACGCCTTGGGCATGTCGGCATGGCAAATTTGAAGAAACTTTTAAAACGAGTTGATTCTTGGTGTGCAAGATGTGACATTCGAGAAAGACAAGCTATGCAAAGGCTCGTCAGTGCCGCAAGCAAGTGGCAAGTTCACATCCCGCCAAGAATGTCATGTCTACATCTCGACCTCTTGAGCTTTTACACATGGATCTTTTGGGCCAAATACCTATGTGAGTATCGGGAAATCTCTATTGCTTGGTCATTGTTGATGACTTCTCCCGATACACCGGTCTTCTTTCTACGATAAAACTCCAACCGAGATGTTTTCAAAAGTTTGTAAAGAAAGCCCAAAATGCGCTTTGATTGTACCCTCAAGAAGGTGAGAAGTGACAATGGGACGGAGTTCACTAACACTTCATTGAGATCTTCGTGATGAGTTAGGGATTGATCACCGCTTCTCGACTACCTACACCCCTCAAAGAAATGGGGTGGTTGAGAGGAAGAACAGGACGCTCATCGAGATGGCGAGGACAATGTTGGATGAGTACAAGACTTCACATCTGTTCTGGGCTGAAGCAGTCAACACAGCCTGTCACTGCATCAACAGGCTGTACCTTCACAAGCTCCTGAAGAAGACGTCTTACGAGCTGCTAGTGGGAAGACGACCCAATGTCTCCTACTTCAGGGTTTTTGGCTGCAAGGTCTACATCAAGAAGAAGCGGGAGCACTTGGGCAAGTTCCAGAGCAGAGTGGACACGGGAGTTTTCTTGGGGTACTCAGCCAGAGGGTCTTCCTTCAGGGTGTACAACGAGAGCAGCGGTCAGATTGAGGAGACCTGCGATGTGAAGTTCGACGAATCCAATGGGAGCCAAGGAGAGCATGAGAACTTGGATGATGTGGGCGGTGAGCAGTTGGCAAGAGCAGTGGAGGAGATGCCTGCTGGTGATGTGAGGCCAGTAGAGGTTCAGAGGGATACCGAGGTGGTTCCATCACCTCTCACCCCTGAACCAATGCCAGACTCAGGGGGAGCATTGCCTCAAAACAGCTCAAGTGTGGAGCCAGTTCCAGAGGCAGATACAGCTTGTGAGCCAGATGCAGAGTCAGCCGAGCTACCACCTCAGTTGATCAAGACCCATCACACCATAGCTCGTGATCATCCAGCTGATCAAGTGATTGGGGAATTGACTCAAGGTGTGCAAACAAGGTCAAGGACAGCTAAGCGCCGGTGAGGTCGTTGCTTTGGCAAGCTTCGTGAGCACACGGCGCTTGTGTCTCGAGCTTGAGCCAAAGAAAGTGGAAGAGGCTCTTAGTGACCCTGACTGGATCAATGCTATGCACGAGGAGCTGAACAACTTTGAGAGGAACAAAGTCTGGATCTTAGTGGAAAGACCAAGCGATTGCAACGTGATTGGCACAAAGTGGGTTTTCAAGAATAAGCAAGATGAACTTGGAATGGTGGTGCGCAACAAGGCTAGATTGGTCGCTCAGGGTTTCACACAGATTGAGGGAGTTGACTGTGGTGACACCTATGCTCCTGTGGCTCGTCTGGAGGCTATCAGATTGCTTGTGGCATTCTCTACATGTCACAACATCATCCTCAAACAAATGGATGTGAAGAGTGCCTTTCTCAACGGGTACATTGGAGAGCTAGTGTATGTGGAGCAGCCTCCGGGGTTTGAAGATCCTCATTACCCTGACCATGTGTTCAAACTGTCGAAGGCTTTATATGGCCTCAAGCAAGCTCCCAGGGCATGGTACGAGAGGCTAAGGGACTTTCTGATCGGCAAGGGATTCACGGTCGGAAGGGTCGACACGACTCTATTCACTAAGGTGGTGGATGGAGATCTGTTCCTGTGCCAGGTCTACGTGGATGATATCATCTTCGGTAGCTCAAATGAGTCCTTGGTCAAAGAGTTCAGCGACATGATGAGTAAGGAGTTCGAGATGTCGATGATGGGAGAATTGAACTTCTTCCCGGATTTCAAATCAAGCAACTCAAGACCGGGACTTTCATGTGCCAAGAGAAGTACATCCACGACCTGCTCAAGCGCTTCAACATGGATGACTGCAAGCCAATCCGGACACCAATGGGGACGAACTGCCACCTCGACCTCAATCAAGAAGGTAAACATGTCGACCAAAAGCTTTATCGTTCCATTATTGGTGCTTTGTTATACTTGACTGCATCTAGGCCGGACATCATGTTTAGTGTGTGTATGTGTGCTAGATTTCAAGCCTCCCCTAGAGAAATGCATATGACTGCTGTGAAACGAATTCTTCGATATCTGAAACACACACCTAGCATAGGTCTTTGGTTCCCGAAGGGTGCGCGATTTGAGCTCCTAGGCTATTCTCGACTCAGATTATGCCGGTGCAAGATCGATCACAAAAGCACTTCCGGCGTGTCACTTTACGGGTAGGTGTCTTGTGTCATGGGCGCAAAGAAACAGAACTCCGTGGCGCTATCTACCGCCGAGGCCGAGTATATAGCGGCAGGAGTTGTTGTGCATACGCTGTTTTACTTGACATACCATCGTTTGACTTTGGGCTTAAACTTGACCATGTGCCTCTTCTATGCGACAACGAGAGCGCGGTGAAGATAGCGTGCAACCCGGTCCAACACTCACGGACCAAGCACATTGATGTCCGTCACCATTTCCTTCGGGATCATGTGACAAAGGGCGACATTGTGCTTGAGCATGTGCGGACAGAGGACCAGCTTGCCGACATATTCACCAAGCCACTCGATGAGGCACGCTTCTGCAAATTGAGAAATGAACTGAACATTTTAGATAAGTCAAACATAGCATGAGTTGGTCGCGTGGCTATGTCATTCATTGCAAATCTTTTGAAGCCAGTTTGAGCATTTAGGTGCCTTGCCTGTTATACTGGAAGTTATTCATTGCCTATACTTTCATCACATTAAATTGATCGCTATAGCATGTGTTTACCTTGTCACTAGCTCAACTGGTGCTTAACTCAACACATCATGTAATTGAAAAACCATGAGCTTGTGTTAGGAGAGCTATAGCTTCTAGTCTCATTTGATTGCTCTGAACTCTTTGATTGATCATGTGCTTCTTAGTCTAGAGTGTGTATCTCCTTTTTGCACATATCTTTACTTCGCTAATTTGAGCAATTTTGAGAAAATGTTGAGCAAAACTTGTAAAATGTGCTAAAACGAGAATGCATGTCTCACCAATGTCTCCTCGATGAGATAGCTTGTCATTGCACTAGGCATGAACTTAGGGGGAGCTTTGGATGACCGAGACGTTCACCTTCAGTGTCATGCTGGGTGGCGTTGCCTATGGTTTGAGACATGGCAAATTTGAGAAAATTCAAGGTTCAAAATGTGAAACCTTTCAAAAATGAGCTCAACCAAAATGTTTTGGTCTCAAATAGGCTTGGTGATAGTTAGTGTAGCTTGGAGCGTATTTTCTAGTGCTATGGTGCATCATGTGTCCCTTCGAAGTTTTGGAGCAACTCTTGACACTTCTCGCTATTGTTCATCTTATACTTGCTCTAGGTCATAAATAACTTGAATCACACATTTAATAATTGAGCTTTAGTTGATCTTGTGACATTGTGACCTTGAGATGGCTAGATTTTGAGTGTGATGAACTTATGGGCATACGTGCACTAGTACAACTTCCAAAGCGCTTCATTTGCTAATCCCATACTTTGCTACTTTCTGGTTATTGATGCCAAAGGGGGAGAAATTAGTGCAAATCCATGTTTTGGGCATAATCATGTTTTGGGATGCAAAGATGGGAGAATGGAATTTGGGGTGTTTATAAGTGGTAGATTTAGGAGATGCTTTGCTCCTAGAATGAAAATGTGTTAGGTTACAAGTGGTAGACTTAGGAGATGCTTTGCTCCTAGGACGAAAAATTAGGATGGAGATGCTTTGCTCCATGTGATGTGATGGTACTATCGTGTCTTACAAGTGGTATGCATTGATTTAGGGGGAGCTCTTGTCTACATATACATTGCATTTCATTCTTTGGCCTAGTCTTTGATACTGTGTTTTTGCTGGGATGCAATGCTTCTGACCTAACCCATTGCACCAGAGATTGTATTTGTGCCTTGTCATGCTGGATTTGCAGGTGTTGTCATCAATTACCAAAAAGGGGGAGATTGTAAGATCAAGCCTCCCATGGGCTAATTGATTTTGGTAATTGATGGCAACTAGGCCGTACAGCTGGAACGCCAAGGATAAGGATCTTTGTTTAATAGTTCTTCTATTTTCCTTGTGTGCGTCTTTAGCTCAACTACATCTCTCTGGTTGCAGGGTCCCACTGAGCACAGGTCATAAGGGTTCCTAGAGTGCCAGGTATTAGTTTTTTAGCGAATCATCTAGAGCGAGTCCACCTGTCTAGGTTCGAGAGAGTTCGGGGGAGTGACAGCTGTCCAGGGTTTCGTAGCCGCCAAGTTCCCAAGCCAAATATTCTGTTTAGGCGCGAAACCTCCCGCCCAAATGATTTGAACCTCCCGCCGTGTCCACAAATCGACAAAGTGTCTCTTGACCAAGCGTGGTGGACGAGAGAGGGCGAAGCGAGGCGAAGTCGGTTAACTTAGCCTCAGAGGGGCGGCGTCCGATCGCCATCGGACGGCGTCCGGTGAGCCCAAGCCAAAATTTGGCTAAGTCCCGGAAACACCGCCTCTGCCGGACGGCGTCCGACCGCCACCGGACGGCGTCCGACAGCGAGGGATTCACAAAGAGCGAGCTCGAAAATGGCTAAGTCTCAACGAACCGTCCCTGTCGGACGGCGTCCGATCAGAACCGGACGGCGTCCGGTGAAGTAGAAAATCGACGGCGAGGAGCATCGGACGGCGTCTGGCGAGCGTCCGACGGCCGCCACCCACACTGTCGGACGGCGTCCGACCAGCACCGGACGCGTCCGATGACGGCTAAACCAAGAATCAACACTTGGCGGCGCCTTCGTTCACGCTGGCGGCTTGCCGGACTTCGTCCGGTCAACCACGGACGGCGTCCGACGGCACAAAATGGTTTCGACCTTCTGTCGGACGGCGTCCGACGGCGACCGGACGGCTTCCAATCGGGCGATCTGAATCTCGCGATTTAATCTGGACCGTCCATTTCTAAGGTTTCGCCTTGGGGCTATAAATAGGGGCTAGGAGCACGGGAGAAACTTGAGAGAGCCTACCCTAGCAGCCACCTATTGCCTTAGCCACCTAGAGAGCTCCTCCCATGGTTCCCACCTCCATCTAGGGTTCCATGTGCTCCATGTGCTTGAGAGATTGAAGAGAGAGTGAGGAAGAAGAAGAGAGCATCCCCTAGCCTCCTCCTCATCATCTCCAAGGTTTGTGCCCTCTCCATGGTTGTCTTGCCATCCTCCATGGTAGGATGAGGGTTGAGTGAGTGTCTCCGGTCTTGTGCTCTTGGGATTCTTGCCACCGGGAGACATCGCTGCCGCCGAGCTTCATCAAGCATACATAAGCAAACCCTTCTCCGTGAAGGTCACCGTGCTTCCCACGGTGCTTCCTCTCCGCTCGTCGGGTGTGCAAAGTCCGCCAGGTGTCGGCGGCCATCTCCGTGTGTCGGAGGTGCCAAGGTCCGTGTGTCGGATCCAAATCCTCCATGTGTTGGGGGTACCTCATGTGTTGAGGTGAAACCCACCGTGTGTCGGTGGTCGGTGCCGTGTGTCGCGCCAGGTGTGAGAGCTCTCGCGTGAGAGAACTCGCCTCCAGTGAAGGTTTGGAGCTCGCCACCATGTGTTGGTGAAGAGCTACCACGAGTGGATTGAGGGCTAGGGACGAAAGGGTCCCGACTTCTCTGTGTGAGAAGTTTCCTCAACGGAGACGTAGGTGCTCATGTGTTGAGCACCGAACTTCGGTAAACAACTTGGTTTGCGTCTCCCCTTCTCACCCATTTACTTCCGCACATTAACTTGATCGTTTGCATGTGAGTGCCATCGAGCCTCCTAGTAGTCGCTTGTGTCTCATTGTGATCGCTTCCGCAACTAGACTCTAAATCCATCGATAGCTTGGGTTCTTAATTTGATTAAGTAAATCAAGCGAATCGAGAGAAGTAAAATTTGAAAAGAGCCGATTCACCCCCCCCTCTCGGCCTAGGATCCTTACAAGATTGTTGATCCTTCTGTGGAAAAAAAGGCCCATAATATGAAGCAAACTAGATGTGGATGTGATGCGCATATCTTCGTGAAGTTGACTAGTGATAATAAATATATGATAGCTTCCATGGTTGAGCATCACAGCCATGGGCTTGTGTCACCTGATAAAATTCATCTTTTAAGATCTAATCATACAGTTAGTGAGAGGGCAAAGAGTACATTGTTTACTTGCCACAAAGCTAGCATAGGCACCTCTCAAGCATATAGGCTTCTACATGTCAGTGATGGTGGTTTTCAGAATGTCGGGTGCACGAGAAGAGATTTGCAAAATTATTATCGTGACTTAAGAAAAAAAAATAAGAACGCAGATGCGCAAATGTTTATTGCACAACTTGAGAGAAAGAAGGAAGTAAATGCAGCATTTTTCTTTGATTTTGTAGTAGGCGAACAAGGCAGGTTGGTATCTGTGTTCTGGGCCGATGCTACAAGTAGAAAAAACTATAGTCATTTTGGTGATGTAGTATCATTTGATTCAACATACAGTACAAACCAATATGACATGATCTTTGCACCATTCACCGAAGTAAATCATCATTTACAGAGTGTTTTTTTTAGCCGCATTCTTAGCAAATGAAAAGATTGAGTCATACATATGGTTGTTTAAGACCTTCCTAGATTCTATGGGGGGGGGGGGGGATAGCACCTAGACTTATCATAACAGACGAAGATGCTAGCATGAAAGCTGCAATTAGTAAAATCATGCCAGAATCAGCCCACAGGTTGTGCATGTGGCATATCATGGAAAAAGTTCATGAGAAGGTTGGGCCATCAACTAGAGAGGAACCTACATTTTGGACGCGATTGAAATCTTGTGTATGGGGATCAGAAACAGAGGAGGAATTTGAGTTACAGTGGAATTCCATCATTTCAGACTTTAATCTTAGGGGCAATGAGTGGCTAGCAAAACGATACCACATTCGCCAATCATGGATACCTGCATATTTCATGGATATATCTCTAGCAGGCATTCTCAGAACCACATCAAGGTCAGAGAGTGCAAATTCATTTTTTAATCGTTTCATTCATCGCAAGTTGTCTTTCGTAGAGTTTTGGCTCAGGTTTGACACCGCACTAGAGTGCCAACGACAAGAAGAGTTGCATGCATACAACATAAGCATACATACATCTCCTCAATTGTTGACACCATGGACCATGGGGAAACAAGCTAGTATAATATACACACATGAGCTGTTTATGAAATTTCAAGAAGAACTGATTTCTGCTAGAGATCATTGTTCTGTTCGGAGCATTACAGAAACTGACAATACAAAAAATGTGACCATCAGCGATGAGTCCATTAAAGATAGAGAGGTTCAGTGCAACACAACAAGCTTGCTAGCCAATTGTTCATGCAAGTTATTTGAGTCAAAAGGTATTCCTTGCCGACACATTATTCTAGTGTTGAGAGGTGAAAAATAAGTGAGTTACCTCTCAATTACATTATGAAAAGATGGGAGAAAAGGTGTAAAAGGTAATTATTTAACTTATTTATTCTTCTTAGTAATTCGATAATTATTTGACTGAATTTAACTTTTGTTGTTAGAGAAAGTGTGTACGATGAGCATGGAAATATACTAGATGAGAAACCCATTGACTCCTTAGAGGCAGCTATGAGAAAAAAAAATCACAGATATACGCAACAAGTTGGAGGATTTGATTCAAACAGCCAAGCACTCACATGAAGGTATGGACTTCTTACTATCTAGTGTTCTCAATTTGGAGGCGCCTCTGGAGCAAATGGTGCCCGTTGCTAAGCCCGAAAAAAGGAGGAATATGAGACTTTCATTGGTTGCAAAATCCCTGAAGAAGTTCAAATACATCCACCAACGGATATTTATTCAAAGGAGAGAAGCAAGAGAATCAAGCGAAGCAAGGAAAATAAGATGGGGGTTAAGTCAAGCTATAAACCGAGAGGCAATGAACGAGTGCCACGCACGTGCAAGATTTGCAAACAAATGGTTCTTCATGATGCTAGAAATTGTCCAAATAAGGAATGACCAGATAGAATAGATTATCAGAATTCAAGTATTCTGATGATGCAGAAGTAGTCATTTTGTGCATGTTAGGTTTATGTAAATTAAGTTCAAAGTGTTTTATCCACTGCCTGTATTGAAATGTTCTAACAATGCAAGTGTAGTCCTTCTGTGCACTTCTCCAAACTGTCTTTTGTTCATGTTATATTTCTGTGAAGTAATGTCAAAATGTTATATCCACTGTCCAAAGACCAAGTCACTTGCTTTTCTATAATTTTTCTTCGTGCGGTTAAACATCAGACGCCTTGGACATTATTCATCCAGAAAAGCACAGCTCAATCAAATGCAAGTTAACAACTGTGAAACATTGAATCCATATCTCAATTTCATTTCACAAAAATTACAAATCAGTTCAATCTTACATATGCTATTTTGAATCAGCTACAAATCAGTTCAATCTTACATATGCTATTTTGAACTGCACAAAATAGCATAACATTTTTCCTTTGACTGTACTGCGATGGCTAGAGCTCAACTTGAATATATCAGTGCATACATCAGCTATAAGTATCTTCCATATACTTGCTTTATGGACTTTGGCATACATCAAGTATTTTCATCTTCCAGAATATTAATTTTCTATGGACTTAGGCTTCAGGTGGCCTCTTCTTCCATAATATTTCTTGGCTGTTTCCAGAATCTTCATTCCTGCATAAATAAGAAAATTCAAACACATCAATGATAAGAGGCCATGATAAGAAATTTAAAAAATGTTCACTAGCAGGAAGAGTCACAATGACAAAAAAAAAATTCTCAAAACTGACCTGGATCTTGGGGAAATGGTGGTGATGCCTCCGATCTAGAAGCTCATCAGTGATAAGAAGCACATCATCAGTGATAAGAAGCTTAAAACTGACCTAATTCAAAAATTCTCGTTCTAGGGTTATGCTAAGAAGAACATCACCAAAGGGGAGGGGGCACGCTGGTGGCCGATGTGAGACAGACCGTCGAGGTGGGTGTCAAGTCGGGGAGCAACGAGATCGAAGTAGCAAGGAGCACAGATGGCGGAGCAGCGGCGGCGGCGGCGGCGGCGGAGGTGACCGCCTGCGAGGAAGGCGACATGGAGAGGAAGGGGACCGAGTCGAGCCGATCAGTAATAGAGGGGCAGGGGTGTTTCCACAAATATTTCGGTGTAAGTGAGGGAGGCGGGCGGCTAAATGTAAATTTCCACCGAGGCTTATACAAATCGTTGGATTGAGATCGATCGGTCCTGATGCCTGAATTGCATGAGTGCACAGGGAAGGCTGAGTGCATAAGATACGTTGCCTACATGCATACGGCTAAACCTGTAGTCTCTCCTTCCCAAAAAAAAAAAAGAAATGGGAATCCGGGCAGGGTAGTGCTCAGTGATGCATGCATGATGCATCCATGCAATGATGGCATGGTTTACGATGATCAACGGAAGATCCTATTTATGGGGTCAGTCAGTCAGGTCAACTTTGGCGCACCCATCGGGTGGGGGGTACTGGGGAGGGGTAGCTCCTGCCTCCTATATCTACCTGGCAGTAAGAGACAAAGGGCCAGGTAGCTGGATGGGATGCATGAGCATGAGTGACATGGCAGCCGAGCTGACTGACGGATGTTGCAGCCCACACACTTGCACGTACGGAGCATCGATGGATCGCGTCGGATCCGACCGGTGCCTACATAACCGTGACAAAAACAACTCTTTTTTCTCCCCCACCGGCCGGGTTCTACATGCAACAATGTGTACGTGCATGCATGACGTGTCGACGGCTGACTGGTCTGTCAATTCATGCTTGCCTGCATTGTAGCTGCATCTCAGCTCGATCCTACCTTTGCTTGGCTCAAGCCTGAAGGCTGCGTGCAGCGTGCCCCTCAGCTTGGATGAAGCGTGCAGCTGACAAGGATTACAAAGCTAGCTAGCTCGGGCCAGTGGGCAGAGATATTCCGTGCATGGCGTAGCTGGCAATTGCCTGGCACTGCATGACAGTGTAGTTCATGCTTTATTTTGAAAAAGAGCAACCTTTCTCTAGAATGCGGTGTAAAAGAAATTTTAGAGTGGGAACAGTGGCGGAGCTTGACCCAAAACGTAGGAGGGCCAAACTATCAAAGCACAAAAGTCCAAACTCCAAATTTTATATAAAACATGATCATGATTCATTGGTATTGGCAAGGCCCAATTCTCCAAGACTCCAACGAGCTGATTGCAGGGGGGCAATGAGCAGGCCTGCTATGTTTTGGGCCATAATAATACCTGGGGGTCTTTAAAAAAAAAAATTTGCTAGGGGGTCACGATCTAGCTTGGCCCTAACAAAACTTCGCCCCTGATGGGGAATATATATATAAAGGGTAGGGGATAATGTTTTTCGAAAAAAAATTAAGGTTCAACATAGTGCGAACGCTGACACTTGACATGACGCATCAGTCTAAAACTGACCAATTAACTCACATGTCAACTCGGTCTAAAGCCGACCACCTCGCCAACAAGACGATTTCAACGGCAGCGCGCACAGCACATACTAACGAGGTAAAGACAAATTAATTAGGCTGTGCTGTACGAATTAACAAAGCTTTTCGACGGTGGGAGATCAGGTATCAAATTAAAGGAGTGGCGAGAACGTAAAGCCGAGCAGGACGCATATGCAGGCGTGCATTCAGACGAGGAAGGCATTAGCAGCTACGGGTGGCGACTGGCGAGTGAGTGGCAGCATCCTATTTGGCCATGTCACATGCATGAAGCCACTGTGGTGAGCCTCTTGGACGGCTACCCATGCATGCACAGCTGAAGCTGGCTAGCTCAACATGCAATGCAACTGTATATGCAAGGAATTGAAGGAGAACCACAGCTAGCCACTGCAGGCCACGCACTGCCAGTGTATGATAGGCCGATCCATCGATGCTCTCTCAGTGAATTAGTTCCCACTGATTGATATGATCGTGCAGTGTTAGGTCCCCTTTCCTCGCGGAGGCAGTGAGCTAGGTCTCACTAGGTCTTGGTTGATTCTACATTCGGTTCGGTTTGGCTTGATTGAGACAAAACTTTAAAATATTTTATTACATAAAGATTAAATAACAATTTTAAAAATTATTTGAAATCTTTTAAAAAGTTTTACAAAGGTTTTAAAGAAATGTTATGAAATATTATACTAAATGGTCCGTAATAATAATATATTTTAATTCAGCTGAACATATTAAACCAAACCATGGATCAAAGAGGAGTGATGCCGATGGATGGCTTGATCAAGTCGCTCAGTGGCCCTGCTCCCCATGATCCGTGCATGTCGCTCTCCATGGAAAAGCCAGCCACTTCTCATTGGGGAGCATGCATGGAATAATCCCACATTTATATATACTTAATTTATTATTGGGGGAGGGAATTAGGCCCGAGATGTGACCAGCCAGTCACTCAGCTGGGCCTCCTTGGTTTTATTAGTGTAGCCACGCATGCGGCATGCCACCCAACCAAGTTGCTTTCCATTCGGTTTGTTTAATGATCAGTTCAGCACTAATCAGAAATAATTAGCAATCACTAGTAGTATTTAATTGTGTGATTGGCAATAGAGTATATATATGTTGCTGTTGGGCTTTGTTCCAATCATCTTTTCTCGTTTTTTTTTTTAAAAAAAACCGGCAAAAGCTTGCTATACTAATAAGCCGAGATGAAATACTCAGAAGCGAAACAAACGAGTGCTTCGGAATATGTACAAAGACAATTTTTTTTATAAAAAAGAAAACCAAAGCCAAGACAAACTAATTAAGGCTTACTCTCGCGCCATAGCTTAATGCCTTAATTAGCCTAATTAATGTCTTCAATAACTCTGGCAAATACTATATAGCTGGGCGTAAATTCTTCTCTCATATTGTAAGAGTTGTATATACTTCTTTGGAGACGGAAATATTTTCGTCATCTAATTAAAGACGTGATGTCGTGATCAGAACTGAAACACTAGCTTGTTTGATCTTGGCATGCATGCCTGCCGGGAAGCTAACCGGCCGGCGCACATGGCTGATGGGCGATCGATCGCAGTGGCGTGATTGCCCAATGCCCAATCACAACTAAAGCTGCTGCCTTCTGCCGTGGCTCCCATTGTTAACAGCAGTTCTAGCTTGAGGCGTGCAAGTGTGCAACTTGCTGCATGCATGTTCTATGCTCGTCATGTCCTTGCCCAACCACATAAAAAGAAGGCTCTATAGAAAATTTACCAGGCCTAATATATTAGCTAGGCCTTGTTGATTGTCGATTAGAGAATAACACTGGTCATCTAGGTAGCTAGCTAGCTAGGCTGGTCCTCTGGCCGGGACATGCATGAGTACTAGACGTCCGTCCTAGGTTGGGGACATGCAAGCGTGGCTGATCACGTATTTAACAGTGCCAAATTAGCGGAATCTGGCCCATGCATGCATGAGCATGGCCAATCCCTCTCTGACTCTCTCTCTATTCTTGTCGGTGCATGCATGGAGCCATGGACACCACGTACGCACGGGCTGAGAGAAAGAGATCAAGAGATGCGTCTGTGCGATCGGCAGCATGTGAGCTTCGCGAGCTCAGGGTCCCACACGCAGAGCACTGCATGGGATTCACTAATGGACGTGCGCGCGGGGACGCAGAGTGAAATTCATAGTTTCAGAATTTCAAAACTTTGAAATCTTTTACCATTGAATTTTCTAGAAAATTTTAAGCTGGTTTTTTTAATTAGAGAGAGCAAGGGAGGAGGGGATCGGAGGTGACGTGGATGCGTTTTCATTTTAAAAAGACATACCTGCCAAGCATGCGTACACGCGACAAGAAAATGATAATGGTCTGCTAAAACTCAGACGACTGTATCTGGCACATGCCTTGTCGATGGTTGAGCTTGTGAGGATAGTCGCCTAGGTTGCAGGCGCTCCCAGTGATAAATATTTATCTTTTAGAATAACACAGCTTCCTTGAGTTTCAAAAACAAATTCTAAATCCTTGTTCCACCGTGAATTCTCTCACTCCCTCTTCACAACTTTCTTGAGTTACTCTATTTCATCGATAAATTAATTTGGAGGTGGGATTCGAACCCGGGACCTCACCCCTCCACGTGACTCACACCTCACTCAGCTAACCAGCCCACCCGCGCGTGATCTCTGTTTAGATAGGGGAAGCTTTCCTTTTATCTATTTGAAAAATAGGCCTTTAGAAGCGGTTCGAGGCACGAACCGCTGCTAAAGCCCAAGCATTACAAGCGGTTCGTGTCCCCAACCGTTTGTAGTGCTTTAGAAGCGGTTGGGGGCATAAACCACTGCTATTCCTTGGCTTTTAGAAGGGGTTCGTGTCTCGAACCGCTTCTAAAGATGCTCTCCTAGCTTTGTGGCTAATAAACCGCTTCTAAAGGCTGACTTCGGGTTTTTTGAACCGCTTGAGAAAGCTTGTTCCCTAGTAGTGATATAATATGGGAATGAATTGGTGGATTCAGATATCGTGTGAAATCAAAATCATTGATTTGCAAATTAATAAATAGCACGAATGGCGACGGAGGGGCACGGGAAGAACTCCGAGAAGCTGCGCATGTAGAAGTTGATGATGACACCGCCGACGGAGTGGGGTAGGAGGTCCGCCGTGCGCAGCAGGGCGCGGTCGTCGACGACGGCGCGGAACGCGGCGGAGGACGCCGACGAAAGCATCGCCGACGGCAAAGCGCCGCCAGGTCCTGCTGCTGCGCTCCATCCTTTCCTTGCTGGCCGTCCACACCCTCTGTATAAAACAATCGAATAAACAAGTGCAAATTTGGTCCATCTGGTCCAAATAAACAATCGAATAATTCATGGGTAGCACAACTCACCCCCTCGTCAGCTCCATCTGGTCCGCCCTGGTGCCAAACAAGTGCAAATTCTTCGTTTGGACCCTGAGCCTCAGTCGCATCAACACCGCGACCTTCTTGCTAAGAAGGGTTGGCCTCACCAGCCGGTCTGTTGCCTCTGCGGAGGCCCCCCGGAAACGATCGATCACCTGTTTGGATCCTGTAGCTTCTTCTCCACTATTTGGCATACTTTTCTGCAACACGACCTCCCACTTAATGGTCACGCCTCCTTCCTCGACTGGTGGCTCGCTCGTCAGGCAAGCCTTCCCAAGGCTTTATCCCGTCCCCTCAACGGCCTCATCATCCTTTCCTCCTGGGAGATCTGGAAGGAGCGTAACCGAAGGATTTTCCACCACCAGGCCCTCCCGGCCACCCGAGTTACCGACCACATCAGAGCTGAGATTGCCGCTTGGAATGCGGCCTTCCCCTCTTGTAATCTTACCTTGTAACCTTGCCCCTCTAACCCCCCTCCCCTTCTCTCTCTGCTCCCCTCCAACTTCTTGTAAATTGTATAGTTTGCTTTCGTCTTTATGAAATGGCAGAGCCCCTGCCCCTTTTACTAAAAAAAAAACAATCGAATAAACTGATTTGAGGGACAAGCTCACCATCATAAACGCATATATATATATATATATATATATATATATATAGAGAGAGAGAGAGAGAGAGAGAGAGAGAGAGAGAGAGAGAGATTTGTGAACTTGAGTCTTGCGGATCACTCAAGTGAACTTGACGGGTTTTGAAATCCGAGATGTCTAATGATCGATCAAACCGTTGATCTTGTTCGTCATGTCAAACCGTAGCCACCAACCAAGTTTCGTATTTTTTTGAATTTTTTTGCTATTTGTTTTCTAATTTTGAAAATCAGCTTTTTTGGACGCTCCACGACTATTTAGAAGGCTGATTTTCAAAATTAGAAAACAAATAGCAAAAAAAATCGAAAAAATACGAAACTTGGTTGGTGGCTACCTTTTGACATGACGAACAAGATCAACGGTTTGGATCGATCACTAAAGTTCTCGGATTTCAAAAACCCGTCGAAGTTCACGGAGGCCTGCAGATCAAGTTAGAGATTTGCTAGCGTGAACTCCAGTTCACAGAGCCTCCGTGAACTTCGACGGGTTTTTGAAATCCGAGAACTTTAGTGATCGATCCAAACCGTTGATCTTGTTCGTCATGTCGAAAGGTAGCCACCAACCAAGTTTCGTATTTTTTCGAATTTGTTTGCTATTTGTTTTCTAATTTTGAAAATCAGCCTTCTAAATAGTCGTGGAGCGTCCAAAAAGGCTGATTTTCAAAATTAGAAAACAAATAGCAAAAAATTCGAAAAAATTCGAAACTTGGTTGGTGGCTACCTTTTGACATGACGAACAAGATCAACGGTTTGGATCGATCACTACAGTTCTCGGATTTCGAAAACCTGTCGAAGTTCACGGAGGGATCCGCGCACTCGAGTTCACGCTAGCAAATCTCTCTCTCTCTCTCTCTCTCTATATTAGAACCCTTAAGCGTCCTGTTTGTTTCACACTCCGGCCATGGATTGGAGATCCCACTTTGAGTTATAGCTACTGGCCCAAAACACAAGGATGAAGCGCGTATCCAAGCCGAGGTCAGCCCTGAATTAATTGGGCCGCCAATGCCCAATAGAGCCCACCTTCGAGCGGAACAGATAGCACCTCGTCATGCTATACCATTACTAGACCGGCTAATCAAAGGAAAATGAATCTTAGAGCGCGAGTTAGGGCTTTCGTTTGTACTTATATAGGAAATCCTTGCGTAAATTATGATCTTGAGAACTCAATGGTAGGATATCCTTATTGCTATATATCGAAATTGCTGGAAATCGAGTGTCCGATCTTATCGAACGCTTTGGCTCGACCCACTACCGCATGAACACTTCAGTCCAGTCCACCATCACCGATGAAGATGATTTGTTCCAATAGTTCAAAGTGCATGTTTCATTAGTACACATCACTTGTTCCCTTAGTTTAACATGTATGTTCCATTTCTTATAGCACATTTGTTTTGTTCCCACGGTTCAATTAATTTAATTTGTTCTATTAGTTCAAACTGCATGTTCTTGCCCTAGCTACATTTCACTTGTACGAGTAGTTCAATATGCATTTTTCATTACCGTGTAGCACATTTGTTTTGGTCTTGTAGTTCAATTCATTTGATTTGTTTCAACAACAATATATTTCATTGTCCTATTAGTTCAATGTGTATATTTGTACATTAATTTTTTACTTGTTTTGGAGTGCACCACGAAACAAAAGGGAGTGTACTTCCGAAACAAGTGCGGAACAGCTTCCGGGAAATTCAGGAACGGATTGGAGGCGCCACCGACCCGCGCGGTCGTGCCGTCTTGCACGTGTTCCTCCGCCACAGCCCACAGCCGACATGCCGGTCGTCTGGTCCACGTACGGGGAGCACGCACGCACACAGACAAGAGAGTTTATGCGCCCCCAAGGCCGTACGTGCAGGACTAGTGACTACACATGAGATGAGTTTATATGCACCATATTTGCCTGGTCCAATTAATCTCTCGTTTTTTTCTCGTCTTAACTCTTACCCAAGAATTATAGTATATGGACGTGTTCTTTTGTTGACGACACCCAATAACCTTATTATGTACGACCATGACTGCTAATTTAGAATGAAGGAAGTAGTTTATATAAAAAATAAGGGAGACACTATTAAAGCGGTATACCGCAATTTCAAAGATTTTTGCGAGACATACCACGACATCAAGATGCACACCTCGCAAAAAAAATTCCACTATGGCAAAACATTTTTTCCAATAAATGGAAATGTGGAAAAACAGTAGAAATTTAGTGCAATTTTTTGCGCCTGCACGATTTCGCAAATTATACGAGTAAAAAATCTCTCGACGTGAAAAATAGAAAACAAAATAAAATTTATAATAAATAGAAAACAAAATAAATCTATAATAAACAAAAAAATAAATCTATAATAAACATAAAACAAAATATATCTATACAAAAATCGACCCCGCGCAAAAAAATCCACTATCGCGAAGCGTTTCTTCCATAAATGCAAATGTGGAAAAATAGTAGAAAAAAGTGGAATTTTTTGCGTCTGCACATTTTGGCTAATTGCAGGCGCCTGCAAAATAGCAATTGCGAAAAAATAATCCATTTATAGAGCTACATTTATCTTCTTCTTTTTTTAAGTAAAGGGTAGGAGAATTGCCATCTATGCAAAATTAGAAGAATAGTTAATTACAAGGGGTACAAGACCCCAAAACATAAGGGATCTATATTACAAACTTAGCACCCGCGGTCACCCAGAGGCGGATGTCATCTATCAAAAAATTGAGGACAGTATTAGGGGGTGCTCGATGTGTCGAAAAATCCTGTCGTTACGCTCAAGCCAAATATGCCAAAGGACGGTCAGGATGACCGAACTGGTTCCTCTAGGAGATCGAGCAATACGGAGGACCAAGGACCACCAGGTCTGCAAATCAACAGTGTTTGACCAGCTTTCCGGCACAAGAGCTGCGCTGTTGAACTCCTGGGCAATACTACGCTAGAAAAGGCAACTGAAGCCACAGTCCAGAAATAGGTATGGATGTCGTGGAGAGTAGTACGTGCCATGATTGTTCATTTATTTTTGAACAAATACCATCGTCATTAATTTATATATGGCCTGACTGTGGCCTTAATCCCTTATTCTGCGTTGCCTAGCATCCGATACATTACCAATGCTGTATATGTTTAATTTTATTTGTTGATCGATCGATGCATGGCTGATGGAATAAAATTCCTTGCATACACGATCGATCAGCCCAGATCATCACGCTCTCTTCCCAGTTTTGCTTTGATCGTAGTCGTACATATATGTCCCCATTACTCAAGTGTCCTCCTATATAGACCTTCTCCAGTTTACCCGTGACGAGGACGGCTTGGAACTTCCATGGCTGACAGAGTGACAGCACGCCTAATCTACTCAGTCCAAATTCCAAAACGTCGCTCGCATCCATCACGGTACGTCCGTCTTAATAATGATCCGACTATCGCTATACAGATGCTGGGCTATACGTACTATATATTCAAACACGGTGACCAATTAAACCTCGGTTCCCTCGCGATAGAACTGGTCGTCACGTCCACATTTCGAGGGAATCTCACTTTAAAATTAATGGCATCCAACATATTTTACCCTTTATTTGTGTGGCTAGATTTTTTTCAAAGAAAAAATACCATTAATGGAAGTAAGCTATAATAATATAATTAAAGTTCGGTCATAAGTGTATTTTTTAATATGTGGCCATATATATGTAGATATTGATTATCTTTAATATAGTGTAAGTTTAATTTAAAATATATTAATACATTTGATCTTCTTAGCTGTAGAACAACATTATACATATCCAACATAGGCTTGTTCATGGCAGCCTTCCTTGCCGAGCCCCGACCCGACCTGGCCAGCCCGACCGCACCGAGTTGGGCTCGGGTCCCGCCTAAAGCCCAATGGTCGGGCCGGCTCGGCCCAAAAATGCTGATGGCCGTGGACCTGGAAGGGCTTCAAGGTTTCGGGCCAGGCTCAGGCCCAAAGCGTCGGGCCGGGCTGGGCCGGGCTCAGGCTTGGTCCCGCGGGACCGAGCTTTTCCAAGCCCAACCCGAAACCCGTCCCGGCCCGGCCCAGCCAATGATCAGGTCTAATCCAACATTATCACTATATTTATCCTTTTCTCTACCTTCTTGTTTATCTTATGTTATCTTTATTGGTGCTAGTGCGGCTCATCATTCTAACCGCAACTCTAACATCAAGTTCTTCTTTAGCTCGCATACGTGGGGACTTGGTTGACTCCTATTTAATAATAGGATAGATAGATATGTTATTACTTAATTTTAATTTCTCTTTTTATTAGAGGTGATATGGGCTTCCTTTCTATCCTACTTAGTACTATTTATTCTAGTTGATGTAGGATCATTTTTTAGTACGTGTTGTAGTTCACGTGTACATTTTCAGTAATTTATTATCCTCAAATATTTTTTTATTATTCAATATAATAGCTTTGGACTTTTTCTACTTCTTGTAGTTTATACTCAAATATTTTTATTATTATACAATATAATAGCTTTGGACTTTTTCTACGTCTTGTAGTTTAGAGAATATATCTATTATTTCCTTTAAAAGTTTTTGCTATTTTCCCTTTTTATTGTGGTTAATACTGACTTTTTTTTGTCTTAAGTTGACATGGATTTGTTCTAAATTGTTTTTTTTCGAATTGATGTTGTTATCGTAGTTGGCATTTATTTTGTTTCCTTGGTTTTTAGTTGACATGGACACATTTTCTATTATTTGTATTCGAATTTTTTTGTTATTTTTAATTGCATTTGATATTGATTTTTTTTTCTAGTTTTCTAGTTGACTACATGTACCCTTTTTCTATTAAATTTGTTCTAAATATATGCTTTTCAATTGTAGCTGATGTTGACCTTTTTCTAGTGTTGTAGCTTATATGGACTATTTTCCTTTTTTATTTTTTTAAAAATATTGTAGTTGATATGTACTACCTGTACATTTTATGGTTGATATGAACATTTTTTTAATAGTTTTTTAAATTTTTTTTTATCACAGTTGATATGGACATTTTCTTTCATCTTAACCTGTTACAGTTAGGTCGTGTTGCAATCGATATACAGTGGAAACTCTTCTTCTTCTTCTTTTTATTTACATAGGGATTTCTTCTATTTGCATAGGTTTTCAATATAGTAGATATGGACTATTTCTCATATATTCTAGTTTATATGGACTTTTTCATATTTATAATTACATTTTTTGTTATGTTTTATCATAGTTGATGTGATTACTTTATCATGTTTTATAGTTCCATGCAGATTTTATTACTTTTATCATTAATATTTGTTATTTTAAATTTAATTTGGATTTTTTATTTTGATATAAGCCATTATAATTTGGTTACATGGTAATTAATGGTAGAAATTTTTTTTCTTTTTCAATCCAAGCCGATATGATCTAGCCCCACTATGATCGTAGTGGAGATTTTTTTCCTATGATTTACGTGGAAATACTTTCGATAATAGATTTAATTTGAATCATTTTAATTAATTTGGTCCACCATAATTGATGGTGGAGACTTTTTTCCTTCTCTAGGTGCCTATATAACAAATTCCCTAAAAGTTCCCCTAAGCTAAATTTAGGGGAAGGATCAAGGTAAGAAAATAGGCTCAATGAATCTCTTATACCATCCCCTAAATTCAGGCGGTCTCGATCATCCCAAAATTTGAAAACTATCCTCTCAAGTGGATGAAATCCAGGGATATAGTTAGCGAGTAATCATAAGGAATGATATCCTAATTTAGTAAATACGCATGATTTGGTGGGTTGGTTAGAAGGGTGAGTGAGGAGTCCCGTGGTGGCAGGAGGTTTCAGACTAAAGACCTATAAACTTTAGTCCCCATATATGAGTTATCCCGGTTGACAACTGGGACTAAATGTCCTTTCCTTGATAGTGTCGCTGCATATATATTCAACTATGCAATGCAGCTTTACCTTTACACTATGGATCTATGAAACGATGCAGGACGGATGAAATTAGTCCGCAGAAGAATTAGGATATTGGTCGGTATGTAGGGCGCGCACGAAATTAAGCACGGGCAGGGGACGACCTGAACTGGGGTCTGGACACTACCGGGGTCATGGCCGCTGTGCGTGGCCGGCCGTTCCATACGTCACGACCGATGTGCGATGACCGGCCATGGACGCACAGGCACAGCTTAATTAATTGTCTTCTGAGCTGCTTCAACAATATTGTCTTCTCCATTAATCTGGATCTACATACTGCTATGATTACTTCTTAATTTTAATTTTTTTAATTTGCATCCCTACGTGGACGAGAATACAGAAGACGATATTGATGGCGGTCGAGGATTTTGGCTATTTTATTGTGGCTGACGGTGGTCTACAATGTTTAGGCCCTTTCTAGTTGTAATGATAATGTTACTGTGGTTCAGAGGTCCTTGTATGAAAGGGATATCATCTTTCAATTCATATATTGTCCATTTATTAAAAAAAAAATTGAACTTACCACCTCGTGTGTTCTCTCTACATTCGTGTTCCTATTCGCAGTGATTAAATCTTGTGGTTGGTGATTAGCATTGTCTCGATATTCGATTACAGTACAACAGAACGATCCACGTTGAGTTTAACATATAGTAAAATATCTTAGGCCCGGTTCTTTTCAGCTTAACAGCTTAACGTCTTAACAGCTTAACGACTTATCTACGTTTTAGAAACACATATGTTTTGAGTTTTTTTAGTCCATTTTTTTGTTGTTTTGAAGGTGGGTTCTAACGCTTTAAAAAGCAAGTCAAACGAAATGTATTCAAATCTCGAGACTATCTCGAGAAGCTCTCGAAGTTCAGTTATTTCAGCCGTTCAGCTGTTCATCCGTTCAGATCAGCTTAAAAGAACATGGCCTAAATCAAATAATGATGGACCAATATATGTAGGTACGTATGATATACGGGTACTGGTTCTAGAAAAATAAAGAAAATGACCAAAAGGTACTATACCTTTCGTGAATGCAGTCAGAGAGGGCAGGCAGATGGCTTCAACTTCAATTCAACTCTGATGTGCATGCAATATGGCCACAGCTAGCTTGTACCAAGTTTCTACTTTGGAACTTACGACGACAGATGCACCTAACCTAATTCCTGCTTGAAGTCGCACACGCGCGCTAGTCAGCATGCAGGCATCTTCTCCATAGAAATGTACATGCCAATATAGTTTGGCCACTTCTGATCTTGCAGAAGAAGTAGAAGCATATATATCGTCGTATAACGTAGTAGAATCAAGACGAGAAGGAGGCTTAGGGCTGGTTTGGATGCCGCCGACGGAAGCCACGCTGCAGGTGCAGCGACGCCGCAGGTGCGGCGACCAAATCCAACGCCGCAGCTTAGGCGAGCTGAGGCGGCGAAAATGAACTGCGCGCTGCGAGGGGCCGGCTAGTGCGGCAGCCGAACTTGTGGCGAGCAACCAAACGCAGGCCTAAGCAAACTGTGGCGGGCACAGTTGCGGCGCGGCAAACTGTGGCCGGCAACCAAACAGGCCTTTAGACTAGGGGAGGGGGGGGCGCCAGAGCTTCTGTCTGCTGGTTGTATTAGAAAAGCTTAATTGGTTTTGTTATTGTTGTTGTTGTAATCGAGATGGTTAATTAACTGTTTTGTGGGTAGCTGTTTCTCCTAGGGGATGTGGAGATCCTATTTCTTTGTGTGATATTTGGTCTTATAATCCCATATAAATGATCGAGGTGTGTTTTTGTTTTCTAACGAAAATGGAAACAAGAGCGTGGCTTATAATTTCGGGAAAAAAAACGTAATGATCTGCACACATGTGTACTTGCGATTGCCACATGCATGCATGCTGTCCACGTACGTCAGGTTTTAGTGGCCGGCTTGGGTCGATTCATTCTTTAATTTACTATACTGGGAAAATAGATCTACCAACATATGAGTATGATTCTCCAATTGCACATGTATTCGCGACTCATCTACTGAAGATGTATTTCCACGTCAACAAGGGATTCCTTTCCCATGTGTGTTCTACTACTGGCATGCAGTTATGCACATGTATTTCCACGTCAACGAGATCGATCCCTTTCACTGTGGTATATATAGCAGTAGCACATGCACATGGTGCTTACGGCATGCCCGGTAAGCACCCTGGTCGATTATTAATTTTTCCAAAGTCTCTCTTTCCTCTAGGATATTTTTACAGATGCGGCCAAAGTATATTCGCTCATTCATTACATAGAAAATTAGGATGCTACCCTCCTAATAACTCTTGTAGCGAAGTCTCACTTAACATTTTAAACTTAAAATAATTTCGGTTCTTAAACTTGTATATGTCTGCATTGCAGCCCAAAAAATTATTAGGGTTTTTGTTGAATATTGAGGTGGTTGCTCACATGCCCATCATTGAATGTTTACGTGTCCAGCCACATATGCAATTAACCTATGTGACCGCCACGTTGCGTTATCTAGCTTCCTCCTCTCTCTCTTAATCTCTCACTCAATCTCTCTCTTTCTCTTCCATTGTTTAGGATGCTAATGAGGCTTATAAGTACAAGTTCAAGAGGTATCATCATGATTTTCTCTTCATTCTCATCAAGGACAATGAATATAAACTGAATTTTTCTAATCATCAGTCAACTTAAAGCACACCTTGATTCCAGTCGGTTCCTCCACCATGGTATCAATCATCTTCTACAACACCATCATATCTCCCAATGATGGTTTGGGGTTCTTTAGGACCCTTGGCTTGGAGGTAGACTGGCGATGGAGATCTAGTGGTGGGCTATGGTGCCGGTGGGGTAGTGAGATGGAAACGATGTTTTCTAAGATACGGATTCAGTGGAAGGGCGACAGGTGAAGTCGGCTAGAGCATTTATGATCGAAGTACTATCATTAGGAGATGATGGGTGGCTGGGGTGGCGGCAACAAGAGGCACCGAAGATGAGGAAGGAACCGGACAAGGGAACATTGCCAGAGAAGAGAAGTGATGGTTGAGGAGAGCAAAAACACTAATGGCACAGAGGAGAAAGATGTGCGGAGGACTGACCAAGGAGAACTATAAGCGATCGGCAACATGGGGGTAGATGCTAGATGTATGGCTAGTGCGGTGGCTGTTGGGGCAGGGTGGGCATTAGGTTTATAAGGAGGGAGGGTGGGGATCCGTTGAATTGAAATCCAACAGTTTATGTGACCAAATAAATTTTGTTTTCTCAAAATTCGAAATTCTACTAGCCAGTAACTTGATATAGACCCATGCATCAACCTAAAGCTGAAAATAACATCGTTCCGTTCCGTTCCTTTTCATATATACGACTTAGGTTTATGGTCAATTATCCAAGCTAAATGTTTTGTTTTTAGAAAATTGTTATTTAAAAAACTTACTAAAACTATTTTTTAAAACCCTATCAGCAATTTATTAAACGAAATGTTTCAAATTCTGCACTATCAAAAACGAACTTTTCCCTTGGTTCAAAGCAAAGAGGTCGGGCAATTAAACTGTTCAACTATTAAGAGCATCCGTAGTATATACTTTAAAATACTATAACTTTGGATAGAGTATTTGAAGTAGAAAAATTAGAATTAGTGTAAAGTGTGAAAAAATTTGGTTATGTTTTTTTTTGCTGATCTGAAGGGCTAAACAGCTGAACGACTAAAATAACTGAATTTTGAGAGCTTTTCGAGGTAGTCTATCAAGATCGGATCCATTTCGTTTGACTTGCTTTTTAATGCATTAGGACCCACATTTGAAATAACGAAAAAGGGGCTTAAAAAATCCAAATCATATGTTTTTTTTTCAAAATGTAGATCAGCCGTTAAGCTGAAAAGAACATACCCTAGGCCTTGTTTGTTTCGACTGAAAGTTGCTGAAAGATTTAATTTGAAAAAGTTGCAACCCTTCGAGGAACTTCTTGAGAGTCTAGAAGATCATAAAATAATTATCTGAAGAACTTTAAGAAGAACTATTTAAAACCTCATAAAAATAACTACAAAATATTGCATCTTTTGGTTTTAAAATACAACAAATTTTAATTTAACTTCAGTCGAAAAGAATAAGGTCTTAAGATTGGAAGGACCGAGGAAGTAGCTGTGAAAGAGGAGGAATTTGATCTTTTGCCCCAAAGTTGAGCTGCCTTGTATTTTTTGCCCTAAGTTGAGTTGCCTTGGATTTTTTGCCCACCCTATATAGTTTTTGCTTCAGGGGGCTCTTTATAAAGTAGCCAATAAACAAATCGCTGCAGCGGGGAGGGCGCCGGCCATGGCGCCGCCGCCGGTGGCGGGGAGGACGGCGGTGGGGAGGCCGCCGGTGAGGAGGGGCTTTCCATGGCGTCGTCTGTGGGAGGGCGCCGCCATGGCGCCGCCGGGGTGATCGGGAGGACGGCCGTGGGGAGACCGCCCGCGAGGAGAGGGCCGCCATGGCGTCGTGCAACAGGGAGGGCGCCGGCCATGGCGCTGCCGGCGGTGGTGGTGATGACGGCCGTGGGGAGGCCGCCGGTGAGGAGGCGCCTGCCATGGCGCCGGTGGCACCGGCGGGGGACAGCGGCGGTCTATTTGGGAAGAGAAGGCAACTTTGCAAATAACCTCCAGAATGATAAGAGTAATGGGTTGGTCCATCTGAGGCAAAAAAACTAAGACAGCTCAACTTAGGACAAAAAATACAAGGCAGCTCAACTTTGGGGCAAAAGATCAAATTTCTTGTGAAAAACAGGGTGCCGATGCTCTAATATCTGGTGGTTCTTGGAGTGTTGGACACGCGATTTGTGGAAGAAGCCCGCGTTGATCCGCCGTCAACCAGTGGCGTCTCCGTCGCCACAGCTGCGCGCACCGGCGTCTACGGTCTACGTACCAGTGTTGGACTTCGATTTCCCGCCATTATTTTAATTTTATTTCCCCCTACATTTCGGAGAGGCATCAGCTCATGGCATATTGATCGATCTCTGCAAGATTTATTAACGTTTAATTATCACGAATATACATGTTTCCATTTCAATGGACTATAGTATCTGGCACGCGTGCACGCTCCAATTATGCTTGATTTATCTGCTATCAAATTATTCCGATCCGGGAAATATATCAAGATCGATTTGATCGGATAATATATACTACCCCTCGTTGAAAAGTATAAGGTGCATAACTTGAATGAATTTGCTGAGAAATAAAATAAGGTGTTTTCAACTATGATCCCCTGATTCGCGGTTTTAATTCAGCTTTGTTTGTAGTTGGAAAAATTAAGAACATTTAGAAAGAGGTATATATATGGAAAGGCTAAAAATAAATTTTTGAGATTTTTAAAAAAACTGCAGAGTCTTTAAAAAATTATTTGAAATGTTACACTGAATATTAATAAAAAAAATAAAATTTTTAAACCCAATCAAAATAAACTAAAGCAGCCAAACAAAGATGGCCCATATCTTTATTTATTATCACCAACCATCTAAATTTATTCATTAGTATACCCACACAATGTATTCTCTCTTAGCTTTCTAAGTTAATTATACAATCGAGGACATGTAGGTTATTTTCAGGCACTCTTTGATGCCTTGTTTAGTTTTAGGCCCTGTTATTTTGAGCTGATCTAAACGGCTGGTCGGCTGAACGGCTAAAATGATTGAACTTCAGGAGCTTCTCGAGGTAGTCTCGAGATTTGGATATATTTCGTTTAACTTGCTTTTTAAAGCGTTAGAACCCACCTTCAAAACAACGAAAAAACGAACTAAAAAACTCAAAACATATGTGTTTTCAAAACGTAGATAAGTCGTTAAGCTGTTAAGCTGAAAAGAAATGGACCTTAGTCGGGGAAATTTGACCACCTTTGAAAGTGGTATGAAAAGGCTAAATAAACTATTAAAAAATATTTTTGAGATCTTTGAAAAAAATCTTACAAAGTCCCGAAACAATTATTTTTAAAAATTAAAGTGAATGGTTTATACAAAAGTAATAAAAATTGCAAACCCAACTAAAACTAATTAGGCCCAGTTCATTTCAGCTTAACAGCTTAACGACTTATCTACGTTTAAAAAGTCATATGCTTTGAGTTTTTTAAGTCCGTTTTTTTTATGTTTTAAAGGTGGGTCCTAACGCTTTAAAAAGTAAGTCAAACGAAATGGATCCGAATCTCGAGATTACCTTGAGAAGCGCTTGAAATTCAGTCATTTCGGCCGTTCAGCTGTTCAGCCGTTAAGATCAGCTTAAAAAGAACGGCGTCTAAAACTAAACAAGGCATCAAAGAGGGCCACAATCACCACTTTTTCAAATTTATTACCACCTTAATCCTCATTCAAAGTAAAATACTCTAACCAGCTGGGTCATGCTCTCGTAGCTAGTGATTAATTTGTTATTTTTGATCGTGTTCCAGAGCTGCTTAATTACCTCTGCGTCAACTTTATTTTTAGTCAACATTGTCTCAATCTTAGCATATATACAAACGACAAAGTTAATTCCTGAGTCAATGATGGATCTTAGCTGGCCATTGCTTAACCCGGTGGTTTTGTCTGCTGCTGCTGCGAGTCTAGAACAATCGATTCATCGATGCCTTCAGAATCCAGATGATGTAGTACACAAAAGATTAGTTTATTTATGTTGCTTTCATCTTCCTCAAACAATAACTAGACATATAATACGTTCGCCGCATCCGCTAGAGTGCAAATTGGCAACGGCGCTAGCTAAATCAACCTTTATGCCCTGGCAATATCCCTCTTGGCTTCTTCTTTTTCGATTTGTTTGCGCAGCGCCAGCACTATCTAAGAGCATCATCAATATCGAGGTCCTCAATTTTAATATTCATTTGATGTATTTTTTAAGGAAAGCTGTTGGAAAAACGAATTTATCACACATGCAGTGTAAAATATAAAGACAAGAATTTCTTATTTGCTTTAAAAGTTAGTCTAATCCACGATATGCTATTAATTTTTTGAACTTCTCTGTTTGCCATTGTTTCGTTAACTTTCTTCCTTATGCATCCGTCAGCCCCGTTAGATTCATTGGAAACGCTGCTGTGCAGGCGTCTTGTGGCAACTGTAGCACGCAAGGTGGGTCCCACAAGCATTTTTTTGTTTTGATGGCCATAAATTTTGACTAGTTGTTCTAATCCACGAACCGTTTGCACCAACGCGTGCCTTGTATTTTTACAAACAAAACAAGATGTATCATGTATGTTGCCATATAAATCCTCAAACTTACCTGGTGAAACTTGGGTTTCGCCTACTGGAACTTGGGTTTCATACTCATTAAACTTTGCTGAACTGTCAAGTTTCATCAGGTTTCATATAAGTTTCTTCAAGTTTCATTAGGTTAATCCAAGTTTTATGAAGTTTTCACAGGTTTCATCCAATTTCATCAGCTTACATCGAAGTTTCATTCAAGTTTCATCAGATTTCATCAGCAAACGGCCAAGTTTCGCTAGTATATGTGTAAGTTTCATAAGCGCCTTCTCCTAGGTTCACATCAAAAAAATTAAACAAGTGAAAAATAAAAAAATTAAAAGTATTTAAAATGGGTTGATCTCGATTTTAGAAGAATTATGAAATTTATTCCATGCATTTTGAACACTGTTTGAATTTTATACAAAATCGAAAGTTTTTCATTGAAAAATGATCAACTGCATGTCCACATCTAGCCAACGCTGGGCATACACATCTAGCCAACGCCGGGCGCGCACGCTGGCTGATCGGACGGACGGCGCTGGTCCGGCGCACGCGCGTTCGGACGGACGTCTGACGCCTGGCGCTCGCCTAGATTCATCCGTTAGAAATTAAGCTCCACTAATGCCTAAAATATCCCTTCCATATTTTAGATTTAAAACTTTAAAGCATTTTATCTCGAATATCTTAACTCAAAATTGAGCAATTTAACATTTGTTTAAAATCATGTTCTACTTGTTGTTTGAATTTCATATTTTTCTCTATATTTTTTCTTTGACATATTTTTCATGAGACAAAGTAGGTGCCATTATTTTTTTCAAAAATTTATCCCAAAAACTTGAAATCCATTTTCAATTTTGAGTAGCCCCCACCGTTTATAAATATTTTGATCTCTACTTAATATACAAATCAATTACTTAGCTGTCCTTTTAAAAAAACATTGGCGTTCAACACATGCATATATGCTACCTTCAGGGGATTACAATTACAGGTGTTGCTCCTCATGCTCGTCTCAAGGGCAGCCAAGGCCGCCAGCGATTTTGGGGGAGGAGGCAGCGAGAGGGGGAGAGAGAAAGGAGGGAGTGCACACCTGCGCCGTCGCCTTCTTCCTCCTCGCCGCGCCGCCATCTTCCTCCTCGCTGGCGCTTGCCGGCGCCGCCGTCGACCTCGCCGCCGCCACTTTGAGTTAGGGAATATTGGGGTTTCGGGTTAGGGAATATTGGGGTTCCCTGGTGTAGAGGGAGGTCGGGAGGCGGACGACCGGCGGTGGGTGCTTGCTCGTCGGCGGCGGAGGTGGCGGTGGCGCCCACGAGCCAGGAGGCGAGGTGGGTGGGCGGCGGTGGAGGGGACCGCCTCACCCTCGGGTTAGGGTGGGCGGCGTCGGCTCGGCGCGGAGGCTGGTGCAGCGGAGGCCAGGAAGCGGAGGAAGCGGCGGGGTGTCTTGAACAGAGGCGGAGCCAGCCGGAGGACGAGCGAGGCAGGCGGCGGGGCGGCGGGAAGCGAGGGAGGTGAGCAGAGCAGTCGCGGGAGTGGAGAGGCGGTGCGGCGCGGGGAAAAATCGTCTGGGCAGAGTCGCCTATGCCCAGGCGACTGCCGCCGAGTCACTCCCTTACAATTAATATGCTGGTCGTCACATTGAACAGCCAATGAAAAATAAGAAAACTCAATTCTCGCTCATGCTCAGTGTTCAATGCGGCCTACCACCTATGAAAACCTATGGTTGTTTTCCTGAACCAAAACACTTTAGCGTGGAGATAAAAAGGAAAAAATTCGAATCGGCAAACCTAAAAACGCCCATACGTTACATCCAATTTAAAACAATGCCCGGCCACAGACGCATTTGGGGAGAGCGGCAGCAAGGACTAGGTGCCCTTGACTAGGGCGGCAAGGGGCCAGGCGCCCTAGCCGAGAGCGGCAAGGTACCATGCGCTCTCGGCTAGGGCGACAAGATCTCAATGTCGTAATAAGGGGACAAAATAATTTATATTATTTTTAAAAAAACTTTTACGTATAATCTGATTTTAAAAGGAAAAATATGCGGCCGTTGACAGGACAAGACGAGTTAATGCGCGACAACTGTTTATTTCGACTGTTGATAGGACATCACAATTTAATGCGTAGTAGGCTTTGTCGGTGACCGTTGACATGAAAGCACAAGCTAAAGTGAGGTTCCGCTTTTTTGGCGACTTTTGACAACACAAAACGAGCTAATACGTGCCAGCCTATGCCGGTGATTGGAATGCAAGTACACCTGCATTTTAAGGCGTTTAATTTGAAAACTGACATAAACAAATGCATCACCGAGTACTGCATGAATGGTTTTGTTCGAAGTACGGGTCTTCGAGATGTCCGTACTCCCTCCGAAATATCCTTAGTCTGTAGCGCACTAGTTTGTCGGCCTATATACAAACTATATGATACTCCGGTGACCACCCAAATAACTGAGAAATCCACAGGTGCAGTCCATCAAGCGTTATATTGTTCGCATTTGGATAAATTGTCTGCACGTAAGAAAATTGACTGAGGTCTACTCCATTCGGACCTTCCGTAATATTACCAGGACCATAACGAATGACAAACGCCGACGTATTCATTCTCCGAAATCAACGAAAAAAAAGAAGTACTTAATTATGGATACCTACAAAGATAAAGACATTGCTAAATTATCTCTTATATTATCTGCCAAAAAAGTACTCAATTATTAGCCGCCCTCACCGATGGCACCCTGGACCTTTCGCCCTCGACTAGCGCGCCGACAGCTGGCAGCCTGACCAAGCCGTGGACAATGGTGCCCTCAGTGAGGGCGCCTAAGCCTTTGCCGCCCTGAGCGAGGGCACCCAGCTTTCTTGGCACCCTAGTCGAGGGCGCATACCTCATGCCGCCCTCACCAAGGGCGCCGAGACTCTGGCCTCCCTGGCCGAGGGCGCCTAGCCTCAAAATGTCGCCCTGGACGAGAGCGACTGAGGGCATTTTTTCAAATGCGTCCACATAATGGGCATTTTTAGGTTTGTCAATTTTTTTTGGCAAACAGTGAAAAAATCATATTTTTCTAAAATGGCTTATTAAAAAAAGTTAGATTGGACTTATTTGCGTTTTCTTATACTTTTATCAAATTATCTCTAGGTTTAAAAACGCAAACACTTTGTTATATTTGGCCCGTTTTTACGTGGACTGTGTGTCTCAAAAATCTAAAAACAATTCAATAAGCGGAGTAGACTCTCTAAACCACTTCATAAAATTTAATTTTTCAGTAAATCAGTTAAGTCCGCATGTTCTCCAAACTCTGTTTGATTTAACGTAACCTACTTGCTTTTTTCCTATCTCGAAACACAAACGCTTTGCTAATTTAAGCCCCATTTTTATATCTCAAAAACGTGTCTCAAAGATCTATAAAATCATGTAAGCAAAAACGGGTCAAACATTATACTCAACGTACAACTCATCAACAAATAATGCAATTAACTAATCAGAAAAGCTCTAAGAGAGTGTTATGGCGGCACATAAATCATGTGATTATTTGCTAAAATTAAAACTTGACCGCTTTGAATAGCCATGGCCTCAAAGACTCAAACTAATAATTAGTCAGATTTGACAATATTTATCTTATGGCTTACTTTTCTTTTTCTTAAAAGTACAAGTACATCATACTTTTTTTAAGACGATGGATGAAAGTTGTAGCCTGCACCAACCAGGGATGAATACGGCCAATAAGTACAACATGTTTACCCATGCAGTCTAATTCATCTTTCCTTCTGCCTTAGAGCGCATACAATGGTTAAGACAACAGCTGTCTTTAAACATTGTCATGTCATCTAGAAGATAGCATATACAATGATAAATATGGTTGTATTCTTTTATAGCTACATGCTATCTCTCCTCCACGTCACGGCATACCCCACCGAAAAGACGGCTTATATTTAGTTAACTCGGATTCTTGTACAGGCTCTACATAAAGGACGGTTAATTAGCTGACGCGAACCATTGTACATGCTCGTAAACAAAGAGCAATATCTATATTTATTATGGAACGATTTAATCATGCGGGAAAAAAGTGTCGTGGTACTATTTCAATGACGCACGGTATGCCAATAAGTTGAAAACTCTATGGATGGGCCGGTCGCCCCAGGCCGTGGCCGTCCCCACCTTTGATATCTTCCGGCACGGCGACAGGGGCCTGGCGAGCCCTGAACTTTTGACTCCATCTCCTCTCTTCTTCTCCCCCTTTCCACGTCCGTCTCTGCTTTTTCCATGGCCGCGCGAGACTAGAAGGATTTCTGTGCGTGCGCCTGCCTATATATAGCTCGTACGTGTGCTACCTCCTATCAAAGGGCTAAGCCATCTCCCACTCTCCAATATCGTCTACTTGGAGTAATTAATTAGCTCATGCAGCACAAGCTCGCTTGGCCCAACCCCAACTGATCATCCAAACCAAGGTATTACTGATCACAGCTGCTAGTAGGGCATATGCAGAATGTGTTTGTGTTGGTGTTGGTGTTGGATATACTGCATACGCGCGTACTACAGATCATGAACGATTCTTCTTAGGCCTTGTTTGTTTCAAATTAAATTAAATTAAATGAAATGAAATGAAAAATTGTTATTTTTGTATAAGCCAAATGATGTAATGTTTTGTACTCATTCTTGTGGGGGTTTTAAATAGTTCTTTTTAAAGTTTGTAAATTATTTTTTTCGTAATTTTTTGAACTCGTTAAAATGTATTTTCCGGGGGGCCACAAATTTGCTACAGTAAAACCCAACTCAGCATTAATCTGAAACAAACAAGGCCTTAGTGTTCATGACAGCAGTCGTTTTGTTTGAAATGAATTTGCTACCTGGAGTACTGTTTAATTTGCTAGCTACTCATGTAAATTAAAGTTGGAAAAAAAAAGAGTGATTAATTAAATGGTTTTAATTTAAGCACGAGTGCTATATAGTGCCACTTGCTGATCCGTCCGGTGCACCCTTTTCAAATTTCGGTGCCAAATAGAAGTCAAAACCTTGCGTCAGACACCAATCCCTTTCCCGCCTTCCCGGCCGGCATGAGGCATCACCTCTCTCTCAGTCTCTCACCACGTGCGCGCGCGCGTCGCTGTGTTTTCTGCGCCTGCACACGGCCATAGCTCTAGTGTACTATTAGTCAGGCTTCGTCGAGCTGTCGCCGGCGAGCTCGCTGCGCGCTAGCTGAATATCCTTTCGCTTCGTCTTCGTCGAGTTGACGAACTGCTGTTTGATCTGATGCAGTGCATTCTCAGTGGCCACTGCAGATATGGCAGGGTTCGACGGCAAGGATTGCCCGTCGCCGGAAGTGGCTGTCACTGCTAATAATGTCGCCGGCGACGGCGGCAGGGAGACGAAGGACGTCGTGATCAGCATCCCGGTGGAGGAGGCCGTGGCTCAGGAGACGCCGTATACGATGCCGTTCAGCGTTCCGGCCTCGCCATCGGGGCTCCACCTCGTGCAGCTCCGCACGCCTCCTGTCCTTAGCGTCGAGATGGACGCCGGCGAGCCGCAGCTGCTGAAGCAGGCGCGCTACCAGTCGCAGCCCAGCCTGACGGCGGCGGCCCGAGGCGAGGTGCCGCGGAGCGACAGTACACGTGACAGGCGGTTCGACCACTTCAAGACCTTCTCCGGCGCCTGGAGCGGCAGCTCTCCAACCTCCGCGGGGTGGCGCCGCCGGAGCCGGCCGGCGTGGAGCCCGCCGGGTCCAACATCTCCGAGGAGGACACCGACGATGAGGCCCCCACCGCCGACCGCTACTTCGCCGCCCTGGAAGGCCCCGAGCTGGACACCCTGAGGGTACGTAACATCAATTACTCTGAAAGCCGCACGGCCGCACCGGCCTTTAACTCCTCGGCGGCCGCCGCCATGACCGGCGTGCCTAACGAGCGCTGAGCACTGAGCAGGAGACGGAGGAGGCGATGCTGCCCAAGGACGATAAGTGGCCGTTCCTGCTGCGGTTCCCGATCAGTAGCGTTCGGGATGTGCTGGGGGTGGCGGCCAGCCATGATGTGGAAGACGCCGGCGTCGGAGCCCTCCACGGCGTTCCTCGGCATCGGCCCGTCCGTCAACCACGCCTCGGTGGGCCTCCGTCGCGCTCATGGTCCTCGTCTCCGCCATCTACCTCCTCAAGGTCGTCTTCTTCTGGAGGCCGTCCCGCGAAGTTCCACCACCCCATCCGCGTCAACTTCTTCTTGGCGCCGTGGATCGCTGCCTCTTCCTCGTCAAGGGCGTGCGCAGCCACCGACATCAACCACGCCGTGTGGTACCTCCTCATGGTGCCCATCTTCCTCCTCGAGCTCAAGATCTCGGCCGGTGGATGTCCGGCGGAAGGCGGCTCTCAAGGTGGCCAACCCTCCAACCACCTCGCCGTCGTCGGCAACCGTCGCTTGCCGCTGGGCGCCAGATGGGGCTCGGAAGGCCCCATCTTCTTCTTCGCCGTCGGCTCGCGCGACTACCTCGTGCTTTTCGTGACGCTTACCAATGTCGCCCTGCGTCAACGCAGCCCCCAGGAGCTCCACCGGTGTTCTTCCTCTTCGTCCGCCGCCGAAGGCCGCCTCCATGGCTCGGGCCAGATCTGCGGCGAAGTTCAACTCGCGCCAAGCTCGCCTACTTCATGGCGCTTTCTTGTACATGTCGCCGGTGGTGCGCGCCAACTTGTTCCGGCTTCGCTTCTCCGGCGTGGTGGGCGTACGTTCGATGACGAAGCGCCGCCATCGCGACGGTCTTTGTCTGCTCGATCGGCGGTGCTCAACGTGGTGACGCGCGCCTGGCCGCCGTCGAAATTTGTCGGGGCTTCGCCGCCGTGGCGGTCACCGCCGTCTTGCCACCACCATGTACCACGCCAGGCGCAGGGACCTCTTCCCCAACGACGCTCCATCGCCATCACGCGGAGAAGCCCAAGTTCAAGAAGATCCTCGCGCAGCCCGGCCGTCCGGCTCCGCCAGCGGCGGCGAGCTGGGTTTTCAGCGGCGTGGCGGCGACGTCGTCCACTACGAGATGAACACATCGAATGAGATGCCACGCCGCAGCGACGGGTTAGGAAATAGATTTGGATTGCGATCGACACGATTTTTTTTTTGTGAACAAAACGGCAGGAGAACTGCCCTGTATTGATCAAAAGGAGGGAAAGTTACAGGATGGGGGATTGCCCTCTGGGAAATAAGGTAAAAAACTACGCTTAATTACACGGGAACTAAGGTGGCACCCACGCCTCCCGAGATCTGACTCATCGATCGATCTTTGTAGGGACGTAGGCGGGGTTTCTCTTCCGAACGAAAAATGCGGTTGTTGCGCTCGATCCAGAGGTGCCAAATGGTGGCAGAGATGATCGAGAGGACTCCGTTATGGGTCCTGGATCGCAGGGTAAGGCGTTCCCACCAAGCGCTGATGGAGACCTCCCCCCACGTGGCTGGATTGAGAGCAGGGTTGTTGAAAATCTCAGCGAGCCTGCTCCAGATAAAGGAGCTGAAGTTGCAATGTAGGAATAGGTGATCCGGAGTCTCCAAGTTCCTTCGGCAAAGGGTGTAGAAATAAGAGTTGGGGAGCTGCCGTCGTTGTAGAGCATCTGCGGTCAGTATACGATTCTGCAAGAGAAACCATAGGAAAAACTTGCATTTTGACGGCGCCCAGATCTTCGGTATCAGCGATGGTGGGGCGAGGCAACGACCAATGAATACGGCAATATCTGTGATGCCGAAAGACAGAGAAAGAGCTTCTTGAGAAGCGCCAGTCTTACTGGTCGGCTCGCCGTCGAAAAGGGTAGCGCGGGATAATCTGTCGAGAAGCAGGAAGAGCTCGGGGGCCATCTGTGGCAGCCTCTGTGGCAGCAGGTTTCTTCTCATGTCGTGTAGCCAGTTGTTGTTGGAGAGAGCGTCTCGAACTGATCTTGACTTCTTGGTCGTGGTTGCGTAGAGTTGTGGAGCCAAATCCTTGGGGGCGCAACCGGAGAGCCAGCGATCCTCCCAAAAGGACAGAGATGAGCCACTATGCAGGGTTATAGAGGAGCCCAAATGTAGTAGGTCCGAGTCCGATTGGGGGGGGGGGAGGGGCTAGAAAGTCAGCCCAGGGGGCGGGGGCGGGAGACTTTCTCAACCATAGCCAGCGAGTACGGAGCGCTCTGGCAAAAAGGCTAAGGTTGAGGATCCTGAGGCCCCCGAGGGAGGTGGGGGAGCAGACAATGTTCCAATTAACTCGACAGTGACCACCGGTCGCGGAGTTGGAGCCCCGCCAAAGCCAAGCTCTCCTGATTTGATCAATCTTCTGAAAGACGGACTTCGAAGGATGGAGGATGGAGAGAATGTAGGACGGCATGGCCGAGAGAACTGCCTTGAGCAAAGTTAGTCTGCTACCCTTGGACATGAGGGGACGCCGCGAACCAGCCAGCCGATTATGGATTTTGTCCAGGAGCGGTTGGATGCACGGCTCGAAGAGGTTTGACGGATAGGGGGAAACCAAGGTACTTGATTGGGAAGGAGGCCCTTTCTACCGGGAAATCTTGGAGGATGATATCAAGGTCGATATTCTCGCAGCGGATTGGGGCGACCTGGCTTTTGGAGAAGTTAGCATTTAACCCAGTGATCTTGCCGAATTCTTTTAGTATGATGGATAGGCTGGACAGATCCTCTTTTGTGGGGTTGAGGAAGATGGCCGCGTCATCCGCAAACAAGGATACGCGGAGGTGGGGAGCCGAACCACGAACTGGTGAAAGCGCACCAAACTCAGTGGCTCGCTGAAGGAGGATGCAAAGGGGTTCAATGGCTAGGTTGAACAACAGGGACGAGAGAGAGTCCCCTTGACGAAGGCCCCTGGAATGGAAGATGATCTCCGAGGGATGGCCATTTAAAAGCACACGGGATGAGGAGGAGGCGAGTGACAAGGAGATCCAGTTACGCCAACGGGAACCAAAACCACAGGCCTGGAGGTTGTCAAGGAGGTAGGGCCAGGCAACGGAATCGAAAGCCTTTTCGAGATCTAGCTTTATTAGGAGGGTTGGGTTTCGTTTTTTGTGGAGATATTTGGCAGAGCCCTGAACGAAGAGGAAGTTAGCTTGGATGTGGCGTTTTTTTATGAAGGCGCTCTGGCAGGGCGAGATGAGGTCCTCCATAAAGGGGGCCAGTCTGAGGGAGAGAATCTTTGTGGAAAGCTTCCCTAAGCTATGAATAAAAGTGATCAGGCGAAGTCACCGAGTAGAAGGTTGTCTTTCTTGGGGAGGAGCACAATGAGGGCACGATTAAGGACCTCAAAGCCACGGCCATCGAGGTTGAAGAGGCACTACAGAGCTGCTAGGAGGTCGTCGGAGATGAAGTCCCAGCAGGCCTTGTAGAAATCCCAGGTGAATCCATCCGGACCCGGGGCCTTGTCGTTTGGCAGGCTGAAAATTACCCGCCTAAGTTCTTCAAAAGACAGGTCCTCTTCCAACGTGGATAGGTCGGGGGAGGGGATATCCAGGAAGTCCCAGTTGACAGAGCGAGCAGGCGGGTTGGTGGTTGAGGTAGCGGCCGTTTCCCCGAAGATGGAGTTGAAGTGGGAAAGTAGGATATCAGCTTTGTCCCGGTGCTCCGTGTGGGAATCAGTGGGTGAATCCAGTGAGTGGATGAAATTATTGCGACGGCGACCATTGGCCCGTAGGTGGAAAAACTTGGTGTTGGCATTCCCAAGCTTTAGCCAAGAGATGCGAGAACGCTGCTTCCACTTTAGATGTTCTATAACAGAGAGCCTGAGGACCCGAAGCTTGAGCTTGCGCCGCAGGTCTAGTTCGCTCGTAGAGAGGCTGCGGAACTCCATGGCCACTTCGAACAAATGGATGACTTCGTTAGCCACTGCCAACTGTAACTTGGTATGTCCAATGAGGTTGCGGCTCCAAGCTTGTAGGGCTTTGGCCGTATGGGTGAGCTTGTGGTTTAATCGGAGAAGTGGGTGGGTGGGGAGGTTTGGCGGTGCCTAAGCCCGAGCCCGATTAGCCACATCAAGAAAACTGCATCTTAATCCGTATGATTCAAAGTGAAACGCTGGGGCGGCAAGGAGGCGCCACCGTGAGGAGAGTGGGGAGTGGTCTGCAGGCGGAAGAAAGCGGGATCAAAGAGCAAGAGGGGAAAAGAAGTTCCCAAGCAGAGTTGGAGAAGACTCTGTCAAACCTGACCATCGTGGGATTGGCTTGCTCATTACTCCAGGTGAAACGACGGCCCGAGAGATGGAGCTCTTTCAGGTGGCAGGAGTCTAAAAATGTTCGAAAGCGGGACATTTGTCGTCGGTTGAGGTTGAGGTTGTTTTTGTCAGCTGCTTGATAGATGAGGTTGAAATCTCCAATCAACATCCACAGGCCCAAGAAGTGGTTGGAGATGGAAGTGAGCTCTTGGAGAAAAGCTTCTTTGTCGGCGTTGACGGAGGGGCCATAGACGTTGGAAATAACCCAGGAGGACTGGGTGCTCAGTGAAGTTACCCGAGCGGAAACGGAGTGTTGTAGAATGAGCGGGTTCGACATTTGAACAATGGTGTCATCCCAGAAGAGTAGTAAGCCACCCTTAGTTCCAATGGCTGGGAGAGCTAGGTGGCTTCGGAGGCGATGACCAGTAGTTTCCAAAAGCGTCTAGGGAAATGGGGCTGCAAGCTTGGATTCCTGTAGAGCGAGGATGGATGGGTTGTGGGATCTGACTAGATCAACAACCACGGCACGCTTGGCGGCGGTGTTTAAGCCTCGAACACTCCAGCTTAGGATCTTCATTGGGAAACACTGAGGGAAGCACGAGCCTGTAAAAGGTAAAAGTGAGCGGCCCACAAAGCCGCACGCAGCGAGAGAGACCCGGCAGACCCGGCCTCAGGGGTAGGGAAGCAAAGACGCACCGCGTGCAAGCAGTTCACGAAAAGGACCACACGCAGCGGGCAAAAACTCAACGCCGCACCGCGGTGGGGGCGTGCCACTCGCAGGAGGCTAGGGTGGAGCGGCAAACCCAAACCCACGCAGAGGAGGGATAGCCAAGGACAGACCGCACGCAGGCGGAAGGAAGAACGAACCACGCGCAGGTGGTTGGAACTGAAAAAGGCACCACGCGCAGGTGGGCCGAAAACACACGAACAGACCGCGAAACGCGAACAACGACGAAAAAGACCCACGCGCAGGTGGGGAAACAGAAAAAGGAACAACTAATCATGGGGCGAGGTGGCACGGTGAGGCGGGTCGGCGCGTCAATTAAGGCACGCAGCAACCCTTCTCAACAGCCGCTTGGGGCCGACGCGAAGAGGTCGAGAGCTGGCCTCGCAAGGCCGCAAAAGTCGGAGACGAGGTCCATGGTACGAGCATCCAACTGCGAGGAGGAGAAAAGAGACTGGAGTTGGGCGGCGAGGTCATCGACCGCCGAAGGGGGAGGGAGACCTAGCTTAAGGGCTAGGAGGCCTTGCGCCTTACGAATGGCGGGGACCGAGGAGGAACCTGCAGAGGCAAAGGAAGGCCTAGCTGAGGCAATCCGGATGTTCGCGCCGCACCTCGGTTGTCTGACGCCTTGTTGGCGGGGCATCTGGGCGGTGGGGAGGGGACCAAGGGAGCCGGGGACAGTATGGTGGCCCTGGCGAGGAGGGCCTCGACAGGGGATGGCAAAGGGGGTGTGAGCATCCCGGCCTCAAGGGGCATCGGGTCTAGGGTGGCAACAGAGACAGATGCGGGTGGTGCTGGGGGGAGGTGGGGTGGGAAAAGAAGATCCTCGGAAGGATCAAATAGGGGGGTCATGTGGGCGCGGCGAGGAGATGGTGGGGCATCTGGGACCTGGGGGAAATCGGGGCTGAGAGTGAGAGAGGGAGGCCACTTGGGCCTGGGAGGGTGAAAAAGTAGGCTGGCCCACTTCGGGCTGGGGGGAAGTTTGCTTGTGTGGGGCGGCCCAAATAAGGTGGCTGGTGGTGAAGGGGCTGGTCCTGGGAGGGGGCTACGAGAGGAGCCAAGTGGGCCGAAAGAGGGTGGGAGCGGCCCAACAAGGATCCTCGCATGAATGGAGGAGGCGAAGAGAGGGGACGACGCGAGGAGAGGACTTTGAACTCCACCCCGAGAGAAGCGGAAAATGACAACAGCGGTGGGCCTACCACCGATCGACACTCTGATGGGCCCGCCATTGATCGACGGCCCGCTGATCGGAGCAACAGCTTTCGATGCGAACCTGGCGCCGCCGACGCGAGGCGAATTCGAGCAGAGCGCCAGCGGCGCGCGCGAGGGACCAGCGGAGCGGCGAGACTGGCGGTCTGCGGCGATGAAACTAGTTCCACGAGCGCGGCAAGACATGCGGGCGGTGAACGGCCGCGAGGCGCCGGGCGACGGGGCGATCTGAGGGGCGCAGGCGCCTTTCCGGCGAAGCGGCAATGGCGAAGTCGGAGTCGCATGTTCGGCTGTCGGGTCGCGGCGTCTGGCGAGACGAAGAGGGCGGCACGAAGCGTGGAGGCTCGGCACCATTGGACGGGGAACGGAGTCTGGGAGCCCCAACTGCCAGAGATGAGGGTCAGTCACCGGGGCACCATCGCCGAGGCGAGCCGAGACCGAAGAGAAGTCTTCAACTTGGTCGACGTGGAGGATGAGCCGGTGGACGGAGGCGTGAGGGCGCAGCGGCAAGCACGGCAAGCTCTGGTCGGACCAGAGCCCCACCACGGCGAAGCTTCCATGTACGGGAGGCTCGACGAGCTCGAGCTCCACCTCCGTGGGATGGATGCCGGATCGCGGGTCCGATCCGACGCGGAAGCGAGGACGGTTCGAGCGCAGCGTAGTAGAGTCTTCGACGATGTCGAACTGCGGGCCGGCGAAATGAAGCTCGCCACGCCGCGACCAAGCGTCAGAGGTAGGCCTTCGACGAGGACCGAATCGCGAAACAAGACGGCGCAAGGCGTCACCATCGCGATGAGGATCAAGAGGATGGGGCCAAACCGAAAGTGCGGCGTTCACCCGGAAGAAGCGACGGGCGGCGAACCGAGCCTGCTCAACCAGGGTCAAACGGGCAAGGAAACGAAGGTGGGATAGGTGGGTGAGGCGGATGTCGTGTTGCGGAATGTCGGTGAAGTGGCTGATGGCGCGGGCAACCGAATCGGTGTCAGGATGAGGACCGCCCGAGACAGTGACGACGACGCCGCGGTTGTGGAGCTCGGAGACGTCGGAGCGCATGGAGTCGGAGACCTCCACGGAGATCCGAACGGAGGGTGGGTGGTGGGCGGCAAGCGCGGAGCGGCACGAGGGGGCCATGGCGAAGGTTTTTTGGTTTAAAAATAGATTATACGGCGCTCCCTAAAGAGATTTAACAAGTCTTCTTAATTTTTTCTTTATAAGATTTGATGATCCTCATACTGTCGGTCTGAGCCTATTTTTCAAACTTACTATACCAGCACCACCTTCCTCCTCCTCAACCACCACCAATGTTGTTGGAGTTAGGGTTATGGTTCAAATTCAGGTCTAGGGTTCCATGTGTCTCCAAGCTTATAGAAAGACTGGAATGGCGGTGGCCCGGCGGCAGGGAGGGGATAGAGCCGTTGGCCATGGTTTGGTGGGAATAGGGAAGACGATGGAGGTGCACGGCATAACACTAGCTAGACAGGGAAGGTGGGAGAGGGGAAGCCCTGTCAAGAGAAAAGAAAGAATGGAGGGGCAACCGTTGCTAGAAAGGGAGAAGGGGAGCGGTGGCTATAGGATCAATGGGAGGTGGGATTTGGGGGATTTGCGTTGAGGTGGGAAGGATCAGTCGCAAGAGTGTATATAATAGAGGAAGAGTACTACACCGTTGAATTAAGAACCAACGGTCAAAAAATAGACTGTGCGTTGATTTTTTCAGACAACTGAAATTGGACTATTCTTTTTTTAAGCATGTTCAAAATGGTTTAGACTTATCTTAGAGCCTTTGAAATCATTCTTTGCAAACAATAAGCATTGGAGTTAGCCTCGTCCATACATGGTGGATACACTAGAGATATCTGTACAAGGTAAATGCATACCTTTGATTCATCATTTGCTTCCATTTTCAGTGTGTCTTTCCCACCATGGCCACTTTCTTGGAAAATGCTTAATCCATGGGACAAACTGTAAAATAATTATGTTACTAAAATAAAAAAAATCATATTATATGTTGACCATCAAGACAAATCATCGAACCTTTTAGAAGATAGGACGAGCTTCCCATTTTTGTATTCGGGGTCCTTGTTGTGAATCAAATGGTAAGAGACTGCTGAGACAATAATTTCCTCTATGTAATTGCTGAGAACCATAGTATCTGCTTGGCAGATTGAGCTCAAATCATCACAGTCTAGATCATTGACTGAGAGTACCACTATGATATGGTTTCTATTATCTTGAATTTGGATTTTCTTTGTGTCTTCTTCCATTTGTGTTTTCCAACTATCAAGATGGGTCTCCTCCTCAGGGGGTTTAATATCAACGTGATAAGGAAACAAGCTACTAACTCTCTCGTCCACATCGACATCCGAGTTGAGTAATCGGGAACCAAGGATCAGTACTTGGCCTGATAATTTGCCTAACATTTTCTGGAACATGGTATAAGTCCTTTGTGATCTATGAAGAAAGTGATCAACATCTCTTATGTAAAAAATAATTGGATCACTTTCAGCAACAGACACCATGACCTGCAAAAGTGTACAACATAAGTAAATCATACGAAACAGAACAAATCAAGTTCAGTCTAGTAAGTATAATTACCTTGTATAGTGAACTTTCTCATCGAAACACCAGCTACTGGTTCGCCTAACTGAAATTGTATTGACATGTGAGATGAAAAACCATAAGCAACTACCGTACCATATAACTAGTTCTACTCAATCACATCTTCAAAAGAAGAATTAACAGTCTAATTTATGAGATTTTCTTTAAAGTACAGATATAATTATAATGGAGAGGCCATCATATGCTAGAATTTCTTTTTGACGAACTAAATTTGCCAGAAAATGCAGATGTTGCACATTGTGAAAATGGTGGAGAATAGTAACGGTGATCTATGAGCTGTATACACTAAATTCTTCACATGAGTAATATCAAATTGATCAAAACAATAGCAAAAAAGAATTGAACAAAAAGTTGACCTGAATGCCCAGAACACTGTAAGGAAAGATCACTCATATCAGATGACACAGAAGCATTTTTTCGAAGCAAAGGCGCGTTGCTAGCAACATCAGAGCCTCTGAAAGAAAGGAAGGATGGATAAATAACACTTAAAGTAGAATATTGTTTATCTTAGATTTGATATAACTACACCAACAAGTATATTACCTAGGACTCAAATCTGCACTGCTTGTCTGACGGTTCAATGATTCTGCATAAATGTGTATACATAACAGAACAAACAAGTCAATTCCTTGTTCTTGCACTGCTTGTATGTTTAATAAAATTCACACAAAATGGGGCTTCTATTATCATATTAACACGGAGTTAAACGGAGGCACCACATTAATACTAAAATAGTAGAAAATCTCACATTAATCAGAGAGAGAAAGATCTACACTATTTATTGTGGATCCGAATTATAATGGTTTAGATTAAATAGAACTACAATAAAAAAAATAAAAGCGATCTAAAAGGAGATCATATCAAATATCAAATACAAAGTTGGACAAGGAGCCCATATCAAATACTAGCAAAGCCACGCAAATGCACGAACACTTTGCTTGTTCTTCTGAAACTACGTACTAAAAAAATGCTGCATAGCCTTGCTAAAAAAAAAATGCTGCATAGCCTTTCTATAATAAAATTGAAACATCATATCAGCAGGGAAATCTGCAATGCTTTGATACCTTTAGGTTGATCTTTCTTGGTAAACATTGTAAAAGATCCAATGAAATCAGACATCCTCCCAATTATTCTCTCAGGCATGGACTGACTATGAACCTATAGAAGCACATAAAACAATAAATCCATGGCATGAGTATCATGAACTTTTTTTTTTTTTGAAGAAAAGTGAGTATCATAAACTGAGTAAAATAAGAAATGCAATGCTTATTTTAAGAAGGCACAACTTATATGATCGTGATCTCTGTTTCAATCACTTCGGACAAACTATTTCTGAGATCAATCAGGAGCTCTGCATTTAATATTGCCAAGTAAATCTTGAGGTTTCCCAAACAACATGACAGAGAGATGTTGAAACTCCGTCCCTAACATGATGCTGCCTGAGCAACCACACAAAGCATGCATGTTCTCAACTCACCAGGCCTTTGCTGGAGCTCCCATACTTGCTTTGGATCTGCAACAAGATCAGCAACAGAACAGTTCAGAGTCACATCTCAACAACATCAAATCAAAATCAACAGCCGCGTCTTGTAGTAGTGCGACAGAGCTCTCGCAAGCGACTGCAGGTAAGGCTCTGCAGTCCACGCAAAGAAACATATGAACTGTCCTATCAAACAGTGGCGAACGCAGGACCAAATTTAAGGGGGGGCTAGGCTTCTTCGGTTCATTTCCGCTCTCATTCGTCGAAGGACGACTACTTGAACCAGGATTTTTTGCAAAATATGAATGCAAACTTCCCTTCTCCTTCTCCATCTAATTAATGAAATAAAATAGCAATAATTTCAACAAACATCTCACTGGTCACTGGAAAATTGTTTCGACAAACATCTAATTACAAAGCATCTCACTGGTCACTGGAATTGGGGGATGGCCAATGGGATTCACCTTTTTTCTTCAAATTTCAATTCTTCTTCTGTTGGGCGAGCCGGCGAGAAGGAGGCGAGGACCGAGGAGGCGAGGAGCCGAGCCGCCCTGGCGCCCTGCCGCTGTGCCGCAGTGGCACGGCCGCGGCCCGCGGGCCGCCTGCTTGCCATCGCCGCCACCAGCCGGCAGCGGCCCTGCCGCTGTGCCGCAGAGCGCAGACCCGCAGTGGCACGGCGCCACGGCCACCTGCTTGCCGTCGCCGCCACGGCGCCACCAGCCGGCGCCTCGCTCTCGGGACCGGGGACGACGGGGAGGCCGGAGGCCGGAACCGGAGGCGGGCCGCTGAGGGCGGGAGCTCACCAGGAGGCAGGTCGGCACTTGGCAGGGGAGGAAAGGGGATCGAGGGTTTGGGGAGGCCACACAGGTCGCTCCGTCGCTGGGCTCAGTGGGCTGGGCTGGATTCGGTGTGGGGAGGGGGTTCGCAATTTTTTTTGGAGGGGGGGCGCGCGCCCCAGAGCGCCCCAGTGGTGCGTCCGCCTCTGCTATCAAACAAGCCATGGCGATCGAACCTGTTGGACCGGAGAGCAGTATGGCACGGCTTGCGGCCGAGAGGTTCCGGATGAGCTTCGACAAGTCGGCCTGCTTCAGATGGACGAAAGCCGCGCTGATGAGCACTTCCTTCGTCTGCTCGCTGCAAGATGAACACCACCAGCATGATCAGTCAGTGCCTCGGTCACCACTCATGTCAGCAGCATCCTGAACTGAGCTGAATCTCTTGCTTGAACCAACGAAACTGCTAAACTACTGGCTGCCTCTGCCTTTTCAAGAACACGAGGTTCCATCGTTTGGTACAGAGAGGCCGGCGAGCTAGTAGTACTACTACTACCGTGTTAGACGCCATCATCGCAGTTTGGAAGTATCCAGCCCAGAAGGCGCGAACGGAAAAGCCTCGACTTTCCGCATCAGATCGCACTGAGCACGAGCTCCCAGCGCGAAACACAAAATCAGCAAGACGAGTCCGCCTCGAACCCCACCAACCTGAGGTAGCAATGGAATTTGTGGAACTCGTCGAAGGTGACCTCGCTCTCGCGGCCGTCCTCCACCAGCCGCCGCAGCTCCGCCTCCACCTCCGCGACGCCGGCGCCCGACCCGCCGCCACCCTCCCCGTGCGCCGGCGCCGCCCACCTCGCCGACGCGAGCCCCAGCCCCACCCCAACGCCGACGCCGAGGGCCGACACGAAGAGGTTCCTCTGCTCCATGGCCGATCACCGCGTCCGCGCGCTCAGCCCGCGTGCTCTGGGGCTCGATGCCTCGAACTCGGAGGAGGAGAGTGGAGAGAAGGAGATGCGATGCGAGCGAGGAGGAGGAGGAAATGGTTGGTGGGGTTCAACATGGCTTTCGGTTGGACCATGGAGAAAAGAGCCTCCTTTAGAGTTGTTGAACACACTAGATATTTGTAATAAGTAGTTTAAATTTTGTTTGAAAAAGAACTGATTTTTCTCTACAAGATTTAAAGGTTGGAGAATTTAGAAGAAACCTGATTTTTATAGGCCTTGTTCTTTCAATTCAAATTAAAAGTTACCATCGAAAATTTGTAATTTTTATACAAGCCAAACGCTATAACACTTTATAACTGTTTTTGTCGATTGTTTTTTTCTTAGAGCTTTTAAAACAATTTTTTTTTATTATTTGGGCTCTTCGAGAGCCCCTATGGAGGGTACACAATTTCAGCCAAAAACAACGAGACCAAAAGTGCTAGACGTGTTCGGTCACGATCGAGTTGGAAATGAATGTTAATTTGAACATTCCTCTTTGATTATTATTAATTGACCATCTGATTAATGGGGCACTTTGAGTGTACTGAGCTAGGGGAGTGATGCAGCTGCGGTGGCCACGATCGACTACGCATGGCATTGGCATGTGAATTGCCTTGGTCGGAGCATCTCTTGTCTACCCAGATCCGGTAACGGCTTCAGTACTCTTTAGCAACAACTGATTTAGTTGGTTTTTGATGTTTTTGGTGTGAGCGCCTCTATAGAACAACACCATATATATGACGGCCTAGGATCAAAGTTGTATGACCTATGTATATTTGTGTAAAGAAAGAGATCGCAAATATTGGATGAAGGAAAAATAAACGGGTAGGTTAGGATCAGTTTGCAGTAAGCCTAATCAGCACCCGCAGCACCACATTTTACTTCCTCGATCTCCATCTGATCGTATATGGATCGGGGTCGAGCTAGCCGTTGAAAGTACTCTTGTTCTTGGGTTTTAATGTACACAATAGCTTTGTACGCTGAAATCTGATTAATTTTTTGTTGCTTGTATTTTCTCGATTGACGCTAGTTTGCATATATCCCTTTAAGTGTGTGTAATTTATATATTTGCGGGTAACAACGTAGTTTTTTTAAAATAAAAACTATATGCAGTGGTGTGGTGCCTGCGTGCAGCTACGCATGATCCATGTCACTATACCCCCTCCGTTTCAAAATATAGGGCGTGCATGTTTTTTCAAAAGCCAATGTTTAGAATCTTTAAGTAATAATTAAGTAAAAATGTACATGTTTTAGTATATGCATGTAATATATTTAGATCCGTAAAAATGTGCCCATCGCCGCGTCGCTCTCCGTCCTCCGTGTAGTACAGCCAACTTGGCAACCATACTGCATACATGCATGTGCCGTGCAGTGCTACCTTCTCACTCTGCTCGTTTCTTCTGAATTACTTAATTATCGCCAAATCCAACTCGGTCGAGGCGCCCGTTTCAAAGTCAAAACACTTTTTGAACCCGGCTTCTTCGTCGATCTCGTTAATTTCTCTGAAAATATGAATGCATGCATGCTCTCAAAGCTACCACTTTTTAGTTTTTTTTAATAAAAAGGAGTTTTTTACGATACACCCGGTATCAAGTCTCCCCACCTAAAGGTTTTTAATTAAGCCGCTTCTAAAGGTTTTTGAGGTTCAGCTTGCAAGAAAAATTTAGCGATCTAGCTAGCTATCTAGCTTAGCGTCCCAGAACATGCAGTGTACTGCATGTAACCATCCTGCGGCCGGCAAACTGGCTAGACATTCCAAAGGCAAAATTAAAGGCCATTTCACACTAGTGTTGCGTGCGCTCGATCAACTAATTCTGGCTTAATTAACTCGTTAATTAAGCACTTCTAAAAAAACTCGTTAATTACGCTGCTGCTGCTGCCGCGCTTGTCTCTAAGCAGTCTGTACGAGAATAAAACCAGCTTGGTGGCGGTGTTAGGTCAAGCTAGAGCTTTAAAAAAAATGGAGCGCTCGTCAAGCAACTGTCAGCCATGTACCCAAGTACAGATTGTTATATTCTCTAATCCACCAAAGTACAACCGTCTCTGATTCATCTCCAACATATATAGCGTCCCGGCCATTCGATCCATCGTGGCCATCCATTTAATTTGTTTTTAATTTGTTCGTGCCAAACGGCATGCAGGTCGATCGATCATGACCGTGATTGGCACCTTCGTTTCCCATTTAAATATAAACCATTCCACCTGTTTTATATGTCAGTAAGAACACATTCAGTTTCGCTGAAAAGGACGTACGGTGCATATATGTGTGCTTAATTAGGGGGGAAAATAAAGCATGTGTGATGTGTTAGTCTTAAACAAAAGCTGATACGTGAAAGCCAGCTTTCAACGTGCAAAAGGCAAAAGCTAGCACGATTAAAAGGCAAACGCAGCTAGGTTGGATCCAACTCCACACAGAACCAACTAACTGGCAATATATAAGTGTATATTAATTGTACATGGGCATTACAAGTTATTAAATTAGCGGTGGAAGTAAGGCTGTTTTTTCACCAACCCAGATTTCATTCGATGTGTTGCATATTTTCATCTCATGAACTAGAGGGGCTGGAAGCCTGAAACAAGGTCCCTTCCTGATAGCAAAAGAGTATAAAAAAAGAGTAAATTCCACTGGACCAAGGATACTCATGATATTTGAATGATAAAGGTTTGAGTGTTCTAACAAAAAATGCTAAGATATTTCAAACACGCATCACACTAAATGTATAGTATCACTTGTGGAATAAATCCACTACATACAAATGTGCAATGGCAAGATGAGCCTAGCTAGCTAGGCGGTGTGTGTGTGTGTGTGAGAGAGAGAGAGAGATCGGAGAGAGATTTGCTAAAACCGGTGGCTGGCGAGTACATACTGTACATGCATGTCTTTAGTTGTTTGCCGCGCATTCGGAATAAACCAGGATGCAATCCATAATTGGAGCGGCGACTACTAATTGGTGCCTCCGATGTGGCAAAGTTGGCATTTTGTGACCTTTCCCTTCAACCTTTACAGGCTAAACAAGCTCCAACTGGGTGGTTCGTGGAAGGCGAAAAGGTTCAGAGAAAGCTGCGATGCACTGGCTCTAGCAGGAGTCCATGAAATGCAGTGTATAATTAATCAACAAGCTCTTGTATGTGCGCGCGTGATTAATTAATTAGCAACCAAGTCATCTCAGGACTCTCAGTGTGTAGTGCAGTGCAACTTGTCTTTTGTTTTGTTTCTCTGATGGTGTCACTGTTGGAGAATAGGTTTTGCGGAATAGATTGTTTGTGCATTGCTTAGGAGAGTATGGCCTTGTTTGTTTCAGATTAATGTAGCGTTGCGTTTCGCTGTAGCAAATTTGTGATCCCCTCAAAATACGTCTTAACAAGTTCAAAAAATTATGAAAAAAATATTTTACAAACTTTAAGAAGTACTATTTAAAACCCCACAAAAATGACTACAAAACATCACATCATTTGGCCTATACAAAAATAACAAATTTTAATTTAATTTAATTTAATCTGAAACAAACAAGGCCTATATATAGTACATGAGATGGGCCTTGCCCCCTAAGGCCCAATACTCTTAACACAATACTCTAACACTCTCATGATCTGACGGCGCTAAGCGATTTAGATCGATACAAAGCAAACACACACACACTCCACCGGTCAAAACAAAAGGACCATCAAACAAAGGACCATCACTCCCCGCATGATCAATCGGTCGGCGCACGACATTCAGATGGACCGAACTCGGTGAAGACCGTAGTAGGAAGGCCCTTAGTGAAGATGTCGCCGATTTGGGACGTCGTGGGGATATGGAGAACGCAGACTTGACCAAAAGCAACGCTCCACGGACAAAATGCGGTCGATCTCAACATGTTTAGTCCGCCGATGTTTGACTTTGGGTTGGTGGAGAGGTAGACCGCGGCGTTGTCGCATGAGACAAGAGTAGCTGGCGAAGAGGAGTATGAAGCTCCTCTAGCGGTAGACGGCAAGCAGCGAGCCTCGGCGACACCGTTAGCAACAAAGACGGTACTCGACCTCGGCTACCGAGCGGAGACAGATGTCTTTGCCGCTTGGAGGACCAGAGACCAAGTTGTCGCCGAGAACACGCCATAGCCGGAGGTGGACTTGCGGGTGTCGGGACAACCCGCCCGATCGGCGTCGGTATAGACCGTAAGATCAACCGACGTGCAACACCGAAGAAGAAGGCCAAGGGCGAGAGTGCCTTGCAAGTACCGCAGGATGCGCTTCAACGCAGCGAAGTGAGGCTCCCTTGGATCATGCATGAACAGACAGACCTGCTGAACCGCATATGTGATATCTGGACGAGTGAAGGTCGACATCAAGAAGCACCACCAGATCATGCGGTAAAGAGTGGCGTCGATCCATGGAGATCCGTCCATGGAGAGTTTGGATCTAGTGTCGACGGGTAGCACATGGTTTGCGATCACTCATGCCGGCGCGATCCAAGATGTCGAGGATGTCTTGTGGCCGAGAGAAGAAGACCTCCGCATCGCTCGGTTGCACGAAACTCCAAGAAAGTGGTGTAGAGGACCAAGATCTTTGAGAGAGAACTCATGCTCCAGAGCGGCGATGATGTGCTGAGGAGATCATTTGAAGATGCAACGGCACAATATCATCCACATAGAGCGGCCAGTAGGTCAGTGTCATCACCCGACGGTGGATGAAGAGAGAAGTGTCGCCTTAGCTTCAACAAAACCAAGAGATCGGAGATGTGAAGCAATCGTCTTTGTACCAAGCTCATGGTGCTCGCTAAGACCATAGAGAGACTTGTTGAGGAGACAGACATGGTCTGGGCAGGATTGATCCACAAATCCTGGCGGCTGGACGCAGTAGACAGTCTCGTTGAGGACACCATGGAGGAAAGCATTGTTGACGTCGAGCTGGCGAATGGACCATCCTCGAGAGAGAGCCAGTGAGAGGACTGTCCGGATGGTGGCAGGCTTGACAACAGGACTGAAAGTCTCATCAAAGTCAATACCCGGTCGTTGAGTGAAGCCACGAAGGACCCATCTAGCTTTGTATCTGTCAAGAGAGCCATCAGCATGCAGCTTGTGCTTGAAGATCCACTTGCCGCTGACCACGTTGGCACCGGACGGCGGTGGGATAAGATCCCACGTGTGGTTGGCTCAAGAGCCTCGAACTCTCGTCATGGCTCACGCCAGCCGGATCGCCGAGGCGGCACGATCTGACGCCGGTGGGAGGTAGCGCCGAGACGTGGAGGTTCACCGATCGCGGCGGGACAACAATTCCCGCTTATGACGCGTGACCATGCGATGAGCATTAGTCAGGAGGCGAGAGGGCCCAGGCTGGCAAGAACTCGTGGATGGGGTCCAACAGGCGCGGAATCGGGCGAGGGACCGCAGCAGAGGCCGGCAAAGACCCTCGGCGGGGTGCCGCGCTAGGCCCCTCGCTAGCAAAGAACTCGCGGAGGGTCCAACAGGCAGGCGGAATCGGTGCCGAGCCGACAATGGAGGGATCGGCAAAGCAGTACCGGCAAGCACCCACTACTGGGGTGTCTTGGTGCCAAACCCAAGGACGGAGGGCGGCATCTTGGCAAAGAACTGTGGTGAGGAACCGAGCAGGGCAGAAGTGATGGGTGGGGTGGTCGACGTAACCACCGGTGGGGCGAGGCGGTCGGCGTGGTCTGCCGGTGGAGCAAAGCAGAGGTACTGCAGAAGACAACGAGGCACGGACTCCAATAGGGACAGGAGGACCGCTCGTTCGGTTAGAAAATCAAGATCAGGAGGGATGGTGTGGAGGAGGATGTGCTGGAGGCAAAAGGAAAGTGCGACTCATCAAAGGTGACATGCCTAGAGATGATCACACGGTTGGATTGAAGATCAAACAACGCCACCTTTGTGATCGGATGGATATCCGAGGAAAACACAAAGGTGGAGCGGGAGCGAAGTTTGTCTTTGGGCGGTGCTAGAGAGGTTGGGATAGCAAAGCAACCAAACACGCCAAGATTGTCGAGATGTGGTGAGTGCCATGGAGGGCAAAGTGAGGAGTGGAGTGGGAGAGGGTGGAGGTGGGGCGTATGTTGAGAAGGTAGGTGGTCGCATGGAGGGCCTCACCCGGAAGGAGGGTGGGAGACTCGCTTGAAAGCAGAAGGGAACGATCACATCGTTAGTGGTACGAATGGCGCGTTCAATTTACTGCTCGAGGAGAAGTGTAGGGGCACGACATGCGAAAGGTAACACCTAAAGTAAGGAAGAAAGTCCTAGACGTGGTGTTATCGAAGTCACGACCGTTATCAGTTTGCACACACTTGATGGTAGTGCCAAACTGAGTCCGAACATACGAGAAGAAGTGGGAGATGGCGGGGAAGGTGTCGGACTTGAGGCGGAGAGGGAAAGTCCACATGAAGTGGGAGCAATCATCAAGAATCACGAGATAATACTTGTAACCCGAAACACTAGCAATGGGGGATGTCCATAGATCACAATGTATTAAATCAAAATTATGTGAAGCTCGACTCGTGGAGGAAACAAAAGGAAGACGAACATGACGACCTAACTGACAGGCATGACAAAGATGGTCGAGTTTGTCTTTATTACAAGGGATGGAGGTCGAGCTAGCTAGCCTAGAGATAGTGTCATGGCTAGGATGACCAAGACGACGATGCCAAAGCTCTCTCGTGGAAGTGGTGGCGGCGAGGGCATGACCGGTGGAGGCTGGAGTGAAGGAGTAGAGGTCCCCGGAGCTATTGCACCGAACGATCACGCTCCTGGTACGAAGATCCTTCACAGTGAAACCAGACGGGTCAAACTCGACAGAACAGTGGTTATCGGTAGTAAACTGACGAACGGAAATGAGATTTTTAATGAGGTGAGGGGTGACAAGGACATTACGTAAAGTAATGGGTCCCTGTGGTGTGGGAAAGGTGAGGTGACCCGTGGAGGTGACTGGTAAACGAGACCCATTGCCAACAATGATGTTGGACGGGCAGATGGGAGAGGGTGGATGAGAGGAGGAGAGAGTACCGGCATCTGAAGTCATATGAGAGGTGGCCCCCGAATCCATGTACCACTCAGCAGTGTTGGGGGACGGAGTGAGAGACATGGTTTTGAAGGCGCCGCCAAGGATCTGCCGATCCAGTACCTTCACCGTCGGGTTCCACGAACCGAGGGTGAGAGCGGCAATGTACGCGCGGCAGCATGCGAGGCGTGGGGATGCGGTCGCGAGGCGTAGTCGGCGGTCGGTCTGATAGGGCGAAGCAGCCCAAGGATGCCCGACCTTGAAAGGCGAGCTGGACTGCACTGCCCGGGGTTGTAGTAGGGGCAACCTGAAGAAGCGCAGTGAGGCCGACGGCGCCGCCGCCTAAGCCGGGCGGCGCGGAGGAGGAGCGGTTGCGTCGGGGCGCTGGCGAGGCGGATAGCGCCGCTGTTCGGCCGGCGGCGGAGGGCGAGGTTGCCGGGGCCGCTGCCGCTGGCGCTGCAGCCCTAGGCCGGCGGCGGGAGGGCGAGGCCGCCGAGCGGGCCGGGCGGCGGGAGGAGCGGTTGACGGCGGTGAAGATAGCGCCGATCCACCCGAGGTACGCACCCTTCCTCGAGATGCCGACGGTGGGGATGAGGAGGCGGCAGTGAGGGCTGCGCGAACTCGGGGGGAAGCATCTGACGGCGGCTCGATTTGGGCTGCAGCGGCGAGGCGCGAAGTTAGGCGGCGTCAACCGCGAGGTGACCTCGAGAGGAGATGTTGGTCACCATCGTCGACGTGCTTTCGTTCTTTGGGACAGCAAGGGCTGCCTCCGAGGAGGCCATTGCCGACGCCGTGGAGAGGGCCGGAGGAGGAGAGGCCGCCAGGAGGCGGGCTCCATGACCGTGACGGCGGCGCATGGGAGCCGGCGGCGGGATTAGGGAAGAATTAGGGTTAGAAAAAAGGCTCTGATACCATGTTGGAGAATAGGTTTTGCGGAATAGATTGTTTGTGCATTGCTTAGGAGAGTATATATAGTACATGAGATGGGCCTTGCCCCCTAAGGCCCAATACTCTTAACACAATACTCTAACAGTCACTCTCCTGCTTTTTGGCTCTCTTTTTCTTCTTTGTTTCTATTCGAAACTTTTGTGTGTGCCTTTCTTTCAGCTAGCTAGTTAGCACCTTGAAAACTCTGCAATATGAAATTCTTTACTTGAAGCGACTCACTAACTTGGAAGCTGTAGCTAGCCGCGGTTTGCTTGGGGAGAAAGGCTCTCCTCGCTTGATCGATAGCCTCTACATGCATATGCATGTGCGCGTGATCCACTTTTGGTTGCACACAAGCAATATGTTATATGTATGTCTGGTAGAAGGCACGCAAGGACAGACGATATTCAAGTTGCTAAGTTTATGATTTGCTTAATGCGTTTTGGATTATGCATGCAAATGCGTTTTGGTTTTCATGCAGACGACCATGTGTGCGACGCGGTTGACATGCATTTGCTCAACAGAGATTGAAGGGCACGCTTAATTAATTAATTGACTGACACATGCTAAGTGGATGGATGTAATGTAACACAAATCAGCCGTGACATTGCAAATAGAGCATGTGTATATAGCAGCAGTGCAACACGATCAAATTAATAGTATGTATTGCTACGATTAGATCTATTTTTAAAATTTGTTAAAGTTATATAAAAAAAAAAAAGTTAGCCAGCGAAGCATCAATTCAACTAGCTAACCGTGAGTACATATTTCAACCGAACGACGCGGATGGAGCGAATGTGAAAGTGCAGGCAAGGCGGCTAGAAGAGGGTTGAATAGATGTCATATAGATAACAACCAGCGAGGTGGCCCGCGCATTTGCGTTGCTAGATTTGTTTTGGTATATGGTGTCACTATACCATTGCAAATTATTAGCGTCTAACTGTGTGTCGGAATATACCATATATACCGTCGAACAGTCGGTTGGCAAAAAGTATTACCGACTGACTTGGGGTGTTGGCTAAAGTCCCGTTGGGAAAAGTCTTTACCGACGGACTTATTATTACCAACGTACTGTGAGTTGGCAATTTTTCATATTACCGACTGACCGTGCGTTGGCATTTTTAAATATTACCGACGTTTAGTCCGTCGGTAGTGTTGTCTTTGCCGACTTTCAATCCGTCGCGCTTAAACAAATTGCCGACTGACGGTACGTTGGCATTTTTCAATATTACCGACGTTTAGTCCGTCGGTAATGTCGTGTTTGCCGACTTTCAAACCGTCGCGCTTAAACAAATTGCCGACTGACAGTACGTTGGAATTTCTATAATTATCGACTTACAGTCCGTCGGTACAGTTAACTTTGCCGACGTTTAGTCCGTTGCTATGCTAGTTTTGCCGACACTCGGTTTGTTGCTATTCTTTGCCTATTTTAAAAAAAATATATTATTCTCCATACAGCAATTCTCATTACACATGACATGATGCAATAAATATAGCACATCCAAAAGATAGATAGATCATCCAAAAGATAGATAGCACATACAAAAGATAGATGGCACATCCAAAATATAGATCATAGCGTACATTATTCAAAATATCATTTATCCAAAAGATATGCACATCCAACTAACATATATAATCTTTGCACCATATCGTCTGATCAAAATATAGCATATCATCCCACTGACATAGAAACAGTCTAGCATGCATATTTAAGAGCTAGTATAGATTATAAGACCATTTCTAGTGTTTTGGTCACAAAAGAGAGAACACTTTCGTTTGTACAAGCACACGACACACACAAAAGACCATTTATCTTCCATCCAAGCGCTTTATCCATATGAGAGACAAGTATCCAGCCTCCATGCATGAATTGAAGTTCAAAATCACTCAACTATGGCCTTCCCTTTTTACCTCCAGTCTAGGAGCAAGATAACCTCTTTGCAGGATTCATCTACAAAAAAATTATAAGTTAGTAGCTAGTTAGCAAATAAAAATATAAACAATACATAGTGTAGAATATTACTTTATGGCATGGCCAGGCAATGCGCTTCTTATAAGCGTCTGCCATAATTTGCAAATCACCATATGGTCGTGGCAGATCAACATCTTTTTTGTACACAAAATCGACGCGAACTTCATAGAACTCCCTTCCAAGGCAAATACCTCCTACCTTAGTTTTTGGGTCAGTTGATACAATAGTTGCCTTACCCACAGGAGTCTCAGATCTAACTAAAGGATATAGTATCACCTCATTTTGAACCTACAACACATATTGCATTTTTAAAATATGAAGAATGTAAAACATAGAATCAAAATATGACAAGATGAGGAATTACCAAATTCAAATCTTCAGTAGATAAAAATGTTTCACGATGCATTGGAGGTGCCATGCTAGTCATGACTCGTCTATGGACAGGAGACATGCCCTCTTCTTCTCCCTGCATCACATGTTTTATTTTTAAATAAGAGGATTTCAAAACATAAAATAGAATTATTTGTATGACGAGATGGGAAATTACAAGGTTTTCATCTTCATCAGAAAATATGTTATGATTTATTGGAGCAAATTGCTCACGAACGACCGCCTATGGGCAGGAGAGATGTCTTCTTTCACATTGACCTCATAAGCAAACTCACCCACACTGCAATTTTCATTTCGATCATTATAAATAGGTGATTCACGATGCCTTGATGAGTTCTGAAGACAATTAAACAATGGTAAAAAAGTTAGGCAAAGGAAAAACAATGGTTTACTCCAACATGATGCAGTGACAAGAGAATCGGTAAATATTTTACTCACCCGAGAATTAGAGCCATGTAGTGAAGTGTTTTCCACATTTTGCATCCCTCGGAAAACATCCATGAATTGTTGAAAATTTTTATTTAATTCTTCTTTCATTTCTTCTTTCATGTCTTCTTTCATTTGACTCATTTCTTGCCTTAAAGCTTTGATCTCTTCGCCAGATTGTTGTTGAGCTTGCATTGCCATCTGAAGCTTGGTGGATATTTTTCTCTATGTACCAGGTGTACCCACTTCTTGTGGACGTGGTCCTAAGCCTAAGAGACGAACACGTCCTTTTGGCTCCTTCTCTCCTAAAACATGTGCATATAAATCACCTTCTTGAATACTCTTTTCTTTCAATTCTGGATTGTTTTCAGCTGCTTCTTTAAATTTGTTCTGCAAAAGAATGAAGTGGGTAAATATGTTCGTGCAACAAACATCACACATGCACATTTCAAAAAAAACTCACAATTATTGAAAACTCACAATGATTGAATCTGCTCCAGGTAGAGGATCTCTATTTTTATTTCGACGTGTATGCGTTTCAACATATATTTCATCACTTCTGGCTGGGTATCCTAATTTGTCACTCTACAAGAAATGTAGTATACAACATCATATAAGAATTTTTCGGCAAGGAAAAATTTAACTTTTGATTCACTTCTGTGAAATTACCAGTTCGTGTGCAACACGAGCGAAACTCTTGCTGCCTGTAGTATGTAACATGGACACCTTTGAACGACTCTCTTTAGCTCTCAAGGTCCGAGCCTGCACAAAAATAAATTCAGAAAATTTTGTCACTACCAGAGATAAGCTTAAATCTAATCAAAATTTTGTTGCTGTGTAAATAATTATTGCCCAAACTCTAAAAGCATTGATTTAAACTGAGCACTTCCAAGATTCTTAGAGAGCTTTTGCCATAGAATGAAGAACACAGAACTACCAGTCAGACAGTAACTGCTACAAATAGAAATTACAGGAAATTTAAATCTTACTTCAGATTCCGGAGACCTCCAGTAGTCAATAAGCCACTTCCAATCACTTTCCTTTACTCTCTCATCCCTTCTTGCCATAAGTTCCTCATTGCTCAAGGTGTCATCGAAATACTTGCTCTTTAGTTCAGATTTAAATTCCTTCCATTTCTTTGATGATGATTCTATGACATAATCATAAGCAGCATCATCCACCTCAAAAAATATCTGTTTTAATATAAACATAAGTGAGTTACTTGGCATTTACAATTCAGTCCAAACTATTAAGAATTTATACTATTCATAAAAGTAATATCCCTACCAAATGAAAGTATAGAATTATAATACCTTAACTTTAGCCCAAACCTCTCTCTTCTTGTCAAGATTAACCAGTCTCCAATCATCATAAGCAACAGGAATAAGCTTGTCGGTGTAATAAATACCGGGGTACAAAGAGCCCTAGGAAGGCCGAGAGGCCCCACGCGTCAAGCCGGCGAGCAAGGCCCCAAAGTGGCAAGGGCGAGCCCCTCGAAGGCCAGGAGGGCCCCACGCGTCAAAGGGCGAGCAAGGCCCAAAACAAGGGCGAGCCCCTGGAAGGCTAGGAGGCCCCACGCGTCAAAGCGGCGAGCAAGGCCCCAACACAGGGCGAGCCCCTGAAGGCAGGAGGGCCCCACGCGTCAGCGGGCGAGCAAGGCCCCAGCTGCGTGGCGAGCCCCTGAAGGCCGGAGGGCCCCACGCTGCCGACGGGCGAGCAAGGCCCCAACAGATGGGCGAGCCCTCCGGAGGCCAAGAGGCCCCACGCGTCAAAGCGGGCGAGCAAGGCCCCAGCCATGCTGGCGAGCCCTCAGAGGCCAAGAGGGCCCCACGCGCCAAGCGGGTGCGCATGCAGCCCTCTGGCGAGGCGAGGGCCCCACGCGCCAGGCGGGTGCGTGGCGAGCCCTCCGACGGTGAGGCGAGGCCCCACGCGCCAAGGGAGTGCGGGCGAGCCCTCTCGAGACCAAGCGAGGGCCCAGCACAAGAGCGGGCCCCAGCAGTAGGAGCATTGCGTATGAGTCTTGGACGGCTCCCCCCATCATGAAGGACGAAGCGCATTTAATGAGACATCACGCGGATAGACAATGAAGAAATGATTATCGCTACATGGACCCTTGCGTGTCTCGAAGCGGCATCCATCGGGCGCGAAGAATTGACCGGCAGAGAGAAGGTTTGCTTGAGGAGGCCGCCTGTTCCGGAGGAGCAGTAGGCCCCACCCGCAGCTCACCGGTGGATCAGTCTTGGTCGAGGCCACTTGCGGCACGCGAGGGCGGGCGCAGCAAGCGCGTGGGCGGCAAGACGTTGCCTCTTCTTCGCAGTGTCTTGTCGATTATCGAGAGCACCTTTATCGCTTACCCCTGGCTCTCTCCGCCACCCAAAGCTTGTATAAAGGAGAGGAGCATTCGTGCATTCAAAAAAACACTCTGTAAACACATTCCCATTCAACCACAATCAGAAAAGAGCTAAGGCTTAGCAGGAGTAGGACTATTACCCGCGAGGGGTCCGAACTCAAATAAATCGGCGAGTCGCTCCTTGTTGTGCCCGACGCTCAAATCGAATCGAGCTTGATCGAGTTGGCTAGCAGACTAAAAATCTGACCAGGGGTGTGATCCGCAGTGGTTGAGCGGAGAACACGCCGTCAGTGGCGCGCCAGGTAGGGGAGCGCTAGCATCGGTTCAAACTCTTCGACCCTTCTTCAGGAGGCGATGGCGGAGCAGCAGTCCGCGATGGAGCAGGAAGCGACCGCTAGAGCCGTGGCCACGGAGTCGGCCGCGGCGATGGCGGTGGATCACCCGGGCGGTGGCCGCCCGCCTAGGGTTGGAGCCCTGGCGGAAAGCAGCCGCCTCGGCCAAGCTAGGCGGCGCCTGGCCTTGGAGGAGTGCACTCCAGCACAGAACCTCCACGCGGCCAGGGCCTTGCTGGAAAACCCACCGGTTCCGGTGACTCCGGACTCCCCGGCGGCGCCGTGGTTGGCAACAGCCCATCGACGCCGACGCCGCCAGCGGTGGTGCACTTCGGGCGGGGAACCGGCGTTTCCGCGTCCTCCCGTTCTTTGTTGCCCTCGCACTCCTCTCGCAGATCTCCTGGTGAGGAGGGGCGGGGCCAAGACGACAAGAGCCAGGCGACCCCTACGGGGGCTCGGCCGGGCAGGCGTGCAGGTGGCCGCGATCTCCGGTCCCATCTGGAGGACCGCCACTTGCTGCATGGAGAAGACTCGCATGACAAGCTCCGCAGGGTCAGCGACCGAAGGCGACGATCACTGCTGCCGCCGCCGCGTCTTGGGACCAAGAAGAGGTTCCCGCAGAGCTGCCCGGCCGATGAGGGTGGCGCTTCTTGGCGCCGCCTAGGCGACGGGCGGCGGGCGAGGACCGCGTCAGAGCAGGAGGCTCCCGACGCCGGTGCCGCGCTTTTCTAAGGAGTCATGCGCAAGGCCCAAAGGGTCGGAACGGTTTCGTCCGCCCCCCATCAAAAGTACGACGGCTCCACCAACCCCGATGAGTTTTTGCAGATCTATACGACGGTGATGCACCGACCGAGGGTCGGGAAGGTTCTCGCGAACTACTTTCCCGCTGTCCTCACCAATGAGCCCGCCGTGGCTCATGAACCTGCCCCCGGAGTCCGTGGGGTCATGGAAGGAGCTCTCGGAGCTCTTCGTCACCAACTTCCAGGGCACCTTCGAGCAGCCCGGGGTAGAAGACGACCTCCACAACGTGGAGCAGAAGAAGGGAGAGTCGCTGCACGACTATATTCGGCTTCGCTCAACAGTCCGCAACACCATCCCTGACATCTCCATCGATGCCGTGGTCACGGCATTCAGGAGAGGCGCCCGAGACCCCAAGGTCAAAGAGAAGATGGCCACCCGCAAGATCAAGACGACGGAGGAGCTCTTCACCTTGGCGCACAAGTCGCCTTCAAAGTGAGAGCTTGATCCGCCGGCCAGCTGCGGGCGGGCTACCATGGGCGGCGAGGCCGAACCTCGAGGAACCCCGGCAAGGACAAGTAGAAGCGCAAGGCGGCCGAGACCGGCAGGTCATGGCCGCCGAAAGGCGACGACGACGACGACGATCGACGCCACCACAAGAATGGGCGCGGCGGGCGTAAAAGAGGAGGAGGTCGCGCGCCGGCGGTACGGTCCCGTAGGGCGGCCGAGGCGGCGGTTACGGCGACGCTGTGGCCGCGACGCCCCTGGCCGCGACGAAGGGCGAGATCATCGCCTGCGAGTGGGACGGAAGGCCCTCTCGTCCCATTCACCGCAACAACTCCCGACGACTTGGCGGATTGCCATGTCGTCAGCAAGATGGTGGACAAGCGAGTCCACGAGCAGCAGCAGCAGGCGTCCGGCAGTGGCAAGGGCAAGGAGACGGCTTCGCTTGGTTTTCAGCAGACGGAGCGCGAGGTTGCCGTCATCCACGGCGGTTCGGCCACCTATCCGTCCCACTCTAGCTTTAAGCGTGCGATGAGGGAGGTGTGCGCCGCCGTGCCCGGCTTTGGGTCGATGAGGCAACTGGCGTGGTCGGAGCAGCCGATCGCGTTCAGTCAGGCCGATCACCCAACCAGTACCGCCGGCCCTGGGCATCTCCCGATCGTGGTTGCACCCACGGTCCGGAATGTAAAGCTAGGGCGGTCTTTGGTAGACGAGGAGTTCCTCAACCTCCCGTCCGCCGGTCGCCGTCGCTTCCAGATCCAGCAGCGGAGCTTCGCCTAACGCCCCATTCTTGACATCGCGCCGGGCCGAGTCCGTCTCACCGGGCGACCGCCTCTCCGGTAACCTTCGAGGTTCGACAACTTCCGCGACCGAGATGCTCGAGTTCGAGGTGGCGGACTTCGACCTTCTACAACGCCATACTAGGTCGGCCGGCGCGACCAGTGTTCATGGCGGTGTGCCACTATGCGCACATGGTGGTGAAGATCCCGGCCACCGCCCCATCGCTTTTGAAAGGGGACCGCCGGGCGCCCGCTGCGACAAGGACGCCCTCGCGTTGGCGGCGACGGTGCCGAAGGCGAGCCGAGGCTTCGACTGGGAGCTCCTCCGGCGAAGACCCGTGCCTCCCCCGGTTCGTCCGCGGAGGTTAAGGTGGTCTCCCTGAGCGAGTCAGACCCGGCGAAGACCGTTCGGGTGGGCGCTTTTCTCAGCGCCAAATAGGAAGGCGCGCTCGTCTCCTTCCTCCGTCTAACGCAGACGTGTTTGCGTGGCAACCGTCCGACATGGCCGGGTCCCCAGTGAGGTGATTGAGCACAATTGGCGACGTTCCCGCCACGACCGGCCATCTGAAGGTCCGGCAATCGGTGGAGCGCCGAAGTTATCCGCCAGAGGTGGACAAGTTTTAAGGGCGGGGTCGTCCGCAGTGTCGCCCATCCTGTGGCTCGCGAACCCGCCTCGCTAAGAAATCCAACGGCGTTGGAGGATGTGCGTGACTTCACCGACCTCAACAAGGCGTGTTCGGCGATCCATACCACGCCCGCATCGATCTCATCGCCGACTCAATCTGCGGGTGCGAAAGCAATATTACGATGCGCACTCGGTACCACCAGATTAGCATGGTCAAGAAGATGAAGACAAGACCGCTTTCGTTACGCCTATGGGCGCTCATCGCTATACAAGGATGGCGTTCGATCGAAGAATGCAGCCCAACCTATCGGCCGGCCATGCATATCGCCACCGCTCCCAAATAGGGCGGAACTCGGAGGTGTATGTCGATGATCCGTGGTGAAGTCCAAGAAGGCGGAGGAGTTGATCGGCGACCGGAAGAAACCTTCACCAACCCGAGGAAGTATCGCATCAAGCTTAATCCAGAGAATGCATGTTCGCCGTTCCGTCGGGCAACCGCCGATTCCTCGTCTCCCGTGAGGGGATTGAGGTGAACTCGACAAGATCGCAATGATCGAGAACATGAAGCCCCGACTCGACTTGGCGGATGCAGTGCTTGGTGGGTCGCTGACCTCCCTAGGTCATGATAGCTCGCCTGGGAGATAAAAGTCTCCCACCGCTCAAGCTCCTAAAGAAACCAACTAGTTCGAGTGGACGGCGGAGGCGCAGGAGGCGCTCGACGGTCTCAAGAAGTATCTTACCTCCCGCCCGCTTGGTCGCCCCTGCACCCGGCGAGCCGCTGATCCTCTACGTCGCGCAAACCCCGAGCGGTCAACAGTCTTTCGGTGGCGGAAAGAGAGGCGTTCAGCGCCCATTTACTACGCCAAGAAGGTCCTCCACGATGCGAAACAAGGTATTCACAAAGACCGAAGATGCTCTACTCCGTCTTGACGGCATCCCGAAAGCTACGCCACTACTTCCAGGGGCGAGAAGTCACGGTGTTGACCAAGTATCCCTTGCGGGAGATCCTCTTCAACCGCGAGGCGACGGGTTGCATCGCCAAATGGGCCATGGAGCTGGCGGAATTCGATCTCAAATTCGCTCCCGGACGGCCATCAAAGGGCAAGCTCGCGGAGTTCATCGTAGTGGACTCCGGCGGACGTGAGCCGAAGATATCCCAGCCTCCTCGCCGGGACTCTCTTCTTGACGGCTCATTCCGGCCGAGGGGTCAAAGGCGTCGTCTGGTGTCTCCCACCGGCGATGTCATCCGACTGGTGGTCTTGGACTTCCGCGCCACCAACAACGCCGCGAGTATGAAGGATCGCCGCCGGCTCGGGTGGCCGACCCTTGGCATCCGGCGGCTACAAGTAAAGGCGACTTCTCCCGTCATCAACCAGCGAGGAAGGATTTCTCCGCCGATCCCGCTATGGCGGCCTACTCGGCGGAGGTGCGCCGTTGGAGCGGCACTTTGAGGGTTTGGGCCGTGCACATCCTCGCCGCGACAACTACATGGCGGATGAATCGTCCCAGCATTGCCTCGCCGAGGGCACCTGCTCCGCCGGGTTTTTGAAGAAAGACTTACGCGCCGTCCGCCGCAATTTCACCCGACGGGACGACGCTTTCGACGCAGCTCCACCTCTCGGAGGAGACGCCACCGATCTCCGCCGCAGCCCCCGGTTAGAGAGAGGAGGCGGAAGAACTGCCGAGGCGGTTGAGGCGAAACGCCAAAGCCAGCGGAGTACGCCGGCGACAATGTGCGTAACGCCGCCACACTCGTCCGGAAGGTCGCGGATGGATCCGATCCTAGCCTACCGCGGGATGGAGTGATCCCAGCGGCGACGCTGCTTGGCCGAGAAGATAGTGCGCAAGGCCAAGCGCTATGCCCCAGTAGGTGGGGACCAGACGCTGTGGCGCAAATGGAGTTCTACCGGCGCGCCACTCGGAAGCGGGAGTGAAATTCTCTCGAGATCCATGGAGGCATGTCGGGAGCCATTCAGGAGCCGGGCGTTGGTTGGGAAAGCTTTCGCCACGGTTTCGCGGCCTCATCGCCTCCGAGATACCTTCGAGCCGGTGAGGAGATGCGGCGTGCCAATTTCATGCTAAGCGATCCACCGACCGCCCAGCGCCGAAACCATTCCGCTCTCTCCGCCGCTCGCGCGTCCGGGGCCGACATTCTGGCCTGTTCGCGGGCGGCCGAGGATATACTCATCCGCTCGCCGCCATCGACAAGTTCACTAAGTGGGTTGAAGCCTCGCCGTCCCGGCGATCACATCCGCAGCGGCTATCAAGTTTATGAAGAGCATCTTCGTCCGGTTCGTGTCGCCAATGAATCATCATCGACAACGGCGCCGCCTCGGTTCAGCGCCGATTTCAAGATCGGTGCGAAGAGTTGGGTACTGTCGTGCTTTGCCTCCGCTATGCATCCGAAGAGCAATGGGCAAGTGGAGCGGCGAACGCGAAGTACTCAAAGGGCTCAAGACAAGGGCATTCGACCGCTGAGAAGCGCGGCAAGCGCCGGGCGGAAGAAGTTCCCACCAGATATGGGCGCCGCGGACAACTCCCAGCCAGAGCCACCGCGAGACCCCTTCTTCCCGTGTATGGCTCGAGGCGGTACTCCCATTAGAGCTCGCCGCTCCCCAAGAGTGGCGGCGTTCAGCGAAGACCAAGACCGACCGGCGTCAGATGAAGTAAATCTCCGGAGGAGATCCGAGATGCATGCGGCGATTCGGGCCGCCAAGTATCAAGCAGGCGCCGCCGTTATCAAGCAAGGCGGGTGTGTGAGAACAACGGCAGCTGGGCGACCTCGCTCACAGAAATCCAAGCGCAGCGGGCGCAACAAACCGCCTCCCCGTGGAGGGCCCTTCAAGGTGGTCTCGGCCTCCTTGAGCTCGGTCCAGCTCAGATTCGAGGACGGTCGCGAATTGGCGAACACTTGAACGCCGAGCGGTGAGGAAGTTCTACCGAGGTAGCATCCAAGAGCTTTTTTTGGCCTTCCTTGAGCCGAGCGGCGAGGTCTTCTTCCTTCACCGCTTCGCCTCGGGGCTGCGCAGTACAAAGCCATCTTCAATAAGAGATAAGTTATGTCTCCTTGTGGGCATCTGCTTTTTTTTCGCCAAATCATTAGAAAGCATTCCGCTGAAAGTCGGCAAATAAAAAGTACTCAAGGCGATGGCCCTTAGTTGTAAGGATGAACGCCACGACTCATGGTTGGGCGAGGCGGACGGAAGGCGGGTTCTAGCTTAGTGTGTCGGCTCGGTCTAGGCAATGCGCCAACAACAGCACCGCGACTAGACCACTTCCGAAGCTAAGTTCTCGCCACGCCGATGTCTAGGGTCGGTTCGCAAAGAGGCCATAAGGGTTGAAGTAACCAGATGCACGAGGAAAAAGCGCCACTTTCAATGTAAAGCTCGCCTAAAGCTTTTGGCGATCGCTGGCTTAGCCTTAGAAAGGTCTCATTAGAAAACATTCTCCGAAAGTCGGTAGCGAAAGTACTTATGGTCGATGGCCCTTAGTTGCAAAGGCAAACGCTTATAACTTACTGCCGGTGCGAGGCGGCGACGAAAAGGCGAGTTTCTAGCTCGGTGTGTCGGCTCGGTCTAGGCAATGCGCCAACGGCGGCACCAATGACTAGACCACTTCCTAAGCTAAGCGCCGCCACGTAATGTTTAAGTCGGGTTGCGAGAGGCCATAAGGGTTGAAGTAACCAGATGCCTAAGGAAACAGCGCTCACTTGCGCAGTAATCGCTCGATCTAAAACCTTTGGCGCCGGTGCCCCAATTCAATTCCGCAAGTTAAAATTGTGCGAAGTTCAAGTGAGACTCACAACAAGAGAGCAAAAGTTTGTTTGCATTGATAGGCAACATTTACAAGGCAAAAAGGCGGGGAGTCTCGCTTCTCCTCCGGTTCGCTAAACTTCGAGCGGGCGCGCCCCCATCATGGACACGCGATCGGGGCGGTGTCAACCCGCTACCGCTCAAACAGTCCACCGGGCGCGAAGGCTCCACTTGGCGGCGGCGTCGAGATCAAACGCGCGTCTCGAGCAAGACAGCTTGCCCAAGATGAACGCGCTGCCGAGAGCGCCTTGGCGACCGTCTTCGATCGCCCGCCTCCAGCCGCCGCCGGAAGGACGCCTTGGGCTTCGGGCGGCTCGTCCCCACGGCGCCAACAGTCTTCGCAAATTGCCTCTCCTCCAATGGGGATGCAAGGAAACACCAGTGGATGCAGGCGTCCGGAAGCATGATGGCGGTCGCAAAGATGTCGGCGAGGGTCCGGAGGCGCCAAAGTGCTCGAGCAGAGGTTCGATCCGCTTGGCGGCCGAGGCAACGGCGGCTTTACGCCGCACCTCGCTGGTCATCGCCTTCCAGCGGCGGTTTTTGGCCAAGGGCCCGCCGCAGCTTCGCCGGCAGACGCTTCCGCCAAGGCAATGGCTTTCTCCGCCGCCAGTGCGGGAGAGGGTGCGGCGCCTCAAAGGAACGCCCCACGCCGGCGTCACGGCCGAGATGGCGGCGGCGCCAATGACGAGGTGGCGAGGGTTCTCCGGCCGCCGGCCGCGAACTCTCCGCCGCCACGGGCGACCTCCGTCGAAGGAGCGCGGCGGCGCTGGGGTGGCGAGTCGCGTGGAGCGGAGCTCGATGCCCCAGTCGTCCGCCTGCTCCAATAGGGACAAACAGGTTCGTATGCAAAAACCGTAGCATGCTAACCCTAATGCGCGGCGTGGGTAAGCGCAGGAAAGCCAACTGAAGCGGTGCGCCTGGCGAAAGCTGAAGGGGAGCTCCAAGTCGCTTGTTTGCGGCGGCGGTGGCGGCGCGATCGCGTCACCGCCGTCGAACAGACGCCGAGCTGGCGCGAAGCGGTGCAGCAGAAGCGCCAACACAGAAGAAGCGCCGCCAGGAGCGTCGGCGAGGAGCGGAAGAAACTAAGCGCAGCGGCGCCAGCTCTGAAGAATCGCCGCGCTCTTGCCGATGGCGAGCGGCGGCGGTAGCAGCAGGCCCCGCCGGATGGGGCCGCGGTGGCGCGAAGCTCGACTTGAAGGGCGCTCTCTTGGGCTCGCCTTCCCCTCTCGTCGCTGCCGACGGCGAGGATGAGGCGGTGCTTCCCGAGAGCGCGGGCGGAGTCGGCCGCCACGGCAGGAGCAGCAGCGGCCGCGGAAGCTTGGGCGGTCGCCGAGGGCGGCTCGCGGATCTGCAGTGGTCCCCGGGCCACTTGGACCGCAGGACCAGAGACCTCCATGGGGGGCAGCGCCTGCAAGTAAGGGTTGCGCTCCCGTGGATCCCAATCGCAGAGGGGGCGGATGCCCGTCGGCAGGGCGATGTCGCCGGTCGGCGTGGTCAGAAGCCCGCCACCGATCCGAGCACGCCGCCGCAAGACGCTCCCATCACCAACACCCAAAGAAGAAGCGCCGAGTTGGCTATTAGCCAAAATGGAAAGAAAGAAGGTACGAATCCAAAAGAACGCGAGAGTATTCACCTCCAAGAGCGGTCACGGGTCCGCTGCCGTCGCCGTAGTACGCCCAGTGGGCGCCCTCAGCAGCGGGCAAAGACGGCGCCGCAAAAAGTCCGCCACCACGTGGGTCCGGTGAGCCCGGCGGCGGAGCTTCGGCAATGCGAGCCGCCATCGCCTCCGTACTCGCTAGATCGTTCGGCCGGGCCCCCGATCGGCGAAGGCTCCGCGGGATCGTCGGGAGAACAAGATCGCCGCAGCTACCGGAGTCCTCCACGACAACCATCGCCGTGCCGATCCTTCCAGCTTGGACTTGACCGAGGCAGGATAAAAAGCGCGGCGTCGCGGGCGCGCAATAGCAGCTCCCAACCGCGCCGAGCGCGAGCCCGTGTCTTGAGATGAAGAGTCGACGCCAGAGCGGAGGTTTGGCATCGCCCCACGAACATCTCGCAGAGGTGGGCGAAGATGACCAGGGCCATGATCGAGTTGGGGGGAAGGTGCGCCGCCTGGATCCCGTAGAAGGCGAGCACCCCCAAGAAGAATTCGGAGTACGGCGGGACAAGGCCCGCCAAAGACGCCAGAGAAGGTCACGATCTCCCCGGCGCGAGGACTCGGCATGATGGTGCCGGCGCGGAACCGGGCGGCGGTCGGTGGCACGAAGACTCGGCCGCGCCACGATCCTCATCGACGGTGCAAGCGAGCGTAATCAGCCCCGAAGATGGTGCGGCGTCCTCATGGCGCCCTTTGCCGCGCTTGGGAGCCATGGAAAATTTGGCGGTGGCGCCGCGAAAGGCTTGGTGGCAATTGGCGAGGAGGCGTGGTAGCAACAAGAAGGCAAGCGATGGGCTTGAAGACTTAGCGTCGCGAAGGATTACCGCGCTGAGAGAAGTATTTATAGGCGTGGGGCGCGAGCGCGACGGTTTGGATTCCGCCACAAGGCTGGGCGCCATCATTGCCCCGCGCGTTTTGGTTTCCCGCGAAAAGCGGCGTAGTTCCCCAAGGAAGATCGTGTGCAGGTGGAGAATCAGGCGTACGGCCGCCGCAGGTGGTGGGCCCCCCACGATTCGTCTCCCGCCGCACAAGAAACGGAAAAGTATCTGCGCGACGGTTCGCGTATCATGGTGGACCCGGGGGCTACTGTCGGTGTAATAAATACCGGGGTACAAAGAGCCCTAGGAAGGCGCGTGGGCGAGCCCCCTCTGAAGGCGAGGCGAGGGCCCCACGCGCCAGGCGGGTGCGTGGGCGAGCCCTCCGACGGTGAGGCGAGGGCCCCACGCGCCAGCGGTGCGTGCGAGCCCCTCTCGAGACCAGCGAGGGCCCTCGCGCCAGGCGGGCCAGCGGTAGGGAGCATTGCGTAAGAGTCTTGGACGAAGGCTCCCCCTCGCGGGCGACGGCGCATTTAATGAGACATCACGCACGGATAGACAATGGAAGAAATGATTACCGCTTCTGATGACCCTTGCGTGTCCGGCGCGGCATCCACTGTGGGCGCAGAAGAATTGACCGGCAGAGAGAAGGTTTGCTTGAGGAGGCCGCCTGTGTCCGGAGGAGCAGGCGAGGCCCCACCCGCAGCTCACCGGTGTGATGTCTTGGTCGAGGCCACTTGCGGCACGCGAGGCGGCCTTGTGCGGCGTGCGCAAGCAAGCACGCGTGCCTCTTCTGTCGTGTCTTGTCGATTATCGAGAGCACAGATCGCTTACCCCTCGGCTCTCTCGCCACCCAAAGCTTGTATAAAGGAGAGGAGCATTCGTGCATTCAAAAAACACTCAGAAAACACATTCCCATTCAACCACAATCGAAAAGAGCTAAGGCTCAGCAGAGTAGGACTATTACCCGCGAGGGGTCCGAACTCGTAAATCGGCGAAGTCGCTCCTTGTTGTGCCCGACTCCAAATCGAATCGAGCTTGATCGAGTTGGCTAGCAGTCTAAAAATCTGACCAGGGGTGTGATCCGCAGTGGTTGAGCGGAGAACACGCCGTCAAAGCTTTCTCACCATTGTTCCAATGAAATTGCCAAATTCTTTACTATATTGACCAACAGGCTGCCCATATTCATTGAGTTCTATTTTCCTTTTTGACAAACCTGCACTTGAATATATGTTGTGCTTCAACGTGATGCCCCTCCCTTTCCTTTTTTTTGGCTGCCTATCATTTATACCTGCATATGAAAAAACATAGTAAAATTATACATAAAATACAGATGATATAATGCTTCACATCAACATGATAAAACTAACCTTCCATGCCATTTGAGTGCTCCTCATCTTGGCATTCAATGTCTCCGCTAGCAACATCCTCTTCATTATCATGACTTACTCTTCCCCGTGATCGCAAAACAGGACCTTCATATGCAACATCACGTGCACTTGGAGTTGTCTACAAAAAAAGACATATTATGGATTTATTAAACTGCCAAACAAAAGTAAAGAGATGACTAATAAGACAACCTTTGTCGCCTTGTTGGCACGATGTGATGTGTTTGCTTCAGACCCTATAGCAACTTTCATTGAATGAAGATTAAGAGATTGCATGAACTCTTTGTTTTTTGCAATGTTTGCATCTCTTTGAAGCTCATATGCGTTGCTATCTCCATCAGTAGCCCTTTCTCTTTCGTTTAACATTTTTCCTCCTAAAGCATGGCACAAATGAAACATTAGAAATTATTAGTAAATAAGAAACAATAATAAATACAAGTGCACAAGTCTTACTTTGTAGATTGGTTTGCAGCAACCCTTATTCCATCTATATCAACTCTAACACGATCAATACCTCCTGTGGAAACTATCGCTTGTGCATTTGTATACAAATCTGGCAAGCAATTACCAACTTCGTTATGATAGTTTACATTCTCATTTCTATTTTCATTTTCTGCTTCATGCATATCATACAAATCATGTTGTTTTGACTTAACAACAGCAAACCATTCGGTCTCAATAGGATCTTTGACATAGTAAACTTGAGTGGCTTGTGAAGCTAAAATAAAAGGTTCATCTGATATTGAGTTGCCGGTATTGAATAAATGCTTGAAATTAACGGTGGTAATCCCAAATTTATCGGTTTTCACCCATTTGTTTTGTATGCGATTGTCTACCCAATCACATTTCAACAACACTATACTTCCTTCATGCTGATAGTCCAACTCAACAATTTCTTTTATAATGCCATAATACGTCTTATCTTCAGTCACCACCTGATCACCGTTTCTTCCTTTCAAACTCGTTGTCTTTGCAACAAGAGCTACGCCACTACATTGAACCGGCCTACCCTCGTCATATGATAATGTATGAAATTTTTTTCCATTTATAATATAGCTATCATATATTCGTGCAACAATGTTTGGCTCGCTAGCTAAAAGTTTTTTCTCTTCTGATATTTCCTCACCAGTTATTTCCACCTGCAAATATTGAATAACTCCCTTAAAATTAATTTAAATTCAACGTCGAATTAAAAGGTGGGCCATGTAATACACCTACTTACATTTGACTTGAACCACTCATGAAAGGTTTCATGGTGTAAACGGTTCATGTCTCACCGGTTTCACCAACCGTGCAAAGATAGTCAAGATGCTTGCTGCAAATAATGGTCGCCTTAATACTTGATATATATTAAAATAATATAGAGTGAAAATAAATTGCACACTTACTTTAGATACGGTTCTATGTGGTCGTAGTTGAATAAGACATATCGATGTGCTTGAACCCAAGATTTGTGATCTAGTGTCACGGTGCGCTTCCCAACTAATCCTCGACCAATATTGTTGTCGAAAAAAGTAGTTGTGCTGTTGATATCCGTTTGAACAACGGCATTATTTCCTGCTTTATGAGTAAATCTAGTCTCACCATGTAAATAGCGAGAACAAAAGGTAAAGCTCTCATCAAACAAATAGCCTTCCGCAATTGACCCTTCCGGATGACTTCTAGTGCGGACATAACCTTTCAACCTCATTAAATACCTCTCCACAGGGTACATATTTCGAAAATATATTGGGCCAGCAACTCTTGCTTGGGCAGGAAGATGAACCATTAAGTGTACCATGAGATCAAAAAAAGATGGAAGGAATATAGTCTCCAGAAGGCTCAAGGTCTCTGCTATTTCTGACTCTAGTGTCTCCATATCACTTGGACGAATTACCGGTGAATATATTTTCTTGAAAAAATTGCTTACACAAATCAACGCTGCACTAACTTTATATGGCAATATCCTTCTCACACAAAGTGGAAGTAAATCTTGCATAATAATATGGTTGTCATGGCTGTTTAACCCAATTAACTTCTTCTCTTTCACTTGCACATTATGGCGTATATCAGATGCATAACCAAACGGAAACTTGACTCCTTTAAGTACTTCGCAAAATAACCTCTTCTCGGATGTGTCCAAGGTATAAGGTGCTGGAGGAAAAATAAGTTCATCGTCTTTTGACTTCAATAGTGGTTGAACAGGATGAAGTTCTCTTCTAATATCTAAGGATTGAAGATCCAAACGAGCATTCAAGTTATCCTTAAACATCCCATCTATGCCCAATAGTGTGTTAGTTATGTTATTACAAACATTCTTCTCTATATGCATTGGATCTAAATTATGCCGCAATAATAAATCCTTCCAGTATGGTAGCTTAAAAAAAATAGATCTCCTTTTCCAAATGATTAAAAGCTCACCCTCCTTGCGTTTTCTCTTTCTTGCTTGTTTGTTTCTAGACACACCTTTCCCAAAAACTGTATGCATATTCTCTGTCTGCAACAAAATCTCATCCCCTGAAAGTGGTTTAGGCGCCGACTCAAGCTCAATTTTGCCATCAAATGAATCAGCATCATACCTGAAATCATGATCTTTTTCCAAAAAGGTACGATGTCCCATATAACAAGTCTTTTTACCATGTTTTAATCGTAGGGAACATGTATATGAGTGGCATTCAATGCATGCTACTTCACCGGATGTAGTACATCTAGCAACATAACCTAGACCAGGGTAATCAGAAATGGTCCATAATATGGCAGCACGCAATTGAAAGTACTCACGATTCGATGCATCAAAAGTTCTCACACCATTAACAAACATATCTGTCATATCATCAATTAGTGGTTCAAGATATACATCAAAACCACTACCGGGAGCATTTCGACCAGGAATTAATAATGACAGAATAAAATTTGTTTGCTTCATACACACCCAAGGTGGCAAGTTGTATGGAATCAAAATAACAGGCCAAATGCTATAGGAGACATTCATGGACCGGAAGGGGTTAAAACCATCCGTAGCCAACCCAAGCCTAATGTTGCGGCTATCTGAAGCAAACTCGGGATGCTTATGATCAAAATCCTTCCAAAGAAGAGAATCAGCTGGATGTCTAAGTAAACCATCTTTAGTGCGCTCTTCATCATGCCATCTCATGTCTTTGGAAGTTTTAGAGCATGCAAAAAGCCTTTGAAATCTCCTTTTTACGGGAAAATAGCGAAGAACTTTCCATGGAACTTTATGTACACGTTTCCCATCTACATGTTTTTTTTCGGATTTCCATCTTGACTTTTCACATGTGGGACATACCTCCGCATTAGCGTGATCCTTCCAAAAGAGAATGCAATCATTTTGACATGCATGAATGTTAACATATCCAAGTCCTAGGCATTTAACTGTTTTCTTAGCTTCATTGTAATTTTTTGACAATGCGGACCCATCAGGTAAAGCTTCTTTAAGTAGATCTAGTAGTAGATCAAAACTTTTATCAGTCCACCGTCCAAGCAATTTGAGGTGAAGAAGTCTAACTAGGAAACGCAGCTTCGAGAATTTCTTACACCCTGGGTATAGCTCTACGCTGTTATCATCAGCTAACTTTTGAAGAGCCTCTAAATCTTTGTTAGATTTCTCTAAACCACCATCGACCTCAAAATCCTCATCGTCATCTAAACCATCTGCTAGGTCCTGGAGCAAATTGGAAATGTCATCTTCATCCAAACTATCACTAGCCCCTGTTTCATCGCAATCATGAGTACTCACAAAAGAGTCATCCATCTCTCCATGATAAGTCCACTTAGTATACCCTTCTTGAAATCCATCACATATTAAGTGCACACACACATCGCTTTCTTCTTTCCACAAAGAGTTCACACACTTTCTACAAGGGCATAATATTTTGTTTTCGTCCGCTGAATTACAAAATGCAAAGTCTATAAATCATGCATACCCATCTATATAAACCTTTGTGTGCCTAAATATGATATCAATGTAGCATGTTAGCTCAAAAGTTCCAACCATACTAAACATTTTTTAAAGTACAAAAAAGGTAATATACCTAGGTTTATCCATCCACCTTTTATCCATGTTTCACCTTCACTACCAATGATGTAAAGCTATATAATTAATAAGTGTAGGGCAGGGGCAATCACCTACATCGCATAATTATGTATTGGTTGCATATAGTGGATCGGAGTATGCATAACACAAACATGAATAAATTACAAAAATGGTGCTATAGTGAAATTATAGGCTTTCATCAGGGAAGATGGTTGGAGAAAATGATACCTTGATTTTCAAGAAGCTCGCGCCTCTGATTGGGGTGTTTGATCTTTGTGGCTATGTTTGTTGAAATCTTCTAGTATAGCTCGTTGGTCTGCTTTCTTCAAGCCCTGTGACAACGACTGAACAGGAGCAGCAATCAAGTGTTTATCTCTAACTCATAATCTATCTCTAACATATCAGATTGGATTTAAAGTTTATCTCTAATATATTATATCAGCTTTAGTATTTAATCCGAATTTCTAATATTCTTCTTTTAATCTAAGCCGTTATAATCCGGCCCCACAAAATCAACGGCATAAATCTTTTATTTTTTTCTTGATTTATGTGAGAATTTCTTTGATTGATCTTGGCCGTTATAATTTGGTCCCACCGTTGATCGAACGGCTGAAATAATTTGGATGATGTGGATGAACGTGGTGGCTTCTTTTTCTCCTCCTTTATATATATAACGAGCAAGATGACCCACGCGTTTGCGCGGCTAGATTTGTGTTAAGATATATGGATAATATATCATATTAGATTTAGAGTTTATCTCTAATATATAGATCAGCTTCAATAGTTTGTTATAGAGATTAATATTGACCGTTAGATTTACATAATAATATCCATATTCAACGATATAGATTTTTCCTTTTTTCTATGATTAACGTGAAAATTTCTACTATTTTTGAGACGTTAATGTTGACCGTTAGATTTACATAATAATATCCATATTCAACGATGTAATTTTTTTCTTTTTTCTATGATTAACGTGAGAATTTCTACTATTTTTCGATTAACGTGGGAATTTCTAGGATTTTAGGATTAATGTGGTGGCTCCGTTTAACTCTGCTTTATATAGATAGATAGATAGATAGATGGTTTTTTTTAACAGCGCGCCCCAACTCTAAACTTCAAGTCTAAGTAAAACCATTTCTCAAACAGCTATGAAAAGCTACATCAAGAACAAGGTACACATAGAAGCAAAACTAGAGAGCGATCAACCAAATAATCACTCAAGATCAATCCATTAAACATGTGGTGGGCGTGATGATCGATGATCCTCATGAACATACCATCAAACACTTGGTGAGCGTGGAAGAAAATCAAGCTTTGTCAGTTCAATGCCAAAGAAACATTACTTTATCTTTTTGTTCAAAGCTCACAAAGCTATAAAAGACTTGTGACATCCTCTATTTTGTCGTATGTCACTTGTATTTTAGAAAACCCAAAAGTAAATTAAAAGGGAATTGTTATATACGAAACCTTATTTTAATTACTTCAAACTAAGGTTTAAGCAAAAACCCTAGAAGACCTTTTTGAAAAATTCTGAAAAAATTCCCAAAATTCCTAAATACCATGTTTTAGCCACCCTTCAAATTTCAACTCCAATGCCCAAGGCTAGCCTGTGTTTCCGCAGTGCGACGCCGTTCTGCCGAGAGCTCGTCGGCCCCATGAAATGACGAGCGAACGTGCTAGACCCAAGCCCAAACTTGGTGGAGACATATTTGAGGCCTAAACCTGCCTAGATCCAGAAGCCCAAGTCCAAATTCGTTTATTTGCAAAAATATCAAAAATAGTGGAGTTCTAAACCTATTAGGAGTAGAATTGAAGCCCAATTCAAGTTCTACCTATTGGAGGCCTGCCCTTGGTCGACTAGAGTAGTATATAAGCACCCCAAGACCCTCCCCTCAGAACCACAACTCGAGATCCACCCCAGAGCAACCCTAGCCGTCGCAAAACCCTAGCCCGAGGTGAGTTTTGGGGTATATCTCCCTGTTCTCGCCGCAAACCAGCTTGTAGAAGCCACCATTGCGTAGATCTCGTCGAAACGGTCCAGTTGAGTACTTATTTCATCGAAATCGGTGCAAAAACGAGGGAGATCGAGCTCGTCGGAGTTTCAGCTTGCGCCGCCGCCGTCCTCGCCGCCGACGGCCTCGGCGACCGTGCCCGCCGCCCGCATCCGCCACCGCCAACCTCAAGGCCACTGCCCCCAGCCGCCACTTTCGGCCCAGCGCCTACGTCCCCGCCACCACGCTGTCAAGGCCTCCATCACCGCGCCGCCGCCGATCCGCGCCGCCATCGCGTCCGCCTCGCTGCTGCCTCTCCGCTCCTGCGCCACGCCGCCGCCACGCCACGTCATCTTTGTGTCCGCCGCCGCCGCCAACCAACCAGAGCCAGCCGCTTGTCCCTTGTTGCAGCCCACGCTCGAGCTGGTCCGGTTTGGTTTGGTTCACCGGCTTTCTCGGTTTAAACCGATTTATTATTTTCAGCCTTTTCTGATTTTTGTCAAACTTCCAATATTTGTTTAGGGAGCATCCGAACTCCAAATTGGATGATTCCAGAGCCATTATTTTCCATAAATTCCCTAGAATTTTATGTATTTAATTAGGATATATGTTCTGTGGTGAATGTTGCTGTTCTTATGCATTTGCATTATTCGTATAGACCGCCCGTGTTCCCGGTGCTTGGCACTGTTCCCGGAGTTTCAAGGAGGAGACCCGCAAGACGCTGAGTACTACTAAGGCAAGATAGTTGCATCTTGCTGTCCCTAGTTTGCAAAACTCACCCGTTTATTGTTTTTATTTTTCTCATGCATAAAATGATGGGAAGGGTAGAAACCTAATATTCACATTGCGTCATTGACCCTGTGAATTAGCCATTTATTGCTGCCTTATTGTTATTCCTAGCCTATCCTTGTGCATAGATGCTAGTGCTCGTGGGTTATTAGTTGTTAGGTTATTCATCATTTATTAATCTTATGACTTGGTATAATTGGAGGTGCTGAGTTGCTTAATAACCTAATCAACTAAAACCTACGTGGCGTGTGTTGACTAAAGGTGGAATAGTAGGGTGGTTTTGTGAAATGTGGATTGTTGTGGAGGTAGTCACCTTGGTCTAAGGACTTTGGGCGTGTGCTTATCCGGCCAAACCATACAAGCGCAACCATAAGTGCTAGCTTAAGCATGTGTGCACCATGTGCTAGTCCTGGCTTAGTAGTTAGGGAAGACTGTTAACACACTTTATTTTGAAAAGATCGGGTTGCGGTCCGTTGGCTCAAGAGGGGACCCGAGTGTCTAAACCTTAGAGGGGGTATCGGTGTTAACAGAGGGAACTAATGAATCGCCTTGTATTGTTACTTGGTCTAGGCTCCTAAGGAAGAGCTAAGACACAAAAGTTTTACTCGGCTTATGGGTAAAGTGTGCACACTCTGCAGAGTTAAAACTATCATGATAGTCGTTTGTTGACACAAAAAATGAGCTTTTCGTGAACACACTGCAGAAGCGTCAATTCTAGGATTGCGTCGCAATTAAAGACCAAGCGTGCCGGTCAATTTGACCTGTAAATTGACAAGGAGAAAATCGTCAGTGACTAAACCCTAATCGGCTTTTGGAAGAGCCAGATCAGGTTATTTGGAATCGGCTTTAAAGGATCCGATTGCCAGATCTATCGGCTTAATGCCTAATAGAGCAATTTAAGTATAAATAAGCATTCGATCATAAATTCTCACTTATTTTTGGTATTTTTTATATAATATTAGCGATAAACCTTTAAATCAATGTATCAGATTAAACCAAGTAATAGATTGAATAGATTGGTCAGGCCAAGACAGTATTCAGATCTAAATTTAGATATAAAACAATAAACCGATTTAAAGATTCAAGACTAATATGGGTAAATACAATACTGATTAGCAAACATTTACACATGCAAAATCCTAAACAAGGCATACACAAGATCGATTAAACGAGGCAGTTGCATACATCGAATTTAGGAAAAACATGTGAAAACACTTGATAATCAGCATTGCAGGATAAACACACATTACAGATCGATTAGATCGAGACAGTGTAATATGCGAGAACACATTAAAGATCGGTAAATTCCGAGACAGTTTAACATGCTTTGTATACACGAGATCAAGGTGATGCAGCCATGCATACGGGTTATAAGGAGAGAATCGATTATCCCATCGAGATAGCTCTACCTGCGAGTTGAAACCTTTCGACGAGGTCGATCGGATTCGAGAAAGTAGTTTGAGTTTTGTGTATGATGTGTATCTTTCTCGATGCCTAAGGTCCTATTAATTTATACTATTACAAATTCGATACCGATACGACCTATTTTACCGCACCATAGAGATATCTTCCGATCAGATCGTATTTCTTGCAAAGTCCTCCAATTATCGGTATTCTTCAATATGCAATTCTTCTTTACCGATGAAGCCCATTTTCTGATTAGGCCCAATAACTCTGATATTTAGCCACTTCACCATATCCGATTTTCCTGCCAAATTTGGGTGTTAACACCGTTCCCACGGTTATGGGAGGGGAGGAAGGTCGTACATGGTAGTCTCATGTGTTTAATAATAATAATCTGATGGGTTGGTTTTGATTTTGAGTATTCGAGGCTTGTGCAGTTTTGCAGAGGGGCTTTCGAAGCCGAGCTCTGTTTATTACCTTGGGGAGTTCGTTCATCTTCATTAATTGTTCAACAAATGATTTTACAACACTTTAATTAATCTTGACTAGAATAGGTGTTTATGCAAATTAACCACCCTGTTCTTGTTATACCCGTGCATTCATATATAAGGATTCTTGCTGGGTAGCCGTGTACTCACTATACAAACCACGGATATATTTGTTCAGGAGAAGATTCTATTCCGGTTTGCCCGTAGGATCAGGAGAATTCTGTGCCGGACTTTGAAGAAGGCTAGCTATCGGAAGGGTTGGATTAGAGAGCATCGACATATCTAATATTGCATATCATTTGGATTTCCGCTACTCTGAATATTATTACTATACGGAGTTATGAGAACTATTGTAATAAGTGGTTGTGCTACAATTACTTTTGCATTTATCATAATATTTTCTTAGTTATGATGATTGTGTTGTGATGCTTGACCCAAGTAGCTCATGAGTTGCTAGCATTGATCTCTGGGACTAGCAATGGATCATGGGTAGATTCCGGTGAAGCCGGGGTTATGATAAGATTGGCCTGTTGTGATTAGACCTCTTCATGTAGCTAGGATGCGGGGGCCGTCCGACGCCCGTCAAACGTGCCTCCTGTCTGACGCCAGCGCTGGTCGTTGGATCTCCATCCAATGACCAGCGTTAGATCTTGAGCCAATTTTTTTGTTTTGCCATGTAAAAAAAATTCAAAACATTCAATAAAAATCAGAAATATTCTCTAATCAATGTCATGTCCCACATGTATTTTATTCGGATCAGCATGACCAATATTCATTTTTATAAACGTTTTTTAAAGGATAACCTAGATGTATAAATGTTGTATATCAATATAAAACATATATTTTGTGAATAGAGAAATGTTTTTATTTAATTTTTTGAACTTTTTTACATGACAAAACAAAAAAAAAAATTGTCTCAAGATCTAACACTAGTCGTTGGATCGATGAGGCGCGGCGGACGGGCGTCGGACGGCCCTCGTGTCCCCACCCCCGCCGAACGGCCCCCTATATCATGTGGTCTGATCATTCTACAAGAAGTTCTTCTCTCTTGTTTGATGGCATATGTGGTTGCGGCGAAATAACAAGATCTTTTGTTCAAACTTGCAATCCTTGTCAGTTGCAGCCTTCAAAATTTTCTTGTTGATGCAGTTGCTTCATGCAGGAGGGAGTGAATCCTAGGAGGCATTACTCAATGGCTTTGTACATTAAAGTTTGATTTTTGTTTGCTCGTTTTCTTTCAGAAATACTATTGAACGGTATACCATTCCAACAATATATATAGGTGTTTCATATGGTATTTCATGTAATCTTGTATGAGCATTTTCATATGAGTTAACTTCACGCGATGTTTCACGATGAAACACATATACCATATTGTTTCAATGTATATCATTCACTAGTAGTTTTTTTTCTTTTAATCCAGTTTCCTGACAATGGACATACCCTTTTGACGAATAATACATGCATACGGCTAAACCTGCGGTCTCTCCTTCAAAAAAAATTGGGAATCTTTGCTAAAAAAAATGGGGAATCCGGGCAGGGTAGTGATCAGTGATGCATGCATGATGCATATCCATGCAATGATGGCACGGTTTAGGATGATCAACGGAAGATCCTATTTATGGGGTCAGTCAGTCAGGTCAACTTTGGCGCACCCATCGGGTGGGGGGTACTGGGGAGGGGTAGCTCCTGCCTCCTATATCTACCTGGCAGTAAGAGACAAAGGGCCAGGTAGCTGGATGGGATGCATGAGCATGACATGGCAGCCGAGCTGACTGACGGATATTGCAGCCTACACACTTGCACGTACGGAGCATCGATGGATCGCGTCGGATCCGACCGGTGCCTACATAACCGTGACAAAAACAACTCTTTTTTTCTCCCACATCGGCCGGGTTCTACATGCCACAATGTGTACGTGCATGCATGACGTGTCGACGGCTGACTGGTTTGTCAATTCATTCTTGCCTGCATTGTAGCCGAACCAAACCATGGATCAAAGAGGAGTGATGCCGATGGATGGCTTGATCAAGTCGCTCAGTGGCCATTCTCCCTTCTCACTTCTATTTTCTCTCTCCTCTCCCAATTCTCCCGATCCGATCCACGGATCCAGGAGGCGCAACCGACGGCGGCGACCCGACGGCCCGGCCGGCGGCGGCGTGGTGGCGACCGAAGGCGACCCGACGGCCCGGCGGCGGTGGCGATGGTGACCTCGCCACGCCACGGCCCGGCGAAGCCGCAGCAGCGGCGCCAGCGTCGCCGTGCCTACCTCCACCTCCCCATTATCGGCCCCGCCGCTTCTCGCGACGCCCATCGTCCACCAACGCCGTCGTGGTGGCCGCCGCCAGAAGCCGCCGCCCAGCGATCCGTCCGTGGTGGCGGCGGCTTACTCCGATCCGTCCCGTCCGCGCCGCACGGATTGCTGGCGGCGGCACGGCTGCTTCGGCGAGGCGGTTCCGCGGTGTTCTAGCGCTGCTACATGAGGCAGTGGCGTGGCGGTTCCATTACTTTTGATTACTGGAAAGCAATGCGAAGTAATCGATCTGTGTTGATTACTGGAAAATGATTTAGCCTGTAATGCGAAGTAATCGGCCTGTGAATGTATTTTTCTCCTTTTTAAGAATGTGATTTTGGAGGGAATGGAAAGTAATCAGGATGGAATCTCAATTCATATCAGTTTTTTGCCAAAAAAAAATGGCAGTAATTGAATTACTGTTCATTACTGTCGAAAGGCGAAATTAAGGAAAAGTAATCGGGCTGGAATCTACAAAACATGGGTTACTATCATACGTACAACACATTCATCTCGATTACTAGTAATTACGTTCAAATCAGAATCATGTTCAAATTGATATTTATAAAATATTTCAGATTAATATGGCAACCAAGATCTTGTTTTGTTTCAAAAAATACCAGCAATAAGATATTGGAAAGTATTTGGTCATCGGATCTACGAATCAAAAATTAAATCGAAAAAACGAGGTAGAATACGTTTGAAAACGGGTAGTTAATGCTCCCACAATTCTAAGCACCACATGCAGACCTATTTACTTACCAGTGCTAAATTCAGTTTGTTTAAATTACTATCAGTTACTGTCGAATCTGGACGCGCGCTCGTCTGGTTTTTGGTTGGTGCGCTTGCTGGAGAGTGTGGTTGCGGATAGATTAAACCTAATCTACACCCAGGGGTAGATTAGGGGCTCCGTGTGTGTGTATATATAAAGGGTAGGGAATAATGCTTTCCGAAAAAAAGTTAAGGCTCAACACAGTGCGGAACGTTGACACTTGACATGACACCTCAGTCTAAAACCGACCAATTAACTCACATGCTTTACTTACGCGTACGTGCATTCAGACGAGGAAGGCATTAGCAGCTACGGGTGGCGACTGGCGAGTGAGTGGCAGCATCCTATTTGGCCATGTCACATGCATGAAGCCACTGTGGTGAGCCTCTTGGACGGCTACCCATGCATGCACAGCTAGCTGAAGCTAGCTAGCTCAACATGCAATGCAACTGTATATGCAAGGAATTTTTTTTTGAAAAGTTATATGCAAGGAATTGAAGAAGAACCACAGCTAGCGACTGCAGGCCACGCACTGCCAGTGTATGCTCTCTCAGTGAATTAGTTCCCACTGATTGATATGATCGTGCAGTGTTAAGTCCCCTTTTCTCACGGAGGCAGTGAGCTAGGTCTCACTAGGTCTTGGTTGATTCTCCATTTGGTTCAGTTTGGTTTGATTGAGACAAAACATTAAAACATTTTATTACATAAAGATTAAATAACAATTTTAAAAATTATTTGAAATCTTTTTAAAAGTTTTACAAAGGTTTTAAAAAATGTTATGAAATATATTATACTAAATGGTCCGAAAAATAATAATTTTTAATTCAGCTGAACAAATTAAACCAAACTAAACCAAACCATGGATCAAAGAGGAGTGATGCCGATGGATGGCTTGATCAAGTCGCTCAGTGGCCGTGCTCCCCATGATCCGTGCATGTCGCTTTCCATGGAAAAGCCAGCCACTTCTCATTGGGGAGCATGCATGGAATAATCCCACATTTATATATACTTAATTTATTATTGGGGGAGGGAATTAGGCCCGAGATGTGACCAGCCGATCACTCAGCTTGGCCTCCTTGGTTTTATTAGAGTGTAGCATGCGGCATGCCACCCATCCAAGTTGCTTTCCATTCGGTTTGTTTAATGATCAGTTAAGCACTAATCAGAAATAATTAGCGATCACTAGTAGTATTTAATTGTGTGATTGGCAGTAGAGTATATGTTGCTGTTGGGCTTTGTTCCAATCATCTTTTCTCGTTTTTTTTTTTATAAAAAAACCGCAAAAGCTTGCTATATTAATAAGCCGAGATGAAATACTCAGAAGCGAAACAAACGATCGAGTGCTTCGGAATATGTACAAAGACAATTTTTTTTAAAAAAAAAGAAAACCAAAGCCCAGGCAAACTAAGGCTTACTCTCTCGCGCCATAGCTTAATGCCTTAATTACTAATTAACCTACTGTCTTCAATAACTCTGCCAAATATATAGCTGGGCGTAAATTCTTCTCTCATATTATAAGAGTTGTATATACTTCTTTGCAGACGGAAACATTTTCGTCATCTAATTAAAGACGTGATCAGAACTGAACACTAGCTTGTTTGATCTTGGCACGCATGCATGCTTGCTTGCCGGGAAGCTAACCGGCCGGCGCACAGGGCTGATGGGCGATCGATCGCAGTGGCGTGATTGCCCAATGCCCAATATTCACAACTAAAGCTGCTGCCTTCTGCCGTGGCTCCCATTGTTAACAGCAGTTCTAGATTGAGGCGTGCAAGTGTGCAACTTGCTGCATGCATGTTCTATGCTCGTCATGTCCTTGCCCAACCACATAAAAAGAAGGCTCTATAGAAAATTTACCAGGCCTAATATATTAGCTAGGCCTTGTTGATTGTCGATTAGAGAATAACACTGGTCAGCTAGGTAGCTAGGTAGCTAGCTAGCTAGGCTGGTCCTCTGGCCGGGACATGCATGAGTACTAGACGTCCGTCCTAGGTTGGGGCCATGCAAGCGTGGCTGATCACGTATTTAACAGTGCCAAATTAGCGGAATCTGGCCCATGCATGAGCATGACCAATCCCTCTCTGACTAGACCTGGGAATTGGGCCGTGCCGGGCCGGCACGGCATGGGCCCGTCGTGCCTCGGGCTGCCATGTATCGGGCCGGCACGGCCCGGTCAACACTTCGGGCCATGCCGGGCCGGCAAGGACTGCCAAAAGCCAGGCACGGCACGGCCCAAAAGCACGGCGGGCCGACTTCGGGCCGTGCCGGCCTGAGCACGGCACGCCGGACAAAACAGAGAGATAAATGATTTTTTATAAATTTATACGTTACTTAAATGAAAAAGTTGTCTATACAAAAAAGATGCATCTCGACATTATCTACAACTTTCATGTAGAACATAAATTCATCTGAGCAGCAGAATATCTCGAAAAATGTTAATTACCGAAATGGGTCATGTGGGTTCGCAAACAGCCAGCGCACTAAATATTTTTTATAAATTTATGAATTGCTCAAATGAAAAAGTTGTCTATACGCAAAAGATGCGTCTCAAAATTCTCTACAACTTTCATGTAGAACATAAATTCATCTGAGCAGCAGAATATCTCGAAAAATGTTAATTACCGAAATGGGTCATGTGGGTTCGCAAACAGCCAGCGCACTAAATATTTTTTAAAAATTCATTCATCGATCAAATGAAAAAGTTATCTACATAAAAAAGATGCGTCTTCAAATTCTCTACAACTTTCATATAGAAACAAAATTCATCCGAGCAACAGAAAACCACCAAAAATACAAATTACTGACTCGTGTCTCAGTTCGGGCCGTGCCGGCCCGAGCACGGCCCAAATGTTCGGGCCGTGCCGGTTTCTCAGGCCCGGCACGGCCCAAAAAATTTCGTGCTGCGCCGTGCTTTGGGCCGGCAATATCGGGCCGTGCTCGGGCCGGCCCAAAAAAGCACGGCCCAATTCCCAGGTCTATCTCTGACTCTCGCTCTATTCTTGTCGGTGCATGCATGGAGGATGGAGCCATGGACACCACGTACGCACGGGCTGGGAGAAAGAGATCAGAGATGCGACTGTGCGATCGGCAGCATGTGAGCTTCGCGAGCTCAGGGTCCCACACGCAGAGCACTGCATGGGATTCACTAATGGACGTGCGCGCGGGGACGCAGAGTGAAATTCATAGTTTCAGAATTTCAAAACTTTGAAATCTTTTACCATTGCATTTTGTAGAAATTTTTAAGTTGATTTTTTTAATTAGAGAGAGCAAGGGAGGAGGGGAGGTGACGTGGATGCAAATTTCATTTAATTTTAAAAAGGCATATATACCTGCCAAGCATGCATACACGGGACAAGAAAATGATAATGGTCTGCTAAAAATGACAAGAAAATGATAATGGTCTGCTGAAAATGATAATAGGCTGCAGGCACTCCGAATGAAAAATATTTATTGTTTAGAATAACACAGCTTTCTTGAGTCTTAAAAACAAATTCTAAATCCTTGTTCCACCGTGAATTCTCTCACTCCCTCTTCACCTATTTCATCGATAAATTAATTTCTCTTGCTACGATTATGAGGTACGTAGACAATACATATATATAACGGAAATGCTTCAAACCGAGCGTCCGATCCGTCGGACGCCCGGCCTAAGCGCGAGTACAGCCTGCGGCGAGTAGCGCAGCACATGCACGTGAATAGACAGCGAACCACCATCTGCTAGAGCAACGTGATTAGACACATGCAAAAACTATTCACTTGGGCATGCAAAAGGCCCACATAAGATAGCACATGCATCAGGTCATATGTGTGGATCACCTCCTAACTTCTTTTTTTTTAATTGCCTGGTGTATAGTAGGTTAGCAAATGTGCGTTTTATTTAGGTTCTTTTTCGATTTCTCATTTTTGTATCTTTTTTAGTTGAAGTCCAAATCGCGTAATACAAATTTTATAATTCATCTAAATTCCTAATGAACTCAATTTAAATAATTTTCTATTTTTTCTATTTTTTATAAATTTTTTATCTTTGTTGGTAACATTTGTTCCAGCAGACGAGATATATTTGTTCTAGGAGGCTATACTTATTGTTCCAACAGACCAAACTCATTGTTCCAATAGGTATATAAGTTGTGGTCCATCAGACTAGACATATTGTTCCAATTGGTTTAGTCTATTGTTCCAGCAGACCAAATACATTGTTCCAATAGGTATACAAGTTGTTTCATCGTACTAGACTTTTTTGTTTCCAATTGGTTTTAACATATTGTTCCAGCAGACCAAATACATTTTCCAATAGATATACAAGTAGTTCTATCAGACTAGACATATTGTTCCAATTGGGTCTAGCCTATTGTTCCGATTGGGTTAGCCTATTGTTTCAGCAGACCAAATTCATTGTTCCAATAGGTATAAAAATTGTTCCAGCAGGCAAGATTGATTATTTCGAGAGGCTGGACTCTTTGTTTAGTAGGCAAGATAGATTGTTCCGAGAGGATAAACTCATTGTTCCAATAGGCAAACTTTATTGTTCTAGTAGACAAACTTTATTGTTCTAGTAGACAAAACCTTATTTGTTCCAGAAGGCAAAAGCTATTGTTCCAAAAGGCAAAAGTTATTGTTCCAGTAGGCAAAGCTCAACTGTTCCATTAGGGCAAACTTTATTGTTCCAGTAGGCAAACTTTATTGTTTCAGTAGGCAGGAGAGTCGACTGCCAGTTACCGTCTCGACGGCCACCACAGAGCCGTCGATACACATCCATTAGTATCGACGGTCAATTACTAACCGTCGATACACATGGGACACTCTCGACGGCCAACCAATCAGACGTCGACAGTGCTTGGAGTAGCCACATGGAAGTGTCAGAGGCATGACAGCGTCTATGTTGTGTCGACGGCCAGCCGTTAAGCCGTTGATAAAGGGAGCACCGGAAAGTCAGTGTCGACGGCTATATGGTGGCCGTCGACAGAACTATTCCTAAAAACATTATAATTCCTGTTTTTTTAATTTTTTTTTTTGATTTAAAGCTCATTTCAAATTTCTTTGAGGTTTTTATGATATGTAGTTAAATGATGCGAATGTCGTGTTGATGAAATGTATTTTGCTATGTGGGCCCACCAATGACAGTGTCGACGGTTTGCCCGTGCCACGTCACCACGAGCCTGCCTAGGTGGTGGGACCCACTTGCTCTCTATCGACAACTAATTTGGGGCCGTCGATACTAGGGCGCCCTTACGGCAAACGGCGTCTGGTCGATCTGTGTCGACGGCTGTAACGTCAGCCGTCAAGAGTAATAGTCTCGACGGTCAGGCCGTCGAGATTGTTGCTCTCTCTCGACGAAGTGTCCTCGACGTCTATGTCTCGACGGCTGGCCGTCGATACTAATTTAACTTGACGGTTTTGGTAGCTTTCTCGACGGTGTAAACCGTCGAGAGTGTGGCAGTCTCCTGTAGTGGCGACGGAGGGGCAGGAGAAGAACTCCGAGAAGCTGCGCTTATAGAAGTTGATGATGACACCGCCGACGGAGTGGGCCGGAGGTCTGCCGTGCACAGCACGGCGCAGTCGTCGACGACGGCACGAAACGCGGCGCAAGGCAGCGGAGGACGTCGGCGAGCACGTCGAACGGGCAGCAGCGCCGCCAGGTCCTGATGCTGCTGCTACTCCATCCCTTGCTCGCCGATGGCATCCTCCGTGTAAAACAATCGAATAAGCTGATTTGAGGGACAAGCTCACCATCATAAACGCATATGTGAAAACAGGAAGAGCCGAGGAGACGCCAGGCACACGGCCCAGCACGCCACCATAGGAAGAGCCTAGGAGACTCTAGGCACACGCCCCAGGAGCACACCCGCTCCGTCCGCTCCGGCCAACTATCAAAGCGGACCCCCCAAGCGGCCTCCACCACGGCGCCCACCCGTACGTCATCCCTAGAAGGGCGTGCGGTTCCCCCTATCTTCTTCGTCCCGACCTTCGCGCGCAGTGGTGGAGCCCGACGCTGGATTCCCCTTCCTTCTTCCCCTCCTTCTAGGCCTGTCTTGGTGGAGACTGCCTGGAAGGGACCGCTCCGTGTTTGGCTGGATCCGCGGGCAGGAGGCTTGGATCAGGCGTTGTCAGCCGGAGCGGTCGGAGTGGGGTGTGCTCTAGGGTTGTGGGTCCGGTGGCCTCGTAGCTCGGCGAAGCTCGGCACCGACATCTTCTCCTTCTTCCCCCTCCCTCTAAGCCCGCCTCGGTGGAGGCCGCTTGGGGGTCCGCTTTGGTAGTTGGCCGGAGCGGACGGAGCGGGTGTGCTCCAGTGGCGTGTGCCTGGCGTCTCCTCGGCTCTTCCTGTGGTGGCGTGCTGGGCCGTCGCCCGTTCTTCAGCGATGCTGTGTCACCTGTCTATACCTTGGTCCCATCCTCGTCTTCTTGCCCTCCCCTCCCTGCGAGGTGCTCGATGGCGTCGTTTGGTTTCTTCCTGGGTAGAGGTGGGTGTTGGCTAGCGTCGCCTTGGTGGCGTGGCGTCTGGTCTGTTTCGCTTCCCTTGCGCGGGCCATCCAGCGTGGTGGCCCCTCTCTGGCGGCGTTGGCTGATGACCTTTCTCCGGCTGCGTCCCCGTTCTCCGCCTCTTGGCTCGGTCCCGTCCTCGCTGTCTAGACCCTCCCTTTCTTCGAGGTGTCGGATGGCGGGGGTGGCCTCTTCCGTGTCCGCTGGTGGTGCTCGTCGACGCTCTCCGGCTCTACGTCTTCGGTCGGCGGCTCGGTCTTCTGTTGTTGTTCACCCTCGGAGGCCTATGTACGCTAGCGGGCCAGGTCTTGGGCGAAAGCCCCGCCTTTCAGGCTGGTGTTGGCGTCACCCTTGTGTCGTTTCCCTCGTTGGAGGCATCACCATTTGGACCTTGTCATGTTTTGGGTGAAAACCCTAGCGGTTTAGTGACGGCGGCGAGTCTTCCCCGTCGCTATCTTGTTGGAGGCGTTGTGGTTGCCGTTCTAGCGTTATGGGCTTCCGCTGGGTCTGCTGTTGCAGGAGTCACTTGCTGCTGTGTGAGTGTTGGTTGGGTGTCCGGCAGTGGCCGGTGTTCTTTTCCCTTTTTCTCTCCTGTCTCTCTCTCCTGTTCTGCTTTTGTTATAGGCGGCAGCGGGGGGCTGCTTTCTTTCCCCTCTGTAGGTGATGTCCCCGGTCGTAGCCGGTGGTGTGTCTGGCTTTGGCCAGGTTTGCAGCGGAGCGCTGTGGTTGTACCCCGTGCGTGTATGGGTTTTACTTTATTTTCTCCTTCTGATCAATGAAATAGGACGACAGTTCTCCTGCCCCTCTTTCAAAAAAAAAAATAAACGCATATGTGTGTGTGTGTGTGTGTGTGTGTGAAGAAGGCTAGCTCTGTATTTGTCCATGTATGCGCATGCGTGCCTTGCCGGACAAGCCACAATTAAGCCACGGCCAAGGCAACTAATCTTTATACCTTTACAAACGTGGTTATACCATATTGGAAAAAGTCCACTTTTCCCCCTGAACTATTGGCGCGGTTTGATTTTCCCCTTGAACTTTAAAACCGGGTAAACAACCCCCCTGTAGTATCCAAACCGGACAAATTACCCCCTTGCACCAAATCCATCCCGGTTTTTGCTGATGTGTAAGTGGTTTTGGGTGACATGGTGTCCATGTGGCATTTTAGAAAAAAAGAAAAGGTTATTAAAACATAGAAAAGCACTAAAATCTTAGAAAAACAAAATTAAAATCGTACCACATTTTTTTCTAGTTTTTTCTGGATTTTTTCTATTTTTTTTGGATTTGTTTAATTGTTTCTAGATGATCGATCTACTGTTTCTGGAATTTTTTTTAAAAAAAATCCCAATTTTTTTTTTTACATTTAACTTGGATTTGTTTTGGGCTGGGTACGATTTTAGTTTTGTTTTTCTAAGATTTTAGTGCTTTTCTATGTTTTAATAACCTTTTATTTTTTTTTCTAAAATGCCACATGGACACCATGTCACCCAAAACCACTTACACATCAGCAAAAACAGGGGTGGATTTGGTGCAAAGGGGTAATTTGTCCGGTTTGGATACTACAGGGGGGTTGTTTGCCCGATTTTAAAGTTCAGGGGGAAAAATCGAACCGCGCCAATAGTTCAAGGGGTAAAAGTGGACTTTTTCCTACCATATTAGAACCCTTAAGCGTGCTGTTTGTTTCACACTCCGGCGATGGATTGGAGATCCCACTGAGTTATAGCTACTGGGCCAAAACACAAGGATGAAGAACGTATCCAAGCCGAGGTTAGTCCTGAATTAAGTGGGCCGCCAATAGAGCCCACTTTCGAGCGGAACAGATAACACCTCGTCATGCTATACCATTACTAGACCGGCTAATAATAAAAAATGAATCTTAGAGCGCGAGTTAGGGCTTTCGTTTGTACTTATATATAGGATATCCTTGCGTAAATTATGATCTTGAGAACTACCATTATCCTTATTACTCTATACCAAAATTGCTGGAAATCGAGTGGCTAGCTCAACCCACTACCACATGAACACTTCAGTCCAGTCCACCATCACCAGTGAAGGTGATTTGTTCCAATAGTTTAAAGTGCTTGTTCCATTAGTACACATCACTTGTTCCATTAGTTTAACGTGTATGTTCCATTTCTTATAGCACATTTGTTTTGTTCCCACGGTTCAATTAATTTGATTTGTTCTATTAGTTCAAAGTGCATGTTCTAGCCCTACATTTCACTTGTACCAGTAGTTCAATATGCTTTTGTCATTTCCGTATAGCACATTTGCTTTGGTCTTGTAGTTCAATTCATTTGTTTGGTTCAATGTGTATATTTATACATTAGTTTTTTTACTTGTTTTGAAGTGCACCACGAAACAAAAGGGAGTGAACTTCCAAAACAAGTGCGGAACAGGCGTCCGATTTTTTAGACAGATTGAACGTCTAACCGCTAGTTCATCCAATAATACATGCAATTTAGTGGGAGAGCTAATTTATCTAAAGAAATTCTTGTCGTGAAATGGACGCGCGGAATATATGTACCAATCCGGACAGTCCATGAACAATCACAAAAGCATACTAAGCCAGGCAACTATATTTATGTGCATATAATCCACACTAGAACATATATGTGTGTGTGTGGGGGGTGGTTCCATGCATGCATGCACAAACAATTCCAGTTCCAGCTTCCGGGAAATTAATTCAGGAATCTGGAACGGATTGGAGGCGCCACCCGCGCGGTCTTGCCGTCTTGCACATGCATGTTCCTAGTTCCTTCGTCTGGTCCACGTACGGGGAGCACGCACGCACACATACGCACGCGCGCTAGTCAGCATGCAGGCATCTTCTCCATAGAAATGTACATGCCAATGTAGTTTGGCCACTTCTGATCTTGCAGAAGAAGTAGAAGCATACATATCGTCGTATAACGTAGTAGAATTAATTAACAGCTGACTAGAGCTTACAAGCCCGCGCGGCGTATAACTCTGCACATGTATTCGCGACTCATCTACTGAAGATGTATTTCCACGTCAACAAGGGATTCCTTTCTCATGTGTATATTCTACTACTGGCATGCAGTTATGCACATGTATTTCCACGTCAACGAGATCGATCCCTTTCAATGTGGTATGCAGTAGTACATGCACATGGTGCTTACGGCATGCCCGGTAAGCACCCAGCTGGTCGATTATTAATTTTTCCAAAGTCTCTCTTTCCTCTAGGATATTTTTACAGATGCAGCCTAAGTATATTCGCTCATTCATTACATAGAAAATTAGGATGCTGCCCTGCTAACTTGTAGCGAAGTCTCACTTAACTTTTTAAACTTAAAATAATTTCGGTTCTTAAACTTATTGTATATGTTTGCATTGCAGCCCAAACATCTATTAGAGTTTTTGTTGAATATTGAGGTGGTTGCTCACATGCCCATTGAATGTTTACGTGTCCAGCCACATATGCAATTAACCTATGTGACCGCCACGTTGCGTTATCTAGCTTCCTCCTCTCTCTGTCTTAATCTCTCACTCAATCTCTCTCTTTCTCTTCCATTGTTTAGGATGCTAATGAGACTTATAAGTACAAGTTCAAGAGGTATCATCATGATTTTCTCTTCATTCTCATCAAGGACAATGAATATAAACTGAATTTTCCTAATCATCAGTCAACTTAAAGCACACCTTGATTCTAGTCGGTTCCTCCACCATGGTTTCAATCATCTTCTACAACACCAGCGTATCTCCCAATGATGGTTTGGGGTTCTTTAGGCCCCTTGGCTTAGAGGTAGACCAGGGCGGTGGAGACCTAGTGGTGGTTTATGGTGCCAGTGGGGTAGTGAGATGGAAACGATGTTTTCTAAGATACGGATTCAGTGGAAGGGCAACAGGTGAAGTCGGCTAGAGCATTTATGATCGGAGTACTATCATTGGGTGATGATGGATGGGGTGGTGGCAACAAGTGGCACCGAAGATGAGGAAGGAACCAGATAAGGGCGCATTGCCAGAGAAGAGAAGTCATGGTTGAGGAGAGCAGAAACACTAATGACATAGAGGAGGAAGATGTGCGGAGGACTAACCAAGGAGAACTATAAGCGGTCAGCAACATGGGGGCAGATGCTAGATGTACAGCTAGTACGGTGGTTGTTGGGGCATGGGTGTGCATTAGGTTTATAAGGAGGGAGGGTGGGGATCCGTTGAATTGAAATACAACAGTTTATGTGACCAAATAATTTTTTTTTTCGAAATTCGAAATTCTACTAGCGAGTAACTTGATATAGACCCATGCATGCATCAACCTAAAGCTGAAAGTCACGTCGTTCAGTTCCGTTCCTTTTCATATATACGACTTAGGTTTATGGTCATTTATCCAAGCTAAATGTTTTGTTTTTTTAGAAAATTGCTATTTAAAAAACTTACTAAAACTATTTCTTAAAACCCTATCAGCAATTTATTAAACGAAATGTTCCAAATTTTGCACTATCAAAAACGAACTTTTCCCTTGGTTCAAAAGGAAGAGGTCGGGCAATTAAACTTTCAACTATTAAGAGCATCCGTAGCAGATACTTTAAAATACTGTAACTTTGGATAGAGTATCTGAAGGAGAAAAAAAAATAGAATTAGTGTAAAGTGTGAAAAAAATAGGTTCTGTTTTTTAGCTATTCTGAAGGGCTAAACAGCTGAACGACTGAAATGACTGAATTTCGAGAACTTCTCGAGGTAGTCTATCGAGATCGGATCCATTTCATTTGACTTGCTTTTTGAAGCGTTAGCACCCACATTCGAAACAACGAAAAAGGGGCTTAAAAAAATCAAATCACGTCCTTTCAAAATGTAGATGAGCCGTTAAGCTGAAAAGGACTGAGCCTAGGCCTTATTTGTTTCGACTGAAAGTTGCTAAAAGATTTAATCTGAAAAAGTTGCGACCCTTCGAGGAACTTCTTGGAGAGTCTAAAAAATCATAAAATAATTATTTGAAGAACTCTAAAAAGAACCATTTAAAACCTCATAAAAATAACCACAAAACAGGAATAAGGTCTTAAGATCGGAAGGACGAAGGAAGTAGCTGCGAAACAGGGTGCCGATGCTCTAATATCTGGTGGTTCTTGGAGTGTTGGACGCGATTTGTGGCGTCTCCGTCGCCACAGCGTCTACGGTCTACGTACCCCAGTCCGTGCGAGCTTGGACTTCGATTTCCCGCCATTATTTTAATTTTATTTCCCCCCTCATTTCGGAGAGGCATCAGCTCATGGCATATTGATCTAATGATCTGCAATATTTATTAACGTTTAATTATCACGAATATACATGTTTCAATTTCAATGGACCAGTATCTGGCAAGCGTGCACGCTCCAATTATGCTTGATTTATCTGCTATCGAATTTTTCCGATCCGGGCAATATATCAAGATCGATTTGATCGGATAACATATACTACCCCTCCGTTGAAAAGTATAAGGTGCATAACTTGAATGGATTTGTTGAGAAATAAAATAAGGTGTTTTCAACTATATATGATCCTCTTTTTCGCTGTTTTAATTCAGCATTGTTTGTAGTTGAAAAAATTAAGAACATTTAGAAGGAGGTATATATATGGAAAGGCTAAATATAAATTTTCGAGATTTTTTTTTAAAAATAAAATAAAACCGCCAAACAAAGATGGCCTGTATCTTTATTTATTATCACCAACCATCTAAATTTATTCATTAGTATACCCACACAAAGTATTCTCTCTTAGCTTTCTAAGTTAATTATACGATCGAGGACATGTAGGTTATTTTCAGGCACTCTTTGATGCCTTGTTTAGTTTTAGGCCTTGTTCTGTTGAGCTGATCTGAACGGTTGATCGGCTGAATGGCTGAAATGACTGAACTTCGAGAGCTTCTCGAGGTAGTCTTGAGATTCAGATACATTTCGTTTGACTTGCTTTTTAAAACGTTAGGACACAGTGCGAAAACAACGAAAAAATGGACTAAAAAACTCAAAACATATGTGTTTTCAAAACGTAGATAAGTCGTTAAGCTGTTAAGCTGAAAAGAACTGGGACTTAGTTGGGAAATTTGACCACCTTTGAAAGTGGTATGAAAAGGCTAAAATAAACTATTAAAAAATATTTTTGAGATCTTTGAGAAAATTTTACAAAGTCCCAAACAATTATTTTTAAAAATTAATATAAAAATAATAAAAATTGCAAACCCAACTAAAACTAAACAAGGCATCAACGAGGGCCACAATCACCACCTTTTCAAATTTATTATCGCCTTAATCCTCATTCAAAGTAAAATACTCTAACTAGCTGGGTCATGCTCTCGTAACTAGTGATTTGTTATTTTTAATCGTGTTCCAGAGCTGCTTAATTACCCCTGAGTCAACTTTATTTTTAGTAAACACTGTCTCAATCTTAGCGTATATACAAACGACAAAGTTAATTACTCCTGAGTCAATGTTAGATCTTAGCATTAGCTGGCCATTGCTTAACCCGGTTGTCTGCTGCTGCTGCGAGTCTAGAACACAATTACTAGACATAGTACATAGTACATAGTACACAAAAGATTAGTTTATTTATGTTGCTTTCATCTTCCTCAAACAATTACTAGACATATAATACGTTCGCCGCATCCGCTAGAGGGCAAATTGGCAACGGCGCTAGCTAAATCAACCTTTATGCCCTGGCAATATCCCTCTTGGCTTCTTCTTTTTCGATTTGCTTGCGCACGCCAGCACTATTTACGAGCACCATCGATATCGAGGTCCTCAATTTTAATATTCATTTCATGTACTCCCTTCGTTCTAAACTGTAGTTTACTGTTGACTTTTGGATATTCTATTTGACCATTCATCTTATTTAAAAAATATATGTGAATATATTTTATTTTATTATGATTAGTTTTATCATTAAACATACTTTAAGCATGACTTATATTTTTCATGTTTGCACTAATTTTTTTAAAAAGAAGAATGATCAAAATACGTGTTCAAAAGTCAACAGTGAACTATAATTTGAAACGGAGGGAGTATTTTTTAAGGAAAGCTGTTGGAAAAACGAATTTATCATAAATGCAGTGTAAAATGTAAAGACAATAATTTCTTATTTGCTTTAAAAGTTAGTCTAATCCACAATATGTTATTATTTTTTGAACTTCTCTGTTCGTCTTTGTTTCGTTAACTTTCTTCCTTATGCATCCGTCGACCCCGTTAGATTCATCCGTTAGAAATTAAGCTCCACTAATGCCTAAAATATCCCTTCCATAATTTATATTTAAAACTTCAAAAACACTACATGCCGGTAGTCCGACACGTCGGACTCGCGCGCGCGTAAAACACGCCCCGCACAAACTGCTTCCCGCGCCGTGCAAACTGCTTCCCGTGCGAATTGCTTCCTAATTGCATGCAATGACACAAGCTGACGTCAGCTAAGATTCCGTTTTGTATTTTTTTCGGAGACCATAAATTTTGATCGGGTGCTCTAATCCACCAACCGTTTGTACCAACATGTTCCTCGTATTTTTATGAACAAAACAAGACGTATGTTGCCATGTAAATTTTGATCGGGTTTCCTTAAGTTTCATAGTAGATCATCAAGTTTCATTAGTAGGTTCTAAGTGTCATTAAGTTTCATCAGGTTTCATCCAGGTTTCATCTGGCGCTCGCCTTCATCAATATGAGGGCCAAGGTTCATCAGTACACAGCCAAGGTTCAGCCAGTACACGGCCACGATTCATCAGTACATGGGTCAAGATTCATCAGTATATGGAACAAGATTCATCAACACATAGGCCAAGGCTCAAGTTTCAACCGTGTTTGTCAAATTCTATTAGTAATTATTTAAGGTTCACTAGTGTACGTGTCAAGTTTCGTAAGTGTGTTTTCCTAGTTTCACATAAAAAAGTGAAAAAGTGAAAAATTCATAAAAACTAAAAGTATTTAAAATGGGTTGCCCTCGATTTTAGAAGAATTATGAAACTTATTCCATGCAATTTGAACACTGTTTGAATTTTATAAAAAAATCAGAAGTTTAATTGAAAAATTATCAACTGCACATCTAGCCAATGTCCGCCTTTCTCTCGTGCACGCGGGGGTGGGGCTGCGCTTGGATGCGCGCGCTGCTGGCGATCCGATGGGCGAGGCGCGTCCGATCCAACGCGCTGGCGCCGAACGTCCGGACGCTGGCGCCTGTCTTTAAAGTTTTAAAACATTTTATCTCGAACATCTTAACTCCAAATTGAGCAATTTAAAATTTGTTTAAAAACATGTTCTACTTGTTATTCGAATTTCATAATTCTCTATTTTTTCTTTGATATCTTTTTCATGAGAAAGTAGGTACCATTATTTTTTTTTTAAGGTCAGCTTACGCTGACTGTTTCATTAAAAGGAGAAAAGAAGTTTACAGAGATTTACAGAGAGCCTGGTGGCAGACCAGGCGAGAAACAAAAAGAGACAAACGCACTCACACCCCAGCCCGGCGCTAACACCCTGCAAGGCTAGGAGGACTCTTTAAGCTGACTACTCGCTAAGAAGGGCAGCCATCCCCGCCGCCGACCACAAGTGACGTTCCGTGGCCCAGTCCGCTAGCAGCTGATGATGTTGCCAAGCACGTCCTTCGAAAAGACGCCTGTTGCGTTCACACCAAATTATCCAAAGCGTCAAGATGATGATGGTACCCACTCTTTTCACCATGTCTTTAGGAACGTGGGCTAGGTGATCATCCCACCATTGTTGGATTGAGGTTGAGGTCGTCTGCGGCCAAGTCGACGGAGACAACACCTAATGCCCAGACTGCGCCCCAACAACAGCCCAAAAGGATCTAGAGAAGTGACATTCTAGAAACAGATGTGTCGTGGTCTCTAGCGAAGTGCTGCACAGAGGGCAAAACTGATTGTGTGGCCAACCCTGTCGCTGGAGGTGATATGCAATCCATAGCCGATGTTGCACCAGCAACCAGCTGAACACCTTGCACTTCATCGGTGCCTTAGGTTTCCAAATCATCTTAGGAAAAAGTGATATGGTTGACCCCTGGAACTTCAAGTGGTACGCCGAACGCGCTGTGTACTCACCAGAGCATGTCCATCTCCATTTGATGCGGTCCTCCTAATCTTCCGTTAGGGTAGGTGCATGGGCCTGCAGCATCCGCCACAAGTCGAAAAATTCCCCTACCAAGTGAATATCAGTCAACGGCCCTAAATCTTGGATCCAGGAGTTTCCCATGACCGCATCCGCCACCGACACACCTTTCCTTTGCGTCTGGCGAAAGAGACGCGGCGCAATCAGGGCGAGCGGCGTTGGGCCCACCCAAGGCATAGTCCAAAAACGCGCTTTAGTCCCATCACCCAGATGCACTTGGATGGACGCATTGAAGAGTGCTAAATCGGATGCATCGCAGGGCGGCTGTATTCCTTCCCAGCCGATGCCCTCTCGATGCCATTGCAGCCAAAGCCAACGCAGTCGTAAGGCTCACCCAGCACGAGACAAGTCAGGTAGGCCTAAACCTCCTACTTCCTTTGGCGAGCAGACTTTGGGCCAATTAACTTTGCACTTTCCACTACTAAGGTTGTCATTTCCGGCCCATAAGAAGCGCCTTCGAACCTTATCGAACTCATGCAGGAAGGAGGCCGGAGCCTGCATGGCCGTCAACATGTAAATCGGCAGCGCACTCAGAACCGAGTTTACTAAGATGTGGCGTCCGCCCACCGAAAGCATGCTTGACTTCCAACCCGCAAGCCGAGAAGCTGCCCTATCAAGGATTGGTTGGATGTCCATACGCCGAATTCTGCGGACGTGAAGAGGAAGTCCTAGATAGCGCCCAGTAATTCAAGAGGAACCATTTCATGGGACGTCATATCAGTTTGACCTCTGATAGATGTTTTGATGCTAGGGGTACCTTTCCTAGATTGCATCAAGGTGGAGGAAAGCTGCAGTCTGATGTTACCGCAGGAAATAACTTTGGCGATTCCCATGTCTCAAGAACTAATCTTGAACCATTAAATCCTGATTATGGGCATCGAAGATTTGACTCATCTATTCCACTTGATTCTGTCCAACCTAACAAGAAGTTATCAGCCTATGGTGGAACAGCAGAGAATTTTCCAGGAAACATCAGAAAGAAAATAGTCCAAGCCATACCTCATACAGCTCACATAGCTTATCCGGATTCAGAAATCCAGGCCATGATAGTTCTGATCGTTCCTTTGGTAACCCATCTCTCCAAGCAACTCACCTAGGAATGCAGCCCCTTCATCAGTTATCACCTGGTATTGAGAAGGTTGGTATCCATAGAGATGTTGATTTTGCCAAGGGTTGTAATGCTTCTATGCCCTCGCTACTCATGAGCAGTTCTCCTCAACCCACTGCCATATTATCTGGATACCTTTCACCAATTAAGGATGAGGTTTGGATAACCTCAGCGTTGGAAGTATTAGAAATTTCCTCAATATTTTAATCCACAAAATTATGTAAATCATAATTAGACAATTGCTAGTTTCCGGTCCAAGACCAAAGGTACTAGATATAAAAATATCTATCTCATACGCAAGGGCTAATGAACAGGAAAACAAAAAGACAAAGGCACGGTATAAACAAATATACCCTTGAGCCGGAGCCGCAGCCACTACGAGGAGGCGAGCAAAGGTATTTGGCGGAGAGGAATGACTTGCACATTCCCACCGCCATGACGGTTGATGTAGTCGATCACAAGTTGGTGCGAGATGCCTTTGATGCGATGGAGAGGTCGGTGCGATCGAACGTCGGTGCGAAGTAGATGTCACAGTGCCTCCTCGCAATGACCCAGCTTGAGCGATCGCGGAGAACGCTCCCAAAAACCTTATCGGCCTTCTATCCCGGCGGGATCTCGAGAAGGACGAGGTTCCGAGGCTGCTCCCTCCGCTCCTTGTGCGCGCAAAGAAGCAGAGGCGGAACGCAAAACAGCAGCCTTCTGAGATGGAAGTATGGAATGTGCGGGAGAGAGAGAGCTCTTTAGGGCGAGAGCGCTTCTCACAGGGCGAGGTGCTCATGCTTTTATAGGCGCCAGGAAGAGAAGGTTCGTCGAACCTAGACGCCATCAAGCACTAGTAACGGACGTCATTACATCTGGCCATTAAGTCGTCCGTTACGGGGAGAGGTCACCCGTGCTCGAGGAGAGCTCGCCCGGCTCGGGGAGAGCTCGCCCATGCTCAGGGTGAGGTCGCCCGTGCCCGGGGAGAGCTCGCCCGAGGAGAGGTCGCCCGGCTCGGGGAGAGCTCGCCCATGCTCAGGGTGAGGTCGCCCTTCTCTTTTCTCTCTTCTTAATTAGGAGAACCACAATCCAACTATTTAAGTTGAGATATTCTCCTCCCAATTTCCCGAACGGTTTAGTATTAAATGGGCCTCTTAGAATTTCTATTAAAATAATTAAATGGGCCAACCCCATAATTATTCTAACAATCCCCACCAAATTTCATAGGCACATTTGAAATACTCTCGGCCCAATCGTAGTTTGATATACCAGTGTTTCGATGGAGACTGTTAAGTTGAACTTCCACCTAGAACAAAGGTTACACTCATCCACAACTGAACAATGGACTAAGCCTTGAATTGACAGTTTTGTGCGAACGAGTTTCACCAAGGTCCTTTACTGATACTAGGCTGCTAAATGCATCCCCTCGGTTTGGAGCGTATAAGTCATACTCCCGTGCCTTTCATGAGCCTCTAGAGATCACCCAATCTCATAGACTATGACTAGCAGTCGAGCTCAGATAGGTGTATTCCTCATAAGATGTTCTGTAGGATAACATCTCTGCTTTATTAAAAGCCACTCGGAACACATTAAGGTATAACCAACCTGCCATACAGAATAGGAGAGTAGTGCATCTCAAACGAAGTGGGTTAAGTACAAAAGTACTCTCCTCTCAGCCAGTCACTAGCTTGTCTCAACATCCTAATTCACGGGATCTCCGATCAAATAGGATGAGTTACCACTGAGACATGACTTTCATGTGGGTCTCAAGCCCATCTCCCTTGATGCTTCATCTATCACATTCCGTGATAGTCCCTTTGTAAAGGATCTGCCAGTTTTAGCCGTCGGACATAGTCCAATGCTATAACTCCGGAGTTTCTCATCTTCTGACAGACTTCAATCGCCTCTTAACGTGTCTTGATGACTTCATGTTATCCTTTGAACTGTTCACCTTGACAATCACCGTCTGATTGTCACAGTTCACAAGGATAGCAGGCACCGGTTTTTCAACCACCGGTAAGTCCATCACAAGCTCACGCAGCCAATCGGCTTCCATAGTGGCAGTGTCTAATGCTGTGAGTTCTGCTTCCATTGTAGACCTCGTTAAGATGGTCTGCTTGCAAGACTTCCAGAAAACAGTTCCACCACCCAATGTGAATATAAATCCACTTGTGGCTTTTATCTCATCAGCATCGGATATCCAATTTGAATCACTATAACCCTCTAGTACCCTTGGGTACCCGGTGTAGTGAATACCATAACTTGATGTCCCCTTTAGATAGCGCATCACTCTCTCAAGAGCATGCCAATGATCATCTCCCGGATTTGAAACAAACCGGCTAAGTTTGCTCACAGCAAACGAGATATCAGGTCTTGTTGCACTACCTAAATACATCAGTGAACCAATGATTTGGGAATATCTCAATTGATCATTTGCTATACGTTGGTTCTTTCGTAATAGCACACTTGGATCATATGGCGTTGGAGCAGGTTGACAATCGCTAAAGCCAAAGCGATTCAACACATTCTCCACATAATGGGACTGCTCAAGAGTTATCCCACCATCATCTTCTCTTAACAACTTAATGTTTAAGATGACATCCGCTACTCCCAAATCTTTCATTTCAAAATTCGCGGACAGAAAGTCCTTGACTTCCTTAATCACATTAAGGTTCGCCCCGAAGATCAGTATGTCATCAACATATAGACACAGAATCACTCCTTCACCCCCACCATAGCGGTAATACACACATTTGTCAGCTTCATTCATAACAAAGCCGTCAGATGTTAAAATTCTGTCGAACTTCTCGTGCCACTGCTTAGGTGCTTGCTTAAGACCATACAAAGACTTCAACAACCTACACACTTTTCCTTCATGACCCTTTAGTACAAATCCATCTGGCTGATCCATATAGATTTCCTCTTCCAACTCTCCATTAAGAAAAGCCGTCTTTACGTCCATCTGATGAACGATCAGACCGTAGGAGGCAGCCATGGATAGTAGTACTCTAATAGTGATCAATCTGGCAATAGGTGAGTAAGTATCAAAGAAGTCCTCGCCTTCTTTCTGGGTATAACCCTTGGCCACAAGCCTTGCCTTGTACTTTTCAATTGTACCATCAGGCCTCAGCTTCTTCTTGAACACCCACTTACATCCTACAGGTTTACACCTATATGGACGATCAATAACTTCCCAAGTTCCATTGCTCAGATGGAATCCATCTCACTCGGACCGCTTCCTTCCAATAGTCATTCCGAGATGAATAAGCCTCCTCAATGGTTCTTGAGTATCATCCACTAGATATACAATGAAGTCATCACCAAAAGACTTTGCGGTCTTTTGTCTCTTACTCTTTCGAGTTACTTCATTGTCTTCATCTATTGGATTTTCCTCAAAAGTGGGTTCAATTTGTATAGGAGTGGAAGGTTTAGGAGAGAAAATAGATTCTTGGCCAGATGAGCTAAGTGTCTCTTTCATAGGAAATATGTTCTCAAAGAATGTGGCATCATTGGACTCTAAGATTGTACCTTCATACATATCAGGTACTCCAGATTTCACTATTAAGAACCTATATCCAACACTGTGAATAGCATAACCAATGAAGACACAATCAACGGTTTTTGGTCCAAGTTTACGCTTCTTTGGGACAGGCACATTAACCTTAGCCAAACAGCCCCAAGTACGTAAATAAGTGAGATTTAATCTTTTTCTCTCCCATTCCTCGAATGGTGTGATTTCTTTATTCTTTGTAGGAACCTGTTTAGGACATGACAAGCGATCAATATAGCCTCACCCCACCATTCCTTGGAAAGTCCCGATGTTTCTAACATGGCGTTAACCATATCGCTTAGAGTACGGTTCTTTCTTTCGGCAACCCCGCTTGATCGGGGAGAATAGGAAACGTCCTCTCATGGATTATTCAAGTTCCTCGCAGAATTTATTAAAATCATTAGAAAAATATTCTCCACCACGATCGACCTAACCCGCTTTGATTTTCCTATCAAGTTGGTTCTCAGCTTCAGCTTTATAGATCTTAAAATAGTGAAAAGCCTCATCTTTAGACTTTAATAAATACACGTAACAAAATCTAGTAGAATCATCAATCAAAGTCATGAAATACCTCTTACCACCCTTCGTCAACTCCCCGTTCATCTCGCACAAATCGGTATGAACTAGTTCTAATGGTGACAAGTTTCTACGCCTCTGCGCCTTGTGAGGCTTGCGACGTTGCTTAGATTGCACACACACTTGACACTTAGAACTTTTGACTTGGGTAAATTTTGGGATTAAATCCATACCGGCCATCCGCATCATACAACCAAGATTAACATGACAAAGTCGTGAATGCCAAACATTAGTCTCATGATCACAAACATGATTAATCTCATTATTCATGTCCATCAAAGATAAGCGGAACAAGCCTCCGCTCTCATAGCCTTTTCCAATAAAATTTCCAAACTTAGAAAAACACATTTATTGGATTTAAAACTAGCTTAAAACCATCTCTACATAATAGAGATCCACGACAAGGTTCTTATTTATCGCGGGCACATGTTGTACGTTCCTCGATCGACGACCTTGCACAAGTAAACTTCAAGTCAACAATGCCGACTCCACGTACACATGCTGCGACCCATTCCCCATCAACACGGAGGCAGCCCTGCGACCGGTAAGAAGAAAATAGGATCTATCAAGACAAACATGTATATTGGCCCTGTGTCAATCCACCAATCGGTGAACGACATCTTGAAAAACAAGAGGTAATCTTGTTACATACCCAGATGTTCCTTCCTCGAGATTGCCAATAACAACGTTGGCGGACTTTTTCGCTTGTCTTTACGATCGGGGCAATCCTTAGCCCGATGATCGCACCATTCTGAACAAAGCGCTTCCTTCCTTTATTCTTCTTCTTCTTGAAGCTAGTAGTTTGATTGGCTTTGTTCTTGTTGTCAGGCTTTTCAGACTTGTTTTTATTCTTGTTGAATTGAAAGGTTTTCTTTTGTACCACATTGGCACTAGAACTTCCTTTCCCACGTGTATCTTTTGCCCTCGCCTTCTCCTCAACATCTAGAGACCCAATGAGGCCAACAACCCTGAACTCTTGTCTCTTGTGTTTTAGAGTAGTGGCAAAATCCCTCCAAGAAGGTGGCAGCTTTGCAATAATGCATCCCGCCACAAACTTGTCGGGCAATGCACATTTAAAATTCTCAAATTCTTTTGCGAGCTTGCACCTCATGAGCTTGTTCTACTACGAATGGTCATCGACCATCTTGTAGTCATGAAACTGCTCCATGACATAGAGCTCATTGCCGCGTCGAAACTTCAAATTTTGCCTCAAGTGCATCCCACATTTCTTTACCACTAGGCAAAATCATATACACATCAACAAGATTTTCTCCCAAAACGCTAATCACGGCGCCTCTAAACAAGTTATCCGCATGCCAAGACACTCTCTCCGCCAGAGAGAGCCCTCCTTCAGTCAGTGGCTTGCCTTATGCAACGTGATACACGTTCATGGCGATCAACCATAAAATCATCTTGGCGCATAACGCTTGTAATTTGCACCATCAAATACAGCTTGGCTTAAGTCTTGGCAAATAAACCATAGTTGTGAAATTCCTAGGATAAGGTTTTTGGATTGTTGGAAGTATTAGGAATTTCCTCAATATTTTAATCCACAAAATTATGTAAATCATAATTAGACAATTGCCAGTTTCCAGTCCAAGACCAAAGGTACTAGATATAAAAATATCTATCTCATACGCAATGGCTAATGAACAGAAAAACAAAAAGGCAAAGGCACGGTATAAACAAATATACCCTTGAGCCGAGCCGCGCCACTACAAAGCGCAGTACACGGTATTTGGCGGAGGAATGACTTGCACATTCTCACCGCCATGACGGTTGATGTAGTCGATCACAAGTTGGTGCGAGATGCCTTTGATGCGATGGAGAGGTCGGTGCGAACGAGCGTCGGTGCAAGATAGATGTCTGAGTGCCTCCTCGCAATGACCTGAGCTTGAGCGATCGCGAGAACGCTCCCAAAAACCTTATCGGCCTTCTATCCCGAGCAGGATCTCGAGAAGGACGAGGTTCCGGAGGCCTGCTCCCTCCGCTCCTTGTGCGCGCAAGGAAACAGAGGCGGGAACGCAAAACGGTAGCGCTACAGATGGAAGTATGGAATGTGCGGGAGAGAGAGAGCTCTTTAGGGCGAGAGCGCTTCTCACAGGGCGAGGTGCTCATACTTTTATAGGCGCCAGGAAGAGAAGGTTCGTCGAACCTAGACGCCATCGAGCACTAGTAACGGACGTCATTACATCTGGCCATTAAGTCGTCCGTTACGGGGAGAGGTCGCCCGTGCTCAGGGTGAGGTCGCCCGTGCTCGAGGAGAGCTCGCCCGAGGAGAGGTCGCCCGGCTCGGGGAGAGCTCGCCCATGCTCAGGGTGAGGTCGCCCGTGCCCGGGGAGAGCTCGCCCGAGGAGAGGTCACCCGGCTCGGGGAGAGCTCGCCCATGCTCAGGGTGAGGTCGCCCTTCTCTTTTCTCTCTTCTTAATTGGGAGAACCACAATCCAACTATTTAAGTTGAGATATTCTCCTCCCAATTTCCCGAACGGTTTAGTATTAAATGAGCCTCTTGGAATTTCTATTAAAATAATTAAATGGGCCAACCCCATAATTATTCTAACACTCAGTTCCTTTTGTGCCTACTTTTCCTGGTAGCACATCATGTCGCTATGACCCGCTTGTCGACAGTATTGATATTTCCAAAGCTGAAGGTAAAAATAATCTCAAGCCCTCCAACATATCCTTCAGCATTTCAAGTCAGCATACAGATGAGAATGCTGCAATTGGTGGAAATGACAAATTGTTGAATCGTGATGACAAACTGGCAAGGAATATGTCTGCCAAAGGATCAAATGAATTGGCAGTATTAGTTTCATCTGATAGGGGACACAGCTCTTTTTTGGATGGTGATAATAGGGTGAAAGGTTGTGAAAGAAAAAACGGTGCAGCAATTAGCAATGAGAGAACAAGAGACTTCCGTTTTCAGTTGGCAGAACATGTAAAGGAGTTAGTGAAACCAATTTGGAAGGAAGGCAATCTGAGTAAAGATTCTCATAAAGTGATCGTTAAAAAGTCTGTTGATAAGATTCTTGCTTCATTTGGGTCAAAACATATGTCTTTATTCTAGCCATAAGAGTGCTACGTGATTTTTCCTGTCATTTGCCATGTGAAAAATAATGTTACTTGCAGATTGTATCTTGTAATCGTTGTAGCCATGTCATCGAGTCAATTTGAGCCGAACGTGACTATGCATGTTCTTATTTCGGATTATCCAGCACCTTTAACACAGTGTTGTTCATGATCATTTAATCCGGACTGGCATAGATGAACAGATTTAAGATTCTGAGCTTTGTTCTAATTATAAATATGATCTGATATATAAGAGGAGTTGGGCTGGGGTCAGTCGGCGATCCGTCAGTCGCGCCGTCAGTCGTGCATGTTCTATAAAATCTATGGTGAAATTCTTCGATCCGAACCGTACATTTTGTTCATCTCGATAAACTCTCCTAGCGTACCAAATTTTAAAATTTTTTGATTCGGTATATAGTGTTTATCTCTAACTCATAATCTATCTCTAACATATCAGATCGGATTTAGAGTTTATCTCTAATATATTATATGAACTTTAGTATTTACTATGAATTTCTAATATTCTTCTTTTAATCTAAACCGTTATAATCTGGCCCCACAAAATCAACGGCATAGATCTTTTATTTTTTCTTGATTTATGTGAGAATTTCTTTGATTAATCTTGACCGTTATAATTTGGTCCCACCGTTGATCGAACGGCTGAAATAATTTGGATGATGGGGACGAACGTGGTGGCTTCTTTTTCCCCTCCTTTATATATATAACGAGCGAGGTGACCCGCGCGTTTGCGCGACTAGATTTGTATTAAGATATAGATAATATATCAGATTAGATTTAGAGTTTATCTCTAATATATAGATCAGTTTCAGTAGTTTGTTATAGAGGTTAATATTGACCGCTAGATTTACATAATAGTATTCATATTCAACGATGTAGATTTTTTTTATATGATTAGCATGAGAATTTCTACTATTTTTTAATTAACATGGGAATTTCTAGAATTTTAGGATTAATAGATTTGTGTTAAGATATAGATAATATATCAGATTAGATTTAGAGTTTATTTCTAATATATTGATCAGTTTCAGTAGTTTGTTATAGAGGTTAATATTGATCGCTAGATTTACATAAATCTGATCCCACCATTGATCGAACGGTTCAAATAATTTGGATGATGTGGACGAACGTGGTGGCTTCTTTTTCCCCGTCACCTCGCTCGTTTGAGTGGCTAGATTTGTGTTAAGATATAGATAATATATCAGATTAGATTTAGAGTTTATCTCTAATATAAGATCAGCTTCAGTAGTTTGTTATAGAGGTTAATATTGACCGCTGGATTTACATAATTATATCCATATTCAACGATGTAGATTTTTTTATATGATTAACATGACTACTATTTTTTATTAACGTGGGAATTTCTAGAATTTTAGGATTAATAGATTTGTGTTAAGATATAGATAATATATCAGATTAGATTTAGAGTTTATCTCTAATATATAGATCAGTTTCAGTAGTTTGTTATAGAGGTTAATATTGACCGCTAGATTTACATAAATCTGATCCCACCATTGATTGAACGGTTCAAATAATTTGGATAATATGGACGAACGTGGTGGCTTCTTTTTCCCTGTCACCTCGCTTGTTTGCGTGGCTAGATTTGTGTTAAGATATAGATAATATATCATATTAGATTTAGAGTTTATCTCTAATATATAGATCAGCTTCAGTAGTTTAATTGTTCTAGAGGTTAATATTGACCGTTAGATTTATATAATAATATCCATATTCAACGATGTAGATTTTTTTCTACGATTAACGTGAGAATTTCTACTATTTTTCGAGAGGTTAATATTGACCGTTAGATTTACGTAATAATATCCATATTCAACGATGTAGATTTTTCTTTTTTCTATGATTAACGTGAGAATTTCTACTATTTTTCGATTAACGTGGGAATTTCTAGGATTTTAGGATTAATGTGGTGGCTCCGTTTAACTCTGCTTTATATAGATAGTAGATAGATATATCCGATAGTAGATAGATATATCCCAAAAACTTGTAAACCATTTTCGATTTTGAGTAGCGCCCATCGTTTATAAATATTTTGGTCTCAACTTAATATAGAAATCAATTACTTAGCTGGCCTTTTAAAAAAACATTGGCGTTCAGCACATGCATATATGCTACCTTCAGGGGATTACAATTAATTTGCTGGTCGTCACACTAAACAACCAATGAAAAATAAGAAAACTCAATTCTCGCTCATGCTCAGTGTTCAATGAAAGCCTATGGCTGTTTTCCTGAGTTAAAACACTTCAGCGTGGAGATAAAAAATAAATAAATTCGAGGACATTTTTCAAAAAAAAAAGTTAGATTGGACTTATTTTCGTTTGATTATATTTTTATCAAATTATCTCTAGGTTCAAAAACGCAAACACTTTGTTATATTTGGCCCGTTTATACGTGGACTGTGTGTCTCAAAAATCTAAAAAACATTCAACAAAGCGGAGTAAACTCTCTAAACCACTTCATAAAATTTAATTTTTCAGTAAATCAGTTAAGTCCGCATGTTCTCCAAACCCTGTTTGATTTAACGTTGCCTACTTGCTTTTTTCCTATCTCGAAACACAAACGCTTTGCTAATTTAAGCCACATTTTTATATCTCAAAAACGTGTCGCAAAGATCTATAAAATCATGTAAGCAAAAAACGGGTCAAACATTATACTCAACGTACAACTTATCAACAAATAATGCAATTAACTAATCAGAAAAGCTCTAAGAGAGTGTTATGGCGGCACATAAATCATGTGATTATTTGCTAAAATTAAAATTTGACCGCTTTGAACAGCCATGGCCTCAAAGACTCAAACTAATAATTAGTCAGATTTGATAATATTTATCTTATGGCTTACTTTTTTTTCTTAAAATTACAAGTATATCATACTTTTTTTAAGATGATGTATGAAAGTTGTAGCCTGCACCAATTAACCAGGGATGCATACGGCCAATAAGTAAAACATGTTCATAATCTACTGGGTTAAAGATTAACTATCATAAGTCTTCCATGGTCCCTATCAATGTTCCAGATGATCAGATATCTGTTCTGCCAATCACTTTTGGATGTCAAGTGGGATCCATGCCTTTCACTTATTTGGGTTTGCCTATGGGAACGAGTAGGCCTAAAGTGGTGGACTTTCTTCCTTTGGTGAATAGAATTGAGCGAAGACTCTCTGCGGCTTCTTCTTTCTTATCTTATGGAGGTCGGTTGACTTTGGTTAACTCGGTGCTATCTTCATTACCAACATATTATATGCGTTCACTGAAAATCTCAGAACAAGTTATTCGAGCAATTGATAAATTTCGGCGTCATTACTTTTGAAGAGGTTCTCGGGATATCAATTCTCATAGTGCACCTTTGGATAATTGGAATTTGGTTTGTCGTCCAAAAAGATTTGGAGGCTTGGGTATTATTAATCTCTCTCTGCAAAATCAGGCTTTACTTCTTAAACATCTCCATAAACTTTTGACTCCATCTCCTCTCTTCTTCTCTCCCTTTCCACGTCCGTACGTCTCTGCTTTTTCCATGGCCGACTAGAAGGATTAATTTGTGTGCGTCTCCCTCCCCCGCCTCACAAGAAAAGAAATCCATCCCCCTCATTTGTGCCTATATATAACATATGCTCCTCAGTCCTCTCCTGCATCACCAGCTCGTACGTGTGGTGTGCTACCACCTCTCAAAGGGCTAGCTAGCCATCAATCTCTCACTCTCCAATATCGTCTACTTGCTAGTTAATTAGCTCATGCAGCACGAGCTCGCTTGGCCCAACCTATATATTACTGATCACAGCAGCTACTACTGCATATGCAGAATTAATGTGTTGGTGTTGGTGTTGGATATATAGTACGCGCGTACTACTGATCATGAACGATTCTTCTTAGCGTTCATGACAGCAGTCGTTTTGTTTGAAATGAATTTGCTACCTGGAGTACTATTAAATTTGCTAGCTACTCATGTAAATTAAAGTTGGGAAAAAAAAGAGATCAGTGATTAATTAATCCGGCCCATATCCTTAAGGTAAAAAAAATGGTTTTAAGCACGAGTGATGGTGCCACTTGCTGATCCGTTGGGTGCACCATTTTCAGCAAGATCGATAAGCGACTAGAGTTGAAGTCAAAATAAACCTTGCGTCAGACACGCATCACCTCTCTCTCACCACGTGCGCGCGCGCGTCGCGGTGTATTCTGCTCCTGCACACGGCCATATATAGCTCTAGTGCATTAGTCAGGCTTCGTCGAGCTGTCGCCGGCGAGCTCGCTGCGCGCTAGCTGAATATCCTCTCGCTTGACGAACTGATGTTTGATCTGATGCAGTGCATTCTCAGTGGCCACTCCGATAGCGTCGACCTGTGCATGCAGTGACAGCAGAGCATCCAGATATGGCAGGGTTCGACGGCAAGGATTGCCCGTCGCCGGAAGTGGCTGTCACTGCTAATGTCGCCGGCGGCGGCGGCAGGGAGATGAAGGACGTCGTGATCAGCATCCCGGTGGAGGAGGCCGTGGCGCAGGAGACGCCGTATACGATGTCGTTCAGCGTTCCGGCCTCGCCATCGGATTCGGGGCTCCACCTCGCGCAGCTCCGCACGCCTCCTGTCCTTAGCGTCGAGATGGACGCCGGCGAGCCGCAGCTGCTGAAGCAGGCGCGGTACCAGTCGCAGCCCAGCCTGACGGCGGCGGCCCGAGGCGAGGTGCATCGGAGCGACAGTACACGTGACAGGCGGTTCGACCACTTCAAGACCTTCTCCGGGCGCCTGGAGTGGCAGCTCTCCAACCTCCGAGGGGTGGCGCCGCCGGAGCCGGCCGGCGTGGAGCCGGCTGGGTGCAACATCTCCGAGGAGGACACCGACGACGAGGTCCCCACCGCCGACCGCTACTTCGCCGCCCTGGAAGGCCCCGAGCTCGACACCCTGAGGGTACGTGACATGTCATCAATTTCTCTGAAAGCCGCACCGGCCTATAACTCCATGACCGGCGTGCCTAACGAGCGCTGAGCACTGAGCAGGCGACGGAGGAGGCGGTGCTGCCCAAGGACGAGAAGTGGCCGTTCCTGCTGCGGTTCCCGATCAGCGCGTTCGGGATGTGCCTGGGGGTGAGCAGCCAGGCCATGATGTGGAAGACGCTGGCGTCGGAGCCCTCCACGGCGTTCCTCGGCGTCGGCCCGGCCGTCAACCACGCCCTCTGGTGGGCCTCCGTCGCGCTCATGATCCTCGTCTCCGCCATCTACCTCCTCAAGGTCGTCTTCTACCTGGAGGCCGTCCGCCGCGAGTTCCACCACCCCATCCGCGTCAACTTCTTCTTCGCGCCGTGGATAGCCTGCCTCTTCCTCGTCAAGGGCGTGCCGCGGCCGCTCACCGACATCCACCACGTCGTGTGGTACCTCCTCATGGTGCCCATCTTCCTCCTCGAGCTCAAGATCTACGGCCAGTGGATGTCCGGCGGCGAGCGGCGGCTATCCAAGGTGGCAAACCCCTCCAACCACCTCGCCGTCGTCGGCAACTTCGTCGGCGCGCTGCTCGGCGCCAGGATGGGGCTCCGGGAAGGCCCCATCTTCTTCTTCGCCGTCGGGCTCGCGCACTACCTCGTGCTCTTCGTGACGCTCTACCAGCGGCTGCCCACCAACGTGCAGCTCCCCAAGGAGCTCCACCCGGTGTTCTTCCTCTTCATCGCCGCCCCGAGCGTCGCCTCCATGGCCTGGGCCAGGATCTGCGGCGAGTTCAACTTCGGCGCCAAGATCGCCTACTTCATGGCGCTCTTCTTGTACACGTCGCTGGTGGTGCGCGCCAACCTGTTCCGGGGCTTCCGCTTCACGCTAACGTGGTGGGCGTACACTTTCCCGATGACGAGCGCCGCCATCGCGACGGTGCTGTACGCATCAGAGGTGACCAACGTGCTGACGCGCGCGCTGGCCGTCGGGCTCTCGGGGCTCGCCGCCGTGACGGTCACCGCCGTGCTGCTCACCACCATGTACCACGCCTTCGTGCGCAGGGACCTCTTCCCCAACGACGTCTCCATCGCCATCACGCGGAGGGAGCCCAAGTTCAGCAAGATCCTCGCGCAGCTCCGGTCGTCCGGCTCCGACGCGGCGGCGGAGCTGGGGTTTTTGCGGCGTGGCAGCGACACGCCGTCCACTACGAGATGAACACATCGAATGAGATGCCACGCCGCAGGCGACGCGGGTTAGGAAATAGATTTGGATTGCGATCGACACGATTTTTTGGTTTAAAAACAGATTATACGGCGCTCCCTCAAGAGATTTAACGAGTCTCTTAATTTTTCCTTTATAAGATTTGATGATCCTCGTACTGTCGGTCTGCATTGTTTTTTCAAACTTACTATACCAACACCACCTTCCTCCTCCTCAACCACCGCCAACGCTATTGGAGTTAGGGTGATGATTCAAATTCAGGTCTAGGGTTCCATATGTCCCCGAACTTAGAAAGACTGGAACGGCGGTGGCCTGGCAGCAGGGAGGGGATAGAGCCGTTGGCCATGGTAAGAATATAATGGGTTTTAGTTGAGAGGAACCTTATCCATCGCTTTTGCTTTTGTGCCAGAGAGAGAAAGAAGACAGAAGAGATGGGGCTTGGAGAGATGTTTGTATGTTGATCCACACAATCACATTGTTATAATTATTCCTCTGTAATCATTAAAAAGGCTTCAAGATTTGGTTCGAAACTCATGCTCCTTTGTATCTTTTTTTTTGCGAAGCGTTGTCTCTTTATTTGCATCTTTTTTTTATATGCTCTTAGCTTGAATCTTAGGAAATCTTGCTCTTTTCACTTTGCTGGCTTTTACCAAGATCAACACACGCGAACTTGTGGAACACGAATAAGAAATACACCAAGAACAAAAACTCTATATATATTCTTGCACTTCGCTTACAGATAATACAAGAAACACACACTTGGAGATGCCACGGACTTAAAATTACAACAGACTTGAGCTAGCACTGTTCTTTGGTTTCCTTGCTACTCCAGCCTCTACTGCTCTCTCCACCGAGCTAACAAGTACATGAATTATTAGAAGTACAAAGCCGAGTTCGCGGCGTCCTGGCTGGACCCGTGGCTCTTTCCTTGGCCGCCTCGCTCTACGCAGCCGCGCTGCTCGCGTAGGCTGCCTTTGCCTAGGCCCTAGGGGAAAACTTTACAAAAAAGCCCTTGAACTATTCGTTTTTACGCACGCATCCCTACGGAATCGCACCGCACTCTCCAGAGTCCAAACCCTACCCACCCCTTTTCCTCCCCTCTCACCGCGCAGGCGCCTCTCTGCCGGCCGCCTCCCCTCCCAGCCTCCGCCCACCTGCCACCGCCGGCCGCCTGCCCTCCTCCGGGCAGCCCGCCCTCCCTCCCGGTTTCTCCGCCCTCTCGCCGCCGACCACGCCGCTCCTCCCCACGCTGCTCCTTCCGCCTCTCCCACGGCCGCCGCCGCCGCCCTCCCGGGCAGCCCGCCATCTCCCTCCCGCTGCTCCTCCCGTCCCTCTTCCTCCCCTCTCACAGCAGGCGCCCTCACCCACCGACCGCATTGCTCTCCTCCCGGGCAGCCGCCTCTCCCAGAGCTCTCCCGCCCGCTCTGCCGCCGGGCCCCGCCTCCCCACGGCTCCTTCCGCCTCTCCCACGGCCGGCCACCGCCGCCTCCTCCCGGCTAGCCCGCCGCCTCCCCCCCCGGCTTCTCCGCCCTCTCGCCATTGACTGCCGCTTTCTTCCCATGCTCCTTCCACTGATCTCCCACGGCCGCCACCGCCACTCCTCCCGGGCAGCCCGCCATCTCCTCCCTGCTCCTCCTCCGCCTCTGCGCGACGGCCGCTGCCGCTCCTCCCCCCGCGGCTCCTTCCGCCTCTTCGTTTGTTAGAACTCAATAATGCCATTTATATTGATTGATTTATTGGTTTTTTTTATCGGTGCCTTCAGTTTTCTGTTCATAGCCTTTGTTCATTTAGATTTAACAAATCCAGATACGACATGGTCATACTAAATTATAGATGATGCTCGATTATAAATAGAGTATATCTATATTGAATTATGGTATTTAGGATTTCTACGAAAAAATGATCATATACAATTTGTAGCTTCATGCTCATTCTTTAGATTCGCTGTTTTACATAGAGCGTATGTATATACAATTACAGAGTTTACGACTTTAAATAGAGTATGGTTACATGGAGTTTGCAGTATGATAAGCCTTTTGGTTGCTTGCTTCTGACCATATTGCACATTGATACATGCAATTATAGTATTTACAATATTAAATACAATATGGTTACATGAAATTTACAGTTCTATAATGAGCCTTCCGGTTGAGTGCTTCTCAGCATATTGCACATTTATATATTGTTGTATGGACATACAATTTATAATTAGGTCGTTGGTCTTCGAAATAATTGTTTTCCATACTGTTTATTCATATCAAACTACACAATGTAGGACGATTTATATTCTATTTAGTCTTTATTGTCTTCATGGTTATTCTGCTATTTTTTAACCCTTTTTCACCGTCCCTGTTTGTTTCTCTTATTGTTTACATTGCGCCCTTTTTGCCTCATAGGCCAGTAATTTGTCCCGTAGAATTTTCCCGGTTTATCTGTTTTTTCGTTCCTCTGCTCTACAATATTATATACCTTTTCATCTTAGCTTCCTTCGTTCCAGCCATTTTTAGACGTCGTCAGAGCTTTTTTTTTTAATGTTTTATTGTAGAGGTCCATACTGTAGAGTGGCAAAAAAGAGGCCTACCATATTTACATCAGGTTGCTTGATTACATTGTGATGGTGACATAACGACTGATCTTATTGACTCTAATATTTGTGCGGAAATACCGGATATCATACAGTTGCCTTTTCCTATTTTGGATTCGATGAACTACCTTATTATATAGATACTGTGTCACTTAGATTCAATCTTAATTTTGTTTGTTCAGGGTTTAGCCGGCCTCCTCGCCGTCGTACCTCCTTGGTCGCTCCCGCTAGGTTTCGATTCCTTTTCCGCAGTCGTACAGCTCTCTCTCTCTCTCTCTCTCTCTCTAGTCAGCTGCTCAGATCTGACTGCCCGAAGTTGGTAGAGGTGGTTGTCGGCGTGGAGGCGCGGGACAGGTTCGCCATGAGGGGGGCTTCGTCAGCTTCGTTAGCACAGTCCATCGAGGACATGCACCGGTGCACGGCATGGGCCTGATCCGGTCATGCTGGCCTCCGACGATGTAGCCCCTGGCCGGCTCCGGCCACCGCAAGCTCCAAGAGCACGCCACTCTTCTTTGTTTATGCGGTGCCCCCTTCCTCAGGACATCTTTCTCCCACCTCTCTATGTCGTTCAATCAAACATAATATTATGATAATTATCAATTGTATAATGTTAACCTACAATGTTTCGCTATTGTTTCATATGTATATGAGAGGCTAATTCAGAATGGAAAGAGGCCTGGCTTTCTTCGATTGCTTGATACACAGACAATTAGTGCTACCTGGCATGTTAGTTATTTTTTTTCTTCCATATCAAATGTATATGAGAGGCTAATTGAGAAGGGAAAGTGGCCTGGCTTTCTTCGATTGCTTGGTGCACAGCCAGTTAGCGCTATCTGGCATGTTAGTTATTTTTTTCTTCCATACTTTCTATGGCTTTAGTTCTAGAAGAGCATTCTGAAATTAATTAGCCCAACATTTGCTTACTGTTTTGATATATTTCCAAATAGAGGCAGAATGCATAATTGCAAATTTCTCATGAAATTGAATGTGATAGTTCAGTTTAGAATAGAGATGGTTTTAAATTTCTTTATTCACATGATGAAATGTTTTAGATAGTAGGTTGCTTTGTGTTCTAATGTTACTAGTAAAAGGCCCGTGCTCTGCCACGGACCATAAAGGGATGAAAGGAAAACATAATTCGTAGACAAAAATATAATAACGAAGGGTGATTTGCAGAAAAGATCTAGAGTGTAGCACGTGACATGTTGTAGCTTGGATCGTTTAGGTTGAAACATTAAACATTATTTGACATAAAAATTATTGGTCACCAACCACCACAATAACCAAATTTAAGAACCAACTAAAGAAATAAAAATACTAAATCACCTAACACTATGACAAAATTTAGGAACCATCGGAAGAAATAAAAAAATAGTAAATCACATAATCATTATGACATGACAGTCACAAAATGCAAGCATGTGGCTGTGAATATCAATCACATATAAAAAGGTCATCAAGCATGCCTATTTGAATTTGAATCGTAAATATATGAATTGTGAACCAAAAAATAAAGTGATTTATTAATAGGCATCAACCATTAGTTATGATTCAAAATAAAACATGATCCAAAAATCAAAGAATAAAAATTTAGATACTAAAACGACGCTTCCTCTTATTCCTTAACATCCCAATTGAAGGTTGTGACACAATTGGACTTGAGGTGCATAGATCCAAATCTGCATCTTCAAAACAAAGTAGACGGTGGATACGCTTGAATACCACGTCTACCATGCCAAAGTTTTCTTTTGTATCCTCAAGGTCATTGGCAACATCTGATGACCGGACGGATACAAAGATGTCTCCATTGAAATGAACGGCACAACGAAATCCTCCCCTATTATGAATTTTGGCTTCCATGACTCGCGTTGCATTAAACACATGATTTGTATTGTGCAACCCCTTGCACTTTTATTAGAAGCACGTTATCAACCGTGCCATACTCCACTCCTAGTAGGTCGACCATGGTCCTCCCTATCTTTCGTGATACTGCACGTATCAGATATGTAAGTAGAAGTAGATGTATGTTAAACGCAATGCAAGAAATTCACAAGTGAATAAAATGATAATATACATACCATTTTGAGGATACGGCATAATTCCGAAATTACTGGCCATATATTTAAGATGCTCGGTTGAAGCATTACGCATGCCCGTACTACTTCTCATCTCTCCAACGGATGGCTTTTCCACAACAGGAGTGGCGGTGCATGGATCGGATGCAACACCATTGAATGGAATTATTCGATGTACCCAACGGAAAGTCACATTGACATGTCCAAAACTTTCTCTTGTGTCCTGAAGTTCTTCAGCGATATCAAGAGTAGAAACCGACACATATAAATCGCCGTCATAGTGGACGGCAAATTTGAAGCCACCTTTTGCATTAGTCTTCGCATGCACCACCATTATGCAGTTGAAGACTGGATTGAATATCGCAAGTCCTTCCGCCTTCACGAGAAGTATATTATCTATGTTTCCATAGTTCACTCCTAGAAGATGCACCGTTGTCGCACACATTGCGACTTCATAAAAATTCTTACAGCTACAGATTACAAATCTAGATTCAACATTACGGCATTATAAAATACATGCATATGCAATTAGAGGAAATATAGAACTCGACAAATAATTTGTACATACCGACTCGATAAATGCCTGTAACATAGGATAAGTCGGTGGTATTCGAAGAAGATCCTCCTTCCATAGAGTCAGAACAGCTCAAGAGTTTGGCTTGACCTACAGATGATATGAAAACAATTACTTGTGACATATTGAATATTAAACATGCAGAAGTCGAGATGCGGAGTCGCATATCTCTACTATTATAAAGCACCTAATGGACGTGGTGGTTGTTTGAACTTTCAATCTGGACCGTTCATCTCGCGTGTGGCAACTTGCTTTGCACCGTCCGATGCCGATCTACGCGCTACCCATTCGACCGGTGATTGCGGATCGCGTCCCCGTCCTCAATCAACCCCGCGAAACCATCCCTTCCATCGTCCCCCCTCTCTCCCTCCCTCCCTCCACCGCACCTCCCTACCCGCTGCCCCCGTCGCCGCACCCCCTCTCTCCGCTGCCCCCCTCTCTCTCTCTCTGCCGCATCCGCTCTCTCTCCGCCCCTCCTCTCTCCTCCAGACTCGCCGCCTCATCCACCGCCGCCCTCTCTCTCTCTATCACCTCCCTCACCCCTTGCCCCCACTTCTCTCTCCGCATCATCGAACCTCCCTCACCCCTTGGCCCTTGCCGCACCCTCTCTCCGCCGCCTCATCCACTCTCCTTCCCCGCCTCTCTCTCTCTCTCTCTCTCTCTCTCTCTCTCTCTGTGTGTGTGTGTGTGTGTGTGTGTGTGTGCTGTGTCGTGCTGTCCACCACCGCTGCCTCTTCCTCTCTCCTCTCTGCCCCTCCTCTCTCCCTTCCCACCCCCTCTTGTCGGCGCCGCCAAGTAAGCCCTCCTCTCTCTCTCCTTCCATCGTCCCTCTCTCCCTACCTCCCTCCACACCTCCCTCCCTTTGCCCCGTCCTTGCCCCCCTCTCCTCCCTCTCTCTCTCTCTCTCTGCCTCCCTCCCTCTCTCTCTTGCTGCCACCTCTCATCCACCCCTCTCTCTCTCCTTTATCACCTCCCTCACTTTGCCCCCTTGCGAGGCCCTCTCCGCATGGAACCTCCCTCGCCCAGCCAGGCCCCGCCGGTCTCTCATAAGGATCCAGGTCTCCTCCTGGATGAGGCGGTGAGAGAGAGAGAGAGGGCAGCGCAGAATGAAGCGGCAAGGGAGAGAGAGAGAAGCGGCAGAGAGAGAGAGGGCGGCGACGGGGCAAAGAGAGGGAGGTGGAGGAGGAGGGAGAGAGAGAGGGACGATGGAAGGAGGAGAGAGGAGGGCTTACCCGATGGCGCCTGGACGAGAGAGGGGGGGGTCAGAGAGGGAGGGCAGCAGAGAGAGAGAGAAGAGGCGGCGTGGGGTGGAACACACGCAGAGAGAGAGAGAGAGAGGGAGGAGGAGAGATGGATAAGGCGGCGGAGAGGTGGGCGGGGGCCAGCGGTGAGGGAGGTTCGTGGCGACGGAGAGGGTCTTGGCGAGCGCGAGTGAGTGGTGATAGAGAGAGAGAGGAGGCGGTGGATGAGGCGGCGGGTGCAAGGGAGAGAGGAGGCAGCAGAGTAGCGGATGCGGCAGAGAGAGAGAGAGGCGGCGGAGAGAGGGGCGGCGACGGGGCAGCGGGGAGGAGGTGCGGTGGAGGAGGAGGAGGGAGGGCTTACCAGGCGCCGATGAGAGGGGCGGCGGGAGAGAGAGGAGGAGAGAGAGGAAGAGGCGGCGGGGTGGGACACACGCACAGAGAGAGAGAGAGAGGGCGGAGGAGGAGAGTGGATGAGGCGGAGAGAGAGGTGCGTCGGCCAGGCCAGGGGAGGGAGGTTCGATGGCGGCGGAGAGGGGTCAAGTGAGGCAGTGAGTGAGGGAGGTGATAGAGAGAGAGAGAGGGTGGATGAGGCGGCGGTGCTGGGAGCAGGAGGGGGCTGCAGAGAGAGCGGATGCGGCAGAGAGAGAGGCGGCGGAGAGGGGTGCGCGGCGAGGGCGTGAGGGAGGAGGTGCGGTGGAGGAGGAGGAGAGAGGGGACGATGGAAGGGATGGTTTCGCGGGGTTGGTTGAGGACGGGGACACGATCCGCAATCACCGGTCGAATGGGTAGCGAGTAGATCGGCATCGGACGGTGCAAAGCAAGTTGCCACACGCGAGATGAACGGTCCAGATTGAAAGTTCGAATAACCACCACGTCCATTAGGTGTTTTATAATAGTAGAGATTTGTCTTGATGTGATAATTTCCTAATATGTGTGGGCCCTGTTTTTCCCCTGTGTAATGCATCAGCATTTAGTGACTATGTTCAAACTGCATGATGTAAACATCTTTTCATTTCTATTTGTTGTGCAGTTGAGGTTCTAGGCCAAGATGCATGCTGCCAATATCCTATGGAAACTAACTATGAGCTCGATGGTACTGTGGCACTTTGAGTTTTGCCTTTAATTAGGAAACTTTGTATAGCCATATCGCTTTTTTAAAAAACTTTAAAGTTCTAGCCAGCATGTCATGTGTTTTCAGTTGTTGTGGCTTGATCGTTTAACAGGTAAATAGTGTAAGCTGGTTGCGGATGATTTATCCCTTCCTTTGAAAATTCATAAATTTTGTTGATCCCCTTACAAATCAAAATGCTTTCCTTAATAGACCTGATGCTAACATTAATTAGCTCTCAGTTTCCATAGTCCACAACAAAAATGATGATCCTATAATAGCCCGGATACAATTTCTCCTTAGCGCGCCGACGGGCGCGCTTACTCTGCTAGTATATATGTAGACCAACGTACGCATGCTGCACAGGACGCGTGCTCAACGTGCTCCTTTCTCGTGGCCGCAAGCCCGCAACGTGCCCACGCCACGTCCCATGTTCGTCCGGCCACGAGTTTCATGCATCACTCACTGCCACCACATGCTCAGCTCTCACGATCTGCTTCTCGCGCATATATACACGGCTCGGCAAGCCGATTACTATGATATGCATATGCATACAATACTCATCGTACTCATCCTACATACAGCCACTAATAGGCTGTTTGGTTGTCTTCTCTCACGAGCCTGGCTCGTCCGACTCAGTCAGGCTGGTGAGATACGGGATATGCTGATGCAGAGACAGTGTTTGGTTGAGTGTTTAGTAGGCGAATATTTTGAAATTTATATAGTGAGTGTGGTCTAGTTTTGTTCGAAAAAATGTCAGAAATCCATTTTTGGAATCGGTTCGGTAATCGGATATGCTAATAAAAAGATACAAACAAAAAAGAAAAAAATAAAAACTTACCTGCCACGTTAGCGGTATATGCATGGCTTGATATGGTGGTTGACTGTGGTCCCATGCGCAGAACACGAGGCCGTCATGCGTTGTATCTAGAGAAACGCTCATTTTATGTGTTTCTTCAGAGCCAGGCTGCATGGAGAATCTTGCATCCACAGAGCCAGGCTTAAAACCAGATGCAGGCAACCAAACATAACAAAAAAAACAAGATTTTGCATCTGTAGGTGCAAATATCTGTAAATGCAGCTAACCAAACAGCCTATATCTGGCCTAATTAGAGTATGTACAATAGTATAGACAACAATTGTCTATAATTATTGTCATGTCATTTAGAGACAACCTAGAAATATGATATATAATGATAAAGATGGTTGCATGTTTTTATAGATAATTTGCTCGCGTACAAAGTTTGCCCATAATCAGAGCCCCGTAAATACAGACAATCATGTCAAATTGCATTACCAAATACTGTATCTGCTGTGTTGTCTAGATCTTACATGGTAAATTCGAGGCTGCTAGTGGGGTGCTTCATGTTGTGGATCAATGTAACTAGACCATTGACATTTGACAGCTCAGTTATATATGCGTTGGATCTTTGGCGTGCAGGGTCAGATCGAAATCACGTACATCAGATGATTGCTTGAAGGGGAGCCCCCGATCGATTTAAACCGACAAGCATTCATGCGCTCGTACCGCACCAACCGCTCCTCAGATCAGATGCGTGAGGATGAACAGGTGAAGAAGCACAGCAGCGGCGCCCGTACCAGACGACGCCACATCATGAACAAGAGCGAGTAAAAAATTTAGTAGAAACATTGAAACAACCGCATGGCATGATCACTCAATTACGAGCACCTCTACCGTTGACAGTTGTTCATGTCAGGCACTGAGATCCTCACCTCACGGTCGTTTTCTTTTCTTCTCCATCTTATTGTATTTTTTACTCCTGAGGAGAATAAAGCATGCTCTAGTGAAGACAATCAGGAAAAGGCGCGGTTTTTAGAGGACAGCAAGATCCACCGCCGTACAGTGGTGGCCGGGGACAAGGCTCCAAGCGAACCAACCAAACCAGCCACCGATGCTCCACTAATAATTGCCCTGGTTGCAACCTCCATCTCCATCTCCATTGCCCAAAATCAAACCAATCCATGGAGATTGGAGGACGAGCTGGATTGATTAAGCACAGTGCGCGCTACTGACTACTAGTACCCACTACTGCCCACTAGCCAGTAGCAAGCAGTACACGGCGACGGCGTGCCTTGCCGTCGCTTCTTCTCCACTCCACTCTTCTTCTTCTTCGCCTCTCCGCGTCTGCCCATTCTTCCCCCATTCCCCCTCGCCACCGCCCGCCGGAGCGTGGAACGTGCGGCCGCCGGGGAGAATGCAGCCGCTGCGCCCGAGCCCGGCGGCCGGCGGCTGGGCGGGGGCCGGCCACACCACCGTCGACGAGGCCTCCATGGAGCGCAGCAAGAGCTTCGTCAAGGCCCTGCAGGTGCGCGCGCCCCATCCCCAGATCCCACACGAGCATACACGGGGGGAAAAGATCTCTCTTTTCGGCCGGTTTCTTTGCTCTGTTTGTTGATCCGCGCGCGCAGGAGCTCAAGAACTTGCGGCCGCAGCTCTACACCGCCTCCGAGTACTGCGAGAAGTCCTACCTCCACAGCGACCAGAAGCAGATGTGAGTGATGGGTTTTCTGATCCTAATGCATTGCCCAGCTCTAGGCATTTTGTTGTCACAAAGAATTTACTTGCCACCTTGATTCACCAGATAGAGTTAGGTAGTCCTCGTACGTTAGCAATTTACACGATATCTAGCTCTGTTTCGTCATTTGGTATAGGGGTTGAATCGAATCGAAGCGTTGGGGCAGCATGTACCAGCAATTACGCGTATGATAGGCTAGGGAGGCTGAGAGCCACCTTAGCCAAGGACGACAGCAACAGGTGTGGGCAAGGGACTTGATGTCGAGATGTGACTAGAGAACAAATTCTAACAACTATAGAAGATATAGAATTTTGGAATTATCTAACAACCTTCTGTGTGGTCTGTACTGCCAATTGAAATTATTTTGGAGGTTTGCCAACGAAACTCTCTTAATTCATTTTTAATTACCTAAAAAAGGGGCTCCTTTGACAGCGCCAGGAAAAATTCTGAAACATGGATTAAGAGAAAATTGTATGTCAGATTTTGGTGAGTGAATAGTATGGTGATTTGGAATGCGCATTGTACTCTTACTTCATAATATAACATATTTTCCATGGTGTTTAGATTCTTTGCTGATATTTGCACATGCCAATGGACATCAGGGTGCTGGACAACTTGAAAGATTATGCTGTACGGGCTGTTGTCAATGCTGTAGACCACCTAGGTACCGTCGCCTACAAATTGACAGATCTGTTCGAGCAGCAAGCTTCTGAGATCTCAACTTTTGAATTGAAGGTTTCACGCCTGAACCAGGTAATGTTAGTGTTTATTGGCAACACATGCAGTATATACTGATCAAACCGTGACAGCTAGGAATTCTTAGGACATTGTTTTGTTGCCCAATCTATAGCAAATCATCACCTGCCAAGTCTATATGGATAAACAAGGCCTCAGGCAGCAGCAAATGACGGGAACAAACATAAAGCACCACAAGCACTATATCCTACCATGTATGGGAATGCAGATCTAGGAGCTTATCTACTTTCTGATTTTTTATTTTTAAGAATAGCTGGATTTTTACGTTCCAATTTCTTTGCAAGCTAGCTACTGGTTATAAAAGAACCCAGGCTCATGCACACCTGCAGATTGACACTAACCAGGAATCAAAGGCTAGACCTTATCCCTCAGGTGCTTAACTTCTTCACCTTGTAAATTTAATGCATGCTGCTCACCATACTAAAGAAGAAGAAAAATTGTGGGCAGCAAAAACCCTTTCCTGGCATCTGGCATCAGAGAACAGCGCTACAACAAATGGAGCACATAAATCTACATTTGTGTAAGACTCTCATCTCTACTTTGTTCAAATGGCTTCTTATTTCATCTGCTTGAATGCAGTTTTGTACCTCTGATCTAACTTCTTGTCATTTGCTTCCGTGCAGCCTAGGTGACACATCATCTAAACTTGCATCAGATGGTTTATACCTTCTTGGTAATTAGCCATGCTGTTATTTAAATTTTTAGATGGCATGGGAGATATGAACATGATTTCACATTGTATTAGAGCAGTGTAATTTCACGATTTTTTTTTTGGCAAATGTGTGTTATCTCTGTTTTTGACATAACACAGATTCTGAAAGTAGGATTTTAGTCAGTGTATATCTGGCAAACTGGAAGATTGAATGTCCCATCTGAATTACTATGTTTCAGGTAAGGAGATGCCTGCTTCTCCCATGCACAAGCCTCTACAATTTAATGGGCGCACTAGATCTGATGCTGCGCATAAACTTGGTGCAAAGGTAAATTAGAATATGATATAAACCTAATGTGCAATCATAATAAGTTAAAAATGCATTTGCTAAAAAATATTAAGTTAAAAGTGCATCACCTTTCTGTATATCTTTTAGTAAAATGGATATACATCCTTTAGTAAAAACGGGTCTATCCCCGTATATTTTGTTTTATTTGTTTCTTGATAGCAACATTGTAATCATTGGATCAACATTACCTTGTATGCATTTTCAGGAGCAGTCAGCTGTCAAGCATATGACCACATTTAATTCTTTTGACAAACCTAGAGGACGCGAAATCCAAAAGGCTCCTGTCGGCACTAAAAGCATGCTAGCAGCTCTCTTTATCAAACACAAATCAGCAAAGATGAAAAAGATCTCAGTTCGATGATTAGCTCTTGTTTTCCGAAGGGGTTCTTGTAAAGTAAGGTTACTGTACATGTGATATGTGGTTTTTTATCCTGCATTCTAGGGGTTTGGAGCTGAATGTCGCCATTCCCGTCTCTGAATTTGCCATATTTCATCTTGCTGATAGCCTAAATGTAATAATTCCATATCAGCAAACACCTTTCACATGCTCGCTGTGTAATTCTGTTTGCCAGAAGCTTCAACGTCAAATAAAATGCATCTTTGACGTAGCGTTCAGAGTTGATATAAACTTGCATAAATAACTGTGTATGTGCATTTAAATCAACATTTGAAGATAAGCATGTCTTGGCAGTGTCAGTGGTATATCCACATTCGCCATTTGAACTTCCACATTACCGAGCTGCAAGGATTTTGCTGGGAGCAACCGTGTATCCGGGAGACGCTATGTAATGATGTCAGTTAATCTATAATATGCCGTTTTATCAAAAAAAAGATGATGAATACTATCTCCCATTTGTATAACACATGTTGTTTGCGATGTCCTGATGCATATGTCTATATACATCACATGAAGATTGAAAGTTATTACGTTGAGCTATAGCCATACGAAAAACCATCATCTTGCCTGATATGATCATTTCAAACTGTTTTACAAATCCTATTCTTACATAAATGATCAATTGGCAGTTCGACATAAAACATGAGACAAAGCGCTCATAAAGGATACGTGCCAAATTTGTAACATGAAAACACCAGAGCGCACTAGCCATCTCACAGCACATAAGGAAAGAGTAATCCATGATTGGTTCCTCGTCCAAATACGGACCTGATTCTATTCTGCATTCGAGCATGACGAACTGCTCTCCTCATTCTTGAGCAGTTGCAAAGATATTGCATGGTCACATCTCTAAATGGAGCCTTGGATAATTGCAAAACCAGGCTTCACACCAACTGTAGGAGAAGCTTAAAACATGCGCCGTCGATTTGGAACTATCTCTGGGCTGTTATTCTTCATCATGGCAACAAACTCCTGATAGTTAATTCTTCCATCCTAAGCAGAAAAATAGGAAATGTAGCAATTAGTTAGCAAGCTAAGCAGTGTTCATTTGAACTTTTTTACTCGTGCCATAAAGGTTTAAACATATTGGCAACGAAGATATGATAGAGATGACTGTAAAAAAAATTGTGTTGATCGCAGAAAAAAAGATTGTGTCCAGTAGGATTTGAACCTGAAGTGCTTTTTCATTAACTTGAATGAATTTGTTAATATTATTTCTATACCACATAGACATGATCTTTTGTTGCATGCATAATCTAAAAGAGATGCAGGAAATCCAGCATCTTTTGGAAATAACCCCTCCGTCCACCCCCCGGATAGCAAGTTAGAAACTCCAATTACATGTGTAACCATGCAACTCCATAACAGCAACAATGTATCATATGCTTGATGCTGAAGCAGTAACCTGTGGAGTTTTTAAGTGTTCATTGGAGTTACTCACATGGTCTGTATCCACTTCAGCAATGATTTCTTTGATTGTTGTCTCATCACCCATATCATACTTCTTCAGAGCTTCTTCCAACTCATCAACTGTTATATACCTGTACAGAAAAACAAATTACCAAGAAACAAGCTAGTTAATGTAAAAGGCCACTGTTGGGACTTGGGAGATTAAATTACAAAAGTTGGAGCAGAAATTACCCGCTGTGGTCCTTATCAAAGTATTCAAAAGCTTTAAATATGTGATCTTCCTTCTCTAGTCTATTCATGTGCATTGTTGCTGATATAAATTCAACATAATCAATGGTCCCATTTCCATCAACATCAGCCTGTTCAAGAATAAAAGATGATGCACAAGGAGCTGAAACAGAAAGCACTGGACCTATCAGACTAGTTCAACCAGGCATGTGGTATGGCTAATTTCAAGTGCAGAAGTCATATAGGATCTTTTCCCTTCTTACTTTCTAGATATAAACACATCCTCATCAGCATTTTGCGTGCTACTGGCATCTATCTATTATATATATAAAGGAGGGGAAAAAGAAGCCACCACGTTCGTCCACATCATCCAAATTATTTGAACTGTTCGATCAATGGTGGGATCAGATTTATGTAAATCTAGCGGTCAATATTAACCTCTATAACAAACTACTAAAGCGATCTATATATTAGAGATAAACTCTAAATCTAATTTGATATATTATCTATATCTTAACACAAATCTATTAATCCTAAAATTCTAGAAATTGCCACGTTAATAGAAAATAGTAGAAATTCTCATGTTAATCATATAAAAAAGAAAAAATCTACATCGTTGAATATGGATATTATTATGTAAATTTAGCAATCAATATTAACCTCTATAACAAATTACTGAAACTGATCTATATATTAGAGATAAACTCTAAATCTAATATGACATATTATCTATATCTTAACACAAATCTAGCCGCGCAAACGTGCGGGTCACCTCGCTCATTAATACATAATAGAGAGAAATAAATAACCTTCACATGTTTCCAGTAGGGTCCTTCTGCCAATAAGACAAGTGTACAGAGACTGGAAGAGAGAAGAAAACCTAAAACATCAGAGTTAAGAGATTACAAGAACATACCGCCTCCATCAATTGTCTTATTTCTGACTCAGAAATTTTGGTGCCAAGCTTCGGTAATCCCGCCCTTAGTTCCTCAAGAGTTATTGTCCCACTGTTATCAGTATCCAGGGATTTGAACATTTCTCTTAAGCCCACAATCTCTTCTTCTGATAAGTTCTCTGCAACAACCTAATTACAACAGAAGAGATGGAATGATTCGTTACGTATTGCAGGCTGAACTGCTAAGCAAGAAAGGGAGAAAACTTCAATTCATATAGTTTGGTTACCTTCAAAGCAACCTTCTTAAGCTTGTTCATGGCCCTGAACTGCTTCATTCTACCAATCACTGCAATATCAAGTGGCCTATCTGGGGCCTCTCCATCCTCTCTAACCCATGGATGATCTGAGCGCTTAATGTATTAGATCGAGAAACTATATGCAAACAGTACAAGAACAGCATAAAGAACTCTAAACAAATAAATAGAAGTAGGTGCGTGTTCAATCATGAGCATGAGCAAATCGATCTTTACAACCAAGATTGCCAATGAATAGGAGAGGTGAAAAGATTGATGATCGAGACTTACTCAAAATTTCAGCAGCAGTAAGTCTTTCCTTTGGGTCTTGCCTTAGCATCCTTTTGACCAAGTCTTTTGCTCCATTAGATATTGAAGGCCAGGGATCAGACGAGAAATCAATATGGCCTCGCAAAACAGCATCAAATATGCCATCTTCGTTCTCTGGTAAACCCAAGGGATAAAGAAGACAACCAGTTCATGTTAGCCCCATGGCATGGCATCAAAGTCTGATTGTTATCACGAGCAGCAAAAAGCACCTGCCCAGAAAGGAGGAACGCCGGATAGAAGGATGTAAAGGATAACTCCGGCACTCCATATGTCCGCCTCAGCTCCGTACCGCCGTTTCAGCACCTCCGGAGCCACATAATACGCGCTTCCGACAAGATCCCTGAACTGCTCACCTGCATTGCAACATTCTTCCCTTCCAGTCTGAGCACAATATGAGGACGGACGGTTACTAAAAATCAAACAGTATCGATCCCCCTTATTGCTAAAACTCAGGGTAATTCCCTCCATCGATCCGAATTCCTACATTAAAAGCCCCCTACTTTGTAAGCATTATGCACAAGCATTTTTGAGGTTTCTTCTCTGATCACTCTTTGGGATAACGCGCCCCTGATCTGCCTACCCACCATGAGCGCCCGCCTAATGAAGCACGATCCTACCGGTTACAATGCCCATCTCAACGGAGGTCGAGTGATTGCTTGTGCAGTGGTTGATTAAGAGCAAGTCCCGTCGGTATAAGGAACTGAAGAGCAATTAACACTAGGAAGTAGAAACAGTGGACGAATGGATGGAGAAGAATAGGGGATCGAATTCGAACGGCGTACCGGGCTTGAAGAAGACGGAGAGGCCAAAGTCGGTGGCTTTGAGCGGCGAGTCCTCTCTCTTGTTGAGGAAGAGGAAGTTCTCGGGCTTGAGGTCCCTGTGCATGACCCCCATGGAGTGGCAGGTGTGTACGACGGAGACGATCTCCCGGCAGAGGGCGGCGGCGGCGCGCTCGGAGTAGTGGCCCCGGGCGATGATCCGGTCGAAGAGCTCCCCTCCCTCGCAGAGCTCCATGACGAGGTTGACGGAGTGGCGGTCCTCGTAGGCGCCGCGGAGCTCGACGATGCTGCGGTGGCCGGTGAGGTGGTGCATGATCTGCACCTCCCGGCGCACGTCCTCGACGTCGTCCTTGTGGGCGAGCTTGCGCGCGGCGATGGACTTGCAGGCGTAGCGGCGGCCCGTGGCCTTGTGCGTGGCCAGGTAGGTGACCCCGAACTGGCCGCGCCCCAGCTCGCGCCCGAAGGTGTAGGTGGCGCGGACGTCCTCCGTGGGGCGCCCCAGCACGTGCCCCATCCCCGCGCCCGCCTCCGTCGCCGCCGCCGCCGCCGGCTGCGGCTGCTGCCGCAGGGGCTGCGGCTGCGGCGGCGGGGGTTGGTTCTTGGGCTTGGGCTTGGGGCGGTTGGGGTGCTTGGGGTGCGAGTTGGGGGGGGATTGGTGGTCGTGCGAGTGCTGGTGGCGGTGGCGGGAGGCGCGGCCGCCCATGGCTGGAGGCGGAGGGGCGCGTGAGGTGCAGTGCCTCAGGCCTCAGCCGGGCGGCGGGGAGGAGGCGACCATGACTTTGTTGGACCGCGTGTGAAAGCGTGTGCAAGCAGCGCTGGACGGAGGAAGGAGGGGGGGCAGTTGCGTCGCAGCTTCTGGCTCCAGTCCACGCCGCCACCCACTGCACCTTCCTGCTCCCACCCGCCTCCTGCCTCCTCAGACCTCGTCTTTTCGCTCCGACCTTGCTCCTGCTCCTGCTCCTGCTCCGGCTCCCGAGTGGCCGTCGTCGTCCCCCTCCGCTGGCGTCCGTAACTTGCCTGGACCGGCACCACCGACGTGTGCCACGGAATTCTTCTTTTTTACCTTATTTTACCCCAGGCTGAGGAGAATTCAACCTTGTCCGGGCAGGTTCCAGCTTGCACCCAGAGAGTGACGCAAAGATCATTCATTTTTATGATCTGACAAGTGAAATCCCTCTCTAACAAGCCTTCGACTTCGATCTTGTGCCTCTCGTACGCTCCACCATTCGTTTTTACGATCTGACAAGTGCAATCTCTCTGATGCGATAGCGCGGCCACGAGTTAGCAAGATGCATGGCGTGAGTGCGGAGTGCGGAGTGCCACATCCCACATGACCCGAATCCGCTGCAGGCTGGACCAATCTAGCTCGAACCGAAAGCCGACAGACATGCGATAGCCGATAGGTCACGCGTGTCTTGATCTCCGAAAGCAACTTGGGGGCTAGTTGTGATGCGTGCGTGTCATCATCGACGACCCAGTTGTTATTTGTAATTTGTAAAGAGGGCAACTTGCTGTTGCCATCACGAAATGCGCGTGGAGACCGGAGAATAGACTTGGAGCACACACGGCGACGCCCAGGGCCCAACTCGATGACCTCATCGATATGGGAAGCCATTGTCAACGTCAGTCCATGTCGTCCGTTTACCTGCTTCCCCCTCCCCTCCAATTCCAAAATATGATTCTTCTCTTCTCTTGTCTTCTCCCTCCTGCAGACCAAAGCTTCAAAATTATGGATTTTTTTTTTTGCATGAAAACCGATTAAACAGTCCGGCTTTAAATTTGTCCATTTTTTATATGTCATACGTTATAAGAGTATTGCCAGCAAGATCTCTATTTTTCGTTCTCTATATCCCTTCTCTAAATCTCTATTCGTTCCCTATATTTCCATCATCTCCAGCAGAGTCTCTATCCCCGAAAAGATAGAGTCTCTCTGTGTTTAAAGACTGGGATAGAGGCCCTGCTGGATACGTATAGAGATTGAGACTGTCCGCAATAGTGTTTTAGAAACGATTCAGTTTAGGAAACCTGCTAGAGATGCTCTAACACTTTATACTTATTTCATCATATCTTTGCGTGGTTTTCTAAAAAACTTTTTAAAAAAAATTAGTATATCTTTCAGGCTTCCAGCAGTCTCTCGAAACCAACTTTTCAACTTTTAAACCAAACTAGAAAACCGAAGCAAAGAGGGCACAGTTGGTGTCCACCTCCCTAATCCAATGGCAGGCCGTCACTACCATGTACCAGACCATGGCCCAGAGAACAAGGTGCGACCCAAAGCGGTAAACTTCGGCTTTAATCTGTTCTTAAACTGCTTGTGAACAATTCAGTATTTCTATAAAAAAAATTCAGTCATTCAGCCAAGGATGCTTCAAAAAGCCAAATACTTAGCCATGGTGTTTAAACACAAAATATTTGGACTTGTTGATTCGTTTCTTAAGCAAAGTCTTTCCTACAAAGCTACAAGCTCTTGGTTCAACTTTCAAGAATTCAACATAGCGTTGTACTCCTACTTTGTAGTAAAAAATATAAAAAAAATGTAAAATAAAAAAATGCCCACAACTTTTTAAAAAAAGTAGCTGGAACGAACGAGGCCTTAGAGTTTGAGTCTTCTTCAATCATGGTTATGGCTATGCGATCCATTGATAAGTCATAAGTGCAGGTAGCAAAGCTTCTCATTTTTACTTGATACGACAAATGACAGAAAGATGGTCAAATACTTCAGAAAGCAAACAAAATTTCTGCTAGCATCAGTTTTTGATAGAAGGAAAACACGAATGACAAAATGGAAAACACGCTAGACAGAATACACAGTAACCACTTAATTACAATAACGGAAGAAAATGTAGCGAGTACACAGTTTATACGGGCTACACCTTATTTATCGTACATGGGGTTGGTTCTTATGCAAATCCAAGCATCATGAGGAAATCAATTTTGGTGGAATGCGAGACATCATTGCCTTCAAGTCTGCACTCCACCACATGAAACCTGGGAAAGTGACCAAAAGCAAAGGGGGTTCCACAGCTCTCATCACATCCAAGTGCGCATGGCAGAAGCAGTGGAGGCACCATTCTCAGAGCTACTGGCACTGCCATGAGTTTGCCCAGAGAGTAGAGCTAACAGCCCACGGCCGTGGACCCTGCCCTCCAGAAGCAAATGTGCGGCAGGCTGCGTCGCAACCGAAGGGTGAACAGGATTCTTCAGGCCAGGGTCATGGAAAGCTTCCTCCTCGTCGCCGTCGCTCATCATGTTCACATCCTCGGCCACTTCCATCTCATCATCAGGTTGGCCACCAGCTGTGAACTGCTTGTTTGCAGGACCCAACGAGCCGCCACCATGAACACAATGGTCCTCGACTAAAGCACTGTGAGCTGCACAAAGGCCAGTCTTGCTCCGAGCAAACTTGTCACATTGAGGTCCACCAGCACCAAAGCTTGAGCCCACCTGGCCCCAAGAGCAGCGTTTACCCCCTCCATGTGCCTTACAGAAATCAGTGCTCCCCTGTGCACTCTTTTCGCAGCCCTCAATCCTGCATCTCTTACCACCACCATGGCGCACGCAGTATTCTGTCCTCCCTCTCGCACTCTTGGTACAGCCTGACATAGCGCACCTCTTCCCACCGCCGTGAGCGACGCAATACTGAGTCCCACCGTGCACGCTCTTTGGGCAGACACCACCTCCCTGAAACGAGCAGCGCTTACCTCCACCGTGCCCCTTGCAGAAGGAAGTGCTACCTTCAGCTCCTTTGGTGCAACCAAAGAATGTGCACCGCTTTCCTCCACCATGCGCCTTGCAGAACTTTGTGCTTCCCTGCGCACCCTTGGTGCACTCTGGGAATTGACAGCGCCTTCCACCACCATGCGAAATGCACAGGCCAGAATAGCCTTCTGCACTTCTCTTGCAGTTCTCCTTCTGGCACCTCTTGCCACCTCCATGCCTGATGCACAGGCCAGACTTACCACGCGCAGCACGTGAGCAGCCTTCCTCACTACAGCGGCGACCACCACCATGAGCTATGCAGTGGTCAGTGCGACCTTCAGCACTCTTTGTGCAACCAAGATATTGGCATCTCCGGCCTCCACCATGGGCTTTGCAATAGATGGTCTTTCCCTCGGCTCCCTTTTGACAACCAGGTTTCTGGCATCGTCTACCACCTCCATGGGCTATACAATGCCCAGAGGCCCCTCTTGCTCCTTTTTCACATCCTGGGAACTGGCAGTATTTAGTACTAATGTTGCGTTTTTGGGGGTTAGTTAACCCGGAAGTACAGGCAGCTGGGTTTTTCAAACTTGCTGTAATGGATGATGAGCCATCTGGAGAAGCCATGGCATCATCGTTAGCATTTTTGGATATCTTTGCCAATGAAAAGGTGTAGGTTGCTTCAGAAGCATATGACGATGAAGCCATAGAATGCCCGAAAACCCAAGTAGAGGGTTCGGAACCATTTTCCACAGTATCTGGGACTGAATTAAGTACTACTGTTTCTAAACCATCCTCAGCATTTAAAGATGCAGTGGATGCATTGGTCACAGCTGATTTTGGTAAACCAGTGGATAAGCTCAACTGAAGATTCAGTTTTGGAGCACTAGCACATTGCACATGCTCAGCACCAGCGGGTGATTTCTTGTAACGAAGGGCTGTGTCATGGCTAAGACAAAGCTCGAAATTCAAGCCAAGATCCATTGATGACTCCTCATCAGTCTCTCTTACTGAAGACGGAGACATTGTGCATGCTGTTGCAGAGCTCACCTTGCTGTTATCAGAGGAACTTGGTGAATGGCCCAAACCAAGGGTGAGCAACGGATTTTCAGGACCTTCAACTCCAGCCATATCAACCCACTTCCTTTTCAGTGCTCTTGGATTGGTACCAAAAATGCTGGAATATGCTAGGGAGTCAATGGTCGTATCTTTAACTGTGCTCTGGTGACAAAGATTGTTGGAATTAATATTACCACCACACCCAAGATTTTGGGAAGCTTTGTCCATTCCAATCAAGAAACATCTAGTAGTGTCAACCAAATACCTAATGAAAAGAACCAGCTGCCTGACTTCCGGAAATCAAAACTCTATTATCATCTACTGGGTTAGAAGTCTCAGTAGAAATTTTTGCAACCTCCACTTACAAAACCAGCTATATCATCACGATCCATTCCTCGCCACTTTCCAGTATAAAAGGAAAATGATGGAGTTCTGAGCTGACCTTCAGTTTCTAGGCAAGCCAATGGATCTGCAGTTAAAAAGCAAGAGCAGATCAGAAAAAAAAAAAGCAAGCAAGCAAGAATTAAATATCATGACATTTAAGTGCTACATATGGCAAAGGACAAATAACAAATACTAGCAACAATAATAATTCAAGCGCAACATGCTTCATGCTGGTAAGATTTAACAGTAGCAAGCAGGCATAACGCATAACTGTTAGAGATGATGGTATTTCATTTCTGAATGGTCGGTGCATGCTTCAACGAGCATTTCAATTTCTGTTGATTAACTGGTTTGATGAGAGAATTTAGCAAGTTGCAGGATTGACGTTTTTAAAATCACACAGGCATAACTGTTAGAGATGATAATGCAATGTTTCATCATGGTGCTAAGCAGCAGATGAACATTTACTACAAAAAGTTGTACTCTATATTGCATATGTGATGGAAAAGTATAAATTTCTATAGGGAAAAAGATAATGGAAGGCGGTTAATAAGCACCATAAAGAAAAAAAATTCGTAAAAAGATGACTGATAACTATTTTTTCTAGCAAAAAACGATGAGTAAATATGACCACTAAAAACAACAGTACAATTGTACAGAATGCTGCAGGCACTATGCAGATCGCACTAAACAACTTGCAGGATAGATATTTGACATCGCTACTTTTATATCTGTCATTTGCAGGGGGAAAAAACATCAGTGAAGTATAAGTAAATAAACACTTTATCCGACAATAACAGCTACGAAAGGATGCACCTTTCCGAATATAGCTATAGATTGTTTGATTTTCAGTATGTTTATTATTGAAGGCGGTTTCGCACCAACATATTTGTACTGCAGGCTCGTACAGAATGAAAAATTTGAAACCAAGTGAAATTTCCAGGATAATACTGTCGATGCAGAGTAAATTTCCAAGATAACACTGGTGAGGGGCTTTTGGCTCAAAAACTGGGTGCAATCGAACTACCTAGTAAAATGAATCTCCTGCAGGATGCATTGAACTATAACGAAAACACCTAGAGCAAAATAACTTTCCACGGGCACATCATGGGCACCACAAGCAAATACGAACAGGAAAAATCATGACATCCATATATACGAGCGGCAAAACTTGGGTATAGATCCGTCCGCACCAACAGAGAGATGAACTGAGACATCAGCCGCCGAACAGCCCAAAAGACGAGATCTTTTATAGAAATAAAAAAAAAATCTCCCATTTTATACCCCCCAACAAATTACACGCAGCAAAAGAAAGCACGGGAAAGGGATTGCGGACAACGCTCCAGCAAAATCCACACGACACCGAAAGTATTAGCAATCTAAATACGCGAGACTACATGAACGAATCCAATCCGAGGAAAGAAAGGTTTGGGAGCCGCTCTCACGCGCTCGCGGTCGAGGCGCCGGCGGAGCGCGGAAGATCTCGAGGGCCCCAGGCGGAGCAACCCGGCGGCCGGGCGAGGGAGAGAAGGCACGGCGACGAGCGCCAAAGCCAGAGCAGTGAGCGCCACCGGATCGAGAAGAGAGACCATCCTGACCTGCGGGGGCGGGCGGGCGGAGTCCGACGAATCGAGGACGGAAGCGGAACCGCGGCGGCGGCGGCGGAGGCAGGAGGAGCAGGTGGACGCGGCGCGAGGGGGGAGACGAGACGCGCACGCGCACGCGCACGCGCACGGGAGCTCTCGCTCACGCAGCCGACGGGTGAGGAGGAGGAGGAGGAGGGGGAACGGATGGTTGGTGGGCGCAGAAAAAAACCGAGAACGCGAGAGGGGTGGTTATAAAATCGCAGAGATTTGCGGGCGGCGCAGAGGAATCGCTGGAGCCACCCGACCCGCACAATAATCAATAACGCCATGCCGTGCCCCCATTCTCTCTCTTTTCTGGGTCTTCTTCCCAAAGAGGCATCTCAAATCTATTTCCCTTCCCTTTCGGCAAGTTGATAGTTAAAAAATAACTCAGCTCAAAATGATCTTATATGGTTCTTTGTTACATAAGGTATATCAGCTCAAAATGATCATCTTAGAAATAACTCGGCGTATGTTAGAGGAGGAAAATCGTTACACAAGGAAAGTTAAAATACATTTTTTTTCTCCTCCGTAAATCGAAATGCTCTAGGGTTTAAGATGACTGTACACGTGTAATTCTGCACGATGATACTCAAATATGAAAATTTAATAGGTATTCACAGAAATATAAAAAGGTGACAAGATGAGTTTTAATTTTAAATAGCGTATATTATAGGAGAAGTGCTACATCACCCATAAATAATCGTAAGATGCCAAAAACATAAGTAATACCTCTATATAGGCATGAGATGCTAGAAAATGCTATTATCATGTACATATAACCATGACATGTCAAAAACACAATATTTATAGGTAGCACATCTGGTGACAGTGACAACTAAACATGGTATTTCCAACTAGGGGTCATATGATCCGATGTGCGTGAGCAGTGTCAAGGTGGGTGGAGACCTTCCTCCCATTTTAAAAACTTTTTTCATAAAGCCCTCCAAACAATATTTGTTCTCCCAAAAAGATCCTTACCATATGACTAACTAAATCAAGACTTTACCCTGCATATCCATGAGCGACGACGCTCTACCGGCACTTTGGCGTGGGTGTGTGACTCTGCTCTAGTGTTGCGGCCCTTATTTGCATTAATTCAACCAGGAAGCTCTAGCATATGCCACGGAGGAAAAGGGCTAAAATTTATTACGTGCATATCTCATTGATAAGAATGGAATGCAAGTAGAGCTTCGGACCATCTTCTTTGAATAAAGTTTCTCGTGGTTAATTAATGGTTATCACCAGGCTACCTAGAGAACACATATTGAATAGACCTACGTACGTTATGGATTGAGGCTGACAATAAACCGGGTTGATGTGAGGCATGTGTTCTTGATGATACGAAAGACAACCATGACATTAATCTCAGCAACACACATTATATATCTCCAATGAACCGCCTCCTTGTAGCATGCCAGCAGGTAAGTTACCATTACACATATCAGTATCCAATAGTTGCAGTAGTAGCCTGGAGCATTGTTTGCTGGGTGCAAGAAACGTGGTGCGCGGAGCAGCAGGGGCAGGCAGACAGAGCAGAGGTCAGGGGAGGGCGGAGGAGGAGGCGGCGCGACGCTGGGGGGAGGATTCGGTGGGGTGACAGTAACATTTAACCAACAAAGCCAGGAGGGCCCACATGTCGGCGTCAGCGCGCCCCGTGGTCGTGCGCCGCCGCGCGCCACGTCGGCGGCAGCGGCTCGCCACCGTCCGTCCGTCGTGCGCGCCGCCGCCACACTCACACTCTGCCAAGAAAAGAAATACTCGTAAGGGAAAAAGGTTTTGTGCTGGGCTGAGCGAGTGAGAGCGTGCGAGGAGGGAGAAGAGAGGAGAGAGCCGCCGTCTCCTGATGCATCCGAAAAGGCGCTCCTTTTTTTTCTCTCTTGGTTTTGTTTCTTCAACCTTTGCCTCGGCGAACGCTGCATGCGACAGCTCAGCAGATTTTAGGATGGCACCATCACCATGTCAATGCGTGACCGTTCTGTATCTGCTCGATGGCAAAAAAATACGCAGTGAAATGTACACGGTTACAGTTCTTTTCATGGTACTTCGAGAGAGAGCACAAACCGTTGAGCCGCGTTGGATGAAGAACACGAACGATCTCGATGTGTTATTTATATATCTACAAATTTTTCCCTTCTAGGAGAGGACATAGCATATATACATGTTTTAAACGGTACTAGCAGTGCAGTGCAGGGTAGTGCAGTGCGAAAGGAAATTGTTAGAGCCGCGAGTGTTGCAAAGCTAGCTTTGTGCTAGATTTGCAGTGTTGGAGACTAAACCGTATTGGATGATTAAGCAAGGTAGCCTTTGGGGCCTTTTGACCGGACCGATGGCCCGGCTTGATCAGCGCAGCGTGGCCGCCCTTTTGGCTCCCCCGAACAAATTCCAATTCCATGCCTTCATGCTGCATGCTGATCATGGATAATGGAGCTACGCTAGCCCTTCTTTTCCTCTCATCTCCCGCATCCGATAAGGGAGCTAGCCATAGGCCATCGCTAGCAGCAACAGCAATCTCAAGTGCCGAATCTATCAACCCAATAATGCTATGCCATGTCTTGTACCACATCATCGCATGCAGTAGCTAGCCACCCATCCAGCGACTAGCTAGGCGATGACATGTAATGCCGAGCTATCAGCACGCGGGGAGAAGAAGCCCTAAGCTCAGATCGATCATGCGCCATGTCGTCTGCTCGCCGACGCTCCAGTGTCTCCGGCCGAATAAGTTTGTACTCCGTAAAACTTAGTACCGTTCAATTGGATCTTTCACGCTTTACGCGCGTAAAGTATTCAGCTAGTGACAAATTAAAAGGTTGGGCAATATAATTTCAATATATATATATATAGGAGTAGTTGCCTGTTCTGTTCATATGATTTTAATGTGAACTTGTCAGGAGTTTTGTTTTTGTTTCCCTGTGAAATTCGTGAACACCAAAGTAGCTAGGGCGTGCACCTTCATCCTTCTTTATTTATTTATTCCTCCTGCATTAATTTAGCTTGCAAAGGTTTTCATGGTTCATCCACCATTGAGACTGGTTTATTCGATTCAATTGGCAGCGACAGACCACTTGACCGCAGCTACCGTGATCTCTATTTCTACCTGTGTTGGACGTCCAAATCATCTGAGATTTCTGCTGCAAGAAACTGCGTCGAAACGTGGAGGAAAGAAACCGGATAGAATATAACTGAGCCCAGAGGGAGCAGCATATCCTCTCCTTATTTCTACGCCTCTGTATTGCCCTCTTGTCCATTATTGTAATTGGGTTTAGTTAGCTGATTAATCTCGTCCCTTACGTGGGGGCTTGCCCTTAATTATCTCTTCGCCGCCATGTTAGTTGATGCCCAGGAATCTTCCTGTGCGTTGGATGGAGCAGGCGCCCGATGCCTTTTCTCTTCTCGCTTTACCTCTACCTGCAGCTCATCTGCCAACCCACCTTGTCGCCTTCCCTCCCTCTGCCAGTCCAACATCCACAAATTCTGTCTAGGGAAAAACAACCAGAAATTTTCAGATGATGCAAATGGGCAATTCGGTGTAAGCCTATTATAAGTTGCTGTAATTGGGCACTGGTGTATGGAAATGAAACATAATGGAACAGAAAATACACACCATGGATGAGCTCATGGCTGAACTGATGCTGATGGAGCCTAAGCTTTACGCTACCGGTTAATCGTCCCCGGTTTTGGAGCTTTGGCCACACGCCTTGGTTTATATAAAAGCGTAATCTAGGTGATGGCACAACAGGGAGGTGGTGTTGGATGGGAAACGACGGTGTTTGACAAGTCTAATCAACGTAGAGGAAAGGGGGGGCAGCAAGAGCAAGGAGAAACGAGCATGATGGAATGGTGCCAATTGGTGTTGATGAAAGGTGGCACATATTTGGGTGGTGGAGTGGGCACTATGTCCATGTCCGGCTTGATCTTCTCCGAGGATAGAAAGCCGGGGCCAGCACCGCAGAGATATAAAGCCATGTCTCCCATCTCATTTTCCTCTTGAGCTGCAGCTGCTCTCCATGCACTGAAGTGCAATGCACTCGCTTCTTGTGACAATTTTCTCCATGCATACTCTTCTCCTTGATTAATCAAGCCCTATACATACAGATCATCATCAGAAAATCACATATATAAAGTGTAGATCTTAGGGCATCATCCAAGAGCAAGGAAAAATGCTTTGAGAGGAACATGCACCGGTACGTGGGAAAGCTCATCTGCAAGTCATATTCCATCTTTCTATTTGCATTTCCACGTTCTACCTCAAGCTTGTTCAGTGTGCCCAGTGCCACTGGGCGAGCAGAGTACAGCTGTGGCCCTTCAATTCGTATGCCTGATTGCCTGGTCTGCTAGGATCTACATAGCTAGACATATTCCAATTTTCGAATGGCGACATGGTTGGAGACAACATGAAGTGGCGTGTGTATGGCGAAAGTGTGCGCACGATATGCAGCTTACTGAGTAGGAGTAGCTGGCGTTCCAACACGGGGAGAAACTCAATGGAAACAACCACCAAAAACAACAAGAAAGAGAAGTGCAGGGAACGGAAGGAAGGGACCCAATCCCTGAAAACATTACTAATTGGTAGCTAGGAAAATCCCACCGATAATGACATAATGTTTATTGCCTTTGATCCCATACATGCGACCACTGATACTGTCATATGTTATGAAGTTCTTTCTTTTTCTTTTCAGAGAGAAAATATCATTTACCGTTCCATTTTCTTGGAGCTTCAATCGGTATGGAGGGCTGATGGGCTTTTGAGGCTCACGCAAGAGAGCGATTTGTTTGTTGGGCTTGCCCAGGCCCGAAATCATAAATAGTCCCATCCTTTTGCTTCCGCTAAAAAAAAGAGTAAAGCATCTCAGAGTTCGTATACACACGTCTAAGTTTGTAAACACATGTTGAAATTTTTTTTTGAATACACATGGAAAAAAATACTTAAAATTTGGACGCCTTCTTGCATAAACTCTAACTAATCTGATTAGAACATAATAGTTCGTGTAATCGTGTTACAAAGACCCTAAGAAAGAAAACTCTCTCTGCCACAGAATCAGACAGTTCCATCAGTGTCAAGTTTCAACACTCAACGATACAAAACGACGCCACGAGAACTCTGACAAAACCAAGACGATATGCAACCTTTTCTGCGCCATTTACATTTCTTTTAAGATAATGCAAGTGTTGCCGGTCTCTACGTCTTACGAATGTACATCAAAACTTGTTACTTATAAGGATCCTGCAAACACAATATCCCTCTTAAATCATAGGGGGCGACTACAGTACGGTATCCCGTCGGGGGCCCAACCCGACGGGATAGCCTCCCACCTCTTCTTCCCCACGCACGCCCGCCTCTTCTCCTCCGCCCGCCCCGCCCCACCGCCGCCGCCTTCTTCCCGCCTCACGCCTCCTCCTCCCGCCAGATCCGCCGCCAAGCCTCAAGCCCACCACCTCCCCGCCGCCTCCGCCACCATCCGCGCGCCTCGCCCTCTCCCTCCTCCTTGCCAGGTTACCCCACCCATCCTAACGGACAGGGGCGTGGTCCCCGCGACGACGCCGCCCATGCCGCCCTCCCACGAGCTTGCAACGCCACCGCCGCCGCCCCCCGACGAGCTCCACCCACCGCCTCCCCGACATCCCTCTAAACCCCGAGGAACCCAAATGTTCCCTAACCCTAACCCGAAACGGCAGCGGCGACCTCGACGGAGGGGACGGCAAGGTCGACGGCGTCGAGGTAGGCCTCCTCCTTTCTCCTCCTCCTCCTCTGCACAGCGTGCGCGGCGAAGGGGAGCTAGGCGCGGGTCAGTGGACACGTGTCGCCAGGGGGGGCAATCCCGTCCGCGCCCGGCCGGGATGGGATCCCGTTGTGAGGAATTTCTGAAATCATATTGGCAGCTTCCTTGAGTTTTTATTCTAATGGGATTCCCCAATTGACTGAGATGCCTGCATTAGCTGCCGTAGACGGTAGAACCTCCTCGCGCCTCCTGATGGCTCTGATCAAGCATCTCCATGATATCATTGAATTTGGTTGGACCCTTTGGTCCATGAATACACGGCTTCCATTGTATCAGGTCCGAAAGAATTCCCAAACTTTTCAACGTCAATTTGAATCTGTCATGACTCATTAGTAAAATAGTAGGTTTCAGCATTAATTAAGACCCAATTCTGAAGCTAATCTACATTTGACAGTATATTTTTATCATTATTATGTACCTTGCATGCAAGCTAAAGGTTAGCAACCCTTCTTGCCGTCTCCTGCAGCTGGTAGAAGAGCAAGTCAAGCTCCTCCCTTCCTGCCACACAAAGCAAGGAAGCAGCGCCATCATCTGTACTACTGTAGCATCCATCATATATTTTCCAGGCATTTTTATACTTTTTTAAAGATTTATTAAATGTTTTTCTAAGTTCCAGCGATAACAACGCGGTCTACTTTATTGGATGTTCAAGGTCCGATTTGAGACGCCCGCGTAATTTAATTGATTAATTGGTGTCCCTTCGCTTGCTTTGCACCATAAGAAAACCACCTCTAGTTTCAGCAGTTTGTATGCATGGAAAATTGACAGCGAATTTGGACACTTGTACAGAACTTCATATTTAGCTAATTAATTAGTACAAAACTCACGGGCTACAGCATAGCACCTTAACAAAATTGTGCCTGCTCCGAAAAAAAAAACTGTCTGCCACAAACTGACAACACTACACCGCAATCAGGCAGCTCCATCATGTTTATGTCAGGTATAACAATACGGGACGAGCGACAGCAGAACTCTACGAAACCATGATGATGAAATTCTATGCGCATGGGAGCTCTGATAAGCCCATACACCATCAGGACTTGTTACAAGTATAACGAGGGGGCAAAGACAATATCTCTCTTGATCTTACTGACGGCCTCCTCAAGTTTTACTTGTAATTGGGTTTCCCCGATTGACTGAGATGCCAGAATTAATTGTTGAAGAACCTCCACGAGCCTCCTGATGGCTCTGATCAAACTGCCCTCAAATACTTGGGTCATCTCCATAATATGAAAGAAATTGGACCCTTTGGTCCATGAATACACGGCTTCCATTATATCAGGTCGGAAAGAATTCACAAACTTTTCAACGTCAATTTGAACCTGTCATGAATAAAACAGTAGGTTTCATCATTAAGATCCAATTCTGAAGCTAATTTGATATAATCATTTTATTATTATTAAGTACCTTGCATTCAAGCTGAAGGTTAGCAACCCTTCTTGCCGTCTCCTGAAGCTGGTAGAAGAGCAAGTCAAGCTCCTCCCTTGGCTTTGGGGCATCCTGAAGCTTTTCTCGCCACACAAAGCAAGAAAGCAGTGCCACCATCTGTTCGACTGTAGCATCCTTCAAAGCACCACTGAACATAAGCTCTGTCAATGTTAGTTCATCAGCTGAACTAATCTCGCATGCTACTTTGCCCTTCATTTGCACAACATCCTCGCTTGTAATAAACCTGACAGAAGAAAACACAACCATAATTATTTTATTAAAAAAAAAGATGATGACTACAACTTTGTAAGTTCACAACAGAAGCTAGCCATACTCTATGATATATTCTGTAGATGTAATATCTACCAGATACACCTTAATATTCTACCTGCTTCAGGCATGGCAATCTGGACAAGAACACATGACGAAAGTCTTTTATGAATGATGTGCTTTCTAATTTGGTAAATAGTGCCTCATGTGTTGGTTCATGTCAAATACCAATTTATCATGATGATAAATTTGTTCTTTGGCAGGCTGGAAATTCTCGCCCAAGATTTGCAATTGTCGTCAGAAACATGAGATATGCCAGGCATGTCAAAAGCTATGCATGTGACTAGACACTTCACTTTACAAGTCCCAAATAAATGCAGACTCGAAACACAAAAAATTATTTTGTGTAATTGTGTGTCAAAGAATGCATTACCCCAGCCTGCGGAGTGCCCGTTTTCGGGCCTTGAGCTCATCCTTGAAGGCTAGAGCAGTAGAAGACCGCATAGTTTTCTTGATGGACTTAATTTTGGCTGATATTTCTCGTTTAGCATGAAAGACCTTCAGTTTTTGTTGGATATGTGGAGAATTACGAATATCGTGCTTTTCAAATAAACTCTCAAGAGCTTCTATTCTTCTATGAGCTTTCCGAAAGGAGCTTGATTGTACCTATAAAAGGAACAAAGTTATTAGAACTTCAAGCTACATAAAAAGATGTAGCCTAACAATAACGACATGTATTAGTTTTTCTTACTTTCATATCCTCTTCTGGATCCAATAGAGGAACCCCATCTTTAGCAAACCTGGAAATCACTTCTTCAACTTTCCTCAAGGTGTTTTCTCGGGCTTCTACAGGCAAAAGATCCTTAGGTATGTACATTCGAACGCTGCTTAGTCCATCGATCTGTTTATTCGGTTCAATTAAAATTCAGAAAAAGGGAACATACAGTTTTGTAGTATGATGTAAACGTAAATGCTCATTGGTCGGAGATAAAAGTTTATCTGGGAAGTGGGGAAAATGAATTGCCTGAGAAAGTGGCAATGAAATCACAGCTGGTTCACCACGGTGTTTCAGCGGAACAATCTTCACTATCTTCTTTCCACTATTGTCCTTATTTATACAACATCTGGTGAGGACATCAACTGTATAATCATAATCCTCAGGCCTTCTCTCTGTAGGAAAAAAACAGAAGGTTGAGTGAGGAAAAAATAGCTACAGGCAACTCTCAATGCCTTTTCTTTTTACAACAATGGTCTTCAAAAAAAATTTACAATCACATCAGCAATCTAACTATTTCAGGAATTAAAATAAGACGATGGGAAATGGTTGAGATCCACGAAATTGGCAGTCAAAAACATATGTCAAGAAGTTGCTAAATGAGAGGCCCTAACTCTAGTGCCTTTGTCACAATATTCAACAATTCATCAATTCCAGGTTAGGCTGAAGACTGCCAATGTTTTCTGCAATTTAAGTTCATCAACCAAGCTAAACTTTGTGCATATTTGAACAGTTGATTTTGAGCTCCTATAGACAAGCTTTCCATAAACATATAGATTAGTCTATCCAGTTTTCAACTAAGCAAACTTCAGCTTGCTTGAGATAAGCATAGTTTTATCTTCAACATTTTAATTATATATTATATAAATATATAGTAAGACAAAAACAATTAAAAAAAATACTCCTGTGTCATCATTCCAAATGGCAACAATAGCTCTATCGCCAGCTGAAATAACAATAATATGAATATGACAAGGAGTTCCACGGTTCCACCTAGAACAAAGCAGGTCTATGCCACAATTTGAAATTGTGAGAGAGATTGAAATGGCGACAGGCAGTCAACGTGGCACTCTTATCATTTATTTGTTCGACACATTGCCCACTGTCTGAAATAGGGACATAGCTATTGCCATAATTTGGAATAATGACAAGGTATGTTTTTGAAATTGTTTTGAATGACTATATATTTGTGTAATCCAACCAAAAATGTATTAAAAAACAAAAAAAACATTAGAACTTTGTGGCAGTGATTGGTCAGCTGGCACCTGGCTGATCTACCATCAGAGCCTGTTGTTCAGTTACAACTTACAACTCTACATCAAAGTATTTAACTACAAAATCTATCATGGATTTGCACTGCCAAACAACTTGGGCCAACTCCATGGACAAAATAAAGAACACAAAAGAAAAGGTCAAAAAGGTTAGATTATGCTTTCTGCTTTGTGTCTATACCTTCACCATGAGTTTTCACCTTTTCAAAGTTTATTGTAACTCCCCATGAGACATTTTCATCGATGGAGAATGTGGACTGTTCATCTGTACTGTATAGAACACGGAGAAGCCTTCCAGGCTGTAAGAAAGGCAGAACATATTTTGGAGAGAGTACAATATCGTGGACATCCTTCTTTAAAGTTCTGTACTGCTGTAGCAGATCATAATAATCCTTTAAGCTCTCCTCTTCCTCAATAACCATGGAATTTTTCTCTAGTTCCAGTTCCCTAACTTGCATCTGCACAGAATTCAAACAAAGAAGTGTCGGGATATGTTTTCTGAAAAATACAATTCCTCTATAGCTGGGATTTTATGTTGGTTCGATTGATTAAAATATTGACTTACAGGCACAACTATAAAAGGTATAACAGTCAGTCTATTAGCAAAGACTACTATACAGGTTACAAATGTCCAACAGAAGTGTTAGCATGTGTATGCTGTTAGAGATATATTGGGCTATGTATATGGGCCTGGCCCGTCCCTTTACTGTATTAGGGTTTTCTAGCCTTTTCCCTTTATGCCCTTGTAGATCAGATATATATCGCCTTTGGCCCCATATGAATACAAGTGCTATTCCTAACATGGTATCAGAGCCAAAAACTAGGGTTAGGGTTACCTCTTCCTCTCCTTGGCCGCCGCTCCTCCTAGGCGTTGCACTTGCGCCTTCTCTACCTCCACTCCCTTCTCAGCCGGCTTCGTCTTGTTCCTGATCACGTCGTGCTTCTACTCGCTTTGGTTGCCATTGTCTCTTCCTGACGATAGCCACCGTCGTCAAGTTCTGGATCTAGTCACCGCCGGATCCGCCGTCGCCGGCTCTCCTCCTCCGTCGCATGCTCGCCGCCTCGTCGTCACCGCCAGCCCCGCCGCAAGGCAAGGCTCATTATCGCCGCCGACCTCGCGCTGCCGCCGCCATACTCAGATTCTGCGCCGCGCGGCCGCCGCCTTCCTCAGATGCTGTTGCCGCTCTGCTTGGCGCCGTCGCCGTAGCCGACTCGGTCCTGCGCCACCCGACGCCACCGCTGTCCGCCGTGCTACTCGTCGTTGTCGCCGTTGCCATCTTTGGCGAGACACGCCGCTGGACGCCGCCGGCTTCCTTCGTGTGACCGGCTCGGGCTCGGTCGGGTGAGTGTGACCGGCTCGGGTCCGGTCGGGTGTGTGTAAAAGTCTTTCGGGTTGAGTAAAAAAAATCAAAAAAAAGAGAAGAGAAAATATCGTCAGGCACCGTTTCTATTCCTCGGTGCCCCGTGCTTTTTGATGGTTTCAATTATCAGGATTGGGCCTAGCACATGCGCATTCACATGCGTGGACAACTCCTCTGGGATTTTCTTACCGGCGAGCTTTCTTGCCCGCCGCGTCCTGATCCCCCGGCGCTGCCTTCTTCGACGTCTACAGGTGTTACTGATGCTGATGCTGATAAGAAGACCTCTGATGAGTATAAGGAGGCTCTGGAGTCTTACAAATCTCAGTACACCGCCTTCAAGTTTTGGTCTGATGAGAATGCTCCTGCCTCTGCTATTTTGATTGCTAGCATAGAGGTGCATCTTACTGGAGAAGTGGTCTCTTTGGCATCTGCACAGCTGATGTGGTCACATCTTCGGGATCGTTATGAGCCTTCGGATGACTCTCAGTACCTTGCTGCTCTTCGTCATGAGAAGTCTCTACAGCAGGGTAATTCTACAGTGGATGAGTTTTATGCTCAGCTTTCTGGAGTATGGCGTCAGTTGGACTCTCTGGATGCGGCTCTTGACACTGGAGCTGATCACGACTCTCGGACTTGTGTTTGTTGCCTGCGTCAGCGATCTCGTCCGGAGCTTCGTCGTGTCTACGACTTCGTCATCCGCCTTCGGAAGGAGTTTGAGCAAGTTCGTGCCCATCCCTTTACTGTATAGGGTTTTCTAGCCTTTTCCCTTTATGCCCTTGTACTCTGTATATATACTGGCCCTTTGGCCCCCATATGAATACAAGTGCTATTCCTAACATATGCAAATGTGAGGCACTCAGGATGTAACAAATAAACGCCTCTGTAGTCATGTTGAATATATTCCCTTTTTTACCATGCAACCATATCAAAAGCATGTGAGATGACTGTTTTGGATGGAACAATTTCAAAATATTGGGGAAAAGATGGTCTACTTTTTTCCACAGTTCGAGGTAGCCCAACTTAAATAACTGTGTTACTAACTATGTTGTAAAGCCACCTTAAAAAATAATCCCATGGATTTAAAGAACATGGCCACAGGCCCAAAGCTGACATAATATGTTGTATAAAACGAGTGATTAGGAGCATCAAGAATGAACTGGAAGACAAGAAGAGGCAGCCTGCAAATGTAAAAATTTTCCTTCCCCAGTGACTATTCCCTTAAAATACTGGCTAAAAGACAAACATTAAGCCTTAGGGCCCACATAATAGCTTCATAGAAGTAGAACAGTATTATTTTGTATTTTAACGTTATCCTTGATTGCCACTTGGTATGATCAAACAGCATGTTCTTGCAAGAAAGTGCGGACCTGGTGTGGTATGGAAGAAACTGTATAATAATAAAATTTATACACACAGCCAGATACTTAAACGGGGTTTACAGTGACATATTTGTAATGACTATGAAATGATCATGCTCAAGAATCGAGAGTGTAAATTAAGTCCCTATCAATCTTAAGGGAAAAAAAACAAATAATGTCAACAAACCTCGAGATCAGGGAGGGCTCGGTCTGATTGAAATTGGTAGAATGAATGTCGAAGAAGCTTTTCTGGGTCACCATCCTCACAGCGCATTTGATTTAACAACATGTTGTAGCTCAAATGAAAGGCACTAAAAGAGGAGGACAATAATCATGTGAGAGAATAGATCTGGCAACCAACTGCTTTAAGCATAGTTTTAACCAGTGACTCATTATACTGGGACTGCCAATCCCAGTCTCAGTCCTATATCTAGTGTCTTTCCACTCAACGAATTAGCCAGGCTGGATACTAAATATGTTATACGGATGGATAGAAGGAAAGTTTCCATGATATATACCTGTTCAAACTATCAGCGCTCCCTTTTAACATCATTTTGGCAGTTGAGGGTTCCATTTTCTCATCTATCATCAGTATGCAGATACCACGCTGATCGATACCTCGACGACCAGCACGGCCACTCATCTGGATGTACTCTCCACTTGATAACCATCTGAATCGATCACCGTCGAACTTTCTCACATTGGTAAACACAACAGTCTTTGCAGGCATGTTCAAACCAATACTGAATGTTTCTGTGGCAAACAGACACTATAATACCATATTTCAATCTCAGAAGGAATTACAATCAACACTGCATGATGTATCATTTTTATTAAAAATAAAATAAACACTTCCAAGCCATCATTTAATATCACAAAATTATATAAATTTGATATATGCATTTTACTAGTAAAAAAATAAAGAAGATAATTTTCATTTAATTATAAAGCTACAATAGAGTAGCAATTACAAGCTACAATAGAGTAGCAATTACCAGAATGTATGTTTTGCTGTGGAATCAAACACAAATAACAGTTTTTTAAGGGGCACAATTTAGCTCGTGCAAGAAAACAAACTTAAATCAAAACATCTGATTTAACTAGCGTTGCTCCACAGACAAAGTAATATACAGATTTACAGAGTGAGTGAGGCAGAGTGTTGATAACTTCTAACAATGTGCTAGCTTCTAGGCAAGGAAATGGCAGCAATCAAAGGATTCACGTGGCTCTTAAATATGCTATTGCTAACCTTGATGAGGCCTTCTTGGAAGAGTAGCTCAATCACTTCCTTTAAAATGGGCAACAGACCAGAATGGTGTACACCAATGCCTCGTTTCAGCAAGGGAAGCATATTTGAAACCTGAGAAAGCTCAACGGCCTCAGCTTTCTAAAGAAGTTAAAAAACATCATAGATTGCAGGTATAGCTTACCAGTACTGGTCCATGTTCTACTGGGTAGTCAGTAGTGGTGTATAATATTTACAAGATTGTAGATTTAACCTGGTATCAGGTGGTACAATTTGAGGGGTGATGGATTAATATTAACAGATTTACTAGTACAGGCAAGTAAAGAAATAGTTCAGATATCATTATCTAGGGACTTTGCATGAATTATAGCGATGGTGTTAAGATTCTTTCCAGGAAAATGGGCGACCAATGAAGCATAAATGTGCAAATAATTATTTTGATAGTTTATTTATGGTATTATGGTTTGGAGGAAAAAAAACGCAAGCAATACATCCATCTTACAAAAAATCAAAACGAACAGTGACTACAATGACTACATATAGAGTACGCTAACCCCTTGGACAAAGATTGTTAGTCCCATTGAATTCAAAATTAATAGACCCTTTTCTGAACTTCTGTACAAGTTAAACTTTCCCTCTGAGGGTTCCATACACTCAAAACTCATGAATGAAACAAGAACTTGCCTGAGGAAGCTTTTTGTCATCATCTGAAAGCGAATCCATGGCATTCCAAAAAACATTTTCGATACTCGCTTTCTCGTCTTCCTCATTCAAATCCATCTTAGCCATCTATAGCATGTAAACAGGACAGTCAAAACAAACAAACAAAAAAAAAATTCCTTGAAATCACTAAATATTTGTGCTCTCTAATAATTGGATGAAAAAACATGCCTGCATTGCAAGAAATTCGCATTCCCTTTTGCTGAAGCTGAAAAGTATCACAGGGTCATATTGACGTTGAATTATCATTTTCACCATCTTAAATATGTCGCTTTCCTCGCTAGGTTTGCCTGCCAAGAGGCCTTTGTGCCACTTCCCATTTTCCCTCTTCTTCTCAGTGTCACCAGCAGGGACAAGGGCATTCAAAGCTTTCTGAAAACTGTCCTCTCTGAACTTGCCCTTCTCATCAACTACCAGATATAAACCATCACCTCCAGAAGGAAATATATAGTGCTGGAGAGGTGTGGGTCGATAGTCGGTGTATACTATATGACAAGGTTGATTATGTACCTGAGAAATAAAACATGATTTATTATGCAGAAATCACATATACTGAAACTATAGATGAATGGTACACTGTAACAGCAAGTGACTTCCACCAAATTGATGTGTTTGACATCAAAACCATGGAATAATATTGTGATCAAATATCAATCGTAAGGTCACAACAGAGAGGAACACAGCCCTGTAAAGAGGAACAAACCTTGGCAACCCAATCAGCAAATTCCTTGGCATTAGGTACAGTTGCTGAGAGGAACACAAACCGTGAATTCTTCGGAGCCATCAATATACTCTCCTCCCACACCACTCCTCTCTCCCTATCACGCATGTAATGCACCTCGTCAAAGATAATCCACGCAACTTCTCTCATAACCTCAGACCCTTTGTATTGCATGCTACGCCAAACTTCTGTGGTCATAACCTACATTTCCGAGCAGGCTTTAAGTACCAAACACATATACATAAAAAAAAACAATTTGAAAGTAGATTGACGATCTAGCACCAAGCAAGAGGCATTTGGATTAATTGTCACATCTCCAGTCATGAGACCAACATCTAAAAACTCTTTTGTTAATTCTCTGTACTTCTGATTGCTCAGAGCCTTGATTGGGGACGTATAGATGACGCGTTGGTGATCGCGCAAAGACATTGCTATTGCATACAAAGCAACCACTGTTTTTCCTGCTGATGTGTGAGCTGAAACCTGGAAACGAAAAAATGGAACTATGCATTAGAGAGACAAAGGACCAAGATGAAAATCGAAATAGCTTGTCAGTATACACGTAACAGAACAGAATGCCAAGTTCAGCATAGTAGGGATTACCATGACGGATTCGCCGTTGTCGAGGCAGCGGATGGCCTCGGCCTGGAAGGGGTCAAGCTGGAAAGGGAACGTCTTTGCGGGCCCGGCACACTCGCTGACACCGGAGATCCGGCCAGAGGATGAGGTGGACGAGGCGTAGCCTTCGGGGTAGGAGACGTCGTGCACGCAGGCGACGGGCTCGGCGGTGGGGCCGGGGGAGTTCGCTGCGTCGGTGCGCGGCGCCTTGACAGGAGAGGCGCCGTCGGCCGAGGGGGCGTCCATGGCCTTGCGCTTTCCGGTCGCCATGGCGGCGGCGGCGGCGGCGGGGGTGAGGGGGCCTAGGGTTTAAGCAAGTTGTGAATTTGGTAGCGCCAGAGTAACGGAGCATTAGTCGTTTTTTAAGTGATTTTTTTTTTCATATGCTATTACAAAGTTTGTTAATTTCGGATTTTTCATTACATAGTCGATACCATTATAAATAAGGGTCGGGAGCCCACCCCGACGGGATAGCCTCCCACGCACTCGCCTCTCCCGCACGCCCGCCTCTTCTTCCCCACGCGCCTCCCCGCCCCACGCCCGCCCGCCCGCCGCTTCTTCCTGTCTCCGGTGGCGTCGGTGCCGACGGATCCGCCGCCACTCCTCCCGCCAGATCCATCGCCTCGCCGTCGGCCTCTCCGTCCTCATGCCCTCGCCAGGTACACCTACCCTAACGGACGGGATGGCGTGGTCCTCCGACGCCGCCTTAGCCGCCGCTTCCCCGGCTCCGGCGCGCCACCGCCGCCTCCGCCATGCCAGCGACGAGTCCCACCCATCGCCATCCGCCTCCCCGACCTCCCTCTAAACCCCGAGGAACCCAAATGTTCCCTAACCCTAACCCGAAACGGTGGTGGCGAGCTCGACGGCGGCGATGGCGAGGACGACGGCATCGACGGCGTCGAGGTAGGCCTCCTCCTTCCTCCTTCCTCCTCCTCCTCCCTCCTCCCTCCTCCTCCTTCCTCTGCACAGCGCGCACCCCTAGGGGGGCACGTGTCGCCAGGGGGGCAATCCCGTTCGCGCACGGCCGGGACGGGATCCCGTTGTGAGGAATTTTTCTTATAAATACTACTAGTTTTGCAACCATCTATTACAGATGTCATTGTCGGCCTTTTTCAGGTATTTTTAGTTTTATACATGAGCCAAATACGTAAAAATACAGGAAAAATACGAGATTGACATGTGGGGCCCTCATGTCATCCTCTATTCACCTTCTTTGTTAGGCTTTTGTGTCGAATATATGTACAGCTAGGTTATATGGACTCTGTGTTGTAATAGGCAGGGTTGGTTTGTAGTTAGAGTCGGATTCTAGCCAAGCCTCCACTATATAAAGAGAGGCAGCCCTGCTGTAACCAGATGAACGACTTCATAATATCATAGGCCTGAGTAGGTAAGCGCCCGGCATGTGGTCTTGACCAGGTCAGCCGGTGTGTTGCGATATTACGTTTTGGAGAGGAGCGCCCATAATCAGAGCCCAGCAGATGTAGGCGAAAACTGAACTGCGTTATCAAACATCATGTCTCCTAATGTCGTTTGTGATCTTGCATTAACGCAAATCCTAATAAGTGCTATCAGAGTTTAGTTGGTGAGATTGGCCATGCGAAAAACACGAGGTTTATGCATATATGGGCGCCGCGGAAAACGACATATCGACGCAAGGTGAAGCATAGTGCCGATCAACGATTCAATCGGTGGTGTTGGACAATTCAGACAGGAGGCTCGAACCATTCAATGAGCTACCGTTGGCAGGGATTGACAAGCCGTGGTGATCGGGTTGACAAAATAGCCGACGAGATAGGAAGGCGACAACTTTGACGTTCACGATCAGACTGGCAGGAGCAAAAGGATGCCGAATAGATCGGAACGGCGGGAGCAGTGACACAACCGGATGTTGCACGAGAGGCGTTACATCACGTCACTGAGGACGAAGCTGTGACGTGGATACGAATAGCCAGGGTGCTGCATGTTTTGCCGTGCTATTCCGTGCACGGACGTGGTGCGCGATGGAGGGCTAAAAAGCCTGCTTGAGGGCAAACAGAGTTCACGTACAGGGTTCACGCAAGATGCTGGAACGACTTCAAGGTGAAGAAGGTCATATTTTTCAAGATGGAGTTTGTTAGGTTTTTATGTCGAAATATGTATACAAATATGTAACATGGACTCTATGTTTTAATAGGCAAGGTTGATTTAGAGTTAGAGTTGGACTCTAGCTAGAGCTCCACTATATAAAGTGAGGCAGCCTTGTAACCAGGTGAACGACTTTATAATAGTAGCGTAGGTCTGAGGAGGTTAGTAGCCGGCATGTGGTTGTGACTAGGTTAACCGGTGCGATGCGATATTATGGTTTGGGAAGGAGCGCCTATAATCAGGACGCCGCAAATATAAGCAAAAGTTGAACTGCGTTACCAAACATCATGTCTCCTAGTGTCGTTCATGATCTTTCATTGACGCATATTCTAACAATCTTCTTTCTCATCCTTCTTCCTTCCTCTTTCCTCTTTCTCCAAGTGGTAGGAAACGACACTAGATATTTCAAGTTGATTAAGGGGTATTTTCATCGCTTTAGGTGAAAAGAGGGATATAAAATGAGAGAAAAAATAGAAAGTAAAAAAATGAGAGGGAAGTCATGAGACGAAGAATTCATGTGTTGGATACAAAAGAATTGAGTGTTAATTGACGGCATGGTTTTCAAGAAACCACAATATATTTGGAGAATAGAAATTTCACTTCTAAGTAAAGTTTCCATGTGTTGGTTCCAGAGTTTAGTCAATTTTTTCATCCCAAAAAACATGTAACCAAATTGGGTCATAGTTTCGATAAATACTATAATTTAATGGAATTTTATGAAACCATAATTTTATATATACACAATTGCAAAACTCTATATATTGCGTAACCATGTTTTTTAAAAAACTTATATGAAACATATCAATTAATTTTAAATTACAAACATGTTACATGTTGATTTTAAACCAACTAAGAAACAATAATAGCTTGATTGGTGGTTAAAATATGAAAATTATGACCATATAAAATTTTACGGCAATTTATCGGAAAGACTTTTTCACGTGGATGTTTGATTGCGTTGGACGTCGCGGCTTCACACTGCATGCTTTGCTACTTGCTTCTTTGTTCTTATTCCTTTTCTGCTGTGTCCACTCATCTCTCTCTGTCTCTATCACAGTCTCTCTCTCTCCATCTACTCTTCCCTATGTTCTCATCCATTTTCCTCCTCTCGCACCCATTCTCCGATGGTTTACTTTGCCTTGACCATGTTGCGGAAGGTCTGAACTAGGGCAAAAAATGTTGTGTTGTTCTTCTATGTCACTTGTTTCGATCCACTACGGGTTCTCTGACCTAAGAATGCCCTGGTAAGTCGCAGAAAGGGTATATTGGTTCCCGGTTCAACAAGTAAGCTTGACACCTAGGAGCTGTGGTTCCTAGCCGCTAACAGAGCCATGAAAACATATTGAGATAATTTTTTAGTTTTTTGTATCCCGCCATTCATGAATGTTTTAATACAAGCCGCCCAACCAAATACATGGATGAATATAGATTCTGAACCATCTCATTTACATAATCAAACGCATCTAAGATTTTCTAAGACTTTAAAAAATTCAAATGGCACGGAAGCCATAGGTGGTACCAAGGACAAGCAGGATGCAGAACACATCTGGTACGATGATCGGAACGAGTAATGGTGGGCGTGCATGAGCGGGGAAGATCCATGCATGTCCGTCCATTCTTAGCCAACCCGCACGTCGTCGTTGCATGGCAATGGCCATGGCCGTGCGTGGAAGCTTAATTATGAGGTCCAAAGTAAGCGCAAGAATTGGGGATCATGGAGCAGCTCCGTCAGGTGGGCGAGGCCCTCGGCGGCATCAACGCCCTCATGGCCTTCCGCCACCACCTCCGCGTCAACCCGCGGCAGTGCCGCCTCCTCGCCGACGCCTGCGCGCTCGCCTTCCACGCCGTCGCCGGCGAGGTGCGCGCCCACCTCCGCTTCGACGACCGCCTCGCCAAGTGGAAGCCCCTCGACGCCCCCCTCCGCGAGCTCCACCGCGCCGTCCGCGACGCCGAGCTCTACATCCGGCAGTGCCTCGAGCCCCGCGACTGGTGGGCGCGCGCCGTCGCCGCCACGCACGGCACCGACTGCGTCGAGCACCACCTCCACGCCCTCCTCTGGTGCGTCGCCGTCGTGCTCGAGGCCGTCGAGGCCGTCGCCGAGGTAACCGGCGCCAGCTCCGACGAGCTTGCCATGGCCCGGCTGGCCTTCTCCAAGGACTACGACAAGGACCTCCTCGACCCCAACCTTTTCCGGCGAAGGCTCGGCGAGGTGTACCTGGCCACGGAGGAGCTCGCGGAGAGGATGGACATGGCGGCGAAGGAGGACCGGTGGCTCCTCTCCCAGCTGCTCGACGAGAAGAAAGGCTCGCCGGAGACGACCACGATGACGCGGCACGAGCACCGGATCGCCGAGCTCCTGGCGGCGCCGCGGGGGGAGCTGCACCCGGCGTCCCTCCTCCTCGGCGGCCTCCACATGCGGCGGCGCCTCGGGGGCAGCCTCAAGGAGGTGCAGTGGCTGGGGGAGGCCTTCGCGGTGAAACACCTCGTCGGCGCCGACGCCGACGCGGCCGCCGGCGAGATCGCGCTGCTCACGGCGGTGGCGCACCCGAACGTGGCGCACTGCCGCTACTGCTTCCGCGACGAGGAGAAGCGGGAGGTGTACCTCGTCATGGACCAGCTCATGGCCAAGGACCTCGGCTGCTTCGTGAAGGAGGCCACCGGCGGCAAGCGGCGGCAGGTGCCGATCCCGCTCGTCGTCGTCGTCGACGTCATGCTGCAGATCGCGCGCGGCATGGAGCACCTCCACTCCAAGAAGATCTATCACGGCGACCTCAACCCGTCCAACGTCCTCGTCAAGCCGCGGCAAGCCGACGCCTACCTGCACGTCAAGGTCGCCGGATTGGGCCGCTCAGGCGAGGCCAGCTCCTCTCGCCGGAAGGCATCCGGAAACGCGCACTCCGGCGGCAACCCCTGCATCTGGCACGCGCCGGAGGTGCTGGAGCAGGAGGGGTCGCCGACTGCGGCGGCGAGGTGCACGGAGAAGGCCGACGTGTACAGCTTCGCGATGATCTGCTTCGAGCTCCTCACCGGCAAGATCCCGTTCGAGGACAACCACCTGCAGGGGGACAACACGAGCAAGAACATCCGCGCCGGCGAGCGGCCGCTGTTCCCGCTCCAGTCGCCCAAGTACCTCGCCGCCGTCACCAAGCGCTGCTGGCACGCCGACCCGGCGCAGCGGCCGGCGTTCAGCTCCATCTGCCGCGTCCTGCGCTACGCCAAGCGCTTCCTCGTGCTCAACCCCGACCAGCCCGACTCGCCGGGGGTGGACTACCTCGACATCGAGGCGCACCTGCTGAGGAAGTTCCCGGAGTGGCAGGGCGGCGCGCCGCCGCGCGTCTCCGACGTGCCGTTCCAGATGTACGCGTACCGGGTGATGGAGAAGGAGAGGACCAAGCCCATCCTGCACATCGGCAAGGACAAGGGCTCCGACTCCAGCAGCGACGGCAACTCGCTCTGCAGCGACGAGAGCGTCACCGTCGGGTTCGGGGCGGCGGCGGCGGCGGCGGCGCTGCCGGACGTCGAGGCGGCGTCGGTGTCGAGCCGCGGCGCGACAACGCGGTCGCTGCCGGACCGGAGCAGCGTCCGGAAGGCGTCGCCGCGCAAGCTCGACGGCAACCTCGCCGCCGGCAAAGCAGGCACGTAGCTCGTATACTCGATCGTCTTGCTGCTGCTCATGCCCCGGCGAGAGCTCGAAGAATAATAATGGCGTCCGGTGTGTGCAGGGCCGCCGCAGAAGTCGAAGTCGATGGGCGTGGTGAGGCCGCCGCAGATCGCCGCCGCCCGGCGAACGCCGAGGATAAAGTCCGACGGGCAGCTGCGCTCCGCCGTGATTCCACCTTCACGACGACGGATGCCCGGTGGCCACGCCTCGTCAGACTCCGAACTAGCATAGGAACGCAGATGAAAGGTTGCATTTTTGACGATTTTTCACAGAGTAGACTACTGTTTCTTTTCATGAAATCAAATCCACCGCATGTTCAGACAAATAGGGAGTATGTTTTCCAAAAATAAAGAGATACGAAGGGTATTTGTATTGTGCGTGATGCCTGTGGCATTTTACAGCCGCAACAAACAAATATAATAGATCAAGATGACCAAGTTTGTACGAGTGAATTCGAATAAAAATACAACAAACAAAACGCATGTTTTTAGATAGCACTGATATTAGGGGCACCAAGTTTGGGCAGTTGGAACGGAGTAAAGGAAAATCATGAAAAATCAACTATTAGCAGCACACAGGCATACTGCTTAGGTTTTCAATCTCAATACAACATCCTCACTGAGTAGGCTTTTAAGAGTTAGGCAAATGCATAATGCTTTACAGCCAACTTATTATTATTTCCCCACGAGTCCAGCCACAATTAAGATCTGGAACAAGTAGCAGGATGTATCAACATGGGCTGAGAGGGCCTTATGCTGAATGGAGCCTCAGTCCTATTGTCCTTCTACTCGCCCGTCCTACAAAAACAGAACTCAACAGCACCTACAAAAACAGAAGTTGATGATGGCCAGTGCTAAGTCCAATTCTTCAGTCTGATATCCTCATCTCTACTCCTAGAATATCCTTCATGATCTCATAAGAGACGAATGCAATAGCAATAGAAGGGACGACCTGAAGAGACAGAACAAAGGTGGAAAATTAGAAATGAATTATTTTGGATGGATATTTAAATATTCTTGGAGACTGCTCATAGCTGAATATCTCATTAGAAATATTACCTTCACTGAATTGGGCACAAGGCCTTTGTACAGAGCACCAAATCCTTCATAACGAACAGTTTTCCTAAATGCATCGATCATACCATCGTAGTGGAGTGCCTGTCGGCCTTCTCCAGCAACAACAGAAGCAGCATGATTCCAACCGACCATCTGCATTCTCCTCCTCACAACATCCAGAGGGTACGCAACAGTCTGACCTATGGTTCCTGCCACAGCTCCACATCCAAGCCTTGTTACTACATTTAACCCATTATCATTTGCAAGTCCAAATGCATTAGTCTCAAGAAGCCAGTCCTTCAGAGACTCGTATACAGCAAAGTTAAGACCAACATATGGAACCTGTAACAAGATAGCAAAGCAAAAAATAACGGTAAGCACTCATCAGCAAGGCACAACACAAAATTGTATAAGATTACTAGGAAAGAAAACATACAACTCCGATTACAGAGGGAAGCCATCCTCTGTACAATGCACGAAAGCCTTCTTCACGGTAGACCGAGCGCAGTGCATGAAACATACCATGGTACTGATAAGGAGACTTCACTGTCTGCATATGTGTCTTGGAAGTCAGTAAATCATAACATGATGATAAATAAAAAAAACTACAGCACCTGAAGTCTCAAGGCAGCTTCTTCAGACTGACAGAATTATGTTGGCAGAAAGCAATGAGAAAACCATGTTACCGAAAGCAATGAGAAAACCATGTTACCTGGACTGTAATCCTACCCCTAACCATATCCATTGGGTAAGTAGCAGACATGGCTATGATACCAGCACAGGCTCCAGCACCAAGACGCAGTACCGGAGTAAGCTGTGCATCATCTGGTGCAATATAATTAAAATTTGAGTGAGTGTTGAATTGAATCTAGTGAAGCAGATATTTGTAGAAATTCTACATCTCTATATGACAAGGCAGTAAAAATGAATTCCTACACCTATTTATTAAATAGAGAACACCCGTAACAAGTGGCTGCTCACACATGTAAATCATTTTGCATTACAAGGATCATTACAGCTACCCATCCTCCTTTGTGAGGTGATTTCAGTCTGATATTGAACAGGGACACACAGTCAAGCTAAACTTTTAAGATATAATGTACTGGTGCGCGCGCGTGTGTGATCACATAACCGCACACTCCACACCATGTTTAGAGCCTAGAATTTGTATGGATGTCCAGTGCGTATGAACAGAGCAAAACAAACAAGGTGCATGGTACAGAGTAGACACTGGACAAACAGATTTGCTTTCACTGTATACATGTATTAGTGGTCAATAAAAAATAATTAGGTCATTTGAAGGGGAGGTGTTTGAATATCTGAAAGTAGTTCATGAATTTTTGCTCCATATTTCAATGAGTAGCAAGCTAGCCTGCCAAACCTCTATGGACTAGGACTATATTTCATGTATGCTATAGTAAAAGGGCACCTAGGTTAAGATATTAGTATGCTATATAAAATTAAATAAGCATTAGCAATACTCTTAGTCCTTACACCCATGTTTTGTTAAAAAAAACAATTGCAACAATATAGTGGTAAGAACTACAGAAAAATGAAGAACATGAACATGTCTAACAGGACTCTGCTGATTGGGATTTAATCAAAAGTGGAAGAAAACACAAGTAAAAAAAGTAACTTCATGGCTTGTGTCAGTTGACAGATAGATCTTCACAAACTCCAACCAAGGACTTCCATGGAAAAAACTGAAAATTATTAAAAGGGGTATTACTAAATGTTGAGAGTTTAAAAAAACCTGCAGAACCTATCAAAAATCTTGAAAAGGTAGGTACTCCATGTATGGAGTTAAAAACTGACACAACCTATCAACGTTATGAGGTGGGTAAGATTTTACAAATTTAAGACCACTTCAAACCTCCCCTCCCCCCTCCCAAAAATAAAAAATTAAAAAAAAAATTAAGACAAGCAGTAGAGCTGCCATTGTAGGCATGGCTGACGCAAGAATCAAATATATGTGCAATTTAAGACCACTTCAAACCTCCCCCCCCCAAAAATAAAAAATTTTAAAAAAAATTAAGACAAGCAGTAGAGCTGCTATTGTAGGCATGGCTGACCCAAGAATCAAATATATGTGCAGTAACAGCATGGTGTGCTTCCAGCCTTCCACTTAAAAAGAAAAGGTAATGATGCAGGACATACCATCCCCAGTCTTTTGACGGTAAAGCCACAAAATTCCCCTGTAAAAATAGTAGAGAAAGGAAGAAACATGTTAATACTGCATTTCACAAAAATGAAAACATGTCGCTAGATGGGTAAAAAAGAAATGTTCCTAACCAATTTCAAGTCAAAACTGTCTCATTCAACAGAGAAAAGGTCTGCAGAGTACACACTACAAGTAGGAAGTAGATGGCAGCAGAGCAAGCGGTGACACAAGGCAAGAGAAATTGCAAATAAGAACACACCTCGCTGCCTGCTCATAACTATAGAACTTCACAGCAGAATTTGGAACAATCCTTGCACAGTTTGTCCCATTGCCCTTAAAAAGTCCACGAAGACCTTCCGACCTCCAAATATACTTAAGACCTTGAACTGTACCATTGTACTTAATACTATGAGGATTTTGAACCTGCATAAGCAAAATAACATGAGCAAGATGTTGAGCCCAAGTAAAATCACACCCTGCATTTTTGTACCAAGTACATAAACACATGCGTGACATGTCTAGAAATAAGAAATAGAGGCAACATCCAATGTGTTGACATGCTGGAGATTCAGTCTGTGCCTTATCTCATTGATAATCAAAAAGTTAGTGAATAAAAACCTACCTGAAGCAAGATCTTCAATCGTTCAAGGGGAGCAACAGCAGTTCGTGACCTGTTGAAGAAAAAAAAAATGCATAAGAACCAAGTATTTGTCACTTATCAAAAACTGATCCAAGTAAAATGATTTTCATTGTTGTTGTTGTTGTCTGACTAAACCATGCAAAAGAGTACAATTGTTATTTTTTCCAAATACCATTAAATAATCCTATTTTTAGGTGCGATTCAAGTATGCGATGATCCCAAATGAACTAAAAAACAAATAGAACAAGAAGACAGTTTTAGCTTTTGACTTAAGGACATCAGGCAGCAACAGCAATATTTGATAGCTCAAGTCCCAATCCAAGGAAGACAAGATCAAGTAGCCCAAGTCTCCTACCAACCAAATACACAGCAAAAAGTAATCACAGACAGGCAGCAGTTAGAGGTTCAGATTTGGATTGTGACATTGCATGGCATCAGGATGAATCGCGCTACCTCAGAATACAGCAATAATCAGCACAAAAAGTGAAAAATGCAATACAATAAAAACATAAGGACAATTAATTTAGTTGGATACTGCATCAGCAGGTATAGTAAGTGTTAGATTAATTCAGTGTGCACAACCTTGTATCCGTTTTGTTTTTCTGCATGTTTGAGCCAGTCTTAGCATGTCAGTTTGTTTTTCAGTTAGTGCATGTGTTAGTTGCAGTCGGTTAGGTCCAAGCTGGAGCTGATTTGTAGGAGTTGTGGAGTAGTGGTGTGAATGGCACACTAACCACGTCGTGTGGGATGGCACAAGGCAGAATTGGCCTTAGTGGGCTGTTTTATACTACAGAGTCAGAAAAGCTGCGGTTTTGTTGGCAGCACCAAGATTCAGTTTTCCTCTTGTGTTCGTGTGTGTTCAGCAGATGCTTGATCTCAGCGATCTAGCTGAGTATCAGCACTACACAGAGAGGGAGAGTTGAGTGCTAACCTGGGTTTGATCCTGACAGTAAGATGGATCAAGTTTGTGATGAATGATTCGTACTATATGGTGGTTAATCATCTATTGATCAAACAAACTTGCACATCAAAATTTCAAGCTCTAAAGTTCATAAGATTTTCCTTGAAACAAATAGTACCCGCAATTAAACAAATTCTGTGCTGAAGCCATCCAACGATGAGGCAATTTTAAAACATGAATTAAATATGAATTAAATTTACACGAATAGGATGAATATGGCAAAATAGACCCGTGCAAGGTTTTATTACAAACCCACAGTATATGCTTAGGGTTTTAGTGTTGGTAAACTGGTAAAAAAACGATCTTCACTCAACAGGAATGTTTTCTAGTGGAGTCTCTGTGAATAGTTTACTATAGATCACGAAATTAATAATCATATTCTCATGGAAATGGTTAGATCACAGAACGAATCAACATGAAAGACAGGATTTTTAATCCAGACGACCAGTCAATACCATGACACGAGGTGGACGGGAAATGTGCTGGTGTAATTGGTTTCCAAGGGAATCGAATTAACTGACGGGTCGACGGAACGAGATCTGAGTGTGTCGACTGTCGAGGCTAGGGTTTAAGCCTCGCGAATCAAAACACAGAGTCGCACGCGCTCATACGGAATGTCCATGCATCAAGTTGGGCTCATGCCGTGCGGAGAATCTCCATCACCTAGGCCTCGAGCCGCACGAATCCAACACGGATCAAACACCGACCTAACAGAACCATAACAAAGTCGAATCCAATCTGGGCGCCACCCACCGAGCTCGGTCGAAGCACCGGCGAAGGAAACCCAACCCCGAGACGAGACGACGAGGGGTAGAGGAGAGGAAGAGAGTGGAGAACTCACACTCCTCCGGCCACGCCGCCGGCGACGAGCGACTTGGCGATGGAGAGGACCTTGTGGCCGGGGCCCTTGACGCCTTCGCGAGCGAGCTTGGCCTCCTCCGCCAGGTTGACGATGGTGGTGACGGCTGTGTCGCCCCTGCTCTTCCCCACCACGTCCTCCGACGCCATCCCCTCGCCCCACCGCTTAAACCCTCCCCGCCCGGATCGCCCGCGCCCGCCGCGGGTTCCTGGCTCGCCGCCGGCGACGAGGATAGGCTCGCCCCTGGGGTCCCTGCGCGGCGGCGGCGGCGGGGGAAGGGAGGGCGCGTGCGGCGAGTGGTTGGGAGAGGAGCAGGAGGAGGACGCGAGAAGTGGTGGTGCCTATAAAAGAAGCTACACGCACGCGCGCGCAGGTGGAGCATACATCGCTGCATGTGGACCGTATAGAAAACGGGGGCCCATCTGTCATGGATATGTGGGGGAGTCTGATGTGTGCGTGGTGCTTTCGAGCGGTGGCAATGGAATGGCTGCGGGATCAGCGTTGGGGATGGAGGAGCGGGGCCCACGCCGTCAGTGACGGGGAGGAGGGGGTTAACGGAAACCTAGATCCGTGGCGGACGGAGCAGGCTCCCGGGCTCCGGGCTCCGGCCCGCTGGGCTCCAACGCGTGGCGGATCTCTGCCCACCCACGGCCTTTTCGCTCCTTTTTCCCCGGAGGAAAGAACTTTTTTTTAAAAAAAATGTTTTTTAGGGCTAAGAAAAATCCCTTTTGTGCTTGGTTGTGAATTACCATGGCTTTTGATGCAAGCCGAGAATTTCATGCTTAGGTTCTCTTCCAGAGAATTCTCTCTGTTCTTGATCTTGACTTGTCCGTATTGCTTGCTTCGTTCTTCCACAAATTGTTCATCCAAATGTAAGGAAGTTGAAATCATATGTCATGCATGGTATCCACACATATTCTTTTCTTTGAGGAAAATTCACTGTGTTTATCACTGAGCCATGACACCCATACATGCCACAACATTTCGGAGGTATACCCATCTATGCCATTGATGGTTAGTCAAATCGCTAAAGAGCTTAAAAAAAATAGTCTCATTTTACTCATGCTTTTTAGTCCCTTGTATGCCACTGCATATTTATTTTTCTTTAACCGACAGGTGGAACCCATGCTCCCTTTTTTGAGTTAATTTCATTTATTCTTCCTACCGAGAACCAAAATTCCAATCATACGAGATACTCCCTCCGTTCCAAAATATAGGGCGTGCATATTTTTTCCAAAAATCAATGTTTCAAACTTTTGACTAATAATTAAGTAAAAAATATACATGTTTTAATATATGCATGCAATATATTTAGATCTGTATTTAAAAATACTTTGATATGATGTTAGTTTTGTAGTTCCGAATGGCATATTTTGAAAGAAATTAATGGTTAAAGTTATGCTTTAAAGACCGTGCCAAAAATTTATATGTCCTATATTTTGGAACGGATGGAGTAGTACGCAGGAGGAACGCATCGATCGGTCTGACCGCCAACATAATCTGGCCCAGCCTAACAAGAAACAACACCATTTCCCCCACACATGAAACCCTAGCCGGCTCATCACTCATGACTTGCTTTAATTGTCCTAAGAGGTGATGTTAGCATCTTAGGATCGATGACGAGAATGGAGGCAGTGATGAGCAGCAAAGGCAGTGTGACCATGCCGATGTGGTGCAAGCGCATGTGATCCTAGTGGCGACCTTTCTCTCCTCCTCCTCTGTCTCCTCTTCTTTGCTCGTCTCTCTCCTACGTCTTGCACAATGTAAAAAAAGAGCGCAAACTAGTTTGTCATTGAGTGCACCACCTGTGCCTGCACCATCTTTCTCTTCCTTGCCCTGTCTCGTTCCCCACTCTGCTCTCTCTCTCTCTCTGTGATGTGAGGGCTCCATATGTATAAATCACCTAAGGAATTAGGGCAATTTGGATTCGCGAGTGGGTTTGAAATTGTTTTCTCCATCTCGCTGAGTTTGATTGTATGAGGTATGAATAATAGGTGAATAAGGCCTAGTTCTTTTTAGCTTAACGGTTTAACAGCTTAACGGCTTATCTATGTTTCAAAAAGACATATGCTTTTAGTTTTTTTGAGTCTGTTTTTTCGCTGTTTTGAAGGTGGATCCTAACGCTTTAAAAAGCAAGCCAAATGAAATGGATTCGAATCTCGAGACTATCTCGAGAAGCTCTCAAAGTTCAGTCATTTCAGCCGTTCAGATCAGCTCAAAAGAACAGAGCCTAAATCATCTGAATCAATCGATCGTCATGGTGCAAATAAGTATGGGAAGAACATGCAGCTTAGACCTAATCATCCACCGGGCCGGGCCGGGTTTCAGGCCGGGCTTGGCAAAGCCAGTCTGGGCCCCCTACCGACGATCGAGCCTCCTGCTTTGTCTGGTTCGAAAAGTCCTACCGATCCCGCAAGTTCGGCCGGCCACGACTTGTTGCACTAAATCCTCGGGCGAGCCCAGCCCTACCAAAGAATGGAGCTTCAGATCGAGGTCCGAGCCGCCCGATGCACGGCCGGGGCCGGGCTTTTTTGGGCCGGGCTCGTCGGGCCGGGCCGCCCATGATCAGGTCTAATGCAGCTGAGAAATGGTCTGCTGTTCCATGGTCGTTTTCTACGCGAAAATAGTACTGGAGCCTGATAAGTGGTAGCCATTACGCGGCCCTTCCCGCACGGCATGTCTGCGTTGCGCGCGCGTTTAACTCTCCCTGTCCATGACACCAACCAAATGCAACGCAACACCCATCACACGAGCACGAGCACTCGAGCAGTGCTGTGGATGCGCAGCAAGCTTGCAGGTTCAAATGGTCAGTGCCCATTTGGAGACACGGAAAATGCGCCTTGGCCGCTCCGAGCCGTGTTGGGTGTGCGTGCGCGTATTTTCGTGGACAAGGAGACGTCATCTGAAGGACTGCATGCGCGGAGCAGCATACTGGCCTGCTTGCATAGCCACCAACTGCTGCATTTCAAGCTTCACAAAAAAAAAAAAAAAGGCATACCCACTTCAGTTCTCCAAAACACGGCATAATGTAAAGTCAAAAAAAAATTTAAACTTCACTGATACAAAAAAAATTTGGAGATGGACGAGAGCAACAGTGTCTACACCACAAAAACGGTGGACTTCGTGGTGTACTACCTCCACCTTTGGAGATGCACGAGGTGGACTACCTTCACCTTTGGAGCCAACTTTGTGGTGTAACGCAGATGCATCCGATGAGATCATTTGGACTCTAACTTCGGATGGTCGGTTTTCTACTAAGTTGACCTATCATCTCCAATTTCTGAGCAGCACGGGCTGGTCACTTGGAGACACCATCTGGAAGGCACAAACAGAAAACAAATGCAAATTCTTTGCTTGGTCTCTCGCCCATGAACGCATTAATACGGCTGATGTTCTTGTTCGAAAAGGATGGCCACACCATCCCACATGTCCTTTAAGCCAAAATAGTCCGAAAACCATCAACCACCTGATTCTCCATTGTTCATACTCTGAATGAGTTTAGAATGAGATTCTCGATCAATACCCTCAAATACCGAGATAGACAGACAACATGAGTTTCTACGACTGGTGATCGTGGCCTCTTCTCAGACAACCGACAAAGCGACCAAGAGAGTCCTAAATGATCTCATAGTCTACACTATTTGAATATTTGGAATGAAAAAAATAGACACATTTTTCAACATAAGAATCTTTCTTCTAAAACGTTGGCTGATAGAATTTTGGAGCAGATGAAGGGATGGAGCATGGGGCTCCTTGTTGCCCCTATGTAATTCTTCTTTGTTTCCCTAGTCGTGGCTAGGTTCTTGTATAGTGTACATTTATTTTTCTTATTAATAAAATGGCAGAGCGCCTGCCCTATTTGATAAAAAAAATACAATTTTTTTGGTTATTTGGATTGGTACATGATAATCATGTGTTTAGACTCGTCTCGACGAACGCTTCCATTTATCACAAACCCTCTGTTTTTAAATATAATGTGTATTTTCAAAAAAAAAACTTTGTAAACTTTGATCAACAATTAGTCAAATTGTATGCATCTTAGTATACAAAACATGTTGCTATATTTTTGTATTTCAAATTACTTTTGATGAAATATTATTTTGTACCAATTGACAACATATATTGAGAAAAATTTAATGGCCAAAGTATACATCTAAAAACTTTTTCAAATCAAAATACGCCCTACAAAAATAAATGGAGGGAGTAATTTTTTTTGTTTTCTGCAAATTCTATAGATGCATTGCAAATGGTAACTACTTGTCAAAATTGTATTTCAAAGGCTGTATCAATGTCGCAACCGTTATGTTTTAAAAAAAATAGAGGAAGTAGCAATAATGGATATACACACGAGTGAACGTTCTTACTTCTCACTATTTTTCTCGCCTTCGTATATGGAACGATGCCTTGATTTGTTTCTAAAAAAGCACAGCAACGCATAATAAGATTTTTAGTTTTGCTAAATAGCATTTGTCTGTTTTTTAGTTTTTGGTATACGTCAATTTTTTCGTTTAGTCTACATTGTTTTTTCATTTTGGTGACTGTTTTTTCATTCTGTTTATATTATTTTTTCACTTAGTTTTATAGTAGAAATTTAGTTATTTTGTATTGAAAAAACTTATATTATATCATGGTTTTAAATAGCCGGCTATAGCTGCGCTATAGCTCCGCTATAGCTTTTTCAGACATCAAACGCTACGCTAAGCACTAAAATTCCGCTAAGAGAGCTATGCACGCTATAGCCGCTAAATTGACAGCTATTTCCGCTATTTTTATAGCCGCTATGCTACTTTTTTCAATGTCTTTTGAAACTCCAACTATCACTAATGTATTTTGTTATGCTCTACTTCATTCTTACTTTATCTCACATAAAAGGTAACATTATAAATATTGAATTACTAAATAATCACATAAATTAGTTTCTCTATAATGAAGTTGTAGAAGAATATATCGCAATCACTTTTTCTAGGTGTTAATTATGATCTTGTGTGTATTCATTAGATTAAGTAGTTATAAAGTAATGTGTTTGCTTCTTATTTAAATGGATATGACTAGTGTTTATGCAAATATTTCATAATCTTATGAATTATGTTGTAATGTGAACTTAAGAAATGTTCCCTGGACTAATCAAAATTTTCAATTACCAGATTTATGTGCAACAATTATTCCTATTTTCGTGATTTTTTTTTGTAAAACCGCTATTTGCCATAGCTCCGCTATAGCTTCGCTATAGCCTTTTAGCTTTTGAAAAAATGATACCGCTATTTGCCTTAGCCCGCTATTTAAAACCATGTATTATATGCTTCATTATTTATTCATCTTTTTTATCAACTACGTTTGGATGTTTTGTTTAACTTCTCTTTTTTAATGCGTTTTTTATTATTTTCTATGATTATTAGTTCATTATATGTAGGGGTGGATTCGAGTCGATCTTGAGCGAGCTTAGGCTATCAAAGCTCGAGCTCGGCTCAGGCTCGGCTTGAATCAGCATCGAGCTTAGGGTTAAGCTCGACATTGAGCTCGATAAAAGCTCGGTTAGGCTTGAGATCGGCTTGGTTGAGCTCGAATGAAGGTATTTGTGCTGTTTTAAGAGGAAGATAAGACTATATGAGCTCGGTTGGGCTCGATTTCAAGCTCGAGCTCGGCTCGAATTGGTTGGAAAATTAGATTTAAAAAGAAAAATATGCTATGCAATGATAATTATTCAGACTCGGTTATGCTCGATTCAGGCTCGGGATCGAGCTCGAGCTCGGCTCGAATAGACTCAAGCTCGAGACTAGGCTCGAGATCGGCTCGTTTAGCATTCGAGCTCGATCTGAGCTCGAGTAGCTCGGCGAGCCGGAGCTTTTGGTCCAGCCCTAATTATATGGGAGCAACCACCTGCAACTAAGTCGGTCTCTAAGATTTCTATGGGTATATGATATAATTTTGATGAGCTTCAACAATATATATTTAAGTAGGACGTACATCATCATAGATGGCAAGTGTTGTTACTGAAGGAAAATACGATGAAAGTCAACGTTTTTTCCCCTCTTTTACTACATCATCATAGACAAGTATACTACACCTCGCGCTGGGTGGTCCGCATTCTGGCCGTTGCTCATCCAAATCGCTTCGTGGGCTTGTAGTGGATGCATAAGCTTTAAGCCCGTTACTGGGAAACAATTGAGACCAGTGGTGGGCTGCGCACGTGGGCCTTTTGGGCTGGCCGCTATGTCTCCTTCCTAAACACAGCGCGGATGCGGATTTTCTGCCCATTTCCCTGCCACAATCCTCATTGCTTTCTAGCTCACATGTATGAATGGAAATGGTATGAATATTTTTCGACCAATTAACCGGCCAAAATTGATCGATAGTGATTTCAATAGTTTTATGGATATCCTGCTAATCCGACGAATATGCGATTGATACTATTCCACCCATAAGTAGGTGATGCTACTCTTCTATTGACCACACTCAACTAAACATATTATATTAATGATTTTTGAAGTATGCATTTTTGTACATATCATGGGAGGATGGATGGATTGTTGAGGATGCTCTTATATGTCAACGAAGAAAGATGACAAAAATGCTCTTATGTGTAATGGTGGCTCTATCTCTACACTATAGCTAGACCTATTACTATAGGGATTATCCATACATTTAATTGGTCGGAAAATAGAGCTTGGATGTAAATAGTCAAAAATAGGTTCAAAAATGAGTTTGACATTAGACATCCTCCAGGGCGCGTATCATGCCTCATTGTAACCCAGCGGTTCGTGGGCTCTTCAGGGATACGTATATATAGGCTCAACCTTTGATCACTTGCCTGCTTGGCCCAGTTCTTAACGGCTTAACAGCTTAATGACTTATCTACGTTTTAAAAAGACATATGCTTTGAGTTTTTTTAGTCTGTTTTTCGCTGTTTTGAAGGTGGGTCATAACGCTTTAAAAAGCAAGTCTAATGAAATAGATTCAAATGTCGAGACTATCTCGAGAAACTCTCGAAATTCAATCATTTCAGCCGTTCAGATCAGCTCAAAAGATCAGGGCCTAACACCTCAAGTACCGAGCAGCATGCACACACAGCCCTCATTGTGACAGTACCACCACAGCAGCTGCACACACCAGTCTGTCCGAGCTCCCATTCAAGCTCCTACTAGCATTCAGCTACCAGTACCAGTACCAGGTAGACAAGGAAAAAGATACCGGAGAATCTTTGATTTCTAGGCGCCCCCGATCCCAATCAGCTGGTAGTAGTAATACTAGTATCAGTACGGCTGTAGCAGTACAGGCCAGCATGTGTTTCTTATGCAAGAGAGACAAGACAATCGAGAGGGAGAGCAGCTGCTGCTGCTGCTGCTGCCTTCTTCAAGTCTCCGGGAACTATATGTTTATGCGCTGATGCCCAACAAACATGTTTAATAATACTCCTTCGTACGTACTATCAGCTCGAGCTGGTTGCTGTTGCTGGTACTGGATCCAGCATCCATCCGGTGTGGTCTCGTCTCAAGCAATCAATAGCGTAATGCCTGCGAATTTAAGCGGTTAGCTCCGCCGCATCGATCGCTGCCCGCGAGATTGATTTCCTTCTCAGATTTCTCTCCTCTCCCCCTGAGTCTGATCAGGTACGGAACGGAAATGGGCGGGAGTCCAGGTTAATTTGCTAAACCATTTTACCTCTAACGAAGTGATTCGTCGTTCAGCTAATGAAGTGATCGGTTTGGGTTAAACGGTAGTCGCTTGAGTCAGCTGCAGTTGTCGCAGAAAGGAAAAAAATTGGGGTTTTGATTTGTTTATTGGAATGGATTGCCCTGCCACCGTGAGAGCTCAGGCTCAGCTAGCTTGCTCCTAGATACACATGGTCAGATCTGACGGTCGGCCGGTCACTTGTCTCTGACATCTCGTCATGGGGCGATTGAAAACGATCAGTGGTACTACAACTGACGTAGCACCAGTACATGTTTAGGCTAGGGTACACTGCAGGCGTTAGGAAATAATACCGTGCAGATGATGGCCGATGATGAATTTTAGAGCCTAACTTCGAGATTTTCTAGAATTAGTTCCGCTTACTTTTAACTTTTTTTAAAGAACTTTGAGAAGCTGCCTCGAGATATTTGAGAAACGTGGTCCTATGTTGTTCAGATACTTGAATACGGATATGAATACGCGATACGATAATTTCTCAAAATTCTCGACACAGGGATACGTGTGTGTATATATAAATACTATTTTTTCTATATATATTATGTATATATGCATGTGTATTGTGAAGTAAAGTGAAGAATACTAGTGTATGTGCACTGTCCAGTTCTCACCGATTTGAAAAGGTAATAGTCTCGCATTCTCGTTTGTCCATCGGATTTCACGGCTACTTCTACATCTCTCAGCAGCAAAACAAAAGTAACGGGGCAAAAGTCACAAGCAGCACAAGTACCCATCTCTCTCCTTGGTTTTTTCAGTTTTCACCGTTTCTCCGCTGCCTCTCTTGCACTCGCTCTCTCCAGTCTCATCTCGAGTAGACTCACAGTGGTGCGATCCCTCCCCGTAGGCCGCAACAGCTTCACCTCCCATCCAGATCATCACAGGTCCTCCAAATCTGGCCATGGCGCTTCCTCTTCTCCTCCCTCTTCTCTCTTTGCTAGTTGTGGTGTTCCTTCTAGCTTTCTTGGAGGTACGTACGGGTCCTCCAGGTCTGAACCATGTTGCTTCTTCTCCTTCTTCCTCCTTCACTCTCTCCTGGAGGTATCATGCAAGCATCACAGGCGTATCGGTGAAGTATCAGATTTATTTTTATTATTTGATAAATAGAAAATCCATTGATACGTTTCCGATATGTATCTGGATATGTTCGATACGAACCGGGACACGGGTACGTCATTTTTCAGCCGTTACTGTATCCAGGTATGGTCCAAAATGAAAATGGTTTGTTTTAATCGCGGACAAGCACTAGTAATCACTAATCAGGACAAGCAGTTAATGAGCTAGAACAGTAACAATCGGTTGGTGTCGCGTCACAAGAACACACATATGCAAGTGGCTTCCCAGCTCGCTGCTCAGGGGTTTGGCTGGCTTCTTTATCCCTGTCTCTCTCTCTCTCAGTTACTCTCCATCCTCTTCTTGCAGCCGCACGAATGCAGGGTTAGGCAAAAGCTTATACGGTTACTTGCACTTGCAGGAGAACATCAAATCAAATCTGATGTGGATGCTACGAAACAATTTCTTCGACCTCCCGCACATGGGAAATGGTGCATGCATGCTTTGCACTGTGCAAGCACGCCACTTGATCTTTTCCTCTTTTTCCTGCTTCTTCGTCATGGCCAGCGATAGAGATGGCTAAATGGACTGGTCCGACTAAACCCAATCGGGTTGGGCCGCATTGTTTACCTGAACCGAATCGAATCTGAGCCAACACCTCGGTCCGTCAAGTTGATCCGATTCAATTCGTATAGAGGTGGTCCGGTTCGGTTCGCTACTGTAGTATAATAATTTAATTCAATATATATATTTCTATATATTTTTTCTTATGACAAATAATATATTTATCTAATTGTAACGTATACTTATGAAATATAATAATTTTATTATTTTTTAAAAAAATTTAAAATTTTTTAAATAAAATAAACTAGATAACAAAAAAAAGGGCCGACTCGGTTTGATTCAGTTCACTATGCGAACCAAACCTGGGCCGAGATCGCAACCCGTTGGCCCGGTTCGCACAATAACCGAACCAACCGGTTTGGCATGTTGGCTAGCTCTGGCCAATGATGCATGCATATAAGTTTTCTAGATAGAATTAATCTTGCTATTGAAATTGTTTTTTTAAGATCAACTAGCGATTTCATTAAAGTAAGGGAAAAAAAACTTGATAGAGGCCTTGAGACACAAGGACCGAGAGCATCTCCAATAGTCTCTCTATCCCACCCTTCAAAACACTATTCATAGGATATATGAATACATGAATAGTGTTTTAGAGGGTGTGACAGGGGCTATTGGTTGTCTCCAACAGGCTTTCCTAAAGTGTCCTCTACCCCAAAATAGGGGGACAAATTTTTTCCCTATATGTTCCAACAGCGTTCCCTATTCCATTACATGAAATAGAGAATTTCTCTCTATTTCCTTATATGTAGTTCTCCTTTCTCTATACAATTCATATAGGAAATGCCGTTGGAGATGAGAAAAATATAGGAAGAGAATCTTTTTAAATTAAGTCTGTATATGAGGCTATATGGGACTAAATTTAGAGATTTCTATTAACGACATGGAGGTAGGAGAAAATAGCAAAGAAAAGAACACACGTTAACGAGGAAAATACACGGATTACTCTCTCACGGTGGCGGCCTCTGTTAACTTCCACAATCTTAGCTCCTTCGTTAGTAGATTAGAGACCCGACCAGCTGAATTGGCAATGTTTTGAAAGATGCGTGAGTTTCGCTCACACCAAATGAACCATACTGTGGCGATCCTATATATGGAGTATTACTCCGAACATGGTGTAGCGACCGTCGTTGGAAACCAGGGTTCGTGATGGTTCCTCGTCATTTTCACTTCGAAAAGAAAAAAACTAAGATAGTTTTAGCTGGTTTTGATGTTATTGAATAGATAAACGACGCCTGTGGTTTTAGTTTGAATAATTACATACATGAATTATTAAGTTTGGGTATCTCATAAATATATATTATCATAAAGTCAGAATATCCAAACATGTCAGAACAAAGTTAGATTCTTTATAAATATATCACTATGGAGTAATATTCCGTTATCTAAAAAGAAGTCGCTGCCTCTCACCCCCTTCAAATTTATCGTCAAAATGTCATTATTCTACTTCATCGCACTCTTCCTCCCCCTCATCCTCCCAGAGCTGGCACCACTGTCCTTGGCCATATTCTCTGCCAAGCATGTTGTTATCGTTCTTGGTATCCTACTCCACCATCACATCGTTCTCAGTCTCCTACTCGTCACTGGCCTCTTCCTCCTTCATCATGTCGTCGTCATCCACGATCTCCTCCTCCATTGGTGTCGTCAGCCCCGGTCTCATCTGCCCACGGTCCTCCTGTCCCTCACTTCCTCCTCCTCGCCCACTTTCTCACTTTCCGCCGCCGAACTACTCCCGTGTCACCGCCTCTCTAGCTAGAATATCCTCCATTGCTCCCCACCCTCCCACACCCTCTGGCGAGCCTGCACCATATCTAACGAGCCACCACGGGCAAGCTCCGATGAGGAGGGAGGAGGGATGGAGAAGAAGAAGAAGAAAGGGGAGGGGGAGGGGGAGACGGTTTCGTGCCCCTCTCCTCACACTTCTCCCCTCCTTAATTTACTTGCACATATCTCAAAACAAGGATCGATAGATACCGATGAGCATGGAGATCCTTGTATATGTGGAAAATGAACACTCCTAAGATAGCACTGCTAGAGACAACTCGTATAGTAGACATGGTTGCACGCTTTTTTAGACAACTTGGTCATACATAAAAAGTTATTAATTCTCATGTAGAGCCGTTTCCTACGTTGAAGACGACCCAAGTTTATATACACATCCTCTCTTCTCCACATCATCGTCTATCTTGCATGACGAACCTAATATATAGTTAAGAAACAGCGGACGTTTAGTACATGCTCAACTTATATGTATCTAGACCATATATACTTAAAACATAGAAATTTTATAAAATTACATTTACTTCGCATAATTAGGCCGTCCAATACTCCAATTAGACGAGAAGCTGTGCAAGGACAATCTAGAAGTGCGGGCCGTTGCAATCTTCAGGTTGGTAATGATAGCCGATCGATGACCAATAAATGGCACATCAGTTCTCTTTCATGCCTAGCTAGGGTAATGCAATCATGTTTCTTTTGAACAAACGCCTCAACCCCCAGTTAAACAACATGCCAGGGACTCTAATGTCAAGTCCTGCGGTCAACTTTCTTATCCAACTCATCGCATCTGTTGATTCCTTCTTTCTTTTCACCTGTTGATCGATCCATCTCGTGAAAGCCCTTTTGTTTGTCTCATCTCATCGCCTATTAGCTTGTCATCCACATGATTGAGCCTACTAATTAAATAATATCTAGATGGCTCTCTTTACAAGAATAATTTAATATAAACCGGTCATTAAAAAGCCATTTTTAATTTAGAAAGATCGATGAGATGAGATGATTTTGACTTGGATTCATCTGTCGCTCTCTAGCTGCGTGTTCAAACGGGAAAAAAAAATCTTTGATCGAATTGTTAATTAATTCGCATCATTATCGACCCGGCGACGACGTCCATGAAAAATATATACTATGATAACCTCAAGCAAAATTTAAGTACGGTTTTATATATATCATAAAAATATTTAGTACTTTATGGAATATGTGCTTCATACATTCTTTGAAAATAATTAATTACGCGGTTATTGTATTCACACTTTTGTATGGCGAATAATAGTGTTGTTTTGCATGTATCAATTTCATATGCATGGATTTTGAATGAATCCGACGACATCAAGGCATGAAGTACAGACTCAATGGAGTCCCATTTTGTTTTCCATTATATATCTATACCTATATATCTATATATATAATTTATACACACACACGGTTTTGGGGCACGAGTATCGCATGTAGGGTGCGTCAGGATTAAAGTAGGAGAATTGGAATATTATAGAAGCCAAGTACCGTTCCTTAATAATTAGTTTGGCCCTAATTTTCGTTTTGTTGTGTGCTTGCGTAGGTATTGACTTATCCACACTAGAAAACGAGCTCCAGTGTACGTTGAGTGGGAAAGCAATTGCACTTGGAGAAATACGTGCCCACCATCAACACGCAAGAGCCATTCGGTCGGAAGTGTGTGTGTGTATATGCATATATAATTTGTGGAAGCAACATGCGATGCATCTGAGGCCGGCCGGCCGGTCGGGACGTACAAGAGCACACGTACACGTACATATATAGATATATAAACGTATATATAAAACGTACCGTCGAAATTTCATATTTGGGCTTTGATTTTGTCGATCGATCGATTAATCTCACGCGTTTTCAGGATGGATAGACCTTTTTCTATTTATTAAATTACTTCTGCAGTTTTCGCTGGTTCATGCACGTTTCACATGTTATAGTTGGACGTTTGCGTCAAGGCACCCGGGGCCAAATGTGTAGGTTTCTATCAGTTTACTGTCAAGCTGGAGATCGGAGTGGCGATGGTATGATGCATCATGCATGTTGCTATCCAAAGCCACCGAGAAATTAGGAATTTTACGGCAAGTCAAGTAAATAAACATGAGTCGTCATCCAAGCATGATGCATCTCTCTATGAGCTTAGTAAATTTTAGAAGCACTGCATGCAGTAGTGCTTTACGCAGCATATATCGATGAGTGGAGTGGAGATGACAGGCAGAAAGGCCGCGCTAGCTGCATGGCTACCTGCCTGATTCAGATTTGCACTAGCTTGGGAGGAGACCAACTAAGGAGGAGCAGCTACCTCTGATTCATCCATCCATGATCCATCGAGGCGATGGCAATGCATGGAGCTAGCACACCCTCCATCGATCGATCCCTCGATCTTGCTTCATCGATCAGCTTTGCCCTCCTGGACTCCATTAAGAAACCTATAGCGTCTGGACCTCGTCAAATTACATGCATGACAAGGCTACAACATGCACCGATCGAGACGAAGGTGACATGCACGTACGTGGTCCAACCGCTCTGCTGATGCACAGATATATGTATATATCGATCGGCCCTGCTGGGACTGGGAGTGCTGTGCACTTGTGCAGTTCGATCGGCGTACGTGGGTGGTTACTGAATTAAACCCGTGTATCGATATACATCCCCCGTCTTTAGCCTAAGAGCATCCGTGAGAGCGCCTCAATTTTCCTTTATCGCTACAATAATTACTACAACGCAAATCTGCTGTCATTACATACTTACCAAATTCTCCTAACGATTTGAAAATTTTTGAAATAGAGGCCATTTTGGGGGGTGTGATGGGGATACATATGATATATATTTTTTTTGACAATATTGTTGATCGAACCACCAGAGATTTTTTTCGATTGTTCAACGTAATCTTGTATGGATTACTGAATTTTTCATTATGTTATTTCATCGGATTAGGAGTTTTAATTTAGCACACCCGGGTTTATGCCATCCGAGTAGTTAGACCGTTTGGCTATTCTGAATTCTTGATCTTTTTTTGAATTTGTTTTTGGACCGAACCGTTCAAAATTTGAATATAAAAAATTTTGGTTTCCTAATTTGATTTCCATAATATAAAATGAAATCCCAATCTCTAGTACGTAAGATCGACAAATTTCCATCTTTTTTAGGTGGGTCGCCTTTTATTGACATCAACCATTCAGATTAGACAAATGGTCTAGGGGTTCACTGGTGTGTGGTAAAGTTTTTCATTAGATTATGTTTATTTTCCTTCATCCTGATGCAGTCAATTAATGTACAAAGTTAGTTAGTTTTGACCGTTACTAAGCACTCATAATGCCCAAAACAACCATCGTATATACTCACTTTGCTCTCTCTCCCTTCCCCGTCTCTTCATGTGGTTAACAATCTGGCAAGCCTCCTTCCTCCCCATTCTTCGATCTTCCATTTCCTCTTATTCATCTCCCAGGGCTACAACCCAACTACCCTCTCTTTCCCTTCCCCTTAGAGTGGGACAAAGATTCAGAGTGAACCTGCAAGGGTGCTAACAACGACGATAATGACCTAGGATACCACGACATACATTGCTAATAGAGGTAGTGCTAGTGACCACGTAGATCCCCGAGATTGCAATGGTGCCTCAACAACATTGTGATCCTCAATATAGGCTCTCTTTGATTTGCAGTTGTAATTCCGTTTTGACTATGGTTAAAAAAGTTGAGGAACTATATAAAAAGAGACGTGAAAAAGCTTAAAAATTAAATGTTTTAGACCTATGAGAAAAACCCCTTAAAATTTTGAAGAAAATTATTTCATAATGTTACACTGAATGTACTGTACAAAAATAATAAATTTTTTAAACCCTACCAAAACCATGAATCAAAGAGAACCATACTGATCAGATGCAGCTGCATATATGCCCCCTCCACTTATTGACCACATCAATGTTCACACAATTTCTCTTGCTGCCCAACCATTTGGGTCCCGTTTCCAGGCTCCTTCAAACTCGGTGCCTACCGTGTAGACTACAGTGATGATTGTTCCGACCAAAGGGTTGTAGTTGTTTGGCGTTGGAGGAGGAGGAGGAGGAGGAGGAGATAAAGGTGAGCAAGAGCGGTCGGGTGTGGGTGTCATGGCAGTAGAAAAAACAAAAAGAAGGAAGCAAAACTAGAAAGAAAACAGTAGCATAGAAGAACGAAGTGCTTCAATAAGTCTTTGTTTCGGTAGGTTTGAACACAGCCTCATGACTGGTGCTTGCTAATTGCTATAGTACCCGTGTGTGTGTTATCTTTCACTAGTTGCATGCTTGTACTCACTTCGTTCTAAATTGTAGCTCACTGTTAACTTTTGAACACGCCTTTTGACCATTCATTTTATTTAAAAAATTAGTGCAAAAATGCAAAAATATAAGTCATGCTTAAAGTATGTTTAATGATAAAACAAATCACAACAAAATAAATAATATTTACATATATTTTTTTAATAGAACGAATGATCAAATAGAATATCCAAAAATTAACAGTGAACTACAATTTGAAACGGAGGAGAGAGTAATTTGCTAAATAAAAGCAAACCGGGAAACTCGACAAGGCAGAGCGCGCGCGCACACAATGTTTTACGTGTGTGAAACACTAAAAAAGGGCCTAGCTATGTAGGAGCTTGAAAAATCTTATGGATGAAACACTTACATCAAATTACTTTGCAATTGCTTTCTCAGCTTCTAAAACTTGTCTCTGGTTACATCAGCAATTTCAAATCCTACTGGGTATGCGTATAAAATCAGAAAACCTGAGCATCGCTCATCGCTGGTTATAACATACTAGTAGTAGAATTAATATTAATGGTATAGATAACCATTTGTTTAATTACCTTGCATTGGGCAGAGCATTGTCTTGGAAACCATGCAAATGGCCGGTTGATCGTGCGTGGCCGTGGGCCGACAGAATCGACGACGACGGCCAATTAGTTATTTCACTTGTGCGCGTAGGCATACAATCTGTTTGATTCCATTGAAACATTTTATAATATATTTTAAGATTTTATAAGATTCTTAAAAGATATTAAAATATTGAAATAATTTTTAGTCTATTTTATCTCTTTTAAAATATTTTTAACCTATGACTCAATCAAATTAAATCGAACCGAGCTGTCGAATCAAACAGGACCGAAGAGAAACACTGCCCCACACACGTCACCTCACCTGCCATTATAGGAGTACGGGACACGGTAATCTGCCTCCATTTCCCTCCCATTTTCCAGTTAATCCATTTGGCTAGGAGGGGCAAAATCAGTCCATTGATGCCACCATACCAGCGACAAAGGAATCTGCTGATCCATACAATGTTTAAGGTTAACAATGTCAGGTCTGGTCGCAGAAGAAATACTAATATTTTTTCATGGGGTGCTACGGTGATATCGTGGAGTATATTTAAATGCAACTGTTAAAAGAATTGTATTGGCCATGCATGCCATACGTACACTATATTTGAATTATACTAAATTAAGCAGCAAAAAAGTATTTGTAGTGTTATAGAAGTACTCTTCAAAACAACTGATGTACCCACGTGATTTTCATGTGATAGCCAAGACTTTAAAACTTGGCTCAGACATATCCTAAATGTCAAATAGTCTGTTGAAGATACGTTTTGATTTTCTTTTGTTAGAAGAATAGAAGGAAAGAATATGCAAGAATAATTCACTAGTTGTTGACAGCTAGTCATAAATTTGAGGAAAGATGGACTATCATTCAAAGGATTTTTACAATCGCCTTCTCTCCGGTTATTATATTGCAAATACAGTATTTTTAAGAGGATTTGGAAGAGTTAAATGTACATGATGAAATGGAAAGTTTTCATGTGGATCGATCGTGTGCTGGGATAGACTCAATACTAAGCAACTCCTTCAACGGGAAAATTTATTGCCTTCTCAATATTCTGATTGCATTCTTTGCCATAATGCTGAAGAGTCAACATTTCACCTGTTCTTTTTGTGCCCTTTCTCTCTACTTTTCTGGGCTTTCTTCAACTTGAACTTTGGGGTAGTGTTCAAAGATTGGGAGATGTGTGGTCCAGCATTAACTTTATCTGCAGCCGCTCCCAATTATCCTTCCTTATGGAAATTTTCATACCGGTGCTTTTGGAAATTTGGAAATGCGAAACAAGATGGCCTTTGATGGTGGACAATAGAGTTTTGATCTTTGGAAACTCGCCTTTGACCAAGATATTGTTCTACTAGTTTTTAGAGTAAATCCAGTTGTTGCTTCCTCTATTCATTCATGGCATATAGTTTCTCTTGAGTTTTCTCTGTTGCTTGTAAATATTTGTACATACTCCCTCCTTTCCAGTATGTAAGGCATAATTTGATTTTCGTGAATACCAAGGAGATCGTGTATAGCACTTGTGATTCCTGATTTGCCCCTATTTAATTGCCCGTAATTAATGAGATGGTTTTTGATCAGCACTCATGCAGGGGAAGAAAATATCAGCGCAAGGAAATAATGCGATTATAGAATTAATTAGTTTCCTACATAGCGAAGGGTATTTCTAGAACTTCTAAACGGTCATTCAGCTGCGCCTTACATATTGGAAAAAAAGTGAAAACAAATTATGCCTTACATACTGGAAAGGAGGGAGTATTATTTAATATATATATATACCCCTAGTAGCCTCTCCTACGGTTTTCCCCTAAAAAAAATCATATAGATACATATAAAAAATTAATTGTGCAGAAACATTTCATACGAATACATCGAGAAAGATTACACGAGCATAGCTCATGCAGATATGTTGAGATATCGTAGTTCGAAAATTAAAAGTGCAACAAGCATACTCATGCAGATATGTTGGGATATCATAATTTGAAAACTAAAGGTGCAGGCATGGATATTTATTTGTGTTCTAGGAAAAGGAAAATGGTATAAAATAATTATTTGAAAATGTTTTTTTGTTTATAGAAAAAATGTGTTACGCAAACATAGCTCATAGAGATATGTTGTGATGCCATAATATATGTGAAAACCGAGGGGGCAACCATATTAATTAGTTTGTTTCTTTGAAAAAAGACAAACAATGTGTGCAAAACAGTCCATTAAAGATATGCTTTTGATTTTATTTTGCGAGAAAGAAGTAATATGCAAGCGGCATAACTGATGCAGATATACATAGAAATTAAGATTATGCGAGCGTAGTTTATACATATACACCAAAAATGATCGTGCAAGCAGTTCATGCAAATATGACCATAACTCACTGTTTGAAAGCTGAGAGTACAACCATACATGTTTATTTATGTTGGTAAAAGAAAAAATATGCAAAATGACTTACCAATTGAAGATATGTTAACTTTTAATGACAACAACAAATAATGTGTAAACATGGTGTACATAAAAGTACACGAACATGAGTCACACAAATATCTAAGATATAATAGCAATTAAGGGTGCAATTATATATGTATGTATTTGTACTTTTAGAAAGGTAATAAAGGTCGTAAAATAGTTAGTTAGAGATGTGTTTTATTTTTTCATTGCAATAAGAAAGAATGCAATAAACATAGCTAATGCTGTACACATACATAGCTATAGATTGAAAACCACACGCTTGGGTGCATGCATGCGTATTTATTTGTGTTTTTAAATGCAAAATAATTCATATAATATATGTACACTATTATAGAACTCCCTTTCCATGCCGTCTCATCACTGTCAAACTGTCAATGCTTAAACCTCTTTGCGCTCGGCGTCCAGTTCGGAGTCACGAATCGACAGTGATACATCTTATCATTATTAGGTTTTACTACAAACCAACAGTGGAACATTCACTACCAGCTCAATCTACTAACCGACACTGAAAATTCAATCATCACTATCATGCTACAAACCGGTATTGATATTTCATAATCACTACCGACGCTTTCTACCAGCCAGCAGTAATAATGACCCTCATCACTGTTGCTTATTTATTGTCGGAGCCAAAATCAGCAGTGAAGGCTGTTTTGGTCCGATGGTGATATGGTGTCCTGTAGTAGTGGTTCCATGCTTTTGCAAGAAAAAGAAGAATGAATAGACACAACACATGCAAATATATCTGAAGCATAGCTCATGTAAATATGCTTAGACATCACATTTTTTAAACCAACGATGCGACCATGAATGATGCGTGTTTATTTATGTTTGTAAATGAAAAAAAGATGCAAAACAGTTCACAAAAGATATATTTTTTATTTAGCACACAAATATGCTCATACAGATACATCGAGAAGTCACAACTTATATAAATACACCGAGAAAAATACATAAACATAGTTCATACGGATGCACCAATATCACGTCCATTGCATCCCTCTACACGTACGAGCTAGTGCATTTGATGCACGGAATACACATGTATAGTCACGTGCACGCGAGAGAGAGGGAGAGAGAAGAAAAATGCAAGCATAGTTTGTAGATGCATCAAAAAAATTTACACAAGCATAGCTCATGCAAATATATTTGGGTATCATAGTTAAAAAATAAGGGAGGATAAAGGAGGATTTTATTTTATTTTCAATAGGGGAGAAGTTGCAAAACAACTCGTTGAAGATATGTTTCAATTTTTCTCATAAGAAAGGAAGTGTGTAAACATATGCAGACGTCGTGTCCGTCCCCGCCTTCCACACGCAGCACCTGCACGAATGGAGTCTGTCTCACTTCTTACGCCTATTTCCCACGTATGTGTACAGCCTAGCTGGAACAGTGAGATTCATCTCCTGAGCCTAGTTGGAACAATTAATACAGCCAACCAAATGCTGGTTGGTTGCATCAAATGAGTCAGATGGGGACAAATATAGACAACCAAACAACCCCTTACATTTTTAAATAAAAGGGGTGGAAAACAACTTATTAGAGATATATTTTTTCCTTTTGCAAGAAAGAAAGAACACACGAGCATAGCTACGCAGATACACCGAGAAAGAATAGGCAAGCATAACCCGTGCAGGTACACACACTGTGATCACATCCGCTGCATCCCTTTACACGTACTCCCCTGTTCCTTTCCATTTATCGCCGACTCGTCTTTGACTTTTTAGACATGCCTTTTGATCATTCGTTTTATTTAAAACACTATTTAAGTATCATTTGTTTTGTTATGCTTTGTTTTATAATTAAAGATGTTTTAAACATGACTAATATTTTTATATATCTGTACTAAATTTTTGAATAAAACGATGGTCAAATGGTATATTCAAAAGTCAACGGTAGTAAATAAATAAGAAAAAGAAACGGAGGGGTACCAGTGTATTGGACGCTGCGAATACACACGTGTAGGGTCACATGAGAGAGGGGGGAGGGTAGAGGGCAGGGAGAGAATAGTAAAAGGACGAACCGAAGAAAGAAATGAAAAAGACAAGGAAACAGACGACAGCATATGGCACTTCTCCCCGGGCGAGGCGCACTCCTCGCTCTGCTCCCCTCGGCCTCGAGCGCCCTACAAAAAGCTCGAGCCAAGGGGGCAATTCACAAACACCACACCACACACCCTCCTCCTCTTGCTCGTTTGGCTTAACAACCCCCATCGTCTCACTCCCCTCCTCGCTAATCCCCACTTAATAACGCCCGCAGTGTCCATGTGTTTGGTCGCCTCCTAGCGCTGCTGGCCGGTCGCCGTCGCCGTCGCCGCCTGGGGACCCCTCACCGCCTCCGGAGACAGACAGCAGCCGAACCGGCCGGCCGGCAGCGCGGCGGCCGCGGGGGAGGTCCACTCGATCGGCTCGTCGGATCAGCGCCGGTGAGTCCTCCTCCTCCTTCCTCGCGTTCTTGCCGCGGAGAGAAAGGCTGGATTTTGGGGGGCGTGCTGCTCGACGGAGTTCGTGGTGTTCCTTGTTTCCGGGGGGAGGCGGATTTTTTGGGGGCTTTGTGCGGAGAGGATTGTTCCTGGTTTCTTTGGGGAGTATTTATAGAATTCTACACCCTGCCTTCGTCTGGGGATATACTCTCCGTATAAAGTTGGGATTTTTTTTTTGGGGGTAAACTAGCGCTGGTACACTGAGAATATACTGCATAAAGTTTTGATTTTTGGGAATAAATCAGGCCTTTCGAAATCCCCCTTTTATGCCACTGTTCCCTTATCTCTTGGTAGAACAGAGGAGTGGCGATTTCGTGTAACTACTAGTGCTAGCTGCTGCTGGAATGAACACGGTTGACTTCCATCTTCTTCGGGGGCTTGCTCGAATTCCAGCTTCTTCTCGATCCCCCCAGACGCTGAGATTTCCCGTGATTGCCTGTGCCGCTTGCGGGTGGTTTCCGAATCGTCCGCGGTAAAAGGGCTCCCGGGATTCTAATGTCAACGTGCTATTAAGGGCTCTGCGTGTACTGTCGCATGCTGACTTGTGCTCTGATTCGCCCATGGTTTACAGGCAAGACATATGTCTCCAGTACAATTCGGGGAGCATATTTTCTTTCCTCTTTTGCTTTCGTTGTGAGAGCAAGCCTTTAAGAGCCACCATGCCCAGGTTCATCAATTTTGTTCTACCATGCAGCATGCAAAGCATTTCTCATCACAGTTTGCCCTTGGCCATGGATTCTTGGCGTGTGGGCTTCATAAACAGGCTCACATTTATCATCCTGTGGCAATGTTAGCCTGTCGATTTGCTTCCTTTTTTTTGGCTATTACTAGGTGAGGTACTGTGACATTACTCCCTCTTTCCTCCAATGTAGATTTATGTTTAGTCCGTCCGGGAATGCTACCTGTGCCTGTGTGTCTTTCTTGCTTGTTTTTCCCCCTCTTGCTCACGCACTGAACAGTGGTATGTTTACTGTCGGTGTTAAGGACCCTACTTATATAGTTCTCCAACTCAACCACCCTTTCGTTTTTTGTCTTTGGAATCATACCATGTGATTCGTCCGATTTTTCACTAAAAAAGAGAGGAAACACTTCTATTTTACTGCTATTGTGTAGGGAATTGCATAAATAAAACATTATGAAGGGTTGTGGCTGATAGACATGATAGATAGGCTGACTGTTTTTGCAATTTCTTCATATCTGGTGGGGTAAGCAGCAGCGCGTAAGAAGCTAATGATAGTCAACCTTTCTTGCTATTTTAAAATTTTAAACGGATCTGTTTTCTCGTTCATATTAGTGAATTTACATCAAGAACCAGTGTAGCAAAACTACCAGCAGATGGTTCAGTAAGCTGCCCTCTTTCCAGTCAGCGTATGTATAACTTTGATAGATTGTCCTATGTTGTAAAATCCTGCGTCGGTGGTTATCTCTAGTGAAAAAGATGTGTGCAGCAGTGCCTTCATTTGTTTGGATTCTGAATGGTTTCATTGGTATAGTTTGTCAGAAAGTAAACTGAATTTCCTTTTCTGTCAATGTTCCCGTAGATGGTTTGCAAATGCCTAATTTTTCTTGGTTGTTTACCTTTAGTTGGTATAAAGTATACTATTACTTTTGTGTAGCACCTCTTTCCCTCATCATCTAGGCATGTGATTTATGCAGTTCATGGTAAGATTGGCGTGCTTCAACAAGCTATTTTTGTAGGCAAAAAGGTTGTTTGCTCCGTCAGTAATTTCTCACCATTTTGATGCCAAACTAACTGCATCCCAAGTTCTTAGTTTCCAGCTCAGTTAGTGGTTAGCAATCACAAAATCTTTTGGGGTGCCTCCCTTTTAAATTTCTAGCATCTATTATATAATTAAAGGAGGGGAAAACGGAGCCACCACGTTCGTCCACATCATCCAAATTATCTCAGTCGTCGGATCAACGGTGGGACCAGATTATAACGGCTTAGATTAAATCTACCTAATATAGGATAGTCTATCTACTATTAGGGCCTATGTCCACATCACCCAAATTATCTCAGCCGTCGGATCAACGGTGGAACCATATTATAACGATCTAGATTGGATCTATCTATTTGTCTACTATATACTATATATGATTTAGAATAAAAAAGATCAAACGTGATTGATCGATGGTCCGAGCTAGCTAGGGTTTTCATCGGAAGCTGCGAGATGAGCTCGGCGATCCGCGGTTTCCATGGTGATTAGACCAACGACTAGACGTGAGGGTTTATTTGGAAGAAAAAGGCAACCATGCTACCTTCTCGCCGTATATATGCCCCACGTTATCATTGCAGACCCCAAAATCTACAAGTTCAAACCATGGGGCTTCCAAGGTACGTGAATATGCTCTCGATCATGAATTAATGATGGAACTCACGTCTAATATATGCATGCATATCATAGATCATATCTTGATTAGCCTTAGATACGTTGCTTTTACTTCCAAATCGCTTAAGGTAATTAGTTCAACTAATAATGACGTAGATTTTCTCAACGATAGAAAAGTTGAAATTTCATAGCACTATATGTTTAATCGGATTTTACGCATATATATCTACATGCTTCTAATTAAATTGGTCCAAATTCTCTTATTATAAATTACAAGTTGAAAGCAATCAAATGTAAATCGAAAGCTTGACAATGCATAGCTCCCAACCCTTGCAAATATTAGAATTTAGAGGTGCCGCTGCGTGCTCACTACTAGAGAGTGGATTTTATGACCGGTTCCAAACCCCTTTACTATCGGGTTTTGGACCGATTGTAACTAACTCAACTGGAAGTGATACTCACGGGTATCACTATTCACTACCAACAAACTAGGGGTGATACTCACGGGTATCACTACCGGATACCGGGTTCACGAATCGGTTGTTGCCGGGTCCACGAACCGGTTGTAGTGTTGCCAAAAGTTGGAAATATATTGGTAGAAGTGGATTTGAACCCCAAGACCTCATCCACCTAGATTAAAAACATACATCTGTCTACTATCTATAAATCAAAAAATACTAAAAATTCTCACATTAATCGTAATAAAAAGAAAATATCTACAGTTAACTATGGTGGGTCCAGATTATAACGGTGCATCTACACAATTAACTATGGTGGATTTAGATTATAACGATGCAGATCTAACAAGATTATATATAGACATATTGTGATTAGACTATATCATAATCTTGGCCAAATTATGATATGCTAACTAAATCAACTATGATAAGTCAACTTATAAAAAAAAAGATCTACTCCGTGAGCCAAATTATATTGGTGTAGATTTTAAAAATTCATGTTGGCTACAATAAAATAGATGTTAATATAAAAAATATAAACTATTAATCATCTTGAGTCTAAATTATAATTGCCTAGATTTTTAAAGGAGAGTTTACGTTGACTACAATAATAAAATAGAAAAAACATTGAAATTCAATCCAGTTGCCACGCAGTCTAACTGACATATCAATCGTACTATGTTTCTTCCTTGCATGAACAAATTGTATGTCCTCTTGCCATCAACTATAAAGTTATTTGTTGTATTGCATCCTAATATCAATTGTATATGAGATATTAGTTTTTATGTATTTATCTTTTTCCCTTTTTCACTAAAGGTCTCGCCTACATGTATGATGTATACACAAATATTTTTTTAGGTGTGCGAATGTAGCTAAATGCCAAATAAACATGCATGGCTTTCAATGTTAAAAGATTGTCGTCGATTTAAAATCCTAAGTATGGGATGAGACATCTATATATATGTTAGGTCAAAATTCTAGAAGGCGATGTCTATGTGCTACTCCTAATTGAAATGATTTTAATATTAAAATATAGAGAGAGTAGATGAATCTAAGGTCATGAGGAGAAAACATTAGGCACGCTGTAAAGAAAATGACTACGCATGGCTACAAATCAAAACATCATGGAAATTAGAACCCAGAGAGAGGCACGAGGAGAAGATAGCATTCAAAAGCCTACAAAGCAAACATCTACATGTTGCATACATATCAAAGCGTTTGAAGATTACAACTCAAATGGTAGGAAAATCGTTGATGGCAAGGAGGTGTCGACGGTCTGATTGTTGCATACTAAAAATTTAGAAGGAGACATCTACTTGCTGCTATAGATCAAAATAAGACATGGTTATGCAATTATGGAAATCAAAACATTGCATGATTAGAAACCCGAATAGTAGATGACTAACTTGGATGGACACATTGTTGCATATATCAAAAGACTAAGGAGACATCTATTATTGAGGACCAAAAGTATTAGATGGAGACAACTTACAATGGTGCAAATCAAAACGCTTCATGATTAGAAGTTTTATAGCATCCAATAGAGACTACAATAAGAAAACCTAAATTTACAGATGCATGTGCATACTTTGTTATTCTTCAACTAATCAAGGAAAAGTTGTAAAGAAAAATACATGTTCTAAAGCTTGGTAGCCAAATCTAATATAAAATATAATCTATTGATTTAATATTTCTAATTTCTATATTTTCGGGATGTTGCATGGCCGCCATGCTCTAAGAAATTGAAAGTTTCCGTATTATCAAAGTAAAAAAAAAAATAAGTTTATACAATTAAGGTGTAGATTTCAAATATACATACAAACTAAGTAATCTAGCCGCGCAAATGCGCGGGTCATCGTGCTAGTTTTATATAAAGTTGCAGCACAGCAGTGTCTCCAGCTCTCTTCCCACAAGTAGCTCACATATTTTCTTCCTTCCTATGAATATTTGCTGTGATCCCTCTTTAAAATCAGGTAAAAGCCAAGATTCTACCAGCACAAATGACGGTCTGCATCTGCGAAGAGACTATTGATGAGTTTGAGATGTTAACACGAGACGCTGGACGCGTTCAACAGGATGCACTGAAAAAGATCCTGGAAGTGAATGCTGATGCTGAGTACCTGAAACACTTTGGGCTAGGAGGGAGGACTGATGCCGAGAGCTTCAAATCTTGCATCCCATTGTGTGTGCACAGCAACGTTGAACCTTATATCCAGAGGATTGCTGATGGTGATAGTTCACCTTTGCTCACGGGGAAGCCCATCACCTCCTTCTCCCTCAGGTACTAATTGCATGATGTACTGTCTTATTGCAATACGAAATTAGATGTTTGTAACCTAGTTTTTCTGTGTTTTCATCCAGCTCTGGTACAACACAAGGAAAACCCAAGTTTCTGCCATTTAATGATGAATTGCTTGAAACCACACTTCAAATATTCCGTACTTCTTATGCATTTAGGAACCGGTGAGGAATTTCATTTTGTTATTATGCTCAAGTATAGCTGCTACTCCTGAATATGCAACTAACTTTGCTAATCAAGTTGAGCATACAGTTATTTTGTTTACATTTCTGTGACACATATGTGATCATTAGCGCGTTTCCCCTTTTTTTTTTTGAGAGTCACTAGTGTGTTTTTTGGTTTGTGAATTTCTAACGCTCTGTCACCAAATTTAGAAGGCTGTTCTTGTTATGTTTACAGTGAATATCCTATTGGCAAAGGAAAAGCCTTGCAGTTTGTTTATAGTAGCAAGCAAGTTGTAACAAAAGGTGGCATCCTGGCTACAACTGCAACAACAAACTTATACCGGAGTGAACGCTTCAAGGAAGGAATGAAGGATATCCAGTGCCATGGCTGCAGTCCTGACGCGGTTGTATTTGGCCCTGACTTCCACCAATCGTTATATTGCCACTTGCTCTGCGGGTTAATCTACTCGGATGAGGTCTTTTCTGTGTTCTCAACATTTGCTCACAGCCTAGTGCATGCATTTCAAACATTTGAGGAGGTTTGGGAGGATCTTTGTGCTGATATAAGAGATGGTGTTCTCTCAAATAAAGTTACAGTACCATCGATTCGTGAAGCTGTTTCAAAAATCTTGAAGCCCAACCCTGAGCTTGCCGACTCAATCTACAAGAAGTGCACTGGTTTGAGCAATTGGTATGGTGTAATCCCAGCACTGTGGCCAAATGCAAAGTATGTGTATGGCATCATGACAGGATCCATGGAGCCGTATCTGAAGAAGTTAAGGCATTATGCTGGGAACTTGCCACTAATAAGTGCTGACTATGGTGCATCTGAAGGATGGATTGGCTCTAACATTGACCCGACAAAGCCACCTGAGCAGGTGACATATGCTGTTCTCCCACATATTGGTTATTTTGAATTCATTCCTTTGGAGAAACCACAAGGGGAGGAGATGGAGAACAGTGCCTCTATTCATTACATAGAATCAGAGCCAGTTGGCTTGACTCAAGTTGAGGTTGGCAAAATCTATGAAGTTGTAATAACTAACGGTGCAGGTACATCCTCTCTTATCTAGTTATTCTTATTATTGTATTTACACTGGGTTAAATAAAGCTAGGGATAAATACCAATTTCCATCATACATGTTTTCTTTCTGCTGTCATCATCTGAGTCAGATGGCATACCTTGTAACATTTATTAGATTTTATCTAGTGGTTGTCTGGTATCTAATTTCCAATGAAAATACATATTGCTTAAGCATGAGCACTTTATGAACAGAAAACAGAAAGATAGCTGTGTTGTATGCACCAAGTTTATGCATTAGGCACATGGGGGAGTAATTATTTTGCTAATACCTGTGGTCCACTCATTGCTGCATAGTAATTAGGATTAGCTTTAAATACGTATTAGCCGGACATTATTTCTTTTATATCAGCAATACCAGACTTATCAATCACATTTCCATCCTTTATTATCTCAGCTAGTGCATATCTGTCAACTTCAGACAATCTTGCACGTGAAATTGTAACATTAGATGCAACGATTTGAGTCTTGTGTAACATATAATTTGCTTATTATGTTACTGTTGAAATAAATAATTGTCTCTGAATACTATTACAATCCCTTTTGGCTATGGTGCTGTAGGTCTATATCGTTACAGACTAGGAGACATTGTGAAGATAACTGGCTTCCACAACGCAACACCTGAGCTCCAGTTTGTCTGCCGTAGAAGCCTAGTGCTGAGCATCAACATCGACAAGAACACTGAGAAAGACCTCCAGTTGGCAGTTGAGGAGGCGGCGAAGCACTTGGAAGGGGAAAAGTTGGAAGTGGTGGATTTCACAAGCTTTATAGAACAGTCAAGTGATCCAGGTCGCTACGTGATCTTCTGGGAGCTGAGCTCTGACGCCAGTGATGAGGTCTTAAGCAGCTGTGCAAATGCCTTGGACCTAGCCTTTGTAGATGCGGGATACATGGGTTCAAGGAAGATCAACACCATTGGGCCCCTGGAGCTCCGGATCCTCAGAAAGGGCACCTTCAAGGAGATCCTACATCACTTCCTGAGCCTTGGTGGTGCGGTGAGCCAGTTCAAGACGCCCCGGTTCGTGATCCCATCCAACAACAAGGTCTTGCAGATACTGAGTAGGAATGTCATTAATAGTTACTTCAGTACTGCCTATGGCCTCTGACAGACAGAAAAACTGCTGCTAGTAGATGCATATAGTTACCTTCCTTTTCTTTCGTTTTCATGCTTTGTTTTAGCCTCCTGGAGAAGAAAACGTTTGTTGTAGTATCTTGGAATAATAACTTCTTTTCTTATGCTGCTGGTGGCCAGAATCTATTGTAAAGTTTCATATGTAGCTAAGTTTATCAGAGGAAAGAAATTAAAGCTATTGTCTGTGTTTTGATGTTGTGCATAGCAACTGCCTACATAATTCAGAGTAAACCGAGCCATAAGTTTTTGTTTTTGTTTTTTCTTTTTGCGCCAGCTGATTACTGTCTATCTTGACATATTAGAGTTAATCACCTCCCAAAATTTTTGAATTCAAATAATTTTAAAAAACTTGAAACTAGCATATAAAAGAAAGTCATAATATCCTTCTTTTGAGAACATACGATAGTTTGGTGAGTAGTTCAAACATAAAAGGCATGGTTTGACTCCTTGATTTGTATTTTTTTATAACTTTTTGTTTATAAAAATTTCTATTTTTATTTCCGCGAAATCTGGTAATTTCGGTCTGGACCAATTTTTTGGGATTTACGATAATTTAAATCCCTGGATGTAATATGCAGGGTCCAATTCATCAAATTTAAATCCCTGGTTTGTAATATGCAGAAGTGGGTCGTGCTAGGGTCGAATTCGTATCTTGGTCTATGCTATAAATAAGGAGGCACTTCTGGTGTATCCGATCATGATGACCTAACTGTAGCGTAAGACACGCAGAGCGAGGTCAGTGACCAGCCTGTGGCTACGACCCAGATGGTCCGATAAGATTATGCTGATCGGGGAGGAGCGTCCATAGCCAAAACCCTATACTCGTAGGCAATTGTGCCAAATGCGTTACCAAATATTATGGTCTAATATAGTCGATATTTTGTATGGCGATTAAAAATCTAACGTGACACTCATCTTAATATTTTCTAGCTCATTTCTGTTGTGCCTAGGACATTGGGACATGGAGGAAATTGTAAATGTCGTATAATTAATCCAACAGAATCAAAGCTTCGTTTACCATTGAATTGTAATGCAGTGTATTAATCATCTTCCTTCTGCTCTGTTCTTTTACTCGTTAGCATGTCTCTGCAGCCTCTGGTGAAGACTCATCTGAAGGTCATTATAATCTTGGTGGTACCTTGTAGATATACTGACCAGATAATGAAATGTAGGTAATAAGGATAAAGGTGAAGATGACCAAGCAATGGTAAATTCCAATCTTCTTGTTTGCTTAACTAATAAATGTATCACACGAGTCGTACATATTGTCAATGAACATACCAACGTAATCCTTGGTTGCCCTGATCAGTTTACATACATAAAAGTAAAGGAAACGAATCATATGTATATAGTAGTGCACTGCAACTAAGCACAAGAACGTCGAGCATACAACATCTTAAATATATGTCATAATTAGCCAGAATCAAGCTCCTCCCACAATCAGAGTCTTGGTTCAGAGTCGAGGATCATAAAGCGTAGTTGACGTCGATGAAGCTGAGGATCTGATGGACGGCGCCGGCGATGTCCTCCGCCGAGAATCTCGCCTCGCCGGTGATCTGTCAGAGGAATTGAAGCAGTTCAAGTCGCAGACTACGTGATCTGACTGATTACCAGAGTATATATATACGTACCTTGACGTTGAAGGAGTAGAGGACGGTCTGCTCGATGGTGGTGATGTTGGTGTGGAGGATGGACATGTGCATGTCCTCGATGGCGGCGATGATCTTGATCAGCTGGCCGGCGCGGCGGCGGGAGAGGATCTTGATCATGGCGTCCACGCCCAGCACCCGCACCTCGATGTCCGCCAGGCACGACTTGTTCTCCACCACGTCCTCCCGGAGCCCGCCGCCGCCGCCTCCGTCGTCGAGGTCCAGCACCTTGTTGGCGCCGCCGCCGCCGTCGCTGCCGCCGGCGGAAGCCGAGGGGAACGGGAGGCTCGTGGGGTAGAACGGCGGTGCCTGCGCCTGCTGCTGCTGCGGCGGCGGCTGCATGGCTGGCACGTCGACGACCGGCGCCCGTGGCGGTGGCGGTGGCGGTGGGGCGTCGCCGGAGCCGCCGTACAGGCGTCGCCGCTTCTGCGACTCGAGGCACTGGATCAGCTGCTCCAGCTCCCTTATGAACTCTATGGCGCCTCCAATGATAGATGCTTGGTCTCCCTGCACCGTACGTGCCATTAAGCACTATATATACCATGCACACTGATTGTTTGTACCAACCGTTAACTAGCAACCACTGGACATACAAATATGGAATATAGTATAAAAAATTTAAATAATAATTTTTGGATGGGGATTGCTAACTGAGTGATTGGCGGCCGCATAAAATCATCTTTGATTTTAGTGTTTTCCCTTGTATATCTCTCCTTCCGTGTCGTCTCTAGCCGTGTGAGCTCCTTAGGTGGTTAGGGTTTGTCTTGTTCGTTGGAGGGCATGCCTACCTTTGGTCGTAGGAGCTCTTTTAGTGGTTATAGTTTATCGAAGGCTCTCATGGGAGCTCCTTCGGTGGTTAGGGTTTGTCTGTAGGTTTGTCAGAGGTTAGAGGGTGTTAAGTTACATATATCGATTAGTTCATCCAAAAGACCAAATTGACAGGCCCCTTCTTACATGGAGCCCTGATGCCTTGTAAGGGAACGACAGCTGCATGTAACAGGATTTGAACTTAAGATCTCTGGCTTTGAAACTATATTAAATTGCATATAAACACCGATCAGTTTATTCAAAGGACTAATCTGATGAAGAAAAGTTGAAAACTGACTTATATTTTTTTCAACAATCTAACTAGGGTTTTGCATGCGAAATAAGTATGGTGTTCATCTATATATATATATGTGCGTATCAACAATTAAGCATGCACCAAATCGTGTGTGAGTGCGATGTGTAGGTGTAGGTACCCTTTGGACGTAGGACCCTGGCATGAGGGACCTGAGGACCCTGAGGTACTCGTTCATCTGGCGGCGGCGGTTGCGCTCGACGGCGATGTGCGTCATCCGCTGGCTCTCCACCTCCTCGCTCGTCTTGATCGTCCGGGGGCGCTTCCGCCGCCCGCTCTTCCCCTGCTCGCCGCCGCCCTTCTGCCCGCCCGCCTGCTGCACCACCGTCGTGCTCTCCGACACGCCGCCCACGTCCACCGTCTTGCTGCCCTCCGGCTCGGCGCCTCGTGGAGCGACGGGGAGAGACGGCAGCGACTGGAACCTGAGGAAGTAGCTGTCGTCGTCGTCGTCGTCCCCGCCGTCGTCGTCTTCGTCTCCAACGTTGTGGTTGTCGGCGGAGTCGGCCGCCGGCTGGTTGAGCGCGAGCTTGGGGCCGAAGTCCGCGAACTGCAGCACGTCGGAGAAGCTGAGCTTGTCCAAGGACGCCGGAGCCGGCGGCGGCTGGCGACCCAGCATGTAGTCGACCATCCCGGCGACCTCGCCGCCGCCGCCGCCGCCCTCCTCCGGCGCGAAGCTATCCACCTGGTGCCGACTTGCCTGCTGCGATTGACCATAGCAAAATCAACAGATCTTAATTCTTAGCCAAGCAAGTACCCAGCTAATCAAAACACCTCTTGCATCCCGAATTCATTAACGTATATCTATCGATCGATCCTTGCATGCAGCATGCGCGCATATGTACCTGATCTTTGTCGTCCATGATCAGATCAAACACATATATAGCTAGCTTTGATGAACTCACGACGGTCGCATGCGCGCGCGCACGGACGCGCACGCAGGATCACACACGCTGTGCGTGTGCATGCATGCCCACGCACCGAGAAGCCTGTGAGCTCTTAGAGCCGATCGAGCTAGAGATGAATGAGATGGACGAGCTCGAGCTAGAGGAAGAAGAAGAAGAAGCAGCAGCAGCAGCAGCGGCGAGAGATCGGCTATGGCGGAGGAGGAGCTGCTAATTAAGCTCGGTGCATGCATTAATGAATTGGAGCGGCAGGCATGATGGTAGCCACCTCCGATGAGTTATGTTCTTCACATGCGCGGCGCTCCCCGCCCCTGCTTTTCTTTTCCGATGGTCATCGTCGATCGCCGCCGCCGCCTCCGTCTCCGTCCAAGGACATCACGCATCACGGATCGCAGCTTCTACTTTTCTTCTTCATAAAGCCCGCAACTGCAAGGCGCCCCGTTACGATCCATTCCCCGGGTCGTGCTCGTGCCATCGTAACACAGGGAGAGGCCAAATGGGCCTCGTGCGCGCGATTCTTCCATTAATTGAGGCCTGTGCAAAACAAGTTTTCATAATCATACGGCCCACCAGGATTATCCACCACCTATTTGCCACTACAAAGTTAAGAGACATAGAAGTGCCATGCCACATGGTTTCCCACCATGTTGGAGAAAACAACATCGTAAACTTCGACTTAATCACGGAATAAATGATAAAAAATTGATTAACCATCTTAACCAAACCAAGTCCCACAACTATATATAATCTTGACACGTAGGGATTGTATAAAACAAACAACACACTTATATACCCCTAAGAAAAACACTCATGCACAACTCAAGAAGAAAGAATACGAACAAGAAAAAAAAATCCGCAAGGTGGAAGACAACACGTACCAAACTTCTTCTCCGTAATAGGAAAGAGACAAAGACGATATAGTCACAGTCACAACGACATAGCCGAATCAAATTGCAACGACAACATAAAGGAAATAGCCAATGTCGTGCAAAGCAGATTGCAAGCAGTCGCGTCAAACACATCCACAAACCTTATTTGCATCTTTTGGTGCAGAATCTCGACGACGACGGATTTTAGAGAGCTGCTCTCCGACTTGCATGCTGAAGTAGTGGGATGGAGCGGAGCGAGCTATTTTGTGGCAATATAGGTTATGGAAGAGACAAAATCAATTTCTACTTCCTCTCGTCGGAATGGTGCTCAATGGTTGCACGTGCGTGTATAGAGGTAGATTTCTTAGTCGGACATGTTTCAGGCGAAACAAAATGACCTAATAGTAATATGATAGCATCACTGGTTTTTTAGATCAATCTGGTTGGTTATATCCAAGCGAGTTGAAATGACCCATCGATCGGAGGGACAAATTGACCTGCCAGATGTAAAATAAGTCGTACTTTATCATGATTTACTGATATTTTGTCTGTATTTTACCACTACTTTGCCTATGTTTTATCGATGCATAACAATATTCCATCGGAGTGGAGAGCCACGCGAGCGTTCAACGAGAAGCCCTTCCAAAAAAAAAAAAAAACCCAATGTCGCGTTGGTCAAATTCGCAAGTATAAATATAAGCAGTATTAAAGAAAGAACACATGGTCGAGTATAAAGCGCGACTTTTGAGTTGGACAGAGCGCGAAGGCACGAAGAATCCGGCGTCCGTGGTTGATGCCTTGATGGGCATGACGGGATTGGTTTAGCTAGCTACTACTCCGACCTAACTCTCCATTGCTCCCGTCCTGCATGTTTCCTAACGACAATGGCAATGCCACATGCATATGGATGTACACTCTCAAGGCTAGCTAGCTACATCTGCAACTCCACAAGGCAACGCACACAAATGACAAGCTAATTAACCATTTGGCATTGTCACCAAAATGCAGACCTTAAGCAGAATGAAATTGCACGTAGAGGTGTTTCTGAATACTTATTCACTCACCATTTTCTTCCTTTTGCAAAACTTTGCAAGCACATGATCATGGATACTCCCCCAAAGCAAGGCATACCACATGAGTTCCATGGCTGGGAGCGTGTTCCCAAGTACACTCTTGGAACTGTCTGAATTCCTTTGGTTTTTTGTATGCAGTGTTCAGGCTCCAGTCAAATCGTTCTGAAGGCTAAAATGTCCTGTACCAAGTTGCCGACGGACACGGAAGGCGTCCGATGGACGTCGAACCCAGCAGCGTCCGACGTCTGATCCAGCCATTGGTTGCCTCACTCCCAGCCGTCCGATCCCGTGCCGTTTCTCCCACGAGCCACGACACCGTTTCCCTGCAGCGTGCCGTCCCTCGCCTCCAATCTCTTGCTTCCTCAACACCGCTACTTTGTCTTTAACAAGTGGTATCCTCTGAATTTTAATTTACATATTTTCAAGTGTTATCTAACATGTCTTGTGAGTTACATTGCAAATTTAGCTATATTATGATTGATATGGATGACACCTTGTAAAAGAGAGAAATGTAATTTGGTTCTCATATTGCTAAGATGTATACCCTTATCCTTTATACAATTTGATCATGAGTTTGTACTTCACTTATATCTTTTTGCTACATGATCTTGATTCTTTCGAATTGATAGTATTGTTATTTCTTGCTTGATCCTCACTTATACTCTTGAGACATGACATGAATGTTTAATGAGATTGGTTTCTACTTTTGCCTAAATCTTGAATATTATTAATTTCATATCTTGCCTAGATTTAGAAGGAGCTTATCATGAATGCTTAATGAGATTGGTTTCTACTTTTGCCTAAATCTTGAATATTATTAATTTCATATCTTGCCTAGATTTAGGAGGAGCTTATCATTGACTATCTATTGTTTGCTCCTTTATTGACATGCCTTGACCTCCCAAATTATTTGTGTTAATTATTGAAATAGGAGAATTTAATAATTCAAATATTGTTCACTTTTGGATGATTAATGCCAAAAGGGGTAGAAATGTTGTAAATGTTGTATTATCAATTGCCCCGTATATATTGTGCTTTTGTTTAGAAGGACAATTGTTATAAGCATTAGTGATTTTATTGTCTTATTGTCATCTAATACAATTGATAATAGGTTTGTCATAAATCACCAAAAAGGGGAGATTGTAAGTGCAAGTGACCTTACATGATTTTGATGATTAATGACAAACACATTTAATGACAATGTTTGGTTTAATGCTTATTTATTGTTATACCTCAAATATGCTTTTTGCTATGAGACTAATATGTTTATTGTCAAGATTGTCTTAGTCTCATCATATTTAGAAGAAAATCATATATATCAAGTGGACAAACTATTCATTATAAAAGATACGTTTTATGCTAATCATTTCAATGAGACTAACACACTTGATTGTTTATCTTTCGTAGTCTCATTTATGCAAATAAAATGAATTGCTAATTGAGGTATGCAACTACTTTTATGTAAACACATGTTATTGGTTGATTAGATTTATACTCGTCATAACTTGTCGTATTTATTTAAGCATAAATATTTTATGAAGATGTTGCTTGCTCTATAAGATCCTTTTTATTGCCATGTATTAGTGATCATCTTAATCGTGTACTAGATAAACTTTACCGTGTTTAAACGGCTTTGTGCATATAAGCTTTCCATGAATATTCGCACATGCACTTAATTTAGTAAAATTTAATCTAGATTGGTTCACAACTTCTTTCTTACTTCAAATATGAATTTGCACTGTGTAAGTTATAAATATATTCCCATGTATATCATTAAGTGAATTTGTGATTATTAAATCATCTCTCTTAGAAAATCCTAAGATTATTATCACATCTCGTTTTATTTGTTGTGCAATAAGATTCTATTAGAACTTAGGATTGGGTCAATCTTAATCTTATTGCTTAATCAAGTATAACCCAAAGAAATTAAAAATTGCCTATTCACCCCCTTTAGGCCTTAGAGATCTTTTTCACATGGGATACTCTTTCAGTCTTGGATCAGCAGCTATATCATGGTGCAGTAAGAGACAACCAACTGCGGCACTATCCAGCATTGAAGCAGAGTATCGTTCAAAGACAACAATAGCACAAGAAAGCACCTGGCTTAAGCAGCTGATGGAGGATCTGTTGACGCGAAAAAGTGGTTTCCCGGCACCAACTACAGCCGAACTCAGGGGATCGGGCTTTGCGGGGACGTGCCAGCCGATTTGACCTTTTGCAATCGACAAGGTTTCAGATAGGCAAGATGCCGGCGAAGCAATGACTATTTACCGATAGCTTGGAAATAAACCGATGATCGGCTTAACGATGAAACACCGAGTCGATGGAACAGGATGGAATCTAACACCTCTGGCAGATGACGATGCGCAGCAATGCCACCGAGAGATAGTATTCCGGGCGAAACCTAACTCCTCCTGGCGGATGGTGATGCGCAGCAATGCCGTCAAGAGATAGTATTCCGATGCCGACGGCGAGGAGATCGGACTGAACCGAGGCAGTCCCTACCGAGGGAGTTGACGGCGAGAAGATCGATCTTAGTCGAGACAGTAGACGCCGGCGTGATGTACTTTGAAAACCGATACGAGCGGATCGATCGGATTCATAGCACAAGGGTAAAAGTAGACGAAATAGTAGATGTATTATTAATTGATTGAAGAGAGCTTTCTTACATGCCGCACCGCGGCTCTTATTTATATTGACGATGTACCGGCTAATCCAATAACTTGACATGGACTCTATCTCTTAGTTACCTAAAATAACTAACCGACTAGACTTATTGTGCAAGGCACGATCTAGATACAAACCGACTCGAATACTATTACTAATATTAATTAACCTTGTAACCGACGTGAAGCCTTCCTGATGTGCTCCTTCTTTAACCAATCATGATCGGTTTAATCTCCAGAGGTGATATAGAATCTTTCGTACTTGGTCTTCACGTGAGCCAACCAGCCATGATCACGATGGCTAATCACGTGCATGCATGACCAGCTACAAATATAATTCCCTGATTGGTCTTTCCATGTATGCATGTAATCTTGTCATGATCGGCTATCAACTGTCACACACATGTAGGTGTATAATCCGATCACTAGTTTCCTTTACTGCTATCACTTTATCCCTTGAAACATGATCGATTTCCAAATATGCTAGATACAACTTAATCATCCGGCCATCAATCCTTCTGTGTATATGTGCGTATATACAAGCCGATCAATTCATAAATCAAACACCTCATCGTGAAACCGATGGTCAAGCTCTCACCAGATAATAATGTTGATTATCATGATCAACCAATAATGATGCCTGAATAACCAATGGTCTAGCTTCTTTTTTGGCCGAATAAGCTGTTTTTTACCCCTTTTTAGCCAGTAAAATAACCGTATTTTTGTGTCAAATTTGGGTGTCAACAGGATATTCACCAGCCAATAGAATAGTACCAAGTAAGGATTTTATGTGATAATCTATCTTCCATTCGACTCGCAGAAAATCCAGTATTTCATGCAAGGACCAAGCGCATAGAAGTTCACTATCACTACATTAGAGAAAAAGTTCTTGGAGGATTAAATAGAGATGGTGACAACAAAGACGGCTGAACAGATTGCCGACATCCTTACAAAAAGTCTCAATAAAACAAAATTTGAGAAGTCCAGAGAGGCACTCGGCATAATCTGCAAGACTCCACTACATAGAAGTTTGCTTTGAGAGGGAATGTTAGAATATTCTACAAGAATCATGATATATAAAGATTTCTTGTCATGATAAAATTAGAATAGTCTAGAAACTTTAGTATGGTAAAGTAAAGTATTATGAAGGTTGTAGGTCTAGATATTTCTAGCAAGATATCGTTAGAATCTTGCCAAGTGTCATCCATCCAATGGTTTTGGTATATCTATATAAGGAGGGTGCCACCCCTTGCCATGCCATTCATTCCAAGGGGCATGGCAGCAAGAGCATGGTGGTACCTAGGTGAGAGTGTCAAAAAGGGTGAGTGCTAGGATAGCCACTCTTTAATATTTTAGTGTACTGGTATAAATGTTTCCACCACGATTATAAGATTGTTTTAATACGCATTAGTTGATCTGCTCTATTAGCTCTAGTTGGGTGAATGGCGGTGATCTCGTAATCGTTCGGATACACTCTTCCTTGTTGATTAAGCAAAAGAATGGACTAATTTCATGTTGATAAGTTGATTCATAGATAAGAATCCATACTAAACCAGAAGGGAAAAGTTAATCAGCAATTAATTTAACAAAATTATGTATTTGTCATATATCCAATCCGCAACAAAAAGACAATTATATCTCTACTACTATAGAAGTGTACTATTTTCTTCGTGGTATAATATACGGCCTTGACAGTATTTGAAAAAACCAAACTAATCTACATCATTAGATTAAATGAATAGAATAGAATGACTGCAGTGTAGTTTTTTACCTTGATCTTCAGAAAGTCTGTCATCATCAACGCTACCCCTTTCAGACACACAAATCGAACAGATTGTTTATATGCACCGAAGTGGATTCCAACCGCTTGAACGGACTCATTGAAAATCGGTGATCCTGAATTTCCTGGAACAGATGTATAGTCCGCAGTTCCGATATGCAAAGGCTCTTTTCCTCTAGTTTTTTTTGGCTCGAAACGTCGTGGCACACTTGATACACAGCAGCCGGACAAGAAAAAAAAATTAATTTGTGTCATTTTTGGAAGTATTATTTGATACAAACAAAACTGAAGTCTTAAATCTTTTTAGCTTAGCCAGAAACACTTACGATATAGTTCCAGCAAAGATAGACGGGCTTGCACATATAAGCTTCTCAGGGTCCGCGACACGCGACAAAATTGCAACAAGAGTTTTTTCTTTAGCCTCATCAGCGGACCAGCATACCGGAGGGTAGCCCACAATTTTTGAGAATTTGTTTGATTCGGTATTTGAATCTACTCGAGCCATACTTATCTCCTTCTCGTTATTACAAAAGATCACATGACCCTGAATTATGATGGAACCAAAAGACACACGGAGAGATCCATCAATGATGCGGTGTAATACATGTCCGCATGACATGATTAGACAGAACTTAGGATCCATATATACGATAAATCCAGTCCCAAATGAAGACACTTCTTTCCCCTCCGCTATGATCCTTTTAACACTTAACTTCACCACAGAATTCTCATGCTTGGTAATCACTTGCATGCAAAGAGCTGTTTCCAGTGTAACAAGTGGTGCTTGTTGTGCCCTAAAAATACAAAACAGAAATTGCAAAACTGTTCTCAACTAAAAAATTACGTCGCTTCAAGCGTAAATATATAACATCACCGGGAAGGAAAATTCAAAAGATCAAACAACGAAAAAAGGATGAATAAATCAGCAGATCAAGCAACAAGGTGAAGAACAAATCAAATCAGTGGCGGCTGGACAAACAACGGTGGCGCTAATGATGGCTAGACAAGCTAGAAGGGCCATGACATCGGTTGTACCCTAGCTTGTTGCCAAAAAAAAATGGTACCGAGCCATAATTTCATATTCATTCCGATGTAAAATAATTACGATGATGGTTATATAACTGGAATAAATGTGTTGTTTTTGGATATATTACTTCAAATAATGCTTCAAATATAACAATGTTACTTAGAGCGAATAATTAGGAGTACGCTATTGATTTCGATTTGTATTTAGACTCTATAGTCTAGTCTTTACTGGTTAGATCAAGGCGGTAACGGTGCGCATGCATGTTATTTTTTTTAGGAGTTGCTTTTGAAGGGCCTTCATCACGATGTTGCTATGCTATAGTGGTGTATAGGATTAAAGACTATGTTATATGTTGTAACTCGTTGTGGCATGATATATGATGTCATATCATTTTTTTTAAAATTTTTGTAAGTTGCGTACATACTAACTGTGTAATGATTTAGAGCGGTTTTAGAGCGATTGTATTACTGTGATGTTATTATCTAAGATTGATAAAACTATTTTATCTAAAAACCAGAACTATATATGTACCGGAAAAAGAAATAAATGCACGCACCATATGCTTAAAAGGAGGCATTGTTTCATACAAAAAGAAAACTAACCTAATGTGATACTATACTTTAAACTTAAAAAGAGAGAACACAGGTAGTAGGCACTCACAAATGGAAGGGCCTAACTCGTACAGCCAGCTAGCTCTTCCGGCGATGGAGGTCCCGGCTGCTCTTCGGACTCCAGGGACGGCGATGAGATTCGCGGCCAAGGACGGAGCCGAGTTAGGGTTTCGGTGGCGGAGGGGAAGTAGGCGGCGCTCGAGTCGGGGAGACAGCGAGACGGCGTACGTTGCGTTTCGTTGCGTGAGAAAATAGATGGAGTGACAGGGGGATCGATCGGACGACTGAGGAGGAGGCAGCGAACGGCGTGGATGGGCATGCGTCCGTCCGATCATGCGGACGGAATAATCTGACAGGATGGATTAATCAAACAAACAAACAGAGGCGGACCACATGCATCTGCATGCATGCATGGTTAGGCCCACCTACGTATGTGTATAAGTATAATGAATGTATTCAGTATTCATCCGATTTGTCGTCGACAAAATGATTGCCTGAAATTTGTGCTATATTGCTCATAGATATAGTACGGTGCTAGCGGGTGGAGGAGTATCATTGAAGCAACAAATCTATACGTCGCTACAAAAATGAGGTCCACGGGAGCTGGAGCTGCTCACTTGCTGCAGCTGCGATAAAAGCATCTTCAATTGATCATAATTTAGAACTTTCTAATACTACGTCAAATAAAATTGTACAAAAAATACTGATAAATAGTAGTATGAAAAAAGATCTAAATTAATAATGTGGTCCTGGTGGTCAGCTTAGAAGGGCACATTTATATTCCGAAAACATGGCACATGCAGCCGTCATGTCCAATTATTTGCTCAAAGCACTTTGGACGGTCGGAACGGTTTTACACGGAACCAGGCACTTCAACGAACGGAGAATTCGGCTGAAATTGATCGCTGTTTTGATTCGCCCCTAGCTTGTTTAGCTGTAGTTTTTGTTGGGATTGCAACTTTTGTTATTTTTATATACACCATTCACTTTATTTTCTGAAAATAATTTTTCTAAAAACTTTTTAGAGTTTTTCTCAAAGATCTTAATTTTTTTTAATAATTTATTTAGCATTTTCATACCACTTTCAAAGGTGGTCAGATTTTTCTAACAAAAACTAAACCATAACTAAACATGCTATCAAAGAGAGCCTTATTTGGCCCCTTATTTTTATGGTAAAACTTATAAAAATAAAAAATTAACTAATATCTTTTCTCTAAATTTTATTCTTATTTTTTAAGACAAGTGACTCTATAACGCTGGTACCAAAATAACGAACCTTTAAATTTTAGAGAGGGATATGGTATAGGGGACAAGAAGCTTCCCTTGTATTTAAAACGATTGATTTTTTTTTCGAGTTCATTACCAAAAAAATGTGATTATGCGGTGCTAATCTCAGCAATTTTGCCTCTAAAAAGTGGCATGGCGCGTGCGCGCTTTTGTCAATCCTGCCAGATCACACCAGCTGGCATGTGGGCCCCACGGGTCAGCGGGCCAGCCAGGTCACCCCAACCGAATCCCGCGGGGCCGCGGTTCTGCCAAACTCTACCGCGTCCGCCCCTCCCCCCCCCCCCCAGAGAAATAGAAAATTACAGACCAGTCCCTTGGATTCCCAACCATACGTTGCAGTAGTCTACTAGTTTTCCACTTCACCCCCTCGTCTTCCTCCTCCTCGTCTTCCCCGCGGCGCCACCACCACTCCACCACTACCGCGCGCCACACTGCCGCGCCGATCTCGACGCCGCCAATGGCGAACCCCACGAGCCACCGCCTTCTCCGCGCCGCGGAACACTAGCGGCGAACAGGCGCCGCCCCCGCCGCCGCGGGCTCTCCACGCTGAGGTAACCGCCGCCGCCTCGTCTCCCTCGCCCGACCTCTGAGAGCCTCATCATCTCTCTACGTAGCGTAGCCCACTATGATCCGCCTCTATCTCTTCCGTTTCCCCCTCCGGACGCATTAAGATTCCGCACGGCTCATTCACGGTTCTCCGCAGGCTTTGGCGAAAGGGGGGATTTTCTCCCGCCGGTGTGAAACGCCATGGGGAGCGAACCCAAGGAGATGAAGTACAGGCGGAGAGTTAGGGTTCCCGAGCCAGGCGAGTACGCGCAATGCAGCGATCGGAGCGGCGCGGTGGATTGGAGCGTGCTCAAGCAGGACCCCGTGGAGCTGCTGCGGAAGCTCGACGAGATACGGGACCAGATCACCAGGTCGTGCGAGATGGCGGGGCGGCCGCGGGTGGAGCGCTATCGCATGAATCGCCGCGCCATCTCGCTGCGCCCCTCGCACGCCGAGGCCCCGCCGCCGCCGCCGCCATACCGTGCGTCGGAGTACCACCGCCCGCGTCACGCCAGCCGGTACGGGCCAGGCTTGCCGGAGATCCCGTATGAGCAGCGCTCTGTGTGTGACGACAAGTATGCAAGGCAGCAGAGCGGCCGGTTCCGGCAATGCCAGGAGGGTCAGTGGGAGAACTATGGGTATGATCAGGGGAATTCCCATCACAGCACATGCCAGTGTGCGCGTTGCGTTCATGGCCGGCGGACCGTGGTTCAGGAGGAGCACATTCCGATGGCTAGATACTTTGCTGGGCAGCAGGGGTCCTACCCATTTGAGAGGGCCTCATCAATCTCATCGGAGTACGACCGGAGGTCTGTGGCTTCTTCGCTCTACTCACACCTTTCGATGTCGAAGAGGAGGGTCGAGTACTTTAGGAAGAAGGCAGCGAGTTTTTGTCGACCGATAAAGGGTGCTGCACCTTTCATTTCTTGCAGCTCTTGTAACCGGCTGCTGCACCTGCCTTCAGAGAAATGCATAGCACGGAAGCAGAATCAGATTCAGTGTGGTTCCTGTTCAGAGATTTTTACTTTCAAGCTAAAGGAAATCAAAATTCATCCTGTTATCCCACCATCAACTTTTCCCATACCAAAAAGTGTGAGAACTTTCAATCGCCGGGTCCCCCAAAGTTCTGGGTGGTATCAACATCAGGGTGATGACGATTCTAGTTTCATTAAGCTGCAAGCAAATGACAGCCAGCGACAGAACATGGATTTTGGTGACAATATATCACTGTCTTCTACTGCAAGTTTTGATAAGACAGCCAAGGAGCGTGGGTCAAACAGGGGCATTCAGTTAAAATCAGGATCTGCTAGCAGGTCTAGATTTGCAAACCGCCCAAAGGATATATTATGTCAAGGTGATGCAGACAACCAAATGGAAGCTTCAGTACTTGGCACAAACAGCCCACAAGCCCCAATTTTAGTGGACAAACTAGTTGATCCGTTTTCCAGTCAACGAAAACATTGCAGTGGCATGGACCAAATCACAAGCAAGGAATGTGGCCTAGACAGAAAATCATACAATGATTCTTATGTCAGAGTTGAAAGGAGTGATATGAAATATGAAGAAAAGAGAAAAGAAGTTTGTACAGATGAGTTTGGAGAAGACATTAACAAAACACATGGACATAATCATAAACAAGATAATGCTGGCTGTCGTGAAGATGGAAGTACAGGTAACAAATACCGACAGAAAGACAATTATGATGGTAGAATCAGTCATGAGAATGAGGATATGAGCAACAAGTATGATGGAAAGAGCAAACAAGATGACTGCAGCTCTGAATCTCAAGGCATTGATAAAAGACATGGCAAATGCAACAAAGAAGATAACATCAATGCCCTTGAAGTTGAAAGCAAAGCTAAGACATGTAAACAAGGGAAAATAGAAGGTGACTATAGTTATTTGTTGTCCTCAAACTGTGGAAATTCTAATACACAGAACAAGAATGACTGGTCAATGAATGGGCGCACAAATACTAGTTTTGTTTCTTCTGAGGCTGAGCTAGATGAAAATCAATCTTCAGCTGGCAAGAGTGGGGATTCATCATTTTTTGCTGGTTTCTTGAAGAAAGGTTTCAAGGACCTTTCTTTATTCAATCAGTCCACGGAAGGTGCTAAGGTTTCTATCAATGGTCATCCAATCTCTGAACGTGCTCTAAGGAAGGTGGAGAAGAAAGCTGGCCCGGTTAGCCCCGGTTCATATTGGTAAATCATCTAATCATGCTTTCTTTGAAACGAGTTATTGATTGCTGTCTTGGTCTAGCATATGCTGTATACCTTGTTGTCCCTGCTCATTGTTTATTTTAGTGTCATCCGCCTAGAGCCCCAGAGCGTACACCTATGAAATATGATCTAAAACATACTACAATAAGGAAGGGAAAAAACAATTTGTACTATCCTTAAGAAGAAACACTAGTTTAACAGTGAGAATCATGGTAAAGTATATTGCCACTGATTAAATGGTCATCGAATATCACTGCAAGCTCTCCACATTTTTGTTAATCTTATTTTCTTAATCTACTAAAGAACGAAAATAACACTATGCTTTTCTTGACCAAATTTACCTATTCAGCTCGAAATGATTACTAGAATGGTTTGTACTTTGTACGTTCTTTGAGATATTGGAAGATTCTACTTAATTGCTGTTTTGCATTGCTGATTACTCCTTTTAAATGTTATCGCTGAAAATTACACACCATGCAACTTTCATATCTGTCATAACTCGTAAACTACCCTTCGTATTGACTTTATTATCAGCATCACTTGTTTCTTGCTAATATAGAGAATTATCACTGTTTTTCTGCACTCATGAGAATATTTGACATTTGTTATGCAAATGACTAGCGACTATTAGTATTTGTCAGCAAGCACGAAATACCACCGCACAATTTGTTTTCTCTCATTTGCTGTCTTGTGCCATCCAAATTGTTTGATACTCTCCAATAGAATTCTCCTCAATTAGTCAATTAATTCGTCTGATTTACCCAGTTGCACGTAAAAATTAGACTTGAACATACTTTGACAAGGCAAACACATAGGCTGGATTGTGAGATTAGTCTGCGGATGGTTCTAAATGAATTAATTTTTGGAGTGTATGATCTAATCAATTTATTTTCAATGCAATTATGTTGTGTCTTTGGCATAGACACTTAACAGCAACTTCAATTTTACAGGGCATTGAGAATTTCTTTAAAATAAGTTAACTTATAGTTTTCTCCATTTGTAATTCAGGTATGACCACCGTGCTGGATTTTGGGGTGTCATGGGGCACGAATGTAGTGGAATTATCCCTGTAAGATGATTCTTTTCTATATAATGCTTCCCCTAGAATTTTGCATATCTATCTCCTAACAGAAATTCACTTTTGCAGCCATATATAAAAGAATTCAATTATTCGATGCCCAAGAATTGTGCTGGTGGGAATACTGGAGTTTTTGTCAATGGCAGAGAACTTCATCAGAAAGATTTTGATTTACTTGTAAAGAGAGGCCTCCCATGTACATCAGGAAAATCATATTCTGTTGAGATCTCAGGAAATGTGATCGATGACACGTCTGGCAAGAAATTACGCAATCTTGGAAAGCTTGCTCCTACGTAAGTTCCTTTTCGGACTGTATTTTCACCTCTGGAAACAAATGCCCATATGCATTCATTGCATTGCTTTTCTTTATTTGTATAAAAAAGAATTTTCAACTAATTTTGAACTAGCACTTGTGAACTGAAATATCATGCCAAAATATCTTGATGTCCAGATGCCTATTCTAATGCCATAACTTATTAGCTGAAATTACCATGGTATTAGTTGTTTGCATTTGTAAAAAGAAGAGGAGTAAACTGGTTACAAAGCCAGTGAGGTTGTGTAGACTTTCAGCATAGTAAACACCTGCACCATTGTTCCCTTTAGTTCCTAAATTCATCTAATACCATAAATACTTGCTAAATTCCCCTGTGATTCTTCATTTGAGGTAAATCACCTAACAGGTCAAAACCAGTGTGGCCTACTGAACCTGTGATTCAGCAGCAATAGCACATGGTTGTAAACTGGTTGTTGACATAGGTTCAAAGTTCAAACCCCTGTTACTATTATCCTTTCTTATAATTAACCTATGTATACCTGGCTTCTTCTACCTATAGGATCCGCCTTATACAGACTCTCGAGTCTCAGTACCATGTATTTAAACTTTTAAAATGCTGGATTGGGGTCTGTGTATCTTTTCCCTAAAAGAGGCAACTGTTTATCTGCCTTCAACATTGTCCTTAACATGTGGGTTTGTTAGATGCTAACCATTTTGATTTTCAAATGATCAGAGTTGAGAAGATGAAACGTGGCTTTGGTATGCATGTCCCCGAAGAGAAAAGTTAGCTATCTGTCTGTCTGTGATGCAGCTTCTTTTATTTGTCAATATTTTTTCACCTATCCGCTGCATATGGGAGAACCAAGTTTTTGCATCTTTGGACCATGATATGGAAGAAGCCTGTTAAATTATACTTCCTGAAGCCTGAGTGTGCAGCAAAATTATACACCAGAAGTCAAGGCAACTTGATTTTTTTGTTTTAATGCTACAGCTCTTACTCGTTCGATTTTGTCCTAGAAGTTCTTTTTATTAAAGTATTCTTTAAATCTATCTATTGCCCACTTAGGCAACCTTTGTTTCCTCCTGTGCGTTGTTCCTTATATCCTGCTTATGTTGTCGATAATTTTGCCTCAACATATGTAGCATTGGAACGTGTACTGTTAATCTGTTATGGGTTTGCAATATACTGGTGGAATCCTTCTACCTTATAGTTTGCATATATGTAAAGGTGTAAATATTTACTTTTAAACCACCTCGCGCTAGGTGGTTGATGTGGATGCGTGATGGATGGCCGTTGTCTCACCTGATACTTCCTTCCGCGTGATGAGTATTTACATATTTTTCATGTTCGTTGCAGTTGAAACTCGATAAACCAAAAGCGTTGCCAATTCTTGTTAATCAATGGCAAACCCATCATCCTTTTCTGTTAAATGCTTTGCCAATTTGAAACATGGTTCGACAGTGGTTCCATCACCACCTTTTTCAGTTTGTTTATTTCATAAAGCAGCTGTATGTTTCCTCGGGAAATTGCTACTTGTTGGCCCAGCGAACAACTTGGGAGTTGGAACTAGAAATAATTTTGTTTAGTGATGTAATCAGTTACAGGTAGCATGTGTATATTTTAATTCTGGCGGTGATGCAAGTCAAAACGAGCTTGAGGAATTTCGACATTTTAGTATCTTGCAACACTGAAATATTCATTACAAGCGCGCCCTTCCTCGCTGGATAATTCTATTGGGTTGACCTCGGAGCTAAACAGTGTCCACCATGGAAGCTTGGTATTGTGCTTTGGGATTGTTATCTGCAGCAACAAATCATAGAGCCCCACTTGATTAGATGTTATTGCTCTTTATCTGTGTGGATTAAGGCCGTCAGTATTGTTGATGTGCCCAGATCACCAGATGGATGCTGCATGCATCGCGGTGGATACATTCGTCCTGCACATGCATCCCCTTCGTTGTCCTCAAGCTCCGGATCATCGTCCATATACAAATCTGCAGCCTGCGTGCCCCTCTCATCAGTCATCACGTCCCCTCCCCGAAACCGTGGAGCAAAGTCAAGCCAGGCCGCGCCCCCCAACTGATCGATCGGTGCAGGCATGGCCGGCGCCGGAGGCACCCCTCTCCTCCTCTCGCCGGCGACAGGCCGGGCGCCTTCCGCCGCCGCCGCCGTCTTCGACGTCGACACGGCGGCCGGCGGCGGCAAGCCAGTGGACGCCGGCGCCGCCTTCGTGCTCGAGTCGAAAGGTACGAGCTGATTCTCACTGACACGGGTACGAAGCTAAGACAGTGGAGTGATGCATGCTTGCATGGTGGCGATGGACGGCAGGGACGTGGTGGCACGCCGGGTTCCACCTGACGACGGCGATGGTGGGGCCGACGGTGCTGACGCTGCCGTACGCGGTGCGGGGGATGGGGTGGGCGCTCGGCCTCGCCGCGCTCACCGCCGTCGCCGCCGTCACCTTCTACACCTACCACCTCATGTCCAGGGTGCTCGACCGCTGCGAGGCCCAAGGCCGCCGCCACATCCGCTTCCGCGAGCTCGCCGCCGACGTCCTCGGTAGGCGCCCGCCGCCCTACTGCACTGTTCCAATCCCCTATCGATCTGTTTCTGATTGGTCGCATGCGTGATTAAATGCTTTGATCAATCTGGTAGGATCTGGGTGGGTGTTCTACATGGTGGTGAGCGTGCAGACGGCGATCAACGCCGGGGTCACCGTCGGGAGCATCTTGCTTGCCGCCGACTGCCTAGAGGTAACCAGTACCAGTACCTCCTCTCACTAGCTCCTATATGCTGATATTTTTTAGATCTTTTTGACATGTTTACGTAGCTAAAAAAAGTGAAGTTTTCACCGGCGGCATGTGAAACAATAAATTAGTGATTGCGATGGCATATAAGAGAGTAATAATGACTAAACAATGGCGCTTAAAGCTCTAAATCACTACACGGTGTCCTAAGAAAGGGAGTGACTCGGCGGCAGTCGCCTGGGTTGCTTCGTTGCAACCCAGGCGACGATTCCCACGCCCTCCGCCCGCTCCGCCCCCGCCTCGCCGCCGCCCGCTCCGCCCGCCGCCCCGCCTCCTTCCTCCTCCCGGCAGGTCCGCCTCTTCAAGACTCCGCGCCCCCGCCGCCGCAGCCTCCTCCTCCTCCGGCCGGCACGGCCTTCGCCGCCGCCGCCGCCTTGACCCCCGCCGAGCCGACGCCGCCACTCTAACCCGAGGGTGAGGCGGTCCCCTCCACCGCCCCACCTGTCTTCTTCCTCCTCGGCTCGTGGCGCCACCGCCGCCTCCGCCGCCCGACGAGTCCCACCCACACGGTCGTCCGCCGCCTGACCTCTATACCCCGAGGAAACCCACATATTCCTAACCCGAACCGAGGCGGCGGCGAGCGCCGGCGAGGAGAAAGATGGCGGCGCGGCGAGGAGGAAGAAGACGCAGGCGCGGCTAGGAGAAGTCGCTGGCGGCCACACGCCAGCGATCGATGAGAGAGCAAAACCGTCTAAGAAAAATTATACTCTTTTTAAAACATTACATCTTAAATTATTGTGTCATTTATTTTGCTTCGTCCAATTTAGTGGAACATTCATTGTGCATCTTAAGTTACGTTCTATCACCCAGGGGGAAAATGACTAATAGTAATTCTTATGACAAGATCACCGGTGTACCGTTGCGGTATGCATGGACCACGTGGGAACAAAATAAGGCCCTCTTTGATATCTTGTTTAGTTCTAGTTTTTGTTGGGATTGTAATTTTTGTTATTTTTATATATATCATTTACTTTATTTTTTGAAAATAATTTTTTAGGACTTTGTAGAGTTTTTCTCAAAGATCTCAAGAATATTTTTTAATAATTTATTTAGCTCTTTCATTGCTTGTTCAAAGATAGTCAAAATTTTCCAACTACAACTAAACTAGAACTAAAAAAGCTACCAAAGAGGGCCTAAATCTCTGCCGGGCTAGCTGGCTACAATGAGTTGACTCGCGTTACCGATTCCTCAACGAAATTATTCAATACTGTTGTTGTTTATTATGACATGTGGACATGTGGTGATGGGGCGGATGGTTTCTGACGCAAGCTGCTTGGCAAGAGTCAGGACTCGGAATATGGCGTTGTTCTCTTCAGCTTAGCTTAACGTAGCGTAGCGTTTCACTGTATTATAAATTATCTTTTTTATATAGCATATTTGATGTAATAATTTTTTCTCAGATTTTTAGTAGTCCTCTTAAAGATTCTAAAACTATTTTAATTTTTTTTACAATATTTAAATCTCTTTCTAAAGGCTCTTAAATTTTGCTACAGTAAATCGATAAGCTAAAATGTACAAGGCTTATATATAGATATTATTTGTTTTAGTTTAAAGTTGCTTAAAATTTTAATTAAAAAAATGTGATCTTTCAAGATAGATTTTTCTTAGAGGTTAAAAAATTATAAAAATAATATTTTAGTAATGCTAAGAAGAACTATTAAAAATCTCACAAAATAGTTACAAAAGTAATACATCGTTTTGCTTGTAAAAAATAATAAATTTTAATTTAGTTTAATTTAATTAATTTAAGATGAAAATAACAAGACCATAGTAAGGAGAGTAGTATTTCCTCGCCCTCAAGAGTTCCCCACTCCCGACATATGGAATTTTTACTAAATTTTCTATAAAAAAAGCCAAAAAGATCAAATCTATCACCTTCTTCGGCGAGCCATGCACCACTCGATCGCCGCGATGGCCGGTAGGGCGGTGTGAGGCGGGGCTGATGTGGTCGTTGGCAGCGGTGGCGAGGGACATTGGCTAGGAAAGTGAGAAGGAAGTAGGGAGGAAGGGAAGAACTTGATTGATTTTCTATACAACTTTTAGCGGTTACTTTACAAGAAAGACAATGAAAAGGTGGGAGCTCCGCACAAATCTCAACAAGCGACCTACGTATGAAATAAGGCGAAGGGTTCCATAACCGTGGGAAAATGTTTTTTTTATAGCAACGCATGCCCAGCCGTCTAGCCAGCGAGCTGAGCTCAGTTGGTCGGACGCTAAGGGTACCGAGTGGTACCGAGTGCAATGCGATGCACAACAGAACATTAGATTAACACATGCATGAGTGGATGGTGACACAGATCCCGCGTTTGATGATTAGGCGGATCTGACTCTCGCGTACTTGCTGAGTCTGACATAGGATGACCTGCCAATTTGAGTTTTTCAGTGTCGTTATCTGAAAACTAGCTAATGCATATATAGGTTTTGGCATTCTGCAACCGCATGGCACTGTCAGTAAAACACTCCCCCTGGCAGCTGATCGAAGTCAGTGAGACATCACTCGTCTCATCACTACAGGAATATATACATAGTATACTCGTATACATACATAGTATATGCTTCGTGCTGATGATATATAGTATACTGGTGTATATACTCGATGTTTATGTTTAAACTGCAAGCACGTACGTGTCAGCTCAGATCATGTACTCGAGCCTGGCTCCGAATGGAGCCCTGAAGCTGTACCATTTCGTCGTCATCGTCGCCGTCGTGCTGGCCTTCCTCTCTCAGCTGCCGTCTTTCCACTCGCTGCGCTACATCAACCTCGCCTCGCTGCTCCTCAGCTTCGGCTACATCATCCTCGTCTCCGCGGCCTGCATCCATGCAGGTACCACTAGCACACACTCTCTCTCTCTCTCTCTCTCTCTCTCTCACTTGCTCGTCCCCAATTCCCCACCCATGGCAGAAGAAGCTAGCTAGCTAGTGTGGCTCTTTGCAGGGGTGTCGAGCAACGCTCCGGCGAAGGATTACTCTCTAAGCTCGTCCAGCTCCGAGAAGACCTTAGACGCCTTCCTCTCCATCTCCATCCTGGCCTCGGTCTTCGGCAACGGCATTCTGCCTGAAATCCAGGTACAAAGTTCACATTTTTATTGGCTAGCTAGCCTGTTAGTTCTGATCTGATTTCTGACGCTAGCTGCTGGTTCTTGCAGGCCACCCTGGCGCCGCCGGCGGCCGGGAAGATGATGAAGGCGCTGGTGCTGTGCTACGCGGTGGTGTTCTTCACCTTTTACTTGCCGGCGATCACCGGCTACTGGGCGTTCGGCCGGCAGGTGCAGTCCAACGTGCTGCAGAGCCTGATGCCGGAGTCGGGCCCGTCGCTGGCGCCGACGTGGGTGCTGGGCGTCGCCGTCGTGTTCGTCCTCCTCCAGCTGCTGGCCATCGCTTTGGTGTACTCGCAGGTGGCGTACGAGATCATGGAGAAGGGCTCGTCGGACGCCGCGCGGGGGCGCTTCTCCCGCCGGAACCTCCTCCCGCGGGTGGCCCTGCGGACGGCGTACGTCGCCGCGTGCGCGCTCGTGGCGGCGGCGCTGCCCTTCTTCGGCGACATCGTCGGAGTGGTGGGCGCCCTGGGGTTCATCCCGCTCGACTTCGTGCTCCCCGTCGTCATGTACAACGTCGCCGTCGCCCCGCCCAGGCGCTCGCCGGTGTACCTTACCAACGTCGCAATCATGGTCGTCTTCACAGGAGTGGGGCTCATCGGCGCCGTCGCGTCCATCAGGAAGCTGGTGCTCGACGCCGGGCAGTTCAAGCTGTTCAGCAACAACGTCGTGGACTGAATCGGATGAAATTAAGCCCATTTTTGGGGCTTCAATTTCGGAAACTTCTTTGTAACAAAAAAGGGGTCAACCACATAGACGGAGCGAGAATTTGATTACAGCGGGCGAAGTAGACTAGTGATTACCATGAATTATTATGAAAATATCAAACTCTGGTTAGTATACGTAAAAAAGTAAACATAATAACACATTTTTTATAACGATTTTGCTTCACAGCAGGCGCCTGCGTTCTGGTCTGGCACGCAGGCGATTTTCCCCGTCATACACATGTACTTTGTGATTTGTGTTCTGGTTAAAGGGGCAAGACAGATATGTATTGAAACAGTCGTCATTTTTTATTGCGCCCCGCACACTTATTTTTGCAACTCATCCGCCTCTTCTGTTCGGATAAGAGAGAAAGTGAGGGCATTTCGGCCAGTGTCTCATGGTGGACGTCTCGCCTTCATTCCCCAGGCTCTCGGCGACGGCTCTTGCGTTCGTCCCCCAAGCTCTCGCCAATGAATCTCATGTTCGACCGGTCAGTTTTTTGGCATGAATCTCATGGGGACACCTCTAGACGATGGAGATGTGTTGGAATGGATGGGTTTGCTGTTTTTTTTTTTTTGCTGGATTGCAGCCTGAATTAGTCAGCTTTGATTTGATTTTTTCCGTGTTTGATTTCGTTGACTAGAGGGCTGCTTTTGTGCCTGTGGAATGCTTGGATCTGATCCCCCTGGGTGATGTCCATGTTGTGTGCAGGGATTTTTTTGATTAGTTTAGATTCAGATTCTATGTGACGATTGTGTGTTTAGTCTTTGATTTTACGTGCAGAGAACACGCTGATTAAATTTTTGAAATGTTTTTTTAGATCTGAAGACGTGAGATTTTTTTTTTGCCTGGTTTGTATTCCCTTTTTTTTTTGTTCGTGCTTGAACCATCCAGCGTGGACGTGAGCATTTTCTTGTAGATTTGTTTCGAGCTTTGTGTGGATGCAGTGCTATTTTTGTTGAAGCCTGCCTGTATTTTTATATCACGCATCGTGATCCTTTGTAGGTGATGGTTGATTTTTAAGTGTATTTTTAGGTGGTTTGGATTCGTCCAGTCTTATATGCTTAATGAATTTGTTTTTTTTAACAATTTACAGTGCAATTGTTATAACAATCTTCCATATCTGTTGGGACTGATTGGTCCGTTGTCATGGTTGATATCTGTCAAACCATAAGCAAAATGGCTAATTGTTTTGTTAGTTCTAGAAAGCATGTATCAAGTGATGTTAATTTGTCTATATAGCTGCATTGCATCCATCCTTGTAATATGTTTGTTAGTTCTAGAAAGCATTGCATCTATCCATGTGAATTTGTACCTTATGATAATATGTTTGATTGCGTTTAGTTGCATTGCATCCATCCTTGTAAAGTTAGAGTTATTTCTCCCTGCTCCCATTATCTGTACCAGTTATGATATAAGAGTTCAATGGTTGAAGATGCAAATTATTTCAGTCACGCTTTACTGAATTTTCATTAATTCAAGTCACTGAAATTTTTGTTGTTTTGATGGGAACATTTTGGGAAAATTTCTAAAACTACTGTCATTGTTTTGCAAAAACTCCTTAGTGATATTTTCTTATGTTTCTGTTGTGCTCATCCAGGAGCTCCTTCGACATGATAGTGTACCTTGTCTTCGCTGTGGTGGTCTTGCCTATAGAACTCAAAACCGTAGGGGAATCATTGTTCATCACACTTGAGGGATGATGCAAATCACCAAAGCGCAAATGCATGCTATATGTTGTGATTCTATAGTACAGTTTTTATTTACTCAACTCACCTAAAACTGGAAAAAGAAGACTAAATTGATGTCGAGGTTATTCTTCTTGGAGCAAAAATACAATTGTTGCATGCTATACATTGTGGTTCTATACTCTACGCAATGCTGGTTGTTTTTCTCACTACAAATGCTGGGCGGTTACTAATTTTCAGTGACAGAGTATTATTTTTTCAGTAGTTGAATGTACTGAATTTTTTGTTTATTCTTATTGAAATTTTTGGGAAACATGTCTAAAAACTATTTCTCTAGTTTACAAATTTTTTTAAAAGACATGCTGAATCATTTTTTCAAGGCTTGTTTTGCACGAATTAATGGATCGGGAGGAATGTTGTTTATGTACCTTTTTTTATTCCTTGCAGCTGTGGGATTTTTTATTTAGCTGTTGTCACGTACGTCTGCACTCTCCAAGAAGTTCCATCTCGAATTTTGGAGCAGAACAAGGTCAACAAGATCGTAATGAAGACATTTTTTTTATTTAACGAGTCTTATCCAGTGCTAGTTTCGAGGCTTCTTACCGGAGGGAAAAAAAAATCGACTGCATTTGGCTACTTTGTGCAGTCGCCTGCAACAAACCCAAAACGCAGTCACCTGTGACAAAGGCGGTCCTATATTTTAGCCATGTAACTTTTCTACTGAATTAATACAAGGTAGTTCTCCTGTCTTTTTCATCAAAACACACATGTTTTTTATGATAAAAAACTAATTTGGTCAAACAAAAGAAATGTCGAATGTATCCATTTAAATTTAGCTCTACACAACTAAATGGATCACATAACTAACTGTTGAATATTGATCAATCAACCAGAAAAATAATCATGATTGATCCCAATCGCTGGCGTGCCTATGTATTGCTCTCCAAATTACAACAATCAGCGTTGCTGCAACCTCTCATTGTCATGCTCCCGCATGGCCATGCTTCCCGGGGAGAGTGAGTCCTGTATTGAACTCTAGACGCTATATATTCTGATCAACCTTAAATAAAAATCATATTTGGTCGTGATGCTCCATCAACGGCAGATCTTGGTACGAAGCATAGAAGAGCAATAAATGAGAGAGGCAAGGGGAAACCAACTTACAAATTAGGAAACAAACAAACAAACAAACTTTCATAATCAAATTGTATCGTGATTGAGGAGCCTATCTTGGTATCTGCTCCTAAAAAGTGGCCGCTCCTATGTTTTTCTACTAGGCGATGTTTTCAGGTTTTGCTTTTTTTTTTTTCTCTAAAAGTTAGCATGTTCATTACAGCTAGAGAATCAAAGAGTTACAACTTGTTCAGAGTGGCCTAAACTTAATTGAAGAAAACCAATTTGATTTAATTTTTTTGAAAAACGATGTAACATGTCTAGAAAGATCTTTAAAATAACATAAACGCCTCTCCATCAAGCTAAATTGAAGAAATGGGTTCAAAAACTTCTCAAAATTCAGCTTCATATTTAGCTAGCTCTACCGCAGTCACTATCAACATGCTCTGGAGTCCATTGGATGCCTGTCCTGTCTCCAGCAAGCTAACTCGCTTGGGATTGACAAAATGGCGAGACATCACAAAATTCAAGTCTTGTTTGCCTAGTTGGAGAGGCGAGCTCCACGTGTACAGGTTGCTAAAAAAAGAAAAGAAGCTTCCGGCCCAGGTAAAAAATTAAGCCACGCGTGGACCTCGAAATTTCTCGAAATAAATTACGAGTTCCCAGTCCGGCCCAAATTTACAGGCCCACTAATTTTGCCTCCATCGAAACCCTCACGTCCCACTGCAGGGTGGGCCCCACGAACTAACCCCGATCGGGAGATCCCAAAAATATCACGCGGCTTATGGTGGTCGCCCACGTGGCAGCCGCCTCATCCACGCCCACCTCCTGCACCCCTCCGCGCCACGCCGCCGCCTCCCCCGCCGTCCGATCCTTCGCCCCGCCGCCTCCCACCCGTCGGATCCGCCCGCCGGCTCGTGGCCGCCGTCGACTCTCCATTTATGGCGCCGCAGAGGCCAGAGGCCGAGCGTCTCGCGCCAGATTCTCCCGCGACGACGCCATTGCTTCCACACGACCGAGCTGAGCTGAGCTGAGAGAGAAGCTTTTAGAGTTCGGCGCCGGCCATGGCGTCCGCCGTCACGACGCCCAGCCGCCCGCTCTCGGCCGGCGCTGGGTGCCACCGCCGCTCCCCGCGCCGGTCCGCGCCGGCGGTGCTCTCCCTCCGTGGGGGGCCCCGGCGCCGGGCGCCGGCCACCAGCTGCTCCGCGCTAGCGTCGCCGGAGAAGCAGCGCACTGCCAAGCCCCCGCCGCCGGAGCCGTCGACGGCGGCGTCGCCGGAGGAGGAGAAGACGGACTACAACGAGGTGGCGGCCGCGCTGGAGAGCATCTACAAGCTGAGCCCGGCGGTGGTGGAGGAGAAAAGCGACGACGCCGACGAGGGCGAGGAGGGCAAGGCGGCGAAGAGGAAGCGGAAGGGGAGAGCGGTGCCGGTGAGTGCTCTGGATGCATGCATCATCAGCTACCGTTGCGTTCTTGTAGTCTCTTAAAGACCTGACCTGAGATGTGAGAGTATTTAGGGGAGGAAGACGACGACGACGGTGGTGGTGAGAAGCCGGCGGCGGCGACGGGGCCGGCGGCTGGACCTGGGGAAGAGGGTGGAGATGCGGCGGTGGGACTGGGAGGCCGCCGCCGGCAAGGGGAAGGGCAAGGCTGGGGCGGAGGAGGAGCGGGAGTTGGAGGAGACGCTGCTCCGGGAGCACGCGGTGTCGACGGACATGGGCAGCCTGGACTGGAAGCGGATGAAGATCCCGCCCGTGCTCACCTCCGCGCAGAGCGCGCGCCTCTTCAAGATCATGCAGCCAATGAAGGTCAGTTAAATCACCTGAATTGATGATTCATGATTTGCCAATCGATTACTCGTCTCCCTCTCTCGATGATCAAGCCAATCGTTTGTTGTTACTCATAAATCGTTTGAGCAATGAAGTGAGGTGATGATGGTGCATGTTTCAGGCGATTTTGGAGGTGAAAGAGAACCTGCAGAGCGAGCTGCAGAGGGGGCCGAGCGACGCGGAGCTCGCGGAGGCGATGAACATGAGCATGAGCGTGCTGCAGCTGAGGCGCCGCCTCGACGTCGGCCGAGCAGCCAGGAACAAGCTCATCAAGGTAGCCATCACCATGCTCTGCCATTGATGTGCAGCTCCATGCACAGAGCTGAGCTCATCTCTGGATTGGGATTGGATGCATGCAGCACAACCTGCGGCTGGTGCTGTACACCATCAACAAGTACTACGGCGACATGGCGAGCGACGAGCGGTTCGACGAGCTGTGCCAGGCCGGCACCAATGGCCTCATCACCGCCATCGACCGCTTCGAGCCCAGGCGCGGCTTCCGCATCTCCACCTACGCGCTCTTCTGGATCCGCCACTCCATCGTCCGCGCCATCACGCTCTCCAACTTCACGCGCTTCCCCTTCGCCATGGAGTCCGTACGTACTTGCTCTCTTTCTTCTCCGGCGACGGCGACGGCGACGGCGAGGAGGAGGCGGTTGATCACTTGATATATTGGTGGGTGGGTGCAGGAGAGGCAGGAGATTTACAAGGCGAGGGAGGAGCTGGCGTTCGAGCTCGGGAGGGCGCCGACGGAGGAGGAGGTGGTGGCGCGGGTGGGGATATCTCCGGCGAGGTATCGCGACGTGCTGCGGATGACGCGGCCGACCTACTCCCTGCACTCGCGCAACAGGGTCACGCAGGAGGAGCTCATCAACGAGGTCACCGACGGCGACGCCATCGGGGTCGACACCAACAACCACAACGCGCTCCTCCGCCTCGCCATCGACGACCTCGTGAGCAATCAATCAATCCACCATGGAACAGCAATGGCTAGCTAGCTCATCACATTAACTGATCATCTCATGGATGGATATATGTCGCCATTGATGGATGCAGCTGGACTCGCTGAAGCCGAAGGAGAGCGTGGTGATCAGGCAGCGGTTCGGGCTGGACGGGAGGGGGCGGCGGACGCTGGGGGAGATCGCCGGCAACCTCAACATCTCCAGGGAGATGGTGCGCAAGTACGAGCTCAAGGCGCTCATGAAGCTCAAGCACCCCACGCGAGTGGACTACCTGCGCAGATACATGTGAATGAATGAAGTATATATATACATAGTACAAAGTACAAACAGATCGATCATGTCCACAAGAGCATTATTCTCTGCTGTATATAGTATGTGATACGCATTACACGGGAATCGTACGTTCGGTATTATACAGTACTTGTATGTGTGTATATACAGGAACTGTTTATTGAGGTGAGGCTGTATTTTAGGTCTCAGGTCAGATGTGATTCTTAAGTCTTAACCTAGCTACATGATAATTGGTTCAAGAAATAGTCCTGCTTACTGCTTAGCAAGTTAGCATAGCAAATCGGCATTCTTCTGCAGCTTTGCCTTGTGAATTTATTTTTTTATATCTGAATTGCATGTTTCAAGGCCTCTTTGATAGCTTGTTTTAGTTTAGTTTTTGTTGGGATTGCAACTTTTGTTATTTTTATATACACCATTCATTTTATTTTTTGAAAATAATTTTTTTATAACTTTGTAGGGTTTTTCTCAAAGATCTCAAAAATATTTTTTTAATAATTTATTTAGCCTTTCATACCACTTTCAAAGGTGGTCAAATTTTTCCAACAAAAACTTAGAGCATCCCCAGCAGGGGCATGAAAATGAGCCTGCGTCGCTACAGTAATCACGTTTTCTCCCGTGCAGGTCTTGTTGCTCTTTGGCTCAAGTGCTTCCCGCCTCGTGATACAAAAAATCGGCACAAGATAAAGCCGATTTGATGAGCCTGCTGGGGATGCTCTTATCCGCAGCTCTGTCTTGTTAGGATTGTTTAAAATTAACTCTCATGTTTGGACAACAACATATGTCGATACAAAAAGGGTAAAAATTTTCTATGCCATTGCGTAATCATCTAGAGTCTTTCGTGCCATCGCTTGGAGGCCATTCGTTCGGAGGCTCTCAATGCAACGAGGTAGAGGGTGATGATGACAATGAGCATGCGAGAAAACACAAGCACAATATAGAGTCTCGCATGAGCACGAATGCCACCACATCGAGAAAACACAGGCACAACATAGAGTCTTGCCTGACCAAAACATATAAAGTCTCGTCTGGCCGGGGTGTAGGTGAGGAACACGACGATGGAGGCGGTAGGGGTGGAGCTTAGTTAGGCAAAGGGGGCCTTGGCCCCTTACAGTTTTTTTTCCTTAGTTTTATGTATTAATATGTATGTGTTGAAAAATTTCTTTTTGTATGCACTTTGGCCCTCTTTGATTTTTGCATAGTTCATCTGTAAATTATTAAAGTCAAGCTTCGCCACTGCCACTGCCACTGCCACTGCCACTGCCACTGCCACTGGTAGGCGTCCTCGATGACCACTCTTTGTCTGGATGACCATGTAGATGATGGTGAGGGGCCATCGTTTGGGTTTATATAGATTAGAGCGCCACGTCGATTGGGATCAACAGCATAGATAATTTTTTTTTTAAACAGAGGCAGTGGATCTGCCGTTTCCATTAAGATAGAGAAAAAAGTAGCAGTTACAAAACTGAGAAAAAGATGCAGCCAAAAGGCAGCCACAAATACAAGGAGAAACCTAGAAGAAAGGAGAAGGAGAAAGAACAAGTAAGAAACTACTTAGCCAAAGTCATCAAACCTGAAGGCCAACATCCAATCTAGCAAGCCTTGCCTAATGCTCTGAAGGACCTACCCAACATCACAGAGCTTTACTCGGAAAATCCTCTCATTACACTCCATCCAAACATTCCAGGAGACGAAGATGATGAGACCATCGAATTGCTTTCTCTGGTTCTTGGGAACTTTCATCCGCATGCAAATCCACTAGTCACCGAGTTATTATGCAATGCACATCATTCGAAGGCCGAAGCCTTGCACCTCATGTAGGACATTTCGCCAAATAGTCTTGGTGAATGGACAATGTGCAAGAAGGTGATTTGATGTCTCCTCAGTTGAGCCACATAGAGGACAGAAAATGAAATTTGGCTATCCTCTGCTTTCCAACCGATCCATAGTTAGAATCTTATTTTGCACTGTTGTCCAGATGAAGATCTTGCATTTGGGTACTGCCTTGGCCTTCCAAATGGCATGGAAGAATCTGCTGCACTTTGATCCATAAACTTGCAAACTGATTGAGTTCAGAATTAGAGGTTATCTCAGCAAGGTCCAAAATCCAGATATCATCATGCAACCCCTGACTTACACTCAATCTTTTGTTTTTGGTTTTTAGAAAACATAGAGGTGCTATGTCTTGAGGTGCTTGTTCTTGCAACCAATGATCAGTCCAGAACTTTGTGCAGTTTCCATTCCCAAAAACAATCCGGATGCTCTCTGAAAGGAACTTTACGGCCTAGAGGGGGTAAATAGGCAATTTTTAATTTCTTTTGGGTTGTACTTGATTAAGCAACAAAATTAAGAGTGATCCAAAGCTAAATTCTAGTGTCCTATGAAGCGGAAGCAAATTAATCGGCACGCACTAGTAATTTATTTTCACCTCACCAAAAAGAGCAAGCAAATTAAGCAAATCAAGCGAGAAGTAAATGCGATAGTAAATGGAACAAGAGATGAGACAAGTTCGGAGTCACCACTCCTACTCTCCGTTGAGGCTAGCCCTAGCGTACAAGGACCGGCTACCTCTTGAGCCACACGCCTCGCTTACTCCCCGGTAGTCGTTCCGCCACTCCGGCGATGTGGACTCCGTTACCTTCACATCGACTCGAGAGTAGCCACACGCCAAGGCCTACTCCCAAGCCCACACCTCCAAGAAGAACACCGTCTTCAAGAGTAATAAGCCCGAATCGCCTCAATCATTGCAAATCGAAGGACTTCCATGAAGCTTGGTTTGGGGGAAGGTAGGTGGTGGATGAATTGGTGGAGGAATGGCTCTAGAACACTCCTAAGATGAGTAGGTGATGGCTATAGGTGAAGTGGAGCAGCAAACCTCAATAATGGCTGCCTACCTATGTCAATAAATACCCCTAGGAGAGGAGCTAGCCGTTAGAGCTCGGGAGGACTCCAAAAACTAGCCGTTACAGTACCGTCGGACTCGGTCCGATGGTCACCGGACCCGGTCCGATGGCTGCAACCAGGCCTCAAACGTGGCTGACACAAACACTGTCGGACCCGGTCCGACGGTGGTCGAACCCGGTCCGACGGCACCGGACTCGGTCCAACAGGCAATAGAAACCTGAAACTAGGGTTTGGGCTAGGAGACCCAGTCCGGTGGCGATCGGACCCGGTCCGATGGACACAGAAAAATACTCGGTTCAGGAGATTTTCAACGATTTGAGATCTCTAAATATTTATGGATGGCTTGAGGGCTAGAACATGGAGCGACTTGGCACTATCGAAACGAGCAGGCCCCTCTTGAAGCATGGGCGACAAAAGTAAAGGCCTATCTACTCCTAGACCTACACATGACCTCTTCGCTCGTCCGGTCATGCTTAGATTGTCTTGAAGCAGCTCAAATGATCGTCGAGACCTCGCTAGGGTTCCATGAAACGTCCAAGAACTCCCTAGAGCAAATGAATACGTCATCAATGCCACTAAAAGAATTAGGGCTCAAGGATGCTCACACTCGCTCTGAAAAGCTCTCGGTCTGTTGCATTAATAGGAGTTTGAAACACAGACCAAGGTCTTGAAAAAGATCCCCAAGAGTATCAAAGCCAACGCAGCCTCAAAGCCTGACCAAATAAGGAAAGCTCTTTTACGCCTAGACGCCCAGCTTCTTTGGCCTACAAACCCGCTTCCAGTTAACCAAACAAGCTCCCTTTCCACCCCTAATGCTCCCTCTCCAAAAGAAGGAACGACGAAGATTATCAATTTTCCTCACTGCCCATTTGCTAAAATCGGAAAACAGAGAGGTGAAAAACCGTCACTGAGGTCAGAATCGAGTTAATGAGCACTAGCCGAGCCGCCTTGGAAAGAAGGGGCCCTTTCCACCCAGATATTCGTTTCCCAATTTTATCAAACAGAGGTTGATAGTCCGCTTTCTTCAATTTAGTAGGGCGAAGAGGCGACCCTAAGTACCTGCATGGAAAATGCTTGATTTGCATAGGAAGTGGAGTAAGAATTTTCTGAAGCTGAACAGGCCGATAACCAATAGGATACACCGCTGATTTATGAACATTTACCAAAATACTAGTAGCCAAGCCGAAACAGTTTAGTACAGTGCTTAAGGTACTGATGTCTTGCGCGGATGCGCAAGTTACCAGTTACTTCTACCACCCTAGTTTATTGATATATGTTAATTACAGCAAGCCAACAACCCTGGCTAATAGAAACCTCTCGGTTGAGCCCAAGTACAACACGTTGTGACTTGTGAGTTGTGATGCATCTGTGTGTGTCTTGATTCTCGATGAACTTGTCGGTGACGGTGAGAGCCATATCTAGAGCAGGCGACGAGGACACAGAGCAGACAGATGATACCACCGGAGAGAGAGCTCCTGCAAAAACCGCCCATCTGGACGCGGACTTGTCACTCTCCCAAGCCCCAAGTCCCAACCCTTTCGTCTCCACGCAGCCAAAGCTTCAAGGCCTCATGCATGGCGTCCACGTATACTACATACATACATACATACTCCTACCTGGGTCGCATTCACTCGCGCCAACAGTTTCCGCATCGGACCAGCAACGCTTAGCGCGCGCCGTGACGAAAGGAGCTTGCTTTCTTTCGCGTTCGCGCTCGTGCTCGCCGGCGGCCGGCCATGGTGAAGCTCGCGACGGCGAGGGAGGCGCGCCTGTACGGGCCGGCGCTGGCGGTGCGCCGGTGGGAGTACATCAACGCGGGGGCGTACGCGCTCGCGGCGCTGCTCCTGGCGGCGGCGTTCGCGGCGCTGTCCGCCGGCGCCGGCGCCGGGCGGGGCTCGCCGTCGCGCTGGCGATCGTCGCCGCCGTCAACGCGCACGACCTCGCGGCGCACCTCGCCGGCGTCGACTTCCGCGTGGGGCTCGTCCGGTACGACGCCCAGCTCGGCCTCGTCGAGCTCCTCGTCCCGGCGCTGCACTTCGCCGGCTGCGCTCTCGCCGTCGTCGGCGCGGCCTCGCTGGCGGGCGCGGGGAAGGGGGAGAAGCGCGCGGCGAGCGCGCTGCTGCTCGCCGGCGCGGTACTGTGGCTGCTGGGCGCGGTGCTGAACGCGTGCCAGGTGTACGAGCGCGCTGACGGCGGCGCGCAGCTGCTGCAGTCCGGCGTCCAGGTTCCCCTTCTCCTGGGGAGCCTCCTCTTCGTCGTCGCCGCAGTCCTCAACCGCCGCCGCCGCGTCCCCGGGGAGCTCACGTCTCCGGCGGTGTGGATGTGCCTGTGCGGGAGCTTGCTGTGGGTGGTGGGCGCGGCGGTGAACGTGGTGAAGGTGTTCATGATGCACCAGAGCGACGCGCTGCGGCTGGAGAAGCTGCGCGGCGTCGCGCAGGAGCGGCTCAGCCGGGGCCGCGACGGCCGCACACCGCTCAACTGGGAGGGCGTCAGGATGGTGCCGGAGCTGCGCTGAACAGGACGGACGACGACGACGCATCAAACCTTGTCCAGTTTGTCTAGGAAATAAACTGTTTCATATCAAAATAATCCTCTTCGGTTCCTCCTACTTACTCGATGCAGGTTTCAGATCCCGTTTCCTTCCCAAATCTCCCTCAAGGCGAATTTTTTATAAATTTTCGAGGATATTTTGATTTTTGAATTGAACAGGGCCGGAAAAAGGTGAATCGCCGGCGATTTTGATTTCTTCGGTTCTGAAAATTTTGTTTCTCCAGGTGATGGAACCGTTCGGTTTCACCAGAGAATCGAGAGCGTTTCTTTGGAAATCGCGGCTCATGTCGTATCCAAACTTAGGCCAAACTTAAGCGCTGTATTCAACACTATTGATCAATTCTTTTTACTATAGTAAATACTCGTATAATAGAAGGCATTAAGGTAAATATAGAAGACCAGTGGGAAAAAATTTATTGGGACCGACTAGAACGCAGGCGTCTGCGTTTTGCGTTTCGTGTAGACGATCCTTTTTCAGTACGAGGTGAAGAGAGGAAGACAGAGGCAAAGGGGGATGTTCTGCAGTGGAGAGTTTCCCTTGAAAAACACTGTCTTATCAAGGAAAGCAACGGTCGAAGCGGAGATCGTGAGAATCGTGTCCAGGAAGACGTAACTGTCCCATCTTTCCGTCAAATCAAATTCAATGATCAGGCTTTTGGCTCCCGCGGCTCCAGAAAACCTTAGCCAAATCTTCCCGCGCAACACGAGTGGGGGATTTTTTTCTAAACCTTAGACCGGCTCGCCACGCGACCCGCTCGAGGCTTGGGGCTGGCTGTTGGTGATTGATAAACGGCCTCAAGATGGGCCTTGGGCCGATTCCGTACCGGCCCACTGCACGAACAAAAGGTCTAAAAGGCCGCCCTTGGCCGTACCAAAGGAAGCGTCTAACCCGCCAGGGTCTTCCCGGGCTTGACCAGGTCAAAACCACGCCCCCAGCGGCATCACGCACCTCCCGGGCTATCTTTAGCCCGAGAAAGGGTCCCGCGGGTAGTCCGTCTGTCCGTGGACAGGTGGCGACAACTGTCATGTCCCACCGCGCTTTTCTCGGCCTTGACCGGGAAGAACTGTGTCTCCCTGGGGATCCGCAGTCTGGGGAGAAGCACGCGGGCGGCTCGATTTGTCGTTTGCCCCCCTTTGGCAGGCGGCGACGGTTGTTACGCTACACGACGCCCCCAACGGGTAGCGCGAGGCTGGCTCAGTCCAGTCAATGCTATATCGAGGATAAAGGAAAAGTGCTTTCTCTCTAAAGCATGTTTCTCCCCTATATAGGCGCTCCCAGACAAACACGTATCTAGTACTAACCTGACCAGCTTCTCCCTGCAGGCTCCGGACCAGACAGAGCCTCGGAATGAGATAAGGGCACCGCCACTAAAGCAAGAGTGACGCGGGGCCCGCCGCATCAGCTCCGGGTGACCCGCCGCGCCTATAAAAGGAAGGGCCCCGGATCCGTTCGAGGCCAGGTGGAATAGCGAAACACGCAGCATACGCATCCGAAGCTTCCTCAACAGTGGTCTTAGTCCTTAGCTATTTCAGTGTCTAGAACCCCTGTAAGCTGGGGATCGGTGCCTCCAAGCCCGGTCTCGGCACCTTGGAATGAGAGAAGGGTTATCGTTGGGCCTCACTCCAACTACAAATTCGTCTGCCGATCCGTGGACCCGCTGCCCTTCAGGGGCGCTTTTTTCCCAGACACCGGCAGAGTGGCATACGCAGATTTATCTCTAGTATATATACAATTCTTTTGTTATGCAGACTCATTTCTTATTGTTTTGTTATAATTTTTATTATAGTTATTACAAACTTTTCCTCTTTTTTAGTTATATAGACATTTTTAGTTATTTTCTATTATAAATTATATTTTTTAAAAAATTGTGCTTAATTTAACTATTTTCCTCATTTTGTAATATGTGGAATATTTTCTTTTTTATTCTATTTTTAAAAAAATATTTCTTATATATATATACCCTTTTCATATTATCAAAAAATTTTCATTTTATTATTCATTTCTTTCCCTTTACTTTGATTTTTTTAGCACATTTATTTTTGAAAGTTTTTATGTATTTTTTTGTGAACATTAGTGTGTTTGTATTCTTTTTGCAAGTTTTCACTCATGAATATCCAACTTTTTTTGAATATTGAGATATTTTACCTTCATTGGAGATCAGAATGACTAGAATAATTAAGAAAGAAATTCGTTTCTTTTTGTACATACCTTTTTTAAAAAATGTAGTACACAACACATATAGTAACTAGTTCTTAAGCTTAACTCTTCAAAATTGCTCGCAATCACGGTAAAGGATGCACCTTCATACATTCAAAGACACAAAGCATATAATATGTCGCCATGAGAAGATCTGATATTTATTTATACCGGCAAATAAAGAGTGGCGATGACGATGCAAAAGAAAATGGAAACAATTGTAGCCAAGCAGTGATCCACTTTTCCTCTGTAGACCAAAGTACGACGTCGTCTAATGCATCCACTCATGGCGGATCAACTTGGCAAAGTACAACTAGTGGTATCTTGCGATATGGCATAAAAGCCTAATTTAGAATAGGGCAGCGGCGAGCGCCGCGCCAATCACCACAGCTCCCATAGTGGCCACGTCGGCGGCATCGGACGTCGCCGGAGTGTCGGTGGCGCCGCCGGGCGTTGGCATGTCCGCCGGCGCAGGCGATGGAGATCCCAGCTGAGCCGCCGGCGCTGCACATTATTTTGGAGAACAAATGTGTTAGCAATGCACATTACCAGTCGAGTCACTACCGAACAAGATTAATAATTTAAGATCCAACCTCAACCCAACTGATCAGACGCTACTACCTTATTTTGATTTTGAGGAGACCAGCCTCATTAGTAAGCACACGGATCAATAACAGCGCTTCAAAGTTTTGCACAAGATTAAGAATTTAAGATCCAGTTAACCACCCAACTGATCAAGAATCCTAAAACAGAAGCCTAGATGGGCCGATTTGGGCTAGTAATTGCGGCACAAGGTTGTTGAGGCCCGTTCGATCCGCCCATAAGCCCAAACATCCACACGGACCAGATGCGACGCGCCATGAAAACAGTTCAACGAAAGCCCAGCCCAATCACAAATTTAACGCCGCGGCGCACAAATCACGATACGTACCGGACGTCGGCGACGGCGCGCCCGCCGCCGGAGGGAGAGCCGGCGCTGCCGGAGGCGTGGCGGGCGGTGGAGGCGTCGACATCGACGGCGACGGCAGAGACGGGACCGGCACGGGCGAGTTCGACGGCGCGGTGGCCGGCGCTGGAGCGGGCGGGGTGGTCGGCGGCGCCGCCGCGAGGCCGAGCCTCAGGGTGGGGCGCATGGTTGCTGCGTAGGAGAGAAGAAGAGCACCGGAGGGTTAGCACAAGATAAGATAAACCTGCACCAAAGCAGTAACCGCCATTGTCGGATGCTATACCTATACGTACGAACAACCAAAGCGCATGCAAGCAAATTAATAAACACGAACAGATTCAACGCTGGACGCTGGAGCGCGTCCTGCTTACCGGATTCAGCGACGAAGGCGGCGCAGAGAAGCAGCGCCAAGACGGCGACGGTCTTGATCTCCAGGTTTCCGGCCATGGCGGGAGGCGGCGGGCGAGGCGATCGATCGCTGATACGTACGTCGGTCTGTGTTAATTTTCTCTCTCTCGCGAGTCGTAGCAATGGCTTCAAACATGGACGTACGTGCCGTATATATATGGAGATCGAGGTGCAGGTAGTAAAACGTCACGCGTCTCGCAGTTTTACCGCGGTCTATGATCTGTCCGGCCGGTCCTTGCCAAGAACACGAACACGGTCGACAAAATCTGCTTGTTACCGTATGGTGTATGGTTGCTTTCCCTTCATAAATTATTTTGTTACCGAACTCACACGCGAATTACCCTTTTGATACACGATCCTCCGCTAATTTCGTGGCACCATACCAAATATCACGAACGGAAAATTATACATTTCTATATTCTCTATATATGTAATGTCAAATGAATTCTATAAAAATATTCCCCTGTTTCGGGAATGCTAAATAAAATATTTTCAATATATATATATATAATGTTTAGATATATTAAAAACCTCCAATCTCATTAGATGTACTAGACACTACCGGCGCATAATTCTTCTCTTATAGCTCACACATATATACGATGGCTCCATATATGGGCTCCTAAGTTATAACGTAACAGGTAAAATAGTTATTATTACAATTTTTTGCACTTTATTGTTACAGTAGATAGGACATTGCAGAAAATCTCAATCCTTTATAGGCCAGTATTGCTACGACTTGTGGGCCTAGGTCCACCAACCATTGACACATTGATGGCATATATGATATTAGAGTGATGCATCTACGACATATCTTTCCCCTATATGTCGTCGCTGCATCTACGACATGTGAGCCTAGGCCCACCGATCATTGACACAATCATATATACGAGATTACAATGGAGTGGCATACGCAGATTTATCTGTAGTATATTACAATTCTTTTGTTATACAGACTCATTTCTTTATTGTTTTGATATAATTTTTATTATAGTTATTACAAACATTTTCCATGTACGTCTTATAGTTATATAGACATTTTTACTTATTTTCTATTATGAATTATAGTTTTTTGAAATAAATTGTGCTTAATCTAACTCTTTTATTCATTTTGTAATATGTGGAATCTTTTTCTTTTTCTTTTGATTTTTTATAAATTTATATTTCTTATTTATAGACCCTATCATAATATCAAAAAAATCATTTTTTATTCCTTTCTTTCCCTTTACTTTGATTTTTTAGCACATGTATTTTTGAAAGTTTTAGGTATGATTTTTTTTAATGAACATTAGTGTGTTTGTATTCTTTTTGCAAGTTTTCACTCATGAGTATCCAACCTTTTTTTTTTACACCTTTGCTCCCACGCTGCGTCTGCTCTCAGATCGCGTCAAGGCGTTGCCGTCTTGTGCGCCATATTCGCCTTCCATCATCGCCGCCGCTGCTCACCGCCACCGACGTTGCTAGTTAGTCTTGCCACCGACGTCATTGCTAGCCTCCTTTCTCTTCCTCGGCAAACGCGACGCCGTGCACGGTTAAGTGCTCGCGAAAACCGGGCCGCGCTGCTCGAGGCCTCCGTCGTCGCCTGCTCCGACGGCCCATCGATCTACTCTTCTCTACCTCTTTAATTTGCTCGATTGGTAGCTTGCAGAGTTTTTTTATTTTTTTTATACTGTTTTTTCAGTACTTATGTACGGTGAAATTTTTGTACAATCGTACTGAAAAAAGGGTCGCCTGCATGAAACGCAAAACGCAGGCGCCTGCGTCCTAGTCGGTCCCAAAAGTTTAGGCCTAGGTTAGTGGTTAGGGTTAGTGATGTTGTAACGGATCGTTAAATTCTTTCTAAAAGGTTTCAAATTTATTTGTTCAGATAGCCCACTAGTTCTCGGCCCAATACATCGTTCGCATGTGGAACCTGGGCTAAGCCTATTGCAACAAACGAATGCTTATATATCGCAAGTGTCAGGCCCATCTCTTGTTTTTAGATAATGGATATCCGGCCTTTGCATCTTTTAATCGTAGGGATTATAAATTACAAGTAGAACATTCAATGAACATCTCTCTTATAAAGAAACAAGGGATCAATATTATTATATAAGAAACTAAAAAAAAGAAGCAATTCAATTATTGAATGATCCACAGTTGTTAAAGAATGGCATAGTCAACATTTCTAAGGGTCAACAAACTTTAAATATATCCTCTTGTTTTTCCTCCTTATGCAGCCGTGCACATTGACGAAACCAATATGCTTTCTAAAAATGGTCTATAAGAAAGAAATATTTTTATTCATTTATCAAAAATAAAATAATTTTGACAAAGCCATATAGACCATAACAATATTGTGGTACCAATCAAATCTTCTTCTTTTTTGTCTTATCACCACCACTAAGCCAATCCCAACTATATGAGTAAACTCTCAGCCACAAATTCCTGGAGCTCCGATCAATGTCGCCGGCAGATCAATGGAAAAATGGATTCGTTAGTATACCTACTAGCATGTCCTCGAACAGGGTTTGGAATGGATACTTACTGGAGGATAATTTTGAAGAATAGCAAAAGAGGACAGAAGTGAGGTGTTGCTGGCAAGGAACAGAGGGTGGTAGGGAGGAGGATGGCTGGATGGGCATCGTATTCGTGCCAATCCAAAAGAAAACGACGAACTTAAAGGGATTGAATGGCAATTGATGGCAAGCGAAGGAAATTAATGGGTTTTTTGGAATTTGGATGGAATTATGGAAGGAAGAAAAGAGGGAGCGCATAGGACAACTGTCATTCTCCACCCACATGTTCTGATTACCAGTCTCCTCCTCCTCCTCTTGGGCTCGTCCCACCGGCCCAACAAGAAAATAAGGAGACAGCAGCATAATAAGGAGAGAAAATGGGGAAGGAATTGGGCGTAATGCGAAAATTATAAAATAAAATATTTATAATTTTCTTCCAGACTATATTTATTAATAAATTATTTTACAGCAAATATATTTATAATTTTTGAGGAAGAATATAAATTGCACTTTGCAATTTCTCCTAAAACGTTTTTTAGAAGATGCATTTAAAATAAAAAATATATATATATATATATTATTTTTTAAGCAACATTTTTTATACTTCAAAATTTTGAATTTAAAATTTTTCATGACATGAGGTGGAATGCATGATTTTTATTTTTCCAAAAAATGAGAATGTTACGGTGGATCTCCTTGTCAAAGACCTTTATAAGTTTGAAAATTTGGGCCACCTCAATACCAACACTTTCTCAAGACAAAACAACTGGTTATCTAACGATACCATTTGAGGAGAAACCTTTCGTCATTACAGCCTGTTATAGGAAGGGTCTATCATAAGCTTTTTCAAAAATGAAGTTTTAGAACAATTTTGTTTTTTTTTTTTGGTATGTAGCTCATGGATAGTCTCATGTAAAATAATATCCCCTCCCTTCTATAATATTACGATCCAGCATAAAGGCCATTTAAGAAGATCCGATTTTCTTACCCGCCACCAGATTCATCGTATTGATGCAAACTTTAGTAAAAGTTTTAAAACTGATATAAAGCAGAACAAATAGGCCCATCTCTTGTTTGGCCCGATGAACATTTCGATTTCAGATTATTGGCCCATTATCCTAACCGCCCTTATCCTCCGCCTCTTACCCGCCCGCTTCCCAACGACCCCGACTCCTCAATGGCGCAGGCCATCTCCTTCTCCCACTCGCTCCCCACGCCGCCCTCCCACCACCACCACCACCACGCCCCACCTCCCTCCCTCCGCAAAGCTCAACCCCTCGCCGCGGCGCTACGGGGCGGCCACGTCGACGCTCTCTCCTTCCGCGACGCGCCGTTTCTCGCGTCTCTGATTCGGGAGTGCGCCGACCTCCACGCCGGCGAGGCGCGGCTGCTCGCGCCGCAGCTGCACTCTCTGGCCGTCAGGGCGGGCCACGCGCGGGACCCGCGCGTCACGTGCGCGCTCGTCGACCTCCTCGCGCGGCTGGGGCGGGCGGCCTCCTGCCGGCGGCTGCTCCAGGAGGCGGGGGGCAAGGACTCCGTGCTGTGGAACAAGCACGTCGCGATGCTGGCGGAGGCGGCGGAGTGGGTCGAGGCGATCGCCGTGTTCCGTGAGATGCAGGCGCGGGGGGTGCCGGCCGACGGGTACACGTGCGCGAGGGTGCTGCACGCGTGCGGCCGCGCCGGGGCGCGGCGGGAGGGGAGGGCCGTCCACGCGCACGCGGTGAAGGCCGGCGCTGATGCGCACCCGCTCGTGCCCGGGTTCCTCGCCGGCATGTACGCCGAGAACGCGGACGTCGTGGTGGCAAGGAAGGTGCTCGAGGAAATGGGGGCGGAGAGTGTAGTCGCATGGAACGCGGTGATCGCGTGCTGCGCGCGGCTCGGGCTCGTGGACGACGCCATGGAGCTCGCGGATCGGATGGTGAGGTCGGGGCCGGAGCCCAACTTGGTCACATGGAACACCGTGCTGTCCGGCTGCTCGCGGCATGGGCGTGACCGGGAAGCGCTCGGCGTCGTCAGCAGGATGCTGGAGCAAGGGCTGCGGCCGGACGCGACCACCGTATCGAGCCTTCTGAAGACGGTGGCCAACATGGGGCTTCTTGGCCATGGCATGGAAGTCCACTGCTTCTTCCTGAGGCACCAGCTCGAGGCGGACGTCTACACGGGGACGGCGCTCGTGGACGTGTATGCCAAATGCGGCCGCCTTGATTGTGCCCAGAAGGTGTTCGACACGTTGGAGCATAGGAACCTGACCACATGGAACTCGCTGGTCTCGGGGTACGCGAATGCTGGCCAGTTTGAGAGAGCATTGGAGCTTGTGGAGGCGATGAAGATGAACAGGCTCGATCCGGACATAACCACTTGGAATGGACTGATCACTGGCTACACGATGAACGGTCTGAGCTTGCAGGCGATGCTGCTGCTCCGGCAGGTCAAGGCAACCGGTGCGATGCCCAACGTAGTTTCATGGACTTCAGTCATCTCCGGAAGCTGCCACAACGGGGAGTACGCGGACTCGTTCTACTTCTTCGACGAGATGCAGAAGGACGGCGTCCAGCCTAGCTTGGTCACACTGTCGGTCTTGTTTCGGGCCTGCGCCGGGCTCGCATTGCTAAAGAAGGGCAAAGAGCTGCACTGTTTTGTGCTGCGAAGAGCGTATGACTGTGACATGGTTGTCGGGACAGCGTTAATCGATATGTACTCAAAGACAGGCAGCTTGGCGAGTGCAGAGAGGATATTTGAAAGGATTCGGAAGAAGAATTTGGTGTGCTACAACGCGATGCTGACAGGGCTGGCTGTCCACGGGCAAGGTCACAAGGCGATAGCGCTGTTCCATGACATGTGTGATTCGGGGTTGAAGCCAGACAGCATAACCTTCACTGCATTGCTCACTTCCTGCAGATCAATGGGCTTAGTTACTGAAGGCTGGGGGTACTTCGACGGTATGGAGACCAAGTATGGTGTGACGCCGACAGCCGAGAACTATGCCTGCATGGTTGACCTCTTGGCTAGGTGTGGATATCTGGACGAGGCAATGGATTTCATCAAGAGGTGTCCAATCGATGCAGGAGCAAGCTTGTGGGGTGCCCTTCTCACCGGTTGCTCGATTCATGGGAATCTTGATCTTGCAGAGGTGGCTGCGAGGAAATTGTTTAGACTGGAGCCGTACAATTCAGCCAACTACTTGCTGATGATGAGCTTGTATGAACATGAGCAAATGTACGATGAAGCTGAGAGCCTGAAGTACGCGATGAAAGCAAGAGGAGTGAATACCAGACCTGGGTGGAGCTGGATACAGATTGAGCAAAATATCCATGTCTTTGAGGTTGATGGGAAGCCGCATCCAGAAACCACAGAGATATATGAAGAACTGGTTCGTTTGGTGTTTCAAGTAAAAAAGGCAGGATATGTGCCAGACACCAGCTGCATAGTATATAATGTTCCAGAAGAAGAGAAGGAGAAGCTGCTCCTTAGCCATACCGAGAAGCTTGCCATCACCTACGGGCTGATTTGTTCAGATGCAAGTCGAGTGCCTATCAGGGTGATCAAGAACACTAGGATGTGCAATGACTGCCATGAGGTGGCGAAACATATTTCTACTCTGTGCAATCGACAGATTATCCTTCGTGATGCTGTTAGGTTTCACCATTTCGTGGATGGGAAATGCTCTTGCAATGACTACTGGTGATTGGAATACTGAAAACCAGATCATTTCACTCGCTATAAATGGTGAATCTGGATTATCTGCAGAGAATATGTTATCAGTACAACAATTTACAGCAGAAGAGCTTTCCATGAACATAGGAATTGGCCATTTCTGCCTACAAGGTACTGAATTATTGAATGGCTACAATATGTTCACAGCCCTACAGATTCAGCTACTTTCTTAAATTACTCGATGCAACCATTTGCCATTTCTGCAAAAAAAAAGAAGAGAGAATGGAATGGTGACATCTTTATTGCGATTTCTCACACACAGGAGGAACTCAATGCCTAAACCGAGCTGCGAGAGTAACGACACTCACTGGGGTATCAGAGCTAATTTGTACAGAAGCTCGTCCCAGACGTACTAGTAAGCTCTGTACATGGCGATGGCTGCACATCAAGCGCGCCACCACTGACGGCTCTACATCTCCATGGCCCAACAGAGGCACCGCCGTAGAGCTTGACATTGGACAGGCAGATGCGGTTGAAAACCGAGTTCCTGATGCCCCTGATCAGCCCAGCTTGCTGGATGTTCTGACCCCATACATTCTTTATAGTCACACCATCGACAACCGGAAGCACATTCGGGTTGTATGACTTATCAGGGTGGCCCCCAACATCACCAGCAATCCTCAAACCATATCGAGCTCCATTCAGGGTCACTTCAGATACAGTGATGTTTCGGATGAATCCTCCCCTCCCTGAGTTGGTCTTGATATGGATTCCAACCCCAGTGCTGAAGAAATTCAGGTGCTCGACAAAGACGTTCTCCACACCACCAGAGGTCTCACTTCCAACTGCAAACCCAGCAAATGGACTGGATCCTGTTATCCTTCTGATGGTGATGCCAGAGCTAGGACGGCCGAAAGCAATGCCATACTGATCCCAGCCACTTTTGATGGAAATCAGGTCGTCTCCTGTCGAAATATAGGAGTCCTCAATGCAGACGTTACTGCATGAATCTGCAGGTGTCGGTGTTAAAAAAGAGTCACTATATGCAGTATAGGAACCGGCATGTGCATTCAGTATTCTCTAAAGATGGATTGTTTGTAGTTCTGCTTCCTGTATTTATGCCATGGCTCTGAATATGGGTAAAAATCTTTAGCTTCAGAATGAGGATTATGAAACTTTTTACGCTGATTTACGTGGCGCAAGGAGCATTTTTACCTGGATCAATTCCGTCTGTGTTGGGGGAGTCATACGGAGCCAACACAGTCACATTGGCTATCACCACGTTGCTGCACACACAAGAGGAAGAGGAACCCACATTTCAGATGCATAGCCGTGATGCAAAAACAATGGAGTCCACGTCAATATTCAGAAATTCAGATATCTACAAGGTCTCTGCATTCATCTGCAGGTTGTCACGATATAAACTGAGCCTGATCAATGATGTCAGACCAAATAAAAGCTTGGCTGTAATCCACAAGGCGTGCCTTCTACCTCTTTGGTCTCGTAAGAAGTAGATTGCAGAGTAATATGAGAGTAATCTGTAGTTCAGTTTACCTGCAATAAACTGGATGAATTGTCCAAAATGGCGAGTCTTGGAAGACGACATTGGAGATGGTGACGTCGGAAGAGGATATGAGCTCCAGTAGATGCGGCCTTGTGAATGGCAGGGTACGCTTCCTCCACATATCCCACCACACGCTGCCTTGCCCATCAATGGTGCCATTCTCACCTGCACACATGCATCTCGCAAACAAAAAAAAACTCAAATTTTGAACAAATGGAGATCCATGAAGTAGCATGATGCCGAAAATCTTTAGCAATGCTAGATGCTGAGCTTTTACGTTGCACATCGGATGAACGGTGACAAGGAGTGGCAAGCATGGATGCAGATTGCAGAGGAAGAACCTGTGACGACAACGTCCTGGAGGCCATCGCCATGGATGAAGCTCATGAACCTTCCGCCGGGCAGCTCGCGGCCTCTGCCGTAGGACGGCAGCGGGTCAACCAGCGGCCAGCTCGAGGTGTCCTGCGCCACAGGCCAGTGCGTCAGCGTGGTCGTCGTCACGTCGCTCGGCGCTCGGCGGCGCGAGGAGTTAGCTCTATTCTGCACGGTGGTCGGTGGCGGCGAACCTGGGTGGCGCGGAGGACGGCGCCGCGGGCGAGGAAGAGCGTCATGTGGGAGGTGAGGTTGAAGGGCCCCGTCAGCCACACCCCGGGCGGCACGTACAGCAGCGCGCCGCCCCGCGCGCGCCGCCGCCGGATGCGCGCCACGGCGCGCGCGAACGCCGCCGTGTTGAGCGTCCGCCCGTCGCCGGCGCCGCCGAAGCTGGCCACCGACATCCACGCCCGCGCCGCGGCGGCGCGCCCGCGCACGTCTCGTGCTGCGCCGCCGCCGCCGCCGAGAGCAGCATCAGCATCAGCATCAGCAGCGCCGGCGCCATTGCGGTTGAAGGGTGAGGACAAGGCGCAAAAGCTGCCGCGTCCTCTCTTGCGGTTGGATTTTACGTGACTCTCGATCGTAAAAGCTGAGCTCCATCCTCCATGATGGTGGCAGTGGCGGCAGTGTGATCTGCCGTTGTCCCCACCTCTCTGGTAGAATTAAATTAACCCTTCCATGAGCATCTTACCAACTTACCGACAAGTTCTTCTCAGCTATTCCTGTTTCTTTATAGCACAGCGTTCGCTCGTAGACCGTTCTTTATAGCACAGTGTGCAGTTGACAAGTGGGTACGTGATGCATCATGCATGCACGCGAACAGTGGGGTCGCATTGGCCTCAACGGCTCTACTCACAAGTGAAGTACTGGGACAAAACTGCGGTGCCAGAGCTGGTACAGAGTACAGACTACCGACTACTGCCGCTGCATCTGATTTGCAACTCGCAAGCAACGCAAATTCGAGCCTCCAGCTAAACTTGCAAGTGGAATTTGAGATTTGTTCAAGTTTGCATGTGCAAAACAATGCTTCACGGTTCACAGTGCGGGGGAAAGAGAAGGATCTGACGAGATCCCGCTAGGCTGTCTGTAAAAGCTGTTGACTGTAGTGGAGCAGCGAGCAGAGGGGCAGGGCCATTTTTCAGATGTCATATGTCCGTGCGGCTGCAGTAAATAGAGATCCGTTCAACTTCTTTATTAGCTTTTCCTAAGGTTCCAACTCGAGGGCCTCACCATCAGAGGCAAAAACTCCCTTTTTTAAAAAGGGTTAAATGCTCGTCGAAGGGGATGCGCCGGCGCTCAGGCGTCGAGGCGAGGAGGATGCAGCGACGACGGCGCTCGGCAAGGAGGTGGCGGCGGCGGCGCTCGGCGAGGTGAGGGAGGCGGCGGCGGCGCCTCACCGGCGGCTCGGAGAGCTTGGGGAGAGACATTGGGGAAGGAGAAAGAGAGGAGAGAGAGAGATCGGAGAGAGAGGGAGAGAGAGGGGAGGAGGAAGAAGAGGGAGTGGAGAGACTGACATGTGGGCCCCACATGTCAGTGTGTATTTTAAAACCGTATTTCGATCTGTATTTCTCCCAAAATTTCCTCTCAGCCCCGAAAATGGCATCTGAGACCATTGTTGCTATCTATAATGGCGTCTCAGATATTTCGATCTCTGCAGTGATATTTCTGCTCAAAGGCGACTCTCTAGTGGCATGTATGCTTTTAACCAGAGAGGGGCAAAAGCACTGTTTACTCCTTATGTTTTTATAGTAATCTTAACAAGATATAGAAACGGATAAAAAGTCTCTAAATATAAAAAACAGTGGAAAGAGTTTCTATATTTAGAAACTAACATAAACACTGTACTGGATATTTTATAGAAACCGAGATTTTTCACAATAATATTATAGAGCCCCGGCTAGACATGCTCTTATACTCTTAACACTATCTACATTTATTATTTCTTTTGTTAAACTTGCGTAAGGTTTGACAATCAATTTCTTCGACACTTTTTGGCTAATTGTGGTAGAGTTTGCTAAACTGTTCTGAGACACGGGCGTGCAGGACAGTTAGTAGAAAAAGAATTTTGCAGTCTGCCTGTGATCTAAACACTTGCTTAGCTCAAACAAACTTTTCTAACTTAAGATTTAGTGAAGTGTGGGCCTACGACCAGTTATGATTATGAACCAAACAAGTTCTAACCTTTTGGTTTGCTATCATGATCTGCCACATCTTATATAGGACAAAACCATGGTTCGCTGAAAAAAATTGGCTAGCAAATTGAACCTTAGGCCTTGTTTGTTTCAGATTAAATTAAATTAAATGAAATTTTTTTATTTTTGTATAGGCCAAATGTTGTAATATTTTGTAGTTATTTTTGTGAGGTTTTAAATAGTTCTTTTTAAAGTTCGCAAAATAATTTTTTCATAATTTTTTGAATTTTTTAAAACGTATTTCAAGTGGGTCACAAATTTGCTACAGTAAAACGCAACTCAACATTAATCTGAAACAAACAAGGCCTAAGAGCATCCCCAGAAGGCACTTTGTCAACTTGGCCAGCATCAGCAAGGCAGCCTGCGCGGGAGAATTTTTGAAATCGCAATAGACTGCAGGGACTACATGCAACTAGAAAAATAAATTAGGCGTTGATGCAGAGGAGTTTAGAGTGTCTCCTGGGGATGTTCTAAGGCCAAACAAATATGGCTAAAAAACATGAATTTACGACAACTTGGCACATGTATATTTAAAAAGTTTGGCATGCCTATTAGAGCATGAGCAGCAGGCCCCTATCAAGGGCCTGCATTTCAAATTTATTTGAATTCGCTGTGCTGTATCAAGGTCCTATAGCTACAGTAATTTTGGGGGTGTGCTGGGATGCTCTTATGACAACAAACCAATTGCCCGGGAGCCAAATACTGGAGCACGAAAAGAGTACAAGGAGCAGCTGAGATGAGAAGAGTCCGCGGCCACCACAAAAAATTTTCACCCGCACATTTATCATTTTAGGATATTTTCATCTAATACACGAGCCAAATACGTATCAAATACGGGAAAATACGTGGGGTCCACATGTCATCCTCTCCCCCTCCTCCTTCCTCCTCCCTCCCGATCTCCAACTCCGGCGAGCTCTTCATCCTCCGTGAGGGAGCCATACTCGGACCGTCCTGGGTAGGCAATCCAACCAAATCTGGGTATCCGGATGACACTTAGATTGCACACTTGACTCGAGCATGCAAAAGATTGAAATTTGTGGTCTTCCCTACCGAAAAGAGGAGCAAGGCCACGAGCAGATGCACATCTCCGTCCTCCAAACGGAGATTGTTCGGAAAAGAGGAGCTGAGGGAGGGGGACAGGATGGCGCCGCTCCTCCTCTTCTCCAGGGGCGGACGGATTCGGAGTCCCAGGTCGACCGGGATCGAATCGGACTCGGCTCGATCGATGAGCTCCGAATCGATCCTCTATAATAATAGAAAACGCAGCAAGAAGAAGAAACGCTAGGGAAACCCGATCGAAGCAAGCGCAGGTTCAGGTTCGGGTCGATGGAGCTCGGCGGCGGCAGGCATCGGAGGAAACGGCGGAAGGCGGCGGGAGAGGAGGGCGTGATGTTGGCGGCGGAGGTGGACGAGGAGGCAGTCACGAAGCATGGCCATGGATCGATCTACGCCCGCCCACGCTATCAACACCACGACGCCACGGGCAGTAAGTTCTCACCCCCGTGCATGTTCGAGTATTCAAATGTCCTTCCATCGATTCATTTCTCTTAATCGCTCTCACTAGCTTGTTCTCTACCACGGATTGATGTATGCCCTGCGTGCAGGTGCAGGTGTTCCGTGGATTGATGGCTGGGTGCCGAAGAAGGCGCGCCCTCCCTGTATGGCGGCGGCCGTACAGGGCTTGTCCATCGCCAAGCAAACCCTCCCTCCACATCTCTACCGCAAGTTCCTCACCGCTATGAAGGAGATCGGGAATCAGATGCTATCCAGGTATTTTATGCATCACATGTCTGCATCTCCATCACATAGCTAGCTCCGTCCTATATATATATATATATATGTATGCATGATCAGACGATCATAACATATATCAATATGACACACACAAGGCTCCATGCAGCCTAGGCTCCCCTCTCATCCACCGTTGGCTAATTCCTCATCGGATTTAAAATACTTCATTTTCTTAGCAGGGTTTTTAGCTATATACCCGTTTAGCTAATTTAAATAACTGCAATGAAAATGATCAGCGTACCATTAATTACTTCCCTTTTGACCGAATGACTCTTTATCAACATTTCAATAAAATCATTGCCCCCCATTCTTCCGTTGGCCACCGTCTCCTCCGCCGCCAAGACCCCATATGTTGACTCTTCATCAACATTTCAATAAAATCATATATATATATATATATATATATATATATATATATATATATATATATATATATAGAATGGCTAGCGTGCACCCGAAAGACTGATCATTGCCGTTGTATATTTAACGCTTTTCAAATCGAGATGCTTAACAATCGATCTGAACCGTTGATCTTGTTAGTCTTATTGAAATGTAGCCAGGTGACCAAGTTTATTATTTTTTGAATTTATTTACTATTTGTTTTCTATTTACAAAATCAGCTTTTTGAACGCACTACGACTAATTGGAAGGCTGATTTTTGAAAATAAAAACAAATAGTAAATAAATTTAAAAAATACGAAACTTGGTCATCGGCTACATTTCAATAAGATTAACAAGATCAACTGCTCGATCATTGTTAAGATCTCGAATTTCAAAACGCGCTGAAAGATCGGAGAGCTCGCGTTCGGGGTGCACGCTAGCCATTCTCTCTCTCTCTCTATATATATATATATGTGATTGCTTGCAGTGCCGATCGTGATGGTGAAACGACCTGCATACGGACAATGGTCATGAAGATATGCAAATATTGCAATGCCGATCCTGATGGTGAAACCTTCATGGAGACAATCATGCAGATAGTCCAAGGCCACGCTGATTTCAACAAGGCCTTCCAGCTATTTACCCAATACCGTAATGCGCTAGATTACGGCCGGAGAGTGGAGGTGCTCACCCGGATGCATGCTCCCTGTGTGCCTGCTTGTTCATGTAGCTAGTGCTTGTTTACTTAGCTTCATTTTTTTTCCTTTCGTTGTGCTTGCAGGCATGTATTGGCTCCGAAGAGTTTGATTCTTTTATAAAAGCTTTAAAAGAGTCTAGAGAAGAGTTTAGTCTCGATGATCACGTCATGAGCTGGGTGGAAGATGTTTTCCACAAGGTGCGTATTCTTCAATAAGTTTCTCAATAACAATTTGCACGTACGGTCATTTCATAGTTATGCTTGTTCTAGGCTAAGGGATTCTTAGAGAACTGTCCTGAATTACTGGATAAGTTCAAAACTTATCTGCCTTTGCTGGATGAGCAATCTTATAGAAGTCCAAAGGCCAGGCGAGTGATCAAGGTAATGCATTGCATTTTTCATTACTTCCGATATCATACCACATGCTGATGGTAAATTTGGGTTAAAATCGACCTTAAAATTGGTACATCTTGTACAGTACCATTTTTGTCAAAAAAAACATTTGTCTGGCTTCTCTACATTTTAGGGACGAAAGTACTTAAATTTTAGTCAATACTGATCAATTTTTTATCAACCAACTGACCCGGTTTGATTTAGGATTTGAAACTCTAAAATCATTTTTATAAAACCAATAGTTGATTACTTTTCACCAATTTTCTGTGACCAAAATCACTAACAATCCACCAACGAGGGCTACCGATTATTAAATTCTGATGCTAAGTGCTAAAAATTGGTTTTTAACATCGTTTAACATTCTTGTTAGATGGTAATTTGAGTAAATAAAGAAGGCTAGCAACAAAGCGACATCATTTCCCTTTTTATTTTATGAGCTCAAGGGGCATGACAAGGTCATCAATTTTCCTTTGCAGGTGATTCTAAGCTCTACTCCGGATGCTAATCATAGGCTGGGCGTTGTCCCAATCAAAGAAACGAATGGTATAAATAAATTGACTCGGTTGGAGGGCCCCCATGACCAAAACCATGACAACAGAGGACATATCATGAAAACCCATCTAAACCCTACAGAGAAAGGTGTGCCAAAGACTAAAGTTCTCTTCTTTTTTCTTGAATGAAGATACGCAGGCCCTATGTACTTTTTGCTCACATTATTTCTTTGCTTTAGCCATAGGAGGCAGGGGTCCGGCTGATTTAATTAAGAAAGAAGATAGTACAAAATTAAGGAGTCACAAGCAGGAAGATAAAGGAACTTTATCGGAGGGTAGAGATCAACTAGAACATGTTGGAAGTAAATCTTTACTAGTAGTGAAGGACAATTGGCACTATGTTGTTTCTGTCAAGTAGTTGGCTTAGTGTTTTCAAGTAATTTCTAGATATTTTGACAAATGCACCAATATATTTATGCCAGAAAATCTCCATAGATGACATAGCTAATTGTAGTCTGCAGGATTTGGAAATTGGAATGTACTTCGGTATTCCAAAAATTGAAAAATAAGAATCATAACATATTGGTTCACTTGGACCCTTTTCGTGCTTGTGACTGAAAACAATTATGAGCACAATCTATCAGGGTAGAATAGCAAGAGGAGTCTTAGCGCTAGCTATTTTCACATTTTGTAGGTTCCATTAATATTTTTTATCCTGGTTCTAGAATTTGGTTGAATCATTAATCATGCAATTAAAATGGCACAACATTTTTCTGTCAGTTGGCTTTCTAGTTTGATACAAGTATATGTTGGTCTTTCTTTTTTGAGCAAGACATGTAGGTTCTTCTGTGTCAAACTGAACTAACTTTTTTCTTTTCTACTTTATACTTATTTAAGTGAACCTCTTGCATTGACGTTTTGTTCTTTCACTTTTGACAGGTGATGCAGAATCACTTCCACCTCCAGGTGATCTCCCCAAAGAGGACAAGGAAGACAAGGTTGAACTCTTGCCAGACCAAAATCCCTCAATAGAGAAAGAATTAACCCCACAAGTGGATCTCAGTATCCGTGCACCTCGTGCTCCTAGATATTGCCTGCGACCAAACAAGGTAAATTCTTGCAAACACGTGAGCTTATAGATTTTGCCTGTTAAACAGGACGCAAATTCTTAATGCGCACATGAGCTTTTCATGTAAACAGTTGACACGACCAGTTCTAACATATTTAATTCTCAGTCTCAGCGTGCAACCCTTCAATCAAGCTACCAGACCGAACTGGGAAGATCTGTTTTAAATAATGTTCCTACACCAAGGAGGAGTGGGAAGAAGTTCAAGTGCAGACATCTAAATCAACACGAAGAACTAATTTTAGGATGTGAAGATCGCATGTAAGTGCCGTGTTGTTGCTTGTTTATGCTTCAGAGCTCACTGAAAAATTGATGGTATTTACCGTGTTCTTTCCTTTTAACATGATTCATGATGGTTATTTTTAAGGTTTGAGCATGGCGTGCTGTTGAAGCGACTTAAAGCAACCGATAAATTTTTTGGGGGTCTACTCGATCGTGCCGGCAGCGCTGCTACTGTTGAAGGACATCTACCTCGTAAGGATGCTATATTGTGCAGGATATATATTTGGGATCAAGTTTTTTTTTTCTGTTCATTTTACTCAATATTCTTCCTTTTTCGTTTGTTCTTGTGCCTGTGCAAAGCTTTACATAGGAGATGCATCGAACAACTATATGGTGTACATGGCCTTGAGATGCTTGATTGTCTCATGGAGACGCATGGTACAATAAGCTGTGCAGCTCTTGCTGTTATACGTCCTCGTATAAAGCAGAAGATTGAAGCTTTTTCGGAGGAACGCCCAGAGTTGGTGAAAGAGTGCGGTGATATTATTGCCAATTATCACTACCAATCACTTGATCATTCGTAGCCCTTCCTAACAACTAGATATAAAAGATGCATGGTTTCATCGGCTTAATTAAACACCTGTGTGATAGACGTGGCAAGCAATGCAGAGAGTCACATGTGGCAAGCAATGCAGAGAGTCACATGTAAGTTCTCCAGTGTTGTGCTCCAATAACATTTTTCCTTTTTTCTATTTTGTAATTATTGAAGCGAGCCTCTTACGCCGAGGTTTTTTCATCCATATATATACGGAATTGATCTTCTTGTTCATTTTACTTGAGAGAGACGCGAAATACCGGATGCGCTGATGTTGCTATTTTACGCTCTCGTATAATGCAGCAGCAGATTCGAACTTTTCCCAAGGCACGTTTAGAGTTGGTGCAAAAGTGTTCAAAAATTATTGCCTCTATTCTCTCCCTTGCATTATTTCCTTTCATTCCCTATCATTTCCAATATAATTCTTTTCCATTCATTCCCTACCATTTCCAATGTAATTCTTTCAAAAAAAATTGTAAAAAGGGTGAGAAAATTTCCTTCCGAAATAAATAGACAGAAAATTTCCTTCTAAAAAGAACATGAATAAATTTTGTTGAAGCATTCCAAGGGGCCAAAATCTCTTTACAACAAAAAAATGCAGCCCTCGAAAAGATACCATTGGTGATTGGTCAAGAAAAAAAAAAAGATGGCAGCGCCCTAGATCAGACGAGGTCATGCCGCCGGCAATCATGATTCATGACGCACATACGAGATCGCCTGATTTTTGTGTGTGTGTGTGTGTGCTTGAGAAACCAGATCGCGTGAACTGAAGAAGAAGCAAAGAGAGCAGCACAACCGGGAACTGGGTTTTGCCGTCCACCTTTCAGTGTTAGTGCGGAAAATCAATTTCCCTCCCGCGGGAAATATTTTTTTTGAGTAAAGAGCTGGATAACTCAAAAGTAAGAAGATTACAGGCGGAGGATGGGGACCCTCCCCCCGGAGATCAAAAAATTATTTTCTAATCTCTTCTCTACTCCTTTCAAGAGAGAGTAGGTCGTGCGTCGGCTCGCCCGAGCCTTTGAGTCGTCCGCCCCCGAGCCATGACCTCCCTCTCCCCAACCTGCGCCACCCCCTCCCCATCGTCCGCTTCCAAACCGTAACCTCGATCTGCTTCTCCATGGCTCCAAAGTCTGGATCTCACCGTGCATGCGCTCCTCCTCCATGGCGCGGACGATTTGGTTTCTCGCTTTCTTGTTCTTGCGCGGCGATGGCAAAGAAAATGTCGCCGATGGGGCGGGATAATGACATCTGGCGGCGGCGGCGCTATGGGAGTGGACGGCGAGGAGGTGGAGTCGGCGACGATGAGGTGCGAGCTTCAGTACACGGGCCGTTCGACACCATGGACGTGCTCGAGGAGGATCCTTCCTTCAAAGTGAGCTCCCCATTTCGCCACTGGGCACGGATCTTGATCCTTCCCTCCGCCTCCTTCCCCTCCCCGCACTCCGACAAAGAATCCCAAGCCCGTGCCCCCACCACAACCCTCTCATGGCTCCTCTCCGTCCATCCGCCCATCGCCCCCATTCCGCACCTCCTCTCCCGAGCTCGTTCGTGGAGATCTACCTCGTTCGTCGCAGCTCGCCTGAGAGATTCTTAATATGTGGAAGTTCTCGCCTTTGTGCTGTGCTAATGGGTCGCCGACGCAGGTACGAACGTGCAGAACAAGGAAGAGCCCGCGATTAAGCTCATGAATTGATGCTATAATCCTCCTGGATTCCCCTTCGTTTGTTGTATTTGTGTTTCATTCTCGGTCCAAATATGCCCGTGCTTTCGTGTGGTCCGTTTATTGTGAATAAACTATAGCTCCCTCAAATATCTTACCTAATTATGGTGCCCTCTCAAGTCCTGTTAACTGAGCCTTTGGTGTACAGTGTACTATACATGTTGCATCTCAAAACCCAGCCCCTTCACTATCTGTGCAATATAACTCGGTGCAACATGATGGTCTTTCTTCAGTTAAGTCTATGCTTCTGTTTAGGATGATTCTTCTCATCTTAATTAGCCACTTATTCTTCCTTTTATGAGTTGAAGTTTAGGAAGAGTAGCTGCGGTCTACATATTTAGATATGCCCTGTTTTATGCCTTTTATGATTGTTTGGATCAACACTCGTGCTTAATTTTTTTCACAATACTTTCCATAGCTGATAAAACCTTAGTGTAAAAGTGGATGCAATGATCTCTCTAAATCCAATGCTAAACTGTACATAATTCTTGGAGCAGCAAGGATACATTGCCAGGAGGGCTCGTTGTCAACAGGAAGATGACAGGGGGAACTGCTATTTTGACCTATCCATATGTACTTATGAACTGTTATTTAGGGTTTTCATAATTCATTGAAAAATTATAGTTATTCAGATGAAATAGGTAGTTGATGAGGTGTCCTTTTTACCACCCCATGCTTATGCAAATCAGCATCCATCTTACCAAATTAGCAAAGACTATTACAAAGACAAACATCACTTTTGTTCAGTTATTGTAGTTGCTATAATTCAAGTAATGTTCTTCATGGGGAGCCCCTGCAGTGTTTCAGACAGGATTTGTTCTTCAACATGTCCATGATGGTCTCTATGGAAGCCACCTGCATGCGTATGACTACCCTGGTGGTGAGCTCAATCAGACATCGTGTCTAGGATATACAAGCATTCTTCCGCTTGAGGTGAGCATCACATACTGAAAATATGAGTACAAGATTGCAGCATCATATGAAATAAACAAATTCTATCTGTCTCCTATGTAGGTGAGATTTTTGCATGGCCCTTCAAAGGACACTAGCTATGTTTGCTGTGCTTTGACAAGCAACATGGTGAGATTTTTCAAAACTGCAGATGGATCATGGAGCCATGAGGTTTGTCCAAAACTATGTACTAATTTTAATAAATTTGTTGGACCAAAGATAAGAATATATACCTTAGTGGCTGGTGTGTACATTCACGTCCCCTACCAACTGAACTAATGGTCCAAAGTTGAATATCTAGCTTATTTATACTTTTCTATGCAGATGCATCATGCATCTTGTTGTATCAGTGTATCCATAAAACCACTGAAGGTGCACAACTGGATTTTGAAGTCCTATTTTTTTAAATTAGTACCGTGCTAACAACTTGAAGTCTCCAAATTTTGAAGCAGAAGTATTCTTTTACTTTCTGTTCATGTTAATTTTCTTTCCTTTCTACTTCCTATCATCCGAACTGATGATATTCTCCAATATGTCAGGTTTTGAAGAGACAACTTCATCTAATGGTTTTTAGTTGTTTTTAAGTGACGTTTTCAAATGTTGCAATATTCTCGATTGAATCTTGACTCTAAAAATTCTTTGGCGGGTATATAATCTAGGCCATGTCAAATTTTGGTCAGCTAATCAGAATTTTGGTCATCAAGAATCATGGATGAACTCTTTTAACTATGTGAGTTAACACTTCTGCTGCGCACGGCGATGGCTATGGTTGGGGTTCAATGATGACATGCAGAGAGGAGCGACTGGCCACCGATTTAGCTCCAGCCTACAGCTGCCAGTACTCCTCTATTTCTCATCTCTTTTGTTAATTTGACTGAATGAAAAATTGGCATGGGTCATTGCGGTGTTATTACTGGTTATCACTTTGTGGTTATCACTTGTGTTGTTTCTTTTTATATAAAAAGGTTAGTAGATTGTTGCTTCGTTGCGACCATTAGGATCTAGCGCCATTTTGTGGTTATCACTTGTTGTTTATTTGTGGTTATTCATGGACCATGCGAACTTGTGGGCTCATATAAGCACTATACCAGAAGTGAACAACCCATAGTTATCTGAAACCAATCTTTTTACAGGTAACTACTCCATCTGAGTTCAATATGCTTTTTTTTTCTGTTAGATGATTATCATATCATGCTTCCTTGTGGCAGCTATATCCACTAATATGGGATTTATTGTTGCCTCTCAATTTTGAGATTATCATTTTTTAATAAGTGCTTTTTGGGATCACCAACACACAGACACCACACCTTGCCTTTTTATTTTAATGCTATTGCTATTTCGCATGCACATGCAACTACAGACTTTGGGTAGATGCTGCTTATTTTAGTGAATTTATATTGTTTTTCCATGGCGGTGGCGGTGACGAAGAAGCTGTTGTTGCTCGACAACGAGAATTTGTACTGTTTTTCCACGGCGGCGGCGGCGACGAAGAAGCTACTGGACGGCGACGAATGATGGCTGGCAACGGCGAGATGCTATAGATGAAGACGACGTGCGAAGACGGCATGTAATGCACGAGCAAGATGATACGAAGATGACGAGGGAAGACATACATGAAGATGCATGCAACGTCGAGCTCCTGTGCAATGCATAGATGCCATGTCATGTCACATAAATCACATTTTATAATTCCATATGCGGTTTCGATTTATGTTTTTCTTCGTTCCTTCATAGTTCCATGACAGAGCACGGGCATTGTACTAGTTAATTACAAAATTGGCTCCTACGTCCACCCAAAGCCGCAGCTCATCAATGAGTTGTTGGAGGAAGATGATGCGGGGACCGTCAGCTGCACGAAAGATCCTGTGCCAAATGATCGTGGCTAAGATTGAGAGCGTGCCCTGCGGAGGTCTGTCCGGACCCCTCAGTTGGCGAAGAAAGCTATTTATTTAATTTTAATAAAAGAACATTTTTTGAATTAAAAAAATATAATGTTAAAAAATTGGCCAGCGTCATGCCGCTCGAACCGACAACTGCCTCTGCTGCTACAGTGCGCCGTCTACTGCGTTGCTCGCTGCTTGCTGCCGCACTGTCATTCCGAACAATCACATTGCTTGCAACAAGCTTCTCAGCCCAGGGGAGTATTCATTCCGCTCCACCTACAGCAATCACATTGCAGCATAGATGAACCGAACAGATCTTCAAAAAAAAATAAAAATATAAATATAACCCATGTAAATACCACTCTGCAACCTTGTAAACCACCGGGGGCGCCAAAACTAGGGCATATAGACATGCATCGAACATGAAGCAAGTCTTTAGTAGCAGCTGCACCATTTATAGGGGACCATGAAGGCAGCAAAATCCCGCTCAAGTCAGACACCGACAACATGTACGTATAACCAACAAAAAAAAAAGTTCAACTCTTGTCGCCTGAAGGTGAGGAGTCGCAGCCCATCTTATCGTGATGAAATTTCACGACGATACATGTGATATTGTCGCCGCTCCCGCGAGAGAATGCGGTTTCTGTTAGCTTCCTTGCTGCAGCCTCGGGCTCCTCCTCCAGCTTCACCAGGGAAACAGCATCCTGCATGAAACAAGAACACATGACTAGATTGCGGATAATAAAATCCCGTGTGAATCTTCAACAAGATTTTATGGACTCATGGACAAGAACACAATCACCGTAATGCCATAAAAGCACACCTACATCTTTTACATGCAAGTACCTTGATAACAGGCATCAGGTGCCAGCAGTTTTAGTTTAACATCCAAGGTTGCCATTTTTTTAAATAACTAGAAAGATACATCCTTTTGGCCAACTAGCACTTCCTTGAAGCAATGGCCAACTAGCGCTTCCACCAATTCAAATATGCAACTGCAATAACTTTAGATTCTGCAGAGTTCTTTAAAAAATCACTGTTCTTCGAAAAACCAGCCAAAAAAAAAAAGGAAAGATGTCAATGTGATCCTTTTTTCCTTGAAAATTACAAAAAATGTGACCTTGAAAATTAACATGTCTGCAAGGTAGAACAAATTTCTGAAGCAATGGACCCAAACACCAAAGCGAAGTTATGTTCCTTATTTGGACATCGAAAAAGCTGAATTAAGTAGGTACGTTGTGAAATGCATCACCCAGCTGTTTTTCATGATTCCCACATGTATGTGAAAACAATCCAACCTACCTCCATAATCCAAGGGAGTACCTTCTACTCTAGCAAACACTGTGAGCGAAGAGACATCTCAAAACTAAACAAATCACTGATGTAGATACAAACGAACCTCGTTTGAAACCACGTCCCACAGCCCATCACTAGCCAAAATCAGAAACTCCAGTTCATCATCAATATTTTGCTCCTGACAAATAATTACATAGTTCAAGTACCTTGGTCATTGATTCCACTAAAATGTGAGCCATGAAACATCAATGGTTATATTTCTCTCAGAAACCAACAGAATTATACGTGCTGCACAAGTTACCTGAATCTCAGGGTCCGCAACAACAAATTGCTTTAACAAGCGGTTGCCAAATGCCCTAGACATTGCAAGTACACCACCAACCCTCCAAGTTCCTGCAAAAGGCCACTCGCTACTATCAACAAGAAGATCATTCCATGTCAATGCTCCCATGCACATGTGAGTATGTGACGTGCCAAATAAATATGTATAAACTACAGCAACTCAAGATGAAACATAAAATATGTAATTTATTAAACTGCTATATGGTATTATGGTGTGATGGGTGCAGGACTTACCAGCCCACATAACAATCCCACCAGCGCTTTCAATTCTTTTCCTCTCATCACTTCTGTTTGGTTTGTGATCTTCAGAGAGTGCAATAGCTGTGGACAGAAAGTAAACAAGATATTTAACCAGCAATCAGCAAGCATATGATCTTGGTTATACGCATCACATTGTGATGAAGCAGGAAGTAATGCCTTGGTTATAAATTGCATCTGATTTGGTAAGTGGTAACACCAATTAAAACTGGCTATTCGGTTTTCATATTCCCACCTAAATACATCTATTGACTTTCCTACCTCTGGAAAATCCATCTATATTAATTAATAGCATAAGATCTCTTCCACAGCCCATTTTTCTCTCAGAACTCACAACAGGGATTGAGTGTGCATCTAAGCTTGTAACAATGATAATATAATAGTTGATGAAATCAAATAATTATTGTGAATTTTATTATTTTGATAGTATCTTAGGTGTAGACACGTGGTGTTTTATATATTGGATGTTTATAAAATTATACCTAACATTTAGTTTAAGATTAAGCATATCTTCATAATTTCACTATTTCATAGTTGAGCATGTAGCACCCGCTATAACATCTGTATATGCTATAAGCCCATTATTTTATACCTAACATTCAGTTTAGATCAAGTATATCTTTATTTTTTTATTATTTCATAGTTGATCATGTAGAACCTGCTATATCACCTATATATGATATTAGCTCATCAATTCGCTTCTGCTGATTTCTAAAAAGGAATCTTCATAGAATACGAATTTGGATAACAACTAGGAAATGAGTGTGTAAATAATTTAGTAGGTTGAAGACACCATCCTGCCATAGACTTGGATATAATCAGTCAATTTATCCTGAGAATATTTAGTTGTTCTATCAGTATATGCAAACAGCTTAAATTAACCAAAAAGGAAAGAGAGAGGGAATATTTTTTTCCGAAAAAAAGGAAAGATGATCAGAAAAGCTACAGTGAATTCCAAATACAGCTTCCTTTGCTACATTTGTTCTGAGAAACCACTCAGTGTCATAAATCACAATTCATTTGATCTATAGAATGTCATTTGGTATGAGCTACAATATTAATATGTTAAATCACTGGTGATAAATTCAGCAGCATGTTTCATCCCATATAGGTTAGTGTTATACACCACGATCTGCTTAAAAAATTACTAGAACCATTATAGTAGTTAGTGTAAACATACTCAGAAATAATCAATAAGGCAGCAGCTTGTATAATCCATCGTATAGAAGACAAATCACACAAAGCACAGCAGCTATTGTATTAACTATTAATTAATGATCGACATACATACAAATTAAATGGAAGCACCTTTGCCTGCCTTTGATATTACAGCCCGAGAGTCTCCAACATTTGCCACATAAAGATGATTTCCAACCAAAACCGCTGTGGATGCAGTTGACCCATCATCTCTATGAGTGTTGCTTTCAGAATCCAAGAATTCTGAATCAGTTTTTCTATATATTTCACCTGTGAATTGCCATTCATCAGACAAACTTTCTCACAAGGGAAACTAATGGACTATTAGACATATTATGATCAATATCTAATATTTTACTTATCGCTAATTTTGTATCTGTCATGAACTCTGGATGTTTCATGAGGTTCTCAAACAAGTGCTCCTTCAAATATTCAGCAGCACGTGAACCACCATGACCTGCAAGAAGATAAATGTTTTAGATAGAATCATTGAGACAACAAGAGGTTCTTTAAGAATGAGTCGCCAACCATCAAATATTCCAAAGAGACTTATTTGTTTATCATCAATTTTAGATGATTTTATATCATAGAAGTCCTCCATGCTTGCCCTTTTTCCTCTAAAACTTGAATATCCACAGCTCAGACTTCCATCATCACTGCAAATTAGTCAAGATCCACAAGGCCTATAGTTAAAAATGTAATAAAACTAATAGGTTATAATTGTACAGGTGGTTATTGCAGATGGCTATCTATAATTAATTCAAAGTGAGAAAAGAAAAGGCAGTATATGTCAGTACAAATTAGATGGAAAGTATGTAAATTTGATGCCCATACGAATCCAACAAATATGTGATACAAAAAATACTACCGGGTACTTAAATATGAGAAACAACATTTTCTTTACAAAGAATCCTATTCTCACATTGATAAAACCATGAACCAGGAAATTGCATAACTATAAACCGAGTGCTTTTCAAACCTAACAATTGCACGATTTTCAAGAAAAAAGAACTTATACCAATCATTAAGTTCGGGAAAATACTCCAAAATAAAAAATAGTTGATGCCTGGGAAACCGAACTAGATAGTTGATACAGACATACAATCAGATCAGTGTTTATTAAGTTCCAAATTGTTCTATACTCTATAATCCATTTATACCAAAAAGAAGAAGCAACAAGAATAATACTAACCCTGAGTCGCTTCATCTCTCGTTGTAGGCCATGCATTAAACCATCAATCTGTTGTATCGCTAAGAAATAATGATGGGAGCGGAAATGGAAACAAAAAGACATTATTTCCCATATTATATGCTATCGTGTTTTTGGAGCATAGCTTACCAAACTCTAAAGGCAACATTTTTAACTAGAGCTATTCTATATGACAAAGCAGTGGTCAATAGAGCATTCCAGAGTCCATATATATCTCGCCAGGCAATACTCTTCAATAGCGGAACGTGTATGTACCACAACTGCAATTTGCTATAGTATTTCTCCAGGCGTTAGTCCGGCGGCTTATTGGCGCTAGCACCTAATCCCGCTTAGGGAGGACAAAATAGCCAGGCCAACAAGGCGGGAATCCAGGGTCTAGTGCTTAGACAGGCTAGGTAGCCGCCTAGGGAAACAGTGATTTTGCAAAAAAAACACAAATAACAATTAGAATTTACATGCAGATCCAAAAGGTTCCATAAAGCTCAAGGCCCCGATTCACTTGAACTATGCAAAGTTCTAAGCAGGGAGACCATTATATACTTGCAGATATGTGGGACGAGTGTGGATGTAATTTCAAGATGCACCAGCTTCCTACTAAGTTTAAACCAAACTTTTGTTTAGCAGTATTTAGGGAAACATGCATTTCACTAATCCAGCTATTCCTTCTGCATGGAACCAGAAAAAAACTTTATCGGCAACCTCGGGTGAAGTGAGGCTCAACAGTTTAGCTGCTCGCGGAAACTATCTGCTGAGCTAACTCCTAACAGACTAGACATGAGATTTGTTTCCAATACAATCCTTGATGCAGAATTGACAGAAGCTATGTTTGGCAAACCACCCATATCACCATATGATACGATCACTTAATTATTTTTCAAATCTACACAGGGGCGGATCCATGTTGGGCTAACCGGTGTCACAGGACACCGGGTCAATTAAATTTTTTACCTTGCATTAGCTTCGTCGGTCCATGTGTGCACCACCCAGCCCGATGTCAGTGAACCCGGATGGCAAACCATGCAACCAAGAAGGCGCTAGGCCAATAAACAAAGCGGCAAATAGACCTTCTAGTCGACTAGACCAGGGCTCAAATGCAATCACCATGAATCAGAACAGCACAACGTTGTGACTGTCGTCATAAAAAAAAGGCAGAAAATTGGAAAGCACGCAAATTGCATAGGCACTAGTCACCACTCATAAAAAATATTAGCTGCAAACTCTTCTTTTCCGGTTAATCTCTCTGACTCTCTACTTGAACCACCTTTCGAGCTTGATTGATTTAAAGTTGCATGTATTTTTTCCCCGTCAATTTTTTTTTCCTTTTTTGACAAAGGGTGTTTCAATCTGATGAATGGTGATTGTTTTCTAAAGAACTTAATGGTTAAGAACTAGGGTTTCATTCTTTCATGGTGATGGACAATTCATAATAATCAACCATTTATGATTTATCATAGGTGTTAATCAAAGTTTATTTATATATGCTAAAAAAATTTAGATACTATACGATGGCTACAATATTGCTTATGCTTTTCCAAGAAGTACCTAAATATTGAGTCTTATGAGACATTTTTGGTATTCCATAAAAAGTTTTAGGCTTAAAATATATACTTTAGTACCACAACAGTTACCTAAAATTAACTCCTATCTACCTAATTAGAGCATCCCCAGCAGGGCCTTTAAATTTCCCTCTATCGCTACAGTAACTGCTACAGTAACTGCTACAATGTAAACTCACCCTCACATGGACCAAGTTCCCTCCTATTGCATTTGAAAATTTTTGAAATAGAGGCTATTTTAGGGGGTGTGATGGGGATGCTCTTAGGATATACCAGTTTTGCTTCTAGTTATCTAGTTGGTTGGTAAATTTTACCAACTCTTCACATGGCCCTTAACTATTTTCATGTTTTTAGGGTGTCCTTTCTTGAAGTCTTATCTTCCCAGAATAAAAAAAGAGATATATGCTATGTATGATAATCTGTGAAAGGGGTGAACCCCGGTCAATTTCGCTCTAGATCCGCCCCTGAATCTACACATGTCTATTGCACCGCTGTACATTGGATCATTTCAGAACAACGATTGCATAGCAGATTTAAATTAAATACTACACTATGGACTTTGCGCGCCAACAAAAGCGATCATCTATAAGCTGCAAAATGGGGAAGCAAATATTACCTCTTCCATCCACCACTCATGTAGCCCACCTCATCGACCCTCTCCCGCTCCTTCTCCCTTTCCTTCTCTTTCTCCTTCTCCTTCTCCTTCAGCGCCTCCATAGCCGGCATATCGGCTGCAGCTGCAGGATCCTGCTCCCTCTCCCCTTCTGTCACCACTGCAGATGACACCTCCTCCTCCTCCTCCTCCTCACTGGCCTGAGCCTCCAACTCGGACTCCCCCACAGCCACTGCTACCGCGAGCGACACCTCCATTTCGGCCCTCCCCTCCACCTCCATCTCTGCCGGTGCTGATGACACCTCCACCTCCAGGGCAGCAGGCAGCACGTCCCTCTCCACCGAGGACGCCTCCTCCTCGACCTCTCCAGCCTCCGACTCCTCCTCCACGGCCTCCTGCGTGGACGGCATCCCTCCGGGCTCCACCATCATCTTCCCCCCCGCGCGGAAACGGCGGTGCTTCAACGGGTGCCTCACGCCGAGCCGCTTGTCGTGCCCCGGCCTCGGCGGTCGCGCCGCGCTCACCGTCGCCTCCGAAGCTACTGCCGTCACCGCCTCAGACGCCGCCGCCGCCGCCGCCGCCTCCTCCTCCTCCGATACTGCCGCCGATGCCGACGCCGGGTTAGGCGAGCTCTCCTGGTCCTTCACGGCGCCATCGTAAACCATCTAAATCGCGGCAAACCGAAAACCTAAGCAGCATCAGGCAGGGAGCTCAGATTCAAAGGTGGCTCGATTCGAATCCGAATCGGAATTCAGACGGGCGCGCGCGACCCCGAGCAATGGCAGCGGGGGGCTCACCTCTGGGATCCGATCGGGCGGGAGCGGCGGCCGAGGGAGGCGATCGGGCCGAGAAGGCGGCGGATCTAGAAGGTTCTAGCAGGCGGTGGGCGTGAGCTGGAAGAGAGGTGGAGTGATCAGAGGAGGCGGAGGAGGAGGAGGAGGGTGAGTGCTGTGTGCTGCTGCTGTGAGGGGTGAAGAGGAGAAGAGGAGGAGAAGCAGCACTGCGTTACGGTTCTCTTCTTCTAAATACTTTTCCTTTTTATTTATTTATCTGTTTGTTTATTTATTTCTTGCCTTTTTTTTTGGCTAGGTTGTGTACGTGGTTCGGGGCGCGAGACCACCTGGGGCTTGGGCGACAGGGGGAGCCAGGATAGCGTTTCAATGATCTGTGGGCCCGTATGCAGTCGGGGCCCAGTGGCAGTGATTTGAGGGGGTGTAGATCGTGGTGCGGTGGGGGTTTGACGGCGGCATGGTGGGGAGTTCGACAATTTGCGCGGGCTGGGCCAGGGGTGAGAAATTGTGGGCCAGGCTTTAAGGATGGGCTTATCTGTCAGTGGAATTTTGGGAGAGAACTGGTGGCCTGGCACCGACTTTGTGGGTTCACTTGTTTCGACGATTTTAAAAGGCGAAAGTATACAATTTCTCCAGATTTTTAAAACAAAGCACTGAACTACCCGTGCACAAATTGAATGTAAAAATAAAATGTTACTATTTTAAACGTCTTATGAAACATGTTTCAGTCCAGTGGCGGACCCAGAAATTTATCAAGCCCCGGGCTAAAATCTATCATACTAAAATATACATATAAATATTGAAAATTGTCTACACCAAGTAATAATTCAAAAAGGAACACGTAATTGATATGAGAGGTACCTCGATAAGTAGATAACCAATATATATCCATCTCAATGTAATTAAACTATAACAAATTGACTAAGCCTGGTAATAAGATGTCAATGTTCTTTTCATTCTCTTCCTCTATACCTAAATCGATGCAATTGAACTATAAATTAATAAATAAGTATATCATATTAAATAAACTATACAAAAATACAACTCACAAGAAGAAAAAAAATTAACAATAAATTAAACAAATATAAGTTTTAGTAGTTTAGAGCGTGATTTTTTGCCCGTAGCCGGTGACCTGATCAGCTAATAATGCCTTGATCAGGTGGTGAATCGGTGACCAATCTTTTTCATCGTCCACAGAAACAATGAGACAAGGAGGGCAGAGATTAACGAGCAGGTGCGGCGCTGCAGCCAGGGATTTTTATTTCGGCCGGAATTTCGTGAAATTTCTCAAATTTTGGTGATTTCGGTCCACAACGAAATTTTAAATCACCTCGCGAAATTTTTGAATTCAAGAAATTTTATAAAACTTGAGACTAACATATAAACAAGAAGCGACAATATCCTTATTTTGAGAACATATGATAGCTTAGTAAGTAGTGCAAACATGAGGGGAATAGTTTGAGTTGTTGGTTTGCTATTTTTCATAACTTCTTGTTTAAAATTCAAATTTTTTATTTTTATTTTGGCCGAAATTTCGTGAAATCCGGTTATTTCGATCGGCAACGAATTTTTTGGTGTTGCGAAATATAAATCCCAGGCTGCAGCACCCTTACGAACATGAAGAGATGAGTCACGAACATAACTAAAAAGATCATATCAATAGACGAAAAAACAATCCGTATTGCATGTAGGACATAAGGCATTAACCATTTTGGGCCAGCCAAACTCCTCCACACAAGTTTGCTTGCTCAACAGTTTGGTTGTCCTGTACGTTAAGCTAAACACATGGTCTGGACTGACATTAGCTACGTACTGGGGGTATTCCTAGTTCAAATCTCAAGTCCCGGGCTAGAGCCCACCTAGCCACTAGCCTGGATCCGCCCTGTGTTTCACCAGTTAGATCGAATCCATGAAAGCAATGTTTATTCAAATATGTTTAAACTTCTAGAAGCAGATGTGTTGGTGATTGATAAACGGCCCATCCTGTGTCGGTCCTAGGGCCAATTCCGTACCAGCCCATCGCACAAAGCGGAGGTCCAAGCCGCCTCCGTAGTACTAACGAAAGCGCCTAACTCGCAATCTGCCGGGCTTGACCAAGTCAAGCCCTGCGGCACCATGTACCCCCCGGGCTATCCTTAGCCCAGGAGAAGGTCCCTCGGGTGATTCGCCTACCCGCGGGTAAGTGGCGACAACTACCGCGTCCCACCATACTTTCTCCGGCCTTGGCCGAACGAGCAAGCGTCTCCCAGAACCTACTGACTGAGGAAGAACACGTGGGCCGCCCGTCTTGTCATTTGCCCTCTTTGACAGGCAGCAGATGGTTGTTACGCTACGCGACGCCCCCAACGGGTGGCGCGGGGCTGGCTCGGTCCAGTCAAGGCTATATCGGGAATAAAGGGAAAGTGCATTCTCCCTAAAGAAGTTTTCTCCCCTGAATCGGCATGTTAAGACAAGCACGTGTCCAGTACTAACCCGACCAGCTTCTCCCTGCAGGCTCGAGACCAGACAAAACCCTAGAACGAGACAATAGCCTCTCCACTAAAGCAAAGACCGGCGCGGGCCCCACCGCATCAGCTTCGGGCGGCCCACCGGGCCTATAAAAGGAGGATTTCTGGACATTCGAAAGGACCCCCCGATCTGATTCTATCTGACTCAAGCCCAAGCAACACCCGCATCCGAAGCTTCCTTAGCAAGTAGTTCTAGTCCTTAGTCACCACCATTGTAAACTCGGGATCGGTGCCTCCAAGCCCAGTCTCGGCACCTCTGTACTGATTTCCACCTTATAATCAACAAGACTGGAGTAGAGCTATTGCCCGGCAGTGGGGGCTCGAATCAGGGTAAACCACTTGTGTCTTCACGGTTTGTATTGTTTTGTCTCTTCTTCCCTCTTGTCTGAAGGATCATGCGGATCATCAAGTCGCACTGTGCCCTTGTCCGGAAGACAGTATGACCTTAGCTCCCGCAGCCAGCGCCGCCAGCTTGAGAAGGGTGGTCGTTGGGCCTCACATCAACTACAAACTCGTCTGCCGGTCCGTGGACCCGCTGCTCTTCAGGAGCGCGATTCCCAGACACCGACAAGATGTTTACCGCCTTATTTGTTTCGGCTTAAATTAAATTAAAATTTGTTGTTTTTCTCTCATCGAAATGATGTAATACTTTATAGTCATTTTTGTGGGGTTATAAATAGTTCTTCCTATAGTTCGTAAATAATTTTTTCTAATTTTTTTTAACTCTTTAGAATATTTTTCGAGGGTCGCAACTTTTTCGGAGTAAAGTTTTCAGCAACTTTCAACTCAAACAAATAAGGCCTCTGGATGGGATATGTTAAACATATTTTCCATTTGGATGGAATATGTTTTAGAGAGAAAGATGTTTAAACTCATTTGAATAAATGTTCCACGGAACTAAACGGAATATTTTCTGGTATATTTAATAATGATGTTATTATAGCCCATTGCGTTACCATCATTTCATTGCCCAACAACAATCTGACTTCCTCCAAGACCAATATCTGGTCTAAGGCTTAGGTCTTCTACATCCATGCGCCCAACTAGAGGCACAAACAAGGTCTTGACCCCAAGTCAACTCAAAAGACTAGTCTTATGTGTAAAGATGCTCTTCACCTTTTAAGTTGTGCTCTTCTATCACCAACATTCGATGTGAGACTATACCCAATAGATGTAAAAAAAATCTAGCCAAATTCAATAGTGTTTTTGTCGGGGATTAAATTACGGCCCATTGCCATGGCCCACTCCCTGACGGCCCGATCAAACAGCCTACCAGGGCCTAGCTCCCTAGAAGGTTCTATCTGGCCCATATGCATCCTGCCGAACAGCTTCCTGACTGGCACGGTGCGTAACGGCCTAGGATTCGTGTTTGAGTCCGTCTCGAACAAGAGTTCTGCACGGCTACGTGAAGACCCGGACGTGGTTTCCCGGATTGGAATAGGAGTCGTGATCCCCAAGAATTGGAGTATATCTTATCTACCACGGGATATATTTGGCATGTATCGAGTTTGTTACGAACTCGTGGTCAGCCCGGCCCGATTATCCCCCGGTAGGTCGGTTGTTCAACACTATATAAACAGGGCATCTACGGCGTGTAGAGGGCACTAGATCTTACGCCAGAAGATCAAGACTTAGCAGATCATCGCATATTGCTTTCTTGTACACCATAAACTCGCCGAGACTTGTTCGTCTCGCCGAGCCACCTCTTGTAATCTCCTCTGATATATAAGAAAGGCTGGACGTAGGGCTATTATCTCTCCGAGAGGCTGAACCAGATAAAAACCCTATCTCCTGCTCGTTCTTTGTTCGCATTGTTTGGCGTGTCTCCTATCTCAATCTTCAAGAACCTTAGCGACTTGAGATCGTTATCTCAACTGTCGACAGTTGGCGCCCACCGTGGGGCTCGAACCCACGACCACAAGGTTAAGAGCCTTGTGAGCATGTCGAACTCTATCAACGACCAGGAGATTCTCCCTGAGGACTACGACTCAGAAGGGCAGGATGTCTCTTCCCCTGCCAGATCGGATCGATCCCTTCGATCTTGATCGCCCTCCAGATCTGGTTCCTTCATTGCTTGAAATTTGGATCACTTGCCGGGGACTCTTTGCCCGGCGCGTCTGTCCCCGCGACGAGCTCCGTGCTCGGGTTGGATCTCCTCGCGCGGCGACTCTTCGCCGGGCGCATGTCTGATCCCGTGACGAGCTCCGTGCTCGGTTTGGATCTCCTCGCCGCGGGCGACTCTTCGCCGGCGCATGTCTGATCCCGTGACGAGCTCCGTGCTCGGGATCGATCTCTCGCGGCAGCGACTCTTCGCCCATAGCGCAAGTCTGGTCCCGCGACGAGCTCCGTGCTCGGCCGGATCTCTTCGCGCCGGGCGACTCTTCGCCAGGCGCACGTCTGGTGCTCGGGCCGGATCTCTTCGCTCGGGCGGCTCTTCGCCCGGCGCGCGTCGATCCCGCGACGAGCTCGTGCTTTCGGGATCGGATCAAAACTCCTTCCGGATCCCGGCCGTTTCACTGGCGATGGATGACGGAGAGAGCCGACTAGCACTTAGAACGTCGGCGAGCTCCGTGAGTTCTTTGTGTAGGTCTTTCGTTTTCTTAGCTCCGCGCTTTTTCTCAAACTTCGCGCCTTAGTTCGTCCAAGTCTCTCGTGCTGTTATGTAAAGTTCACTCCATTGAGCGGTGAATGCTCGCGGCCCCCTGCGGCCCTTCTCACCGTTGTCTTCTCAGACTACTCTTTCTCTCTGGTAACACTTGATGGCTGCCCGGTCTTGCGAACTCTTGGCTCCGCAATCTTTAGGGTTTTCCCTGCCCGTATCTAGCTTCAACAAGTTCCTAAACTCAGAGTTGCGTAACACGGCATCCAGCCTCGCGGCTAAGTCAACTCTCGTAAGCCCTCCGCGGCAGAGGCACTTACCGCTCACGGCACAACCACTTGGCAAAGCCTGCTCTCGTAAGCCCTCTGCGGCAGAGGCACTTTCCTTGTTCGGTTATCTACGGAATCGCCTAACTTACGTTAACGAGCAGTTCCTGGAACGAGTCGATCAGGATACGGATGTCGCTCTAACTCTCTACGCACGTGCTTGAAGTCACAAGTTCAGGTCTTCATGCATCGTCCGTCTGCGGAGCTAGGCGTCGCTCTTTCTCTTGTGCACTGTTCGAGTTCGCAAACTTCGAGTCCTCGGCAGTACTGCACAGGGCTAGGAGTTAGGCTAAGCGTTCTACCGCTTTTTCTTAAAACTTTCTAGCTACTGTCGCCTTGTTCTTGGTTTCTGTTCGTCCTTGTCTTTTCTTTGCTTATTTTTGCGAGAAAAAATTGCTTTCGTCGAACTCTTGCTCGATTCAAGCGCTTTTCGGCGGTCTTGAGTACGCACGGCCGGCTCCTTGGAGGATTGCCTCTCCTCGGTCGGTTGGGACTTAAGCTGAATTTCGGCAACCCGACGCGTTTCGCTTTTCCAGTTCCTTTCCTTAGCGTTGGTTTTCAAAACCTCGTTGGTCTTCGCTCGATGGCGCTCCCAGCGTCTGAGCATGTCTTTTATCTGGTGACGACCTATATGGCTCGGTTAACGGCGGTGCACCACCGAGGGAGTTTACGCCACCGTAGCCGATTCTCGCCATGGCGGCATGCCCACCGTGGCCGATTCTCATCGCAACGGCACTCTGGCGCCGGTTCCGCACTCCGCCGAGGCGACACCAACGCCGCACGGGTCCATGCACGATAAGATTTCGCCTCGCCGTCTTGCTGCGGCTAAGGTCCCGATCGCCTTCCCCGATTGGCGGTCTTAGCCACAATGGGGCTGCACTTGCCGCGCCACGTCTTTTTATCCATGCTCGTCCTTCACAGCACGGTGTCCGGAGCAATGCACCACCAACGGAGTCCCGCCCACCGTAAGCCGATTCTCATCGCATAGCGGGCACTCCTTGCGTCGGTTCGCGTTCGCCGAGGTGACACTAACGCTATCGGGGGCGTGCGAAAAAATTATGTCTTGCGGGTAGGTCGTCTTTTGCGTGTTTTCCAAAACTTCGCTTTGCTCTTCTTAGAGCCTTTTCTTGCTCTCTTTTCCCTTGTTGGCTCGTTTCTTGTTTGTCTTCGCATGGAATACAGAGCGGGAGCGTCGGACTCGTGATGGTCGCGGTGAGGTTCCGAGCTTCCCCACCAAAGCCGATGTCGCATCCTCTCTTCCTAGGTTTGCTCGCGCATGCCCGGGGACCGATTCACTTCACCGCGTATGATTTCGCCTTTGCCCGCAGATCGACCTTCACGGTTCGGCTAAGTCAAGGCAATTCGCCACCAACGGAGTCCTCGCCCCACCGTGGCGATTCTCGCCGCAACGGGCATGCCCATCGTAAGCCGATTCTCATCGCGGCGGGCACTCAAGCGTCGGTTACGCACTTGCCAAACGACGCTATCACTCGCCGCAAGGAATACGTCATGGGTAAAGCGTTGATTTCACACGCGTTCTCTTGCGGCTCGACCGCATCGGGTTGTGATTCACCTCGCCGGCGGTTCTTCGCCCGAGCGCGCATCCGGTCCCCGCAACGAGCTCCGTGCTCGGTGGATCACCTCGCCGGCGACTCTTCGCCCGGCGCGCTGGCTCCTACCGAATGCGTCTTCGCTGGTCGCACTTTCGGTTCCTTTAACGAGCTCCGTGCTCGGGACTAGATCTCCTTACTGGTTCCTTTGGCGAGCTCTATGCTCGGGATGATCACCTTCCCTCGTATGCATTATGCGCTCTTGGCACACGATCTACGTGCGGGGGCACATCACCTTCGCTCCCGAGGGCAACATTCGCCGAGGCGCAATCTTTATTTTCTCGGGCAAGCTCTAACCCGAGAGGTGGTTCCCCTATCTTTCCTAGGCATCTGAATGCTCGGATGCAAGAAGACGAGTCCGTCTCGCGACTTGCTATGTTCATTCTCCGGAAGATCGATCTTCACCGGATGCGGTGGTATGCTCTTCACTACTAAGAATCCAATCCTCCTTGATGACGTTCACCTCAAGGAGATGATTCACCTCACTTCTTCCGATTTACGTATCGAGGGTTTGGGTACTGCTCGGACGGATGTCGTTCCTGATTCGATGCAACGAGTTGCTCGACACCGGCGGAGTTTGTTCGGTCCCGAACAAGTATTGTTCGTTGAACCATAACACGTTCGATGCTTTGTTGCTGCGTCTTTGTAGCAGGAAAAATACCCTCTTCGTGACTTAGAGTCTCAAGAGGAAGACCCCACTCTAATGAGTCCTTTCACTTGAGTCTCGGGGCTAGTAGCCGGGATTAAATTACGGCCCATTGCCATGGCCCACTCTCGGCGGCCCGATCAAGCGACCTACCGGGGCCTAGCTCCTGGAAGGTTCTATCAGCCCATATGCATCTGCCGAACGACTTCTGGCCCGCACGGTGCGTAACGACCTAGGATTCGTGTTTGAGTCCGTCTCGAACAAGAGTTACGCGACGGCTACGTGAAGACCCGGACGTGGTTTCCCGGATTGGAATAGGAGTCGTGATCTCCAAGAATTGGAGTATACCTTATCTACCACGGGATATATTTGGCATGTCCGAGTTTTATTCTGAACTCGTGGTCGGCCCGACCCGATTATCCCCGTGGGTCGGTTGTTCAACACTATATAAACAGGCCTCTACGGCGTGTAGAGGCACTAGATCTTCGCCAAGATCAAGACTTAGCAGATCATCGCATATTGCTTTCTTGTACACCATAACCTCGCCGAGACTTGTTCGTCTCGCCGAGCCACCTCTTGTAATCTCCTCTGATATATAAGAAAGGCTGGACGTAGGGCTATTATCTCTCCCGAGAGGCCTGAACCAGGATAAAAACCCCTGTCTCCTGTTCGTTGCTGTTCGCATTGTTTGGCGTGTCTCCTATCTCAATCTTCAAGAACCTTAGCGACTTGAGATCGTTATCTCAACCGTCGACAGTTTTCTTCGTCATGTCTACACTGAAAGGGGATCCTATGGCCTAGAAGGGGGTTGAATAGACAATTTTAAGCTTTTCGGTTATTTGTTAATTAAGCATCAAATTAATAGTGACCCAATCCTAGTTTCAAATGTCACGCAAGCGGAAGCGATAAATAAGTTACTACGCAACTAAGACATGTCATCACGATTCATCACAAGCAAAGCAACAGAAGTAAGTGCGGAAAGTAAATAAGAGAGAGCGACACGAAATTTGTTTCACCGAAGTTCGGAGCCGCAACTCCTACTCTCCGTTGAAGCTACCCCTTGCGCACAAGGACCGGCTCGCTCTCGAGCCTAACGCCTTACTTACTCCCCGGTAGTCGTTCCGCCGCTCCGACGAGGTGGACTCCGTCACCCGTACACCGACTCGAGAGTAGCCACACACCAAGGCCGACTCCCAAGCCCACGCCTCCACGAAGGATGCCGTCTTCAAAAGTAACAAGTCCGAAACGCCCCGATCATACCGGATCGAAGGACTTCAATGAAGCTCGGTGTTGGGGTTTAGTGATTTGTGGCTTTGGATGATTTGTGAGTGGAGGAATGGCTCTAGATCACCTAATTGATGAGCAATAAGTGTGGTAGGTGTAGAGAGCAGCAAAACCTCAAAGAAGCCAGCCACTAGGCAAGTATATATAGCCCCTAGAGCAAACTAACCGTTGTCCCCCGGAAAGGGCAAAAAGACTAGCCGTTAGCCTCTACCGGACGCCGTCCGACGGGCACCGGACGCCGTCCGACAGAGGCTACTGCTCACAGAAAAAGAACTTATCGGACGCCGTCCGGTCCCTATCGGACACCATCCGACAGAAAGCAATGCACACGAGTTGAGTTTATCGGACACTAGCAGCCTGCTCCCAGACGCCGTCCGACTGCGAAAAAGACACGGATTTTAACCTTATCGGACGCCGTCCGGTAACGACCGGACGCCGTCCGACAGAGAGCACTGTTTCTGGTTTTGATGGTCGGACGCCGTCCGGCTGTTCCCAGACGCCGTCCGACAGAGAGTATTTTTCTGATAAAAGGCTTGAGTGTGTGTGGGAGAGTTTGGGGGGTTTCTTTCCCTCTAGAAATCTCACAATAAAGTATTTGGGTATTTTTTAGAAGTGGTGGACTACTGAAACCGATTTTCGAGAGGTCGCAAAGATCCGACATAGTCCGAGTGATTCAAACCCCTTTTGAAATCCGACAAAGACAAAAATTAAAACCTAACGACTCCTAATCCATACGTGACCTTATCTCTCGTCCGGTCACGCACTTAGAATCTTGGAGCAGCTCACAATTATGTCGACGCTTCAAATTAGTGTTTTACAAGACGCCGAGTCTTTGCCAGGGTTCCGAGAAATCCAAAAACCCCATAGCACTTAATATTAATTAATTTTGACATCAATGCCACTAATAAAAAATTAGGGCTCAACGATGCTCACAGTCATGTCTACACCAACATAGAGCTTGGACTATCAATGCACCACGTAGCTTGGGCTTGCTGACGATGACGATCTTCTTACTGCCACCCTGGAGCGTCCATTGCAACAATATGCATGGTGAATCACCAAGATCGAGAAATTGGTGGTGTAGATATGAGCAACCGATAAATGGCGAGTGGTGATGCTTCGTGTTGAAAATTGGAATCAATGTTGGGACAAATCAAACTAGGAGACGCTCCTCGCTGTTGTGCGCTCATAACTGGCAGGGCTAGTCCTAGATGGCGTGACGCGAGGTCACAATCGCACGACGAGGCATGGCAGTGTGAGCTAAGATCACCAGCAAGAAGGGAGGCGACGAAGAGCATGACATTGAGGCCAAGGTAGTCAAGCCAAAATTCGTGCCGAGCTCAATAGATGCCTCGTGGAGGTTTAGGAACCGTTTATAATGGTGTCTAAAAAGACAAATAATATTGGAGAGGAGGTGGGATTTAAATCCAGGACCTCATGATTCACACCTTATCCAGCTAGCCAACCCACCCACGCGTGATATCTAATGAGATAGGGGAAGCTTTCCTTTTATCTATTCGAAAAAGGACCCTCTAGAATCGGTTGGGGCTATTAAACCGCTTATAAAGGCCAGCATCCTAAGCGGTTTGTGTGCCCAACCGCTTCTAGAGCTATAGCAGCGGTTGGGGACATGAACCGCTTAGGATTCTTGATCTTTAGAAGGGGTTCGTGTCCCCAACCGCTTATAGAGGTTCACTCCTGGCTTAGGCTGGTTTGGGGTTATTAAACCGTTCGTAAAAGTTCGCTCCTTTTTTTTTTCAACCGCTTAGGAATGTCAGTTCCCAAGTAGTGACCCGAGTTGGTTTGAAAAAATCATTTCATTTCCAAGTTAGGTTCCCATAAACATGTCTATCTGAGGATGGTGCAGAGTGCAAAGTATTGACCGCCCATTCAGCAAAGTATTGACCGCCCATTCAGCCAAAGGAAGGAACCAAGTGTCTAGGTTGCCATCTCTTCTGCGGGAGAAATATTACAATGTTTCATGTTGATGTATTTTTATTTTTTTTGTGCTTGATATCAAGCATATGAAGTCTGACTCTTAGAAAATGTTGTTTTTGTTATGTTATTTTCTTAAATGAATGAATCTTATCTTAGCTCAAAGAAAGGAGCTCCTGTACTAGGTAGCTAGGGTGACCAGTTGACAGGTAGAGTTCCGTTGCTATATATAATCATGCCTGCCATGAACTCGTTTGTTGTTCTCATAAAAGGTTGGACGCTGCAGTGCAAAAATCTTCGCTTTCCCTGAAGCGAAAGCGGAAAACCGTGGCAGTAACTACTCTGGTAATCGATAACGTCCTCGTGCTCACTCCTCTTGGAGGTTCCCTTCCCTCCCATTCCCATGGCGACTCCCACCGCCTCCCCCCTCCTCCTCCCCTCCCCTCTCCCTCTTCCTCTCTCCCTCCCGTTGCCCCGCTCCCCACCACCCCGCGCCCCCGCGACACACCAGCGCCTTCTCCTGCAGCCCCCGCGCGCCGGCCGCCCGCGCCTCCGGGAGGCGCCACCGGCTCCTTCGCCGGTGGAGGAAGCCGCCGAGGAGGAGGACGACACCCCTCCCCTCAGGCTCCTCGAGCCGCCGCAGGAGGAAGACCCCTTCCCGCCCGAGGTGCCTACCCCGGCATTGCGATTGCGGCTGCACCTCTGTTTCAGCAGCTATGTTCGCTCACGCTTTGGGAATTGGGATTATGCTTTGTTTGCGCAGATGGAGCCGGCCGACCCCGATTTCTACCGGATAGGATACGCTCGGATGATGCGTGCATACGGGGTCGAGTTCTTGGAAGGCCCCGATGGGATGGGAGTCTACGCTTCCCGGGACGTCCAGCCACAACGCAGAGCAAGAGTGGGCAGCCATTTCTTTAATTCTTGTCACACCACTTGTCAGGGCTTAATCAAGTATTGGCCGTTACTCTTAGCTTCTGTGTGTAAATAATTATGTGTAGTGGATGCAGCAACGATGGTTGAATATTGTGGTGGTACTCACTATCCCGGAGGTTTCATAGTGATACGCCTACTTACCAATGAGCAATGAAGTCGATTGATAATGCTGCATTTCTGCTGAATGCTATCTATATTGTTATTTATGGAATAAAGATGCAGCTTGGCCTTCATGTTTGAACAATGCATTAAGTTTATCTACGCAATCATGTATAATTTCGTTGACTGATCTATTATTCATTTTTATTCTATTAGGTGATTATGGAGATTCCATTGGAGCTGATGCTGACTATAACTCAAAAACATCCTTGGATGTTTTTTCCTGACATTATTCCGCTAGGCCATCCTATATTTGACATTATTGAGTCAACAGATCCCGAGGTAAAGGGATGAAACATTGTGCCCTGAATGAAACCAAAACATTAATCTTGTCCCTGATTTCTTTTAGATTTAGGGTTGTCATACTACTCAGTTTATTCACTAGTTTTGGGGGCACTTGCATTAAATAAATTTATTTCTTTGGTTACAAAAAACACTACGGAACAAGTTTGGAGCTTTCTAATACCAATGTGTTAAAGTTGTGGTTGTACATGCAATTCCAGTGTTCCTGAAGTGTTTTAGTTTCACCACAGCTGTTATTGGTTGAAGAACAGTGTGTAACTGAGACTTAAGAGCAATTTGATTGCACGTTTTATCTATATGCCTTTGAAAATCACTGCTACTATTAAATTGAAAAAAAAAGAATGGCATTCAGCACTTGATTCTTGTTTTCTTCATTCGCCAACTGTCAAAGCTTAAATAATGATGCAGCCTCACTCGAAGATAGTATAACCTGTATTCCTTTTGCAGACAGACTGGGATCTAAGGTTAGCATGTCTTCTTCTCTATGGCTTTGATGTGGAAGGTAATTTTTGGCAGTTATACGGTGATTTTTTGCCTAGTGCTGATGAATGCACTAGCTTGCTTCTGGCACCAAAGGTATTCAAGAGCTAAATAAAATGCAACCCCTGCGTTGCCTTTCTGTTGAGATGCAAACTTCACTAGCCTGATTCTACAGTTTGAATGAATTTGCCTGCCCGTCTTTCCAGGAGGATCTGATGGAACTGGAAGACCAAGATCTTGCCTCAAAAATGTTAAAACACCAGAAGCGAGCAATTGATTTTTGGCAAAAACATTGGGTACACTTTTGTACTGTTTTGTTAACTTGTTGGCTTGGGCACCACCTCTAATACTAGCTTGATGGGTAATGTCCAGCACAAAGCACTACCTCTAAAGCTGAAGCGCCTTGCCCGTGACCACGAGAGATTTCTCTGGGCATTAAGTATTGTTCAGTCTCGCTCTGTTAACCTGAAATTGAGAATGGGGGCCTTCATCCAAGATGCAAATGTCTTGGCTCCCTATGCTGGTACTTTTTTTTTTTTGTTTATCCGTCTTTCTCCTTGTACTCGTTTTTAGTTTGTTTTAGGTGTTAAATACTAAAACCAACAATAAATTCTTAGCATGTGATCCCGGGAGATGATAATCACAAGATTATGGCCATACTACGAACTTTCAGTGGTCTCATATCTTTTTTTAAAAAATAATTGTTCATATTATATTGTTTTAGCATATAACCTGGTTTTCACACCGAATATGTCTGTATTTGAAATCTATATATCGTTTTGACTTCTTACTGCTAGCACATTTGAATCTTCATGTTTTAATATTGAGGCTCAATGTTGACTTGCGATCCGCCTTTTCTGCCCAGATATGTTGAATCACTCACCTGATGCTAACTGTTTCCTACATTGGCGCTTCAAAGATCGTATGCTTGAAGTTATGATCAAGGCTGGGCATGCTGTTAAAAAAGGGGACGAGGTACTGTCTAGAGCTTAGACGACTCAACTTCTTTTGAGCAAAGGGTGCCTTGTTTAGCTCATAGCTAATGAAAGTCTGAAACCAAATTTGCTTTTTGGATAAATTTATTTTATTGTTTATATCGCACAAGCTGCATGTACCTTGGTTGCAGACCTCTTATGTTTTTCTTATCTAGAGGTACAAATAACTAGTCGTGCAGTTGAAAAATATAGTGGAAAGGTTGCTTGCTGGTAGACCCTTTCTCACTCTCTGGTTTTATAATGTTGTGCTAGCTAACTAGCCTTTGATTTTTATAATTCTTTAGTAGCTAACCAATATTAGAAATTTAGACCATTCTGTTCACACCAAATCTGAATTGAAGTTGAACCTATGATCCTCCCACCACCTAATATCGCCACAGAAATCTTCTTCACATGTCCCTGTTCTATTAGACTCAGCTAAATTCTAATACTCTTGCAATATCCTTCTTTCAAAAATTTGAAAGCATTTTCTTATTGCCTTATTTGGACCATGTTTAGATGACAATTGATTATATGAGTGGAGTGAACAGTGCGCTTATGGAAAGATATGGCTTCTCATCACCAACGGTATGGCCATGCATCTGAGTTAAATTCTTTTTCTCTCTCTTGTAAGTGTACTTAGTAGTGAAGTTCTCACCAACCTGTCAGGAGACTCAGCACTAAGGAATATTTTCTGTTAAAAGAATATTTCAGAGATTAAAATCCTGCTTACATGAAAGAAGTGTACCGCTGAAGCATGCCGTGCCGCTGTTGCTAGGCATATAACTATTTGTGACCCATTTTTTGAGCTCATATTGCCTGTGTGTGCACAATAAATTCTGCAGAATCCTTGGGAGCTTGTAAACTTTTCGAACCTCGCCAAGATTCATCTGGACTCCTTCTTATCTGTCTTCAATATTGCTGGCTTGCATGATGAGTTCTACCACAACTGTAGGAACCATTGATGCCCTTGTGAATCATTCTGCAAAGAATATGGCTTGATCACAGCCTCTTGATTGAGATTATCCTATGTGTGTTTGCTTGCAGCCGCATTGAGCTCAGGAGAAACTAACTTTGTGGATGGTGGAGTCGTGGCAGCAGCAAGAACTTTGCCGACATGGTCAGATGGTGATGTTCCTGCCATACCGAGCGTGGAAAGAAAATCTGCCCAGGCGTTGCAAGAGGAATGCCGCAAGATGTTGGAGGCTTATTCGACCACTATTCAACAAGACGAGCAGATTTTAGGTAACAAGCTCTCTGACTCTTAGTATTTATTTAGCAAATTTTCCCTGTGCTTCTTGCAAATGCCTGCAGCTAAAATTGAATTTCAATGCATGCCCCAGACTCTGATGCACCTGTTAGGAAAACACGCGAGATTGCAATCAAGTATGTGATGTTTCAAGTACCTAACTTGTGATGGCACTGCCCCCATGAATTTTCTCCTTCTTGGGCCAGCATGTGGATGAGCAAACATCTAGTAACATTTTTTTTTTCAGCCAAGGTTGTTAACAGTGCCCCCTTTTTTTGTGCTGCTGAATGTGCAGGTATCGGCTCCACCGGAAGCTGCTCCTAGAGAAAATCATAGATTCATTGCAGATGTACCAGGATAGGATTTTGTTTTAGTTCTGTAGGCACTTGTGCATATATATGAGTTGTAGTGCTAGTTAGCTTAGGCGTTTTGAGGCTGAGGAAGGGCAGAGCAGTGGCCTTTTGATGACTCTCCTGGAGGGCTGCCTTGGGCCCATTTTCTGAAAATATGAGTTTCGAAGAAGCTGGTTCTGTTGGTTTGAAATGTTGAAGGGTTTTGAGAATATGGCTGCGAGATTGAGATTTGGAGAAACGGGTTCAAGATGTCAAAAACAAAAAACTATTTCGCTTTTGGAAACGGGCAGCGCAGGAAGGTATAGCGTCACCTTGCCATACATGTCGGTGCTATGCCTTTCTTTCCAACCTACGAGTGCTTCCCAAAGCCCTTTTTTTTCTTCTTCCTCTTCGTCTTTCTTTCTTAGGCATGTTCTTTTCAGCTTAGCAGTTTAACAGTTTTTTTTAATCTGTTTCTCGATCTTAGTTAGGCCTGTTCTTTTCAGCTTAGTAGTTTAACGGTTTCACAATTTAACAACTTATCTACGTTTAAAATATATATGCTTTGAGTTTTTCTTTAATCTGTTTCTCGATCTTAGGTCTGTTCTTTTCAGCTTAGTAGTTTAACGGCTTCACAATTTAACAACTTATCTACGTTTTGAAAATATATATGCTCTAAGTTTTTTTAATCTGTTTCTCTATGCGGCAAAAAGGCCACCATGGGGAGTTGAACCTAGCACCTTTTAGTTCCAAAGTGCCTACCACCATTAGTTCCAAAGTGCCTACCACCACACCTGCTAACCAATGGAACTAATTTCTTTTATGATGACTATGCCATATTATATTATAATATACGTATTTAAGAACACAAAATAAAAATAATAATAATCGTGCCGTGCTTGTGCTGACCCACGGGCTCAGGCTTTGGCCTAGGCATGACATGACTGGACGGGCCGTGCCGGCCTAGGCCTGATCTGTATCATGTTGTGCCATGCTTCGGGCTGGGCCAAAATGTCGTGTCTTGTGCCAGCCCATTCCACCATCCAGCCCATTCCACCATCTATATAAATATAGTAATCATTGGCCTTTCCTTTTCGGTGCTATCGTTGACATGAGTGGGGTCCACCAGCAGGCGCCATGGAAAAGGGATATTTTTATGTCACCGGACGAAGCCAAAGCTTGTGGACTTGTCGATATTGTAGGAGATGAAATGATTAACGACCGGCACTGACTCGTATGGGCCGGTTTGATAACAGAATCGATCGAGGAAGTATCCTAAATCGTATGTTCAAATTGAAGAGGAAGTGTCCTAAAATCATCGCATTGCGTATCTGAAGAAAAGAATGATCCATGCTGTTTTAGGGCTTGTTCTTTTCAGCGTATCGTCGCGTTGGCGTATTACTGTAGCAAATTTGAGAGCTCTCAAAAAGAGACCTAAAGATTATAAAAAGTTAATTAAAAAATAGTTTTATAATCTTTGGAAGGAATATTAAAAACCATGAAAAAATCGTTACAAATTATCACAACATATAGGCTGTATAAAAAAAAAGAGTAAATCATATACATATTTATTTGTATTTGTCTGCGTATTTGGCTCGAAAAGGCTGAGAAATCACCAAAATGTCACTAAAGTGAAGAAAAAACGAATTGGATGTTGGGGAGGAATTAGATGTCAATTTAATATCTTTTGGAAACTAGGGTACGAATTAGGTGTCATATAAGAAAATTTCCCGTATATATATGTGTAGGCGCAAGCGCAAAGCCGGCGGGGCAAACAAACAAATCGATTCGATTCGATTCGATTCGCATGGAGATGGAGATGGAGATGGCCGCCGACCGCATCAGCGGCCTCCCCGACGAGCTCCTCCACCGCATCCTCGTGGAGCTCCCCTCGGCAGCCGACGCCGCGCGCACCAGCTTGCTGTCCCGCCGCTGGCGCCGCGTCTGGGCGCACCTCCCGGCGCTCTCCTTCCACGGTCCGCCGGACGCCCCGGTCCTCGACGCCGTGGACGCGGCGCTATCCGCCTACTCCGCCCCCTGGCTCAGCCGCCTCTCGATCTCCGTCGACAGGAGGACGCCCGGCGTCCCCGCCGCGCGCGCCGCCGCGTGGCTGCGCTTCGCCGCGCGGCGCCTCGCCGGCAGGCTCCACCTCTGCCTGTCCCTCGAGGGGCTGCTCGAGGCGGACGAGCTCGACCTGCCGGTCTGCGAGAGGGTGACCGCCATGGTCATCTACATGCCCAGGACACACGACGATTTAAGGTTCTGCCCGCAAGACCCCTTGCTCCGGCTGCCCCGCGCCGGCGCCGGCGTGTTCGCGGCGCTGCGCGTCCTGGTGATATTCCACGCCAGGCTCGCCGGCGAGGAGCTAGGGCGCGTGGTGTCCGAGCAATCGCCGTGCCTGGAAAAGCTCGAGCTTAACTGCGTGGATCTCGGGCATGGCCATGACCTCTGCATTCGCTCCAGCTCGCTCCGACGGCTCGTGCTGTGGAGTCCCCAGCATAGGATGGGCCGGTTCGTCGTGGCCGCCTCGCCGAGTCTCTCCTACCTGGAGCTGAGTCATGTCCGCGCCGCCTCTGCCTCCATTGCCGCTCCGGCCCTGTCCGAGCTGATCTGGCATTGCCATTGCTCCACCTGGGACGACCCCGGTGACATTCACATCACCAAGCCCGATCACCATCTTGGTAGACTGCAGACGTATTTCAATTGCGACGGCTCTAATAAGGCCGTGTTCCAATCGTTTGATATGGTCGACGAGCTTTGCACTACAGGAAACGTGATTTCTGTGGGCGGCCAAAAATTCAATGTGGGCGGCAAAAAAGACCTGACGACATTGCGAAATCTATGTCGGCGGCCTAAGGTATACCGCCGACATAGGTCCCCCTCCCCTTCCCCCAAATCGCACCCGATGCAAATTTAAATTTTCCTACCTCGCGCCTACACACCCTATGTGGGCGGCACTATAAATACCGTCGACATAAACAATTCTGCGTGACCCTCTTCATTAGACCTAACGGCAACGAAGCGAGAAGGACCCACAAGGCGGTGGAAGTCTATGACATGTGGGACCACACAGTGTTGGCAAGAAAGCATCTGGAGCATCAGTGTCGGCGGCCTTGTCAATACCGCCGAGATAGCTCAGTAAAAAAACAACAAGGGACCCACATGGAAGAGGAGGCACGTCAATGCCATGCGGGCCCAGATTAAATGGCCGGGTGAGAGCCATCTATGTCGTGGCAACCCTATGCCGCCCACATAGACTATTAAAAATAACAGGGGGCGAGGCGTGGCTCGAACCCGCGCCGCAGGGAGCCCGCGCCTCGCCACGCGCTGTTAACCAAGTGAGACGAACGTTTTATTCAACATACAGGGGCATTTAACATACCTGGACGCGGAGCAATATCTTCCATGGCGTCCAGACTGGTTGGACATGGAGCCAAGGGGTTGGAGGTACCTTTGCTTTACTTGGAAGACGCCTGAGTGGATCGCCATGTCCAAGAGAAACAGGGAAAACAGAGAAGTCGGGGCTGAAATGTGCACCACCTACATGGGCGGCCTCGGCATCGGTCACGTGGCACGAGACTTGGTGAGCACATTCATCTTTTCTATCTATAATTTACTAGATTTGAAAATATTTAATATGCAACTATTTGATTTCACACAGGAGGCTGCTTCCGGGGTTGAGCCCTCAGGATTCGCCGTGTGGAGGGTTGCACACACTCCACGTGTGCTACCGGACGGGAGACAACCACCGATGCCGCCAGCTGCCCAGGAGAAGGATGTAAGTAACCGCTCTTTTAGCTTATTTACACCTACTCGGCGTTTCTAACTATTCGCATCATCTCATTTGTTCGCGGGGCGCATATGTTGCGGCCATGCGGGGAAAGCACGGTGAGGAGTGTGACCCCGTCAACACGCCAGCCGACCCTGTGCTTCTCTACGACGAGTTTGGTGGGAGGGCTCACGGCAAGTATGGAATGATGAATTCGTCGTCGATCCCATCACAGCGTCACCGAGGCGAACACGTCGGCAATGAGGGCTGCCGCCGCCACCAGTTGAAGCCGAGCCAAGCTAATCGAGGAATTGACACAAAAAGGGCAGGAGGCGGATCGAGCAGCGCAGGAAAGGGAGGCGGCGAACAAGAAAAGGATGGACTTCCTCGAGAGTCAGAACATGTACATGATGCAATACTTGCAAAGGGTAATTGAAATATCATATCCATATCTATATCTTTGTCGTTATCCTTTCTTTAGATGCTAACATAGACATATTTATATATTCGCAGGCATTCCCGGATGCGGGCTCGTCCAGTCAAGGCCTAGTACCTCCTCCTTCACAGTTCGCCTACACACCATCACAGGGGTTGCCACCGACACAGCCTGGCGCTTTCCCCGCCTTCGCGCCTCCTCCCTGGATGTTCCAGTTCCCGCCAGCGTCAGTGCCTTCCCCAGGGGTATGTATTTCTGCCTAACATTGTCTTAAGAGCACACAAATGAATAAAGATTGTGACATACATGGTTTCTCCTTTTTGCAGGTGTCCGGCTCAGCAACGCCTGCTCATGCACATAATGTGCAGCAGGGAGGCGACCACAGCGCCACGGCCTCCCCGGCCGATCGGTTCGTGGACACACTCTTCGCGCCGGATCACAACCTCTACGACGGTTCGCAGAACCATTAGTCTTTTTCTTTTCTGCACTTGTTTGCCTTTTGGGAACTATATGACATCGATATGGACTTATATATGTGTTGTCGTTTCATTATGTATAAATGTGGAGGCTATATGCCGTTTCGTTATGTATGCGGAGATTAGACGCCATTTGGTCATTTATGTCGAGACATTGTGCCATTTGGTTCATATATGGGGTTAATTTTTGTTTTGTATGGATATGCTTGCGGTGTGCTCGAAAAGATGTGAATTCGAGCACGGAAGTATGTGTTGTTGATGTGTGTCGAATTTGAGAATGAAATTCTGTGGGGAAATGTCTTTTTTTGCAGGTTAAAACTGAGTTTTATAATTAATTACAATTGAATTTTTTTGCTGCTCTAATACCTATGTCGGCATATATAAGGCCACGACATAGGTTACCTCCAGGCCAAAAGGGAGCGTGCCGTATGACGCCACCTATGTCGGCGGCATCCATTAGCCCGCCGACATAGGACTTGATCATCGTCGGCGGCAGTACAAAGACCGCCGAGATAGGCCTTGATCAACGTCGGCGGTCTTACATATGCCGCCGACATAGAGCTTCCACGTGTCCTCTCCTCAATGCGTGTGTGGACCCCACCTGTCAGGATGCCGTTAGACGGCGCGGGCCGTGATGGCTGAGCTATGTCGACGGCCTCGTTATACCGCCCACATAGGTGGCCGTTGGGGGCTGGTTGCCCTGGATGCACTATTGTCGGCGGGCTTATCGACGTAGGGTAGCTATGTCGACCACGGGGTCTCGTCGGCGCAGTGTCGGCGGCCGGCCGCCGAGATAGATGTATGTCGACGGCTTTATGGCCTATGTGGTCGGCTTTTGCCGACCACACTGACCCTGATTCCTGTAGTGTTGCCTACGCATAACGCCCTGCGCCTCCAGGACTGTAAGTATTATTCTAACTTTTTTCACATCACAAATTAATACATATATAGTCATGCATGTTGATCTAAATATGCAATCTAACAACATATACCCCTTTTGTTTATGGGTTTCAGCGCATGGATTGCTACAACTTTCTCGTGGAAGAGACCGGCGGATTAATTCCTAGGGCCAAGATTTTAACAGCACGAGGGCTGCGAGCAGGTAAACATTGTTTTGAGGCCATGCTGCATCTCCTTAGCAAATGTGATGGCCTGAGCCTACAGAAGCTCAACATCGCCATGTCGAGCATGGACGGTGAGGTATGTATATAAACAGCTAGCTAGCAACATGGATATTTTAAAGTGGTTTCTGTTTTTTTTTACAAGCCAACAGAATACTAGAATGACTGATCATGGCTACATTGTTCTTGTTAGGTTGACCATATGTGTACGCCTGCCTGTACGTATCTACCAACGGAGAGCTGGAGAACGGACAACTTCACCCTAGGGTCGTCACTCCAAGAGATTAACATCGATGAACCGGAGAATCAAGTAATCAAGACAACAGGTATCTACACTACGGATAAGCTCAAGAGACTCTGTCTCTGCTACAGAGAAAACAGAGGAGAGGCGAAGAGCGTAGCCCGGCTCAGATCTCGTCCTTCCCCTCACCGGCGCTAGCCTCCGGGCCGTCGCCGTGGTGGGGGGAAGGCGGATCTGGGCAGGGTGCTGTACAGGAGTAGTTAGAGTATTAGGGTTGTTATAGGTTTAGCCTTCTCCCGTCCAGCTTCGCTGTGTGCTGCTGTTCTGTCCTCGTCTTCGTCTCCAAGCTCGCCGGAGAAGGACGACAGTACCGCGACATCGGCGGGACTTCGTAGTAAGTGTTTTGTTTGTGTTGTAGTGGTTAGAGACCTCGTCGCGTTTCTGCGTCAGAGGAGTTTGCAGAGCTTCGGTTAGGGATTTGGTCCGCGCGGCGGAGGCGTTGCTCGGATTCCGTCTCCAGCTTGGAAGCAGCTCTTTGTTCCGGCTGTCCGGACGGGGGCACAGTTGTTTTTTGGGGTAAGGGAAGAACAAGAAGTTGGATTCCCCTAGTTTGGTTGCTGAGATTGGGAATGTTCTGTGTGTTCTTTGTGCCCGCGTTCCTGGTCAATTCTTGTTGTTTATTAGTGTGGGTTCTTCAGTACTCTGTTCTTCTTCAATGGCGGTGTTGTGCTGCTGCTATTCCTCGAGTCGGATTCCAAAGCTTCCACGTGTTTTTCTTGATATTGATCTACGAATTCCGCATCCCGTTGTGGACGAGGTCGGGGAAGGCGAGGTTGAGGGCGCCGCTGATGGCTTCCGGAACTTACCAGCGCGATGGTGTCGCAGGGACAGCTCGATGTTTCCAGATCACAGCATATTGGCCCTTGGAGGATGATTTTGTAATTTTCTTGTTGTGCAAGGGTCAGTTTGTAAAAGGGACTCCAATCCTTTAATGAATATATATGTCCTTTCTCAAAAAAAAAAGAGATTAACATCGATTACTTCGATGTGGACGAGCATCTTTGCGCGTTTCTTGATCTTTTGTTTATCGGGTGCAAGATCAAACCTGAAAGGCTAGTTATTTCTCAACGCGAAAGCAATGCCTTAATCGAGTCTACACGGAGGAGGATTGAGAGGTTGGCATGTCCCTACACCAACGTCGTGTTCTTGCATGCATCCTATTCATGGGATATAGGTTCTCTTCTTAATTAAACTTATGCAAAAGAAATTGTAAGCTAAGGGTGTAATCTTGAACTTTATTGTGACTGGATTACATAAGGTGCACCTAGATTACAGTGACTATCTTTGAGAAGCATGTGGGCCTCCTTTCCGTTTTCCTAAATACAAACAGATTTTTCCTAAATTTTTTGCACCCCACGCTGTAAAAGATTTCTACGTTTTATCAGTCACCCTAAATAGGGTGCAAATTTATAGAACCATTTAGATTCTAGAGGCTATACAGGCATACGCGGTGCTCTCTGGACGGCCGCCACATTGAGCAAGCTGTATGCGGCACCACAGCCCACACCACGTGTGAAGTGTTGAGTGTTGACTGACGCAAAAGGCTTTTCTCACTCAAGTCACACCATCGCCATGCATTTTGGTGCTGTCTTTCTTTTGTTGTTGTAGTATATTGTATTCATCTTTCTTAGTTAGGTTTGTTCACTACGAGAATCTCCCTCAATACCGAGGGCTCAAAACCCTCGCGATAAAGATAAAGCGCATGATTTACTATTCACGGTAGGCGACTCGTGAATAGGTCTTCGCGTCCGCCCCGAATAATGATGAGAACACGAGGGCATGACCCCCGTGAATAGTTACTCGTGAGGGTCTTATTATGCCCTCACGATTGGCAGGCCTGACAGCTTTATCGCGAGGGTCTTCCAGCCCTCACGAAAAGTATGTGGGGCCCACGTTGCCTAGCGCGCTCAGGGGCTGGCCCACTAACAATCACGAGGGCTATGTGGCCCTCGCGAATAGCCTCTGTGCCCACTGCTAATCACGAGGGCTATGTGGCCCTCGCGAATAGCCTATATGTCCTGTGATTTTTTACGAGGCCCTTTAGCCCTCGCAAATAAACATGTTCAGAAAAAAGCTTTGCGAATAAGCAGGTAAGCAATTATTGCGCCGTTATTCGCGAGGACCGGAAGTAGGCCTTCGTGAGTATCCTGCCGCTACTGTTTTTTGCGACGGCTACTGTTTGGCCCTTGTAAATATATTTTTGTTAACGAGGGCGGTAGTACACCCTCGTGATTTCATGTTTATTACGAGGGCATTGTTTCAGCCCTCGTGTATATTTTTTATCCCTCGTGAAATTGGGAGATTCCAGTGGCGGTTCTTTTCAGCTTATCAGCTTAACGGCTTAACAACTTAACGACTTATCTACGTTTTAAAAAATTAATATGCTCTAAATTTTTTAGTCCGTTTTCGTTGTCTCGAAGTATGTCTAAACGTTTTAAAAAGCAAGTGAAACAAAATACATCCGAATCTCAGGATTACCCCGAGAAGTTCTTGAAATTCAGTTATTTCAGCCGTTTGATCAATCCAAACGAACAGAGCTTTGGCGTTCAACTTTTTGCATTTGATTGATTGCGTTGTGACTTGCGTCCACAATTTTCTCGATCGAATACGTTGTGAGGTTCTGCATCATTGTACACTGCTCTGAGTGTTGACGAAAGATGGATGGCAGCAGCCAGAGCTGCTGCAAAGACAGGAAATGGATTAGCTGCTAGTAGCGGATTCCATGCCCTGGATGCCCCATTCAGATGCAGAGCAGGTCGTTTCCTTGACTTGTACACCAAGAGAGAGATTAGTGGTAGATCAACAACCAACTAGGGACTTGTTCTTTTCGACTAAAAGCAGCTAAAAATTTTATCAGAAAAATGTTGTAACCCCTCAAAAGAGGTGTTGGACAGTCAAAAAAATTTAAAAAATAAACTATAAGAAGAACTATTGAAAGATCTATAAAAATAACTAAAAAATACCTATTGATAAATTTTAATTTAATTTAATTTAAGCTGAAAACAACAAGGCTTAAAAAAAGGCTAGAGTTTATTTGTTTCTTGACTGCTAGGCTGAATGGCAAGCCATGTTTCGAGAGCTTCTCAAAGCGGTTTCGAAAAAACCTGTTTTTAAGCATTTGAAAAGAGACTTCGAATTTCTTTTTAAAAATATGGCTGAAACGACAATAAACCATAAACCCTAATTAAGCCGTTATGAACCCCCGGTGCGCCTCCAATGTTTATTTTTCCTTCCTATGATCACATTCACATCTCGGATGGAGCCAAAACCGCAGGACCAGACACTGCTTCGGCCACACAATCCTCGGCCTCCATCTCCATGGATCCATCACGAGCTCGAGAGAGAGAGAGAGACGGCCATCGCCATCGGCGGCAGCAGCAGATGCAACCCCAGCTCCAGCTGCTGCTCTCAATAATGCCGGAGATGGAGCCAACAGATCAAGTCACCCGCACAGCTCTGCCCTAGATCCTCATCTCCTCTTCTGCCCTCCAGATCTATCGTCCAGTGCCAAATGGACCCTACCTGCATCATCCAATTCCATCCACAGCCTCATCATTCGGGTTTCAAGCCGCGGTACAAGAACTCTGGCGTGCATGCCAATCTTGTTTGCTTCATCAAGCTGGCCACCAGAAAAAGGAAGAGCCTTTCTTTGCATTGGCCTATGATTCTAAAGATTGGATAATCAAAATCGCTTTTGCCCCTCCCTTTCTTTACTAGTATTGTTGCCAAGCAACCCATTGTCAGACAGCCAATCAACCCATCGGCCAGATGCCCAGATCTTGCAGGCTTTCAGAGCTCCCCAAAAAAACCGCATTGCAATCCATGGCTGCCATCTTCGATTCACACATGCAAACTCTTCTCTCTCTCTCTCATTCCTAAGACACTCATGCAGGGAGCTGTGACAAATGCACTGCTGGTTAATGAACTGGCACAAGACAAGGATGGCTTTGAAGGCTCTTCTCAAGGCGCTTCAGGCTCAGATTTTCGACAAGCAATTAATTCCAACAATTCACGAGCATGGTGAAGCTACTCAAACATCAGTAGCTCAGGCCTGTGGGTACATCAATGAATGGGAGTTTTGCAAGTGCAGGGAGAAAATTCATCATCACAATTCCAACAATTCAAGAACGGAAGAAGATTGCAGCCGGAGAAAAACTGAGAAAGAATGTTGGGATATTTTTATTCATAGAAAATGTCAGCATGTATGTATCAGCTAGAGCCACAGACCACCAGAGGCATACATATGCAAATGACACCAATCACCATGCACCTCCCTCTTAATTTATCTCCCTACCAATTACATTGTCTTAATTTTTTTCATCTATCTTCTCTCTACAATGGCAAATTAGCCATGTACGCCATGCGCCACCAAAAATGGTATCACCACCATCCCTCACCTTCCAATGGACAATGGGTTTGATGTTTCGCTATATGATATATGGTAATGAAAAAAACAACCGGCCCCCCTCTAAACAGCATCTGCTTAGAATTGGTTGAGTGACAAATGTAAGCAAATGAAATACCCTAAAAGATCCAAGAATTGCACGACGTTGACTCAATAAATGGTCAGAACGAGTTGCCACGTAAGGGGGGAAATGGTAGATAACTAACAGGAAACTCTTTCATATACCAAGCTTAGGTCAATGTGCTCAATGGAGAATCACCATGTAGTTGGTGAAATGCTGTGGAGGCTGACTATGTAGAACAATTTGTTGGTAAAATGTTGGTAGACCACAGGGAATTCTATGTATCGAAGAAAAGAGTGACGCTAGTAAGATCTCCTCAAGAATTTGAGACGGCATAATGCCTCACCGAATAGCGCAAGATGTGTAAGCTAGGGCAGATCATCTCCTTTACTCTTGCACCATCCTTGTATATCTTGAAGGTTGGGACTATGCGTACATTCTCTGCCTTTGCTATCATAGGGCTCTCATTAACATTTACCTGCGAGTTGCACAGATCGATTATTAACTAGGGAACTTTTGTCACATGTGTTGAGTTACAACAGTAGACACATGTTAGGTGGATTACCTTCAGAAAATTCACTGAAGGGCACTCAGAGCAAAGTAAGTCCACGGATGGGGTAATGTGTGTGCACTGCTGATTCATTGCCGCCATGAAGTAAATAACAGAGACCCCTGTAGAAATTCCATTTTAAATCATATTTAGGCCATCTTATATGCAGGACATACTGCATTTTGTTGAGTCAAAACTCAAAATTAGTAGAATGCATGAGAACAAGAACAGGGACAATCCTGATTATCCATAATGCTAGGACTACTAGAATCTAGCGCCTAGATGCGAAGATTAAAACAAGCTAGGGGGCCTAGCATGAACCAGCAAAAGTTTTCTGGGGAAAAACTCACCAGGTGAATGTATAGCAGTCTGGAGCTGCTCTAGGCTGGTAACTGTCTCAACCTCTCCTCCAAACTTCATATTTGATACCTCCTCACCACGGGCTGTCTTCAACGCGACTTGAGCATGGAACAATGCCTCTGCAACCTCCGTGTCACCAGGAAGCTCCTTGGAAAGCACCTCATAGTCCCGCACACAATCATCCCAACGCTCAAGCTAATTAGATGTAAACTGGGACAAGTCAGTACCACAATGTGTGAATAATCATAGACATGGTGATGCATGTAAACTACTAACCCTTGAATATGAGGTTGCACGTCTTAACAGAGCTTTTGTGTAATTAGGTTGGACTCTCAGGGCTTCATTGCAATCCTCAACAGCTTTTGCCCACCGACCTAACTTCAACCAGCAAGCTGCTCGGTTGCAGTACAATACTGAATTTGAGGGCTCGTGTTTGAGCCCTTCACCGTAGGCTATAGAGGCTTCTGCAAATCTGCTTGCCTTAAAAAGGTCATTCCCCTGGGCTCGAGCCCGTGCAACCAGCCTCACGTTATTTAGAATCATTCCGACCTCTGCACTTCCAGGATCAATAAGACAAGCCTTTTCAGCCATGGCAACAGCTGCATCAAACCTGCAGAAACCAACTTGAATACTTATATTGCTACAACTCAGATAAATAAGTTAATTACTATAGTGTGTGGGACTTGTACCTTCCAAATGCCATGTTGACCTGAGCTTGGACAACATGTACATATGAACCAACTACCATGCCTGATAGTTTTGTTGACATCGAAGGTAGTGAAGCAATATCCAATTTCAACAAGCTAGTAATAGTTGAATCAGCCTCCTCTAGTTTGTTAAGATGGAGAAGTGCTTCAGACCTCAAGGCAAGCAGCTGCAGGTGAAAAACAATTCCATAATGAACGACTGAATTGTAAAGCTGGACACCAAAGGACAATACATTTATTAGTGTAATAACAAAATAAACAAGCTATAAGGGTGGTTACCAGCTGCGAGGAGTCAGCTCCATTGGCAATGGCTGCATCGACTTCCCTTAGTACACTCCTCCAATCTCCGATTTTCCTTGCATCCATGCATCTCCCCAGATGGCTCTCCACCTCGTGCAGCTTCTGCAACTCAGTAGGGTCAGACTGATTTACATGCCCAGCCAGCGTGAAGTGCTTCCTTGCTTTCTCAGTCATCCCAAGCCTACAATGTAGCCATCATGGTGCCACTTCAGTAACAATTGAAACAAGAACAGCAGTAAATTGATTATACACACATTAACTTTGAATAAATTAGGACCACAATTTGCAATAAATCAGCAATTATGCACATTGACTGTGTAAATACATTGTATGATACAGGTAGCCAATCCCTTTCAGTTACATTCTGTGATGTGGATCGTATTAAGACCACATTAACTCACTACAACAAACCAAACAAAGATACAAATTCTCCCATCCTTGCATTGCATTACAGCACACAAGGTAGCGGATAATTCATACTGCAAGATCAAAAGCTTGCTTCCAAAAAAAGTTAAAATAGCAACAGCTAAGCATCTCTCCGATCAATATGGCACAACATAACGGTAACGATCTCAAATCAGACATAAAAACCGAACAGATGAGACAAATCTATCCGGAAAGAAGGAGCACACAGGCGACATTAGCGAGCCAGCAAGCAAGGAGGAAGCAAGAAGAGGAGATCGCGGCGCTGTTTGGGTTCCCACCGCAGCTCAATGCAGTGCGGCAGATAAGCATAAACAAGCGGAAGGAAGAATCTATCTCACCGGAGGCATAGCGAGGCGAGGCGGTCGTGCGCGCGGCCGCTCGTCGGATCGAGCCGGACGGACGCCTCGCACTCGCGGAGCGCTTCACCCAGGCGGCCGATCCCGAGGAGCGCGGCGGCGCGGTTGCCGCGGCACGCGGAGCTGTCCGGGCACATCGCCACCGCCCGGTCGTAGTGCTGCAGCGCGTCGCCGTACCGGCCCTTCTTGTACCACTCGTTCCCGGCGCGAGTCACCTCCTGCAGAACCCCTCCGCTGCCCGGCGGCGCCGGGCAGCTCGCCGGAGACCTCGAGGAGTTGGTAAGGGGTGGGCTGGCGTCAATGCTGCTTCTTCCGGTAGTCAAGCCTCCGATGCCCCGCATGATGCTGCCGTGGCCGTAGTGCCCGGTGCCGGATCCGAGCACGTCCGGCCGGGTGCGCGGCCGCGGCGCAGCGGCGGCCGCGGCGCCGGCGACACGACCAGATGGGCAGATGTTGCCGGTGGGGAGCGCATTGGTCAGCGGCGAGCTCGCCGTGCTCCCGCCGCCGCAGCCTCCGACGCTACCGGCGCTGCTGCTCCTGCTTCCGCCGGAGAAAATCAGCGGCCCAGATCCGGAGCGCCGGTGGCCCGGCGGGCGTGGCGGGTTGCTCTCCACGACCAGCTCACCCGAGTGGCTCCCCCGGCCGCCTCCCCACCCGGACGCCGTTGCCTCATTGCACAGAGCCGGTGACTTGGCCGACCCAGCGGACGAGGAGGACGTCGACGGCGTCGCTGCCGCCGGCGGCCGCAGCCGCAGCGGCGACACTGGTGAGCCAAGATCCGCGAAAACATCCTTCTTTGAGTCCGGCTTGTCCCTGACGCCGCCGTCGAGCGACAGCGCCGCCGCGCGGAGGCGTATCCGGTCGGATTCCGACATCGCCGGACCGATCACCAATGCCACCAGTCACTCACAGCAGCAGCCGCCACCCCCCTCGCTGGCCAAGCAGGCATACAAGTGCGCCGCGGCTCGACGAGGAGTTCAAGCAGAGTGAGGTGTGGCTGGGGTGGGCTGGAGGGAGGAGAAGTCTGGGAAGGAAGGAATAGAAGAAGATCACGGAGGAGGAGGAATGTGAGGGGGACGGTGGCGCCATAAAGCCTAGCCTTGGGACCAATTTATATAGGAGTATTTTCTTTGCGCTTCAATTAAAAATGGACAGTAATTTAATTTGTATCTTAGGAAAGTATATAATATAATTTGCTCGTTGGTATTATTTGGATTTTACGCGGGTTTTGGGCTGTGGAATCATTTTCTTCTTTATTACGGTGATTCGTATTCGTATCCTCCATTCTTACTTCGGGCCAGTTGGCACCATCTCGCGGTGACTCATACTCTCGTGGGCCAAGTAAATCACAGACTCTCACAGTCGAGTAATATAAAAAAAAGTTACCTTCGTGTCTAAGGTAATATTTTTTGGTACCAATCTTCCACGTCATATCCATGTTGTATCTTATCGTCACCTTACACAAATCAAAACAACATATCTCACGTTATATCCACTGGCATGATCAAAGTCGCTACCTTGGAGATAGATAGTTCAAACAATATGAAAGTTGTAGTGGACTTTTCGTGTGGAGGTCCTCACCGTTTGGTATGGCTATTGTCTTCTTCTCACATCAATCTTATGTGACGCAACAATGACATTATATAGCCGTCGTTGTGTTGACCCACTCGTCATCTTTTCTACTTCTCTCTAATCGTTTTTTGCTCTACATTGTTATGCCTCTGAATCATCCAACCTCGAAATTGCCAAAAAAAAAAATCGCTTTCCCTAAAAAAAACATCACAATTCTTCATATATGAAGCCAAAGAGCGTGTGAGGATTAAACAACCTAATATCACTCGTTCCCTCCCCTTGTTTTGGATTGATTAGTATAATGCTTATGATTTATGGTTTACCCCAATATGGTGTGGAATATAAGCTTGCTAAAATTGTTGTATTTTATGCAACATATTGATTGTATCATCATATTAGCATTCCCGACACAAACTACATAGGCCATGTTTCATCCAGTTTAAATCAGATTGAATCCATCCACTTGAAAATTTGCTATTTTTATATAAGCCATATGTTGTAACACTTTGCGGTTGTTTTGTGGGGCTTTTAATGTTTCTTCTCAAATATGCACAAACTATTTTTAATATATATTTCACTCTTTCTAGTCTCTTTTAGAGGATCCTCAATTTTTCATTTAATATGATTAAAGTCAAATCAAACAGGGCCATAGTGCGGCGGTGTGTGTTTGCCAAGCCACGAGGCATGGTGATGGTGTGGTTAAAAATTCATATTGAAAACCTATGAAATGAAAGGTACAAAAAAATAACTACAAGTATGTAGTTTGCTACTAAAATATATCTTTTCACTACATCATAAATCATTTTAAGCATGACTCGGGTTTTGCATACTCTAACGTGTTGTGCATCTTTCATATTTTCTAAGTTTAAAACTTTGAAAAATCAAATCTCCTAATTTTTAAATCTAAACCAAGTAATTTATGTTTACAAGTTTATGTAAAATCACACTCTACTTGTTGTTTACACGTATGTATTTTTTGTATTTTATAGTTTTTGCTCTCTTTTCATGAGACATAGCAGGTAATATATTTCTTAAATACAATTTATAGCATAAAAAATTCACATTTAAATTTGACTACATTTTTTTTGAATATGCAGTAAATTTTCTCATGCTTTTATGAATTTCATGTTGTTTTATGCTTTTTTTATTTTATAATGTATTAAAAAGTCAAGGGCATAATCGTCTTTATGTAGCTAAATAATTTTGCCTTCAGCAACAACATCGCAGATAAAGTGGTACTTGATATCAATGTGCTTAGTCTTGGCATGATACATATCATTCTTGGTCAAACAGATAGCACTATGGCTGTCACAATAAACAGTGTTGACACGCTGTGGAAAACCAAGTTCAGAAACCAGACCTTGCAACCAAATAGCTTCTTTGACACCTTCAGTAGCTGCAACATACTCTGCTTCAGTAGTAGAAAGAGCAACTACAGATTGTAATGAAGCTTTCCAACTCACTGCAGAACCACACAAAGAGAATAGATAGCCAGAAGTAGACCTTCTCTTATTGAGATCACCAGCATAATCAGAATCAACAAACCCAATAATCCACATTGCTAATACATGATGTGACTATATATCCATTGCCACATGTGAAAGGGACTGCCATGCTCGTTCTAAACGCTTAGAAATTTCAACTTAATTGAAAAGGAGAAAGCTCTGCACCATCAAAATTTGTGGATCGATCCATGTAAAATAGAGTAGATATGTTTTATGAAAAAAATAAACACTAATTTACCTATTTACTTAAATCAAATTAGTTTATGTTTAACAAAGTTGAGATGCCATGGAGATTTTTCAATGGCTTTTGAGCACGTCTTCATCTTCGATCGATCACCAGTTCAAGGATAATACTAAACTAAACCTTGCTCACCAGTCACCACCCTTAGCATTGAGATTGCCCATGCTTTGAACAACAAATTACCTTCACAAATAACTCGATGAAAGCATGCACACACCGGAAGGAAATATACATGGACACGCTGGTACATAATTAGAACGTGGTAGCTAGAGATCAGAATTAACGTACCCCATAGAGTAGACGACTCGGAAACGACGGGCATGAGGAGATGTACATCCGCCATTGCTTTATATCTGATCAAGAAAAAAAACAGCATAAAGAAAAGGATGCACAAGCTAGCTCAAAAACATAACATTCCAAGGTAATGTAATAGAAAAGATTATCTATTTCTTTTCCTTTTAGATTTCTCACACGTCGGGTGCATGATTGGAGCCGACATGTACATTCTAAAAGTCTAGAATTCCTACATTAATTAGCGGAAAAAAAAAGAGAAGAATCCACACAATAAATGCCCTTTCCTTTGTTAATTTGTCCAATTGTTCTTATATGGATTTTCTCCTCCTACCGTTCCACGTCGATTAATCAACTGACGATCAGAATGTTTCTGGCAACGATCATGCATTATATCCCGTGGCATTAATTTCTTACCATTCATCATATATATTATTAGCGCATACTTGGCCTACGACATTGTCCTCGATTTTACCTTGACATACATGGCCATATACGGTCTGATCTCTAAGATTTATTACAGGATAGACGAACCACACACTCCACAGTCAGCACACCACATGAAGACCTATTTAGGCCTTGTATATTTCAGCGTAACATAGCGTAGCGTAGCGTTTCAATAAAATTTTAAAGTATTTCAAAAGTGGTTCAAATATTGTAAAAAATAATTTTAAAATAGTTTTAGGATCTTTATAAGAACTAAAAGCCTAAGAAAAATCATTACAAATTATTACACCAAATAGGCTATATAAAAAAGATAAATTTTGCTGAAACGCTACGCAGGCCTTAATTGGACCATGTCGGACTGGTCCGATTTGAGCCTGTCGTGCCTCGAGTTGGTGAAAAACGGCTTGGTTTGGCTCGGTTATATGTCCGGTCTATGCCGGGTCGGTCCAGACAGCCAAAAGCAAAGACTCATACGGCCCAAAGGCACGCCACCGCTGTCAGACCGGGTCAATCCGAGCCCGATACGTAGAAGAAAGCAGTGAGCTTATTATTTTTTTTAAAAAAATTGTATGTTGTTAAAATGAAAAGGTTGTTTATATGAAAACGTTGTGTCTCAAAATCCTCTACAACCTTTGTGTAGAATGAAAAATCATATGAGCATGCTGAGACACGTTGTTTAGGCCGCACACTAAATATTTTTCATAAATTCATATGTTGCTCAAATAAAAAAGTTGTATACATTAAAAAGATGTGTCTCAAATTAAATTATGTACGACTGTAGTGCATAATACAAATAGGTACGAGTATGAGAAAACCTCAAAAGATATAAAATGCACACTGTATAGTCGTATAGTCGGGTCTTGTCGGGCAGCCCATTGTATCTGGTTTCTAGGCCTAACCTAACCTATTTTTTTTTCTTGTCGTGTCGTGCTTTGGATCTTCATTCATGCCGTGCTCGGTCAGCCAAAAAAGACCCGATCCAGTTTACAGCTCTAACCATATGCAATGGTGATGGATGAATAATTCATCGATCGAGGAGTGGCTAATTGTCAATTATATTGTCGCTACATCAAGATCATTATCAACCGCAACCTAGCTTGAAGCTATATATAGATTAATTAGATCGATTTGGATGCTAGCTTGTCGAAACTCAAGCTGTAAGCGATCGTCGAGCTGGACCTCGATCGGGAAGAAGCATACGTACAAATTAAGCTAGGCGTCTACATATATGTGCACTACGTACAAGATAAACAGCGCGCATACTACGTACAGTTAGAAACGATCGGTCGGACATGCACGTACGTAGGTATATGGCCCTGTTCTTTCAGCGTATTGTTGCGTTGGTGTATTACTGTAGCAAATTTAAAAGTACTCAAAATGAGGCCTAAAGATTATTAAAAAACAGCTTTAGGAACTTTGAAAGGACTACTAAAAGTTATGAAAAAATCGTTACGGATTATCACAACATATAGGCTATATAAAAATAACAAAATTTGCTACAATAATATGCAATGGTACGATACGCCGAAAAGAACAAGGGCTATATGTATAGTTGTACACGTACGTACGTGCGAAAAATGCATGCATGTACGCTTGTGCCAGCTAGTCTTTTCTTCAAACTATTTCTACGTACGTGTATACACGTATAGTAGTACGTAGAGCTAGCTGCTAGCGCATGCTACTTACTGTACGGACGGGGTACTTGTTGAAGTATATACGCTGTGCTCGATCGTATCGTACGTGCATTCACCATACCGTACAGGATCACAGCCCCATATACGTTTCGCGACCTCATTGGCCGCCCATAAATCATTAAGCTCTCAGGACCTGCACGGACAGACGGACGGACACAGGGAGAGGGAGAGAGAGAGAGAGAGTTGATCACACACAGAGAGAAATAGATCTAGAGAGAGAGAGTTGATCACACACAGAGAGAAATAGATCTAGAGAGAGAGAGTTGATCACACACAGAGAGAGATCTAGAGAGAGAGAGTTGATCAGAGAGAGAGAGAGAGAGAGAGAGCGAGAGAGGGGGGGGCTGATGGGCCATCAGCAAGGCCCAGAAGTAGAAATTGCAGGGCTGTGGCTAATCATGCATCGTAGATAATATATTTTGATTAGTGCGCTTGCTCTACACGTACGTACATACCTGCATCCTGATCCTGCGTGCATGCAGTAAAATACTCGCAGCCAATTATTCTGTACGTACGGCGGCTGCACAGCTTGAGGCTTGAGCTAGTCCAAAAGCATGTGTTTTGTCGCCAGGGGACAGGCTAATTCTTTCGGTTTGGTCGGTCGTTAGAGTACGATCACACGCCCTAATCCTAATCGCACAACACTAATGGCGTCCCCTAATTAATCACTCAGCTCTAGCGCTCTCTCTCTCTCTCTCTCTCTGCAGTTAAACTAGTTAGTTAATTAACAAATGAGTTGGGTTTTCTTTTTTTTGGTCAAACAAAAAATAAACTACTTAACAAATGTGCCTCGAGGGCCAAGCTTGCTAGGGCCCTATTTGAACAGGAAAACAGCCGCTACCTTGTTTGTTTCAGATTAAAGTTGAATTGTGTTTTACTGTAGCAATTTTTTTGTGACCCCCTCGAAAGACGTTTCAAAATTTTCAAAAAATTATGAAAAAATTATTTTACAAACTCTAAGAGAAACTATTTAAAACCCCATAAAAATGACTACAAAATATTACATCGTTTGGCTTATACAAAAATAATAATTTTTTGTTTAATTTAATTTAATCTAAAGCAAACAAGGCCTTGGAAATCCAGATGAGGAATATCACACAAAAAGCTAGCTGGCTGGTGCCACATGTGCATGCATCCTCGCTTGCAGAGATCACTTGAAGCCATACAGGTTTCCTCCTCTCCATGACACCATGAATCAATAATGCATATATGTGCTGTGCAGTACTGCAGGCACACACACAGGCGATTGCCTATTAATTAAGACCCATATGTTTATCTATGCACTTAATCGTTAAGAGATGATGAACAAGCTAGCTAGCTACCTCCGTCTGCATTTCTCTCTCTCTCTCTTAACCAATTAATTAACACTTCCTAATTAGCCTGGACGTGGAGTCTCTCGAGTGATGATTGACTGATCAGCTAGCTAGATAGAAACATGTGCACAGTACTGTGGTGGTATCTGTAAGTATTCTCAGGCTTTGATTGAGAGCCCCCATGGCATAAAGATTAGTTGGACTACACAGTTTTGAGTGCAAGCAACGCAGTGCTGTGCTGTGCTGTGTCACAAGCCATGTTTGCAAGATTTGCAGCTCTTAACAATTAGATTTGGACACAGGAGGCCATGTGATGACTGTCAGGTTCAATGAGGCACCAGGCAGGAGGCAGGCCAGGATAAGTAACTGCAGCCTCATCTCGGTGTGCTTCAACACAACTGGTCAAGCACCCATATATACATAGATTCCTTTGCACTGTTCAAACAAAACCAGTACGCAGTAACTGGCTTGAACAAATATAGAGAGAGATCCCTGTCTTCTTGATTAGCAACCACTCGATGTAACCGCACTGCATGTACTAGTATTTAAACAACCAAGAAAGCAAGCAAACGTGTAGTACATACTAAGCACCGATTTGATAGCTGGATTAGTATATTAATTGTGGTTAGGGAAGACTGTAACTCTGTATGCTTGTCACTGGTGAGCGTCAGATTTTTCAAACCTTATTCATGTGACGGTTCAGCCTTCGGGTTGTATGCATGGCAGGCTGAGGCTTTTCGTGTCCTACTGGTCAGAGCATAATAATTGTATATATACTTCACTAAGCCATTGAAAGATGAAGCCCCTTACCTTAATCATTGCATCCTGTCTCCATGAGATTCTTGCAGTATGGAACTTTAGCATTCACGGTTTTTTGGCACCGCAACAGATAATTCAGCACTACCAGACTACCAGTAGCAGGTGAATGATGGCTTAACCGAAGATCAGTACAGGTCCAGACTTTGAATTCTGCAGTTTGACCAAGTTCTGCCCAGTAAAAAACCTAGAATGTTGTCCAAATATTGAGAATGCGCTTGAAGGTTAGAGTTCTCTATACCGCTGAAGGAGTAAAATGAATGGACCACGGCAGTTTGGGTGTGTTTTGTTTTAGACAAAAATCCAAAACAAAAATGGTGCCCAAATGTTCAGCCTAAACATAACAAATTTGTTATCTATTGAGTTTAATTAGAGCCACGCAAGAAAATGAAGGGGCTGGATCACATCCTACAGAGCCTGCCAGGCTGTTTGACCTGGTTTTAGCCATGGAGTCTCAAGATACACCCCACCAATAGGAGCTGTCATGGGATGCAAGTTATTGGATAGTGGCCGCAGAAGCAGCTAGGCAGCATGTGAGTTTGACACCAGAACATAAATCGTTGGGGAAACAATTTTGAACCCTAAAGAGTGGAGAAAAGTAGATGAATGCACACCTGTCCTACTAAATGCAGATCACTCTCCACCTGTGATGGCACATTATTTATTCCCCTCAGATGCTTCACTTCGCTACAGCTTTGGGAGCCACAAGCTAAAGCCCCATAAAATAATTAGAATGCAATACACCCATACACATTGCTTCCAACTCAAGACCTGGTTGTACTTTGTGATCTGTGATGCTCCAACCACCATATAGCCCCCCCCACCCCCTGCATGCTGACCTCAAGTGACACCAGCATTACTCCCAAGCTGCAGTCTGCGGTGTCACTTCTGTTTCTTAGCAATATGATTACTCAAGATGAAGGGTCAATTGGTTCTTTACCATGCAGTGACAGTGAGCCCTCAAGATCCTAAAAGAAGGATTGTTTTACTTATCCTTTGGTTGGCACTGCCAATTGATTGGGTCTCAAGGGCTGTGCAAGGAAGGGGATCCAATGAAACATCAGCTAGATCTTTGGCTCCATCAGGAGATTAAAACCAACTTGCATGCATGTGCAGTACTTCAGTGCTTGCTTGGTTACTGGGTTTTATATCTGTGATGTAAGGTCTGTCTTGCTAATGAGGGGTAGGGTAGCAGTGACAAAAAAGAATGAAACAAAGAAATATGGGCTTGTTTTCTGAAGGCACCATCGCAACTTTTCATTTAGTATTTCTCCTCTCAAGGATTAGTGTCTTGTCATTGCAAATTGCAAGATATGGGCTAACATACATGACTTCCAACCACTGAAATTAAAAGAGCAACTACTCCATTGGCCTCTCTTCTTGACATGTGCATTGTAAAGTTGGGAGCTCGCCTTTTCGTAGATCTAAGGATGGTCACAATTCACAAGGGAATAGGACATGACATGTTCTTTTATTCCACTTTTCTGTATGCTCCCTTGTTTCTTATTTCTTCTCTGCTTCTGGAGTTTCCTCGAAAAGTCGGTGAGCGAAATGTGTAGGAGGAACAAGACAGTGCATGCTTGCTGGCTCTGCCCGATAATCCACAGAAGAGAAACAAAGCTCATCATCAGAAGCCATGGTGGATTTCAGTGCAAGAACAATGATTCCTTCAGCTTCATCCATATCTAGCTAGGTTTCTTAGAGATATGCCATCTCAAAGATTGGCGTTTCACATGTCATGGACACATGAAGAGGTAAAATGCCCATGTCATGAACCCTGATATGTGGCCCCCATCCACCCCCGGCACGTGAGTGGGGCTACCCTGCACGCGCTGAGCTAGCAAGCTAGCATTTTTTTTTTCTCTAACTGTTGTTCATCACTGCTACTGCTTGTTATTGATGTCTGAGCTGCAGTGCAGTGGTCAGCAAGTCTCGTCATGGAGAGAGAGAGAGAGAGAGAGAGAGTGATGCAACGGATAATGGTTTGGGAGAAGAAGACAAGGGCCTCTTTCCCTTGCCATGGGATCCCCTGCTGCTGTAGCTGCTGTGAAGCATCACTCCCCTCTTCTATCTTTGCCCATTCCATTTCTTCGTCCTTGCCCTGGCCTTCATGTACTGTACTATCTCATCTCATGCTCATCTGCTGGCGCTGGAGCTGCATTCATGTGCGTGGCTCCAAGGTCTCTCGCGTCTGTGAGCTCTGAAAGCAACCAATGGATGTCAATCGACAACAACAAACATTGCCCTGTTCCGAGGGGAGAGAGAGAGAGAAAAGCTTTTGGCATGGAGCAAGCCGCTTAATACCCTGATGTGTGTTTGGAATGGCTTAATCTCAGCCGGAATACTCGCTTGCAGCAAGGGCTAATCGTCCTCTGCTCCAGTGGCTCACAAGAATCGTGGAGCCAACCAGGCACAGTAGAGAGCATCGTCATATATGTGTTGAAATCCAGATGATCCGATGCATGCATGCATTATTTGCTCCCTCACATTCTCGTGTCTCCAGCACGCAGCACAGCCTGTGACAATCACACTCACCAGCGTACGCTTCTCCTATCCTCTGTCTGTGTCTGTTCATGGCGACGCCAGACGAGAGCACCATCCTTCGTCTCATCCATCTCGCTGTCTTCCTTCCTGTGCCGTAACGGCACTGCACCGCAGACTTGATCCAGCTACCTAGCTCAGCCTGGGGCCCGGCCATGGCCTGGCCGTCCGATCTGAATCGGTCGGCTCCGATCAGATGGAGGCGACCATTGTCAGATGAAGAAATGGTGGGGCTGGTCTTGTCTACCCAGCCTAGCTTGACCTTCCTCCCTTATCCACACTAATTTTCTTTTGAACGAACAAACATTAGCACCATCATTTCATCGGAGATGACGCGGGAAAAAAAAAACTGTACATGGAGAGAGATGGAGGTAGGTGGAGAGGGAGGGAACAAGACATCTAGGCCTTTTCTTTTCAGCGTATCGTACCGTTACGTATTATTGTAGCAAATTTTGTTATTTTTATATAGCCTATATGTTGTGATAATTCATAACATTTTTTTCGTGGCTTTTAGTAGTCCTTTCAAAGATTCTAAAACTATTTTTAATTATTTTTTATAATTTTTTAACCTCTTTTTAAGGGCTCTCAAATTTACTACAGTATGATGCCAACGCAACGATACGATAAAAAAAACAAGGCCCTAGCTAAGGACGCTACTATCCTGAGAAAGGGGTGCACCGAACGACCCCACAAACGTAGGACCTCTCTAATATGATTGACAAGTTGGACGATAGATGAAGATTGGCTCTAAAAAAATGCATCGGTTCCTCTCGTTTCAAATATTCTAGGCAGTGTAGAGAACGAGACCATTGAAGTCTCGTTTGGATGATCTTAACCGAATGAGGTAGGCCGATCTGGACGTGTAGGCCCCGTCAGGCGTCAGATTCCAGACTAGCTCGTCTTCAACCAAATGATCTAGGTGAATCTGACGGATCAGGCGCCACAGGTGAATGAGTTCAAGCAGCAGCTGCAGGGTCTGGAGGTGCTTGAGCGCATGGATCCACCGATGCATGCCCGCGTAGCTGCTTGGCGACGCCTTATCCAGTCTCTTGATACACTTGTAAAGCCTTGCTACATCTTGCCGGTCATGGTACGTGTGTGTGTGACCACAGCCACTGACCACCTCGTCACCATTTTACTGGCCACTGCTGCTGCTGCTGCTGGTACTAGCTAGACATCCATTCCTTCTCTGAGTCTGATCAGTGACCACAACCACATTCACTGATTCACATGGCATGCATACACCATGGGATGGGTGGCCAGCAAAGTAAGTAGCAATGGCTGCTGTTTGTCTAGCTGCAGGGTAAGCAGTTGGATGGAATCGATCATTCGATCTCTCATCAATGGATGCGTGCATCGCCAATTCGCTATGTCCATGCATGGAGGATGCACCTGAGCTGAGCTGAGCTGAGCTGCCGATGCCACCGAGATGGATGGAGGAGTCCAAGGAGGGCTTCATCGCAGGGGTTGACGACGTGAACAGGCTCGTTGCACTTGCAGAGTTGCAGAGACATGGGCATCTTGCATTCTTGCCCTTCCCATCATGCCCAGAATGAAGCGAAGTGAAGTCCAGTTTTGCTGCCATCTTCTCTACTCTATGCTGCACAGCCAGCCCATGCATTTCTGTGTATCGCTGGTGCTCGTCAGAGACTGACAACCCCTGCTCCTGCTCCAGCCTCTAACATTCATCGCAACTGGGCTGAGCAAAAACGACTGTAATAAATCCAGCTTCTCTTCCGTTCTCCTGTACAAGCAGTGTAATATTAAGCCGGTGCCCATGGAAAATATGTTGGATATAAGAAGTACCTTGCGTTATCCTTAAGAAACCGCATTACGCAATCAACAATATTACATGCACAGCATGAATATCCGCAAGCATAAATCTGGCAAGTGCATATTTGTAACCACCAAAAACAAAATGGACAAAAATAATACATGTCTGACAAAAATAATATGTGCCACGTTAGCACTTAATGGTTGCCCTAACGGTTTTGGGGCAACCGTGCAAACAGAGACAAGTTTGAGGGGGCAAAAAAGTAAAACTCGAGTTTAGGGAGTCAAGTGAGAATCGTTGCAAGTTCAGGGAGCAACAGTGCAATTTTCTTTTTTTATAATGTAAAATGTATTCATTTGACATATTTGACATTTCGTAAGATAAAGTATATATTTGTTTAGAGAAAAAAATTCTATACAATCATGCAATAAATTTTTAATCAGCGTCTCGAACCACCGAATCGCCGCCTAGCTACCGCTTTGGCGGGGCAAAATCGGGGCAGTGGGCCTAAGTCCTAATGTCTAGACGCCGCCTAGGGAAACACTAGTTAATAAAAATACAAATGCCCATGCTTGATGAGAAAATTTAACGCAAGGTGATGATAAAGATAACTCACACGAATCATGAGAATTTATCACAGAAAGAAGGTAAACAAAGTAGAATGCAGGTTTACACCAAGCAGCATGTACCAGTTATTAGCTGCAGATGCTTAAAAAAACTAAATTTATATGGTGCTTAGTCATTAAAAGAATTCCATATAGTGTGACGCTCGAACTCAGGGAGCATCCAACAGGTTTCAGAAGGTACCGCCAGTGAGCTGTATTTTTTCTTCTGTTTTTTTGGTTAGTAATAAATTAATGATACTCAATAACTATGATCCCTGAGCAAGTACACAAATAAAACAATTGTTTCTACACGACAGTTCCCTTCAACTTGCTGCAAATCAGATACTCCAAGATAGATGTCCCAGCCAGGCAGCAATCTATTTGGCTGGTTACAGAAGAATCCCAATAAATAGTAGTAACCTGAACCCGTGAGAGCCTAGGAAATATTCCAATTGTTTCTAGGGAGGTAGGTTTCTCTAAGCTTGTGCATTAGCAACCTACGTCCTACAGTGCTCACTCTTACCAATTCTAAAACACAGAAGTTTATAAAAAGATATAAAAAACTTCCCCCAACCCTGTGCTTCGAGAACTTAATTGTTGAAACTATGCATATCATCACCAACTAAACTAGAAGCTCAGTACTCTTCACATCAACGTAACAAGCATTGAACTAGTAGTATCTACTAATCTGGTAGGCAGTATATTGGTGATTACTCCATTTATTCCTTTGAATAACATAATAGCTGTTCATATGACATCGCAATCTTGTGATAAATTGATAACGATTTCTCACTTCATGGAAATTTAAATCAACTGAGAACATATAGACCAATTGTGCTCTCAAATCATAAATCGAAAATGTTCAAGTGGGAATACCCCCCCCCCCCACCCCCACAACAAACACACACAATCAACTAGCTACAGTTCAAGAGTACGGGTTACAAAAGGGCACCTGACATAAAGCAGTAGCAGCCTGTTTGGTCACTAAACCGGTAGACATTTGAGTGCAACTCGCAAGCTCCAGTCCTTTTCACTGCAATTGTCATCAGTCAGCACATAAACAATATGGAAAATGCATTAACACGAAAACTGCATATGGAAACATTAGACCTTTCGATGTGCCATTTCGCTTCTTCGTATGAAATATTTGCTTCAAATTGCAACCAAGCCTGACTGAAAGCGTGCTAAGCAAAATCCCTCCCGCAACAAGCACCCAGTTTGGTCCTCCACTTTGGCCATGATCAGATTCTCCACCCTTCTGTATGCTCCCATTAGTTTTAGACTTCATCCTAAGAATAACCAATTTCCTCAGCTGGGTATACAAATGTGATAAATTGACCTAGATAGACAGACAACTACGTGTTCAGAACAGCATCCCACAGTTCCCAAACTCCCAGGTTGGTACCCGAATTTTTTTTACCTATATAAATATGCATCGTAACAAGGGTTCAATAAGATTTTATGCCAGATCAACATTTTTCCCCTTTTTAAAAATAATTAATAGTAGTTAATTTTCCCAATGGCGATCAATTTATGCCTTTATAGGAAGAGGTAGACAACTGTCGCTAGGTAAGAATCCATGTAACTAAATTGGAAGTGCATACGCAAATCCGAACATCTAACGAATATCAGAATCCGCCAGCACACCGTGCAAGCAATTCCGGCCCAACTTAATAGGAAAGCTAAACATTTCCAAAAATTTCATCGGCGGTAACATCAATCAACCGTTTGCAATCAGCAAGCAGCAGTAAATCACGATTATTCTATGCAGCGAGCGACCGCCCCATCTTCCCGCGCTCGACGGTGGCACATGCTGCCCCCGAGCTGCAAGTGCGTTCTACTTTCCTAAACCGAGAGGAAGGCACGCGAATGGATCCGTGGAGGAGGCCAGAGTGAGAGCTTCACCGGTCAGTGGCCCATCGCTCGCTGGGGGTGTCCTCCCTCGCCGTAGCCCCCGGTGCGCCTCCGCTCCGGCGCCCTACCGCCGGTCGCCGAGCGCCGGTGAGGGTTGCGGATGTCCTGTGGGCTGTGGTGCGGGGATCTGGATTTGTATTCTTGGGCTCATGTAAGCGGGGATTTCATTTGGGCCGCGTCGAGTGCGGCAGTGAATTTCGGCCCACGTAAGAAGCATACGTAACTTGGGTTGGGATGGGTATGGGCTGGGATGGGACGCGCCGTTCGTTCCAACACGAGAAAAGCTAAAAAAACATACTTTCCTCCCAAAAAAATAAAATGAAAGCTTACATTTAAGTCCGAAAAAAATGAAAAACTTACGCTAGCAAATAATGTGCTTAGAAATTGAAACGCGGCAATGCAAATTTCAAGTCTAGTATGTACCACTCTATCGACATAAGCTCATGAAATATATACATGAGTTGGTCAGCCTCAACCAAGAGAAATGGCATCTTGGCATGCCAGCCGAACAGCCCAGGTCAAGTGTCAGCGCAGGGGGGCCCGTCCTTGCAAGACGAGTGAATCTTCTTCAGAGTTCAGGTGGCCTGCAGAGGGAGCCTCAAGCTCCTGCACAAAGCCCACTTCTGCTGTTCTCCTTACTGATGGATTTCCCAGCCCTCCTCCTTTACTTGTCCGTGAACTTATCACGGTTTCAAGTTCCTTTTTGCGACCGTGCCACTTCAATTGTGATTTGTGAAGACAGATCAAGAAATTGAGTTAATGCCAGGTCATAGCTAAGTGAATGGGGGAAAAAAGTCTAACAACAAATCTTAATGAGTGCCAAAAAAAAAGGCTGAACAACGAACAAGATCTACATACATAACCGGTTTTTTTTTCCAGAAAACAAAACTCAATTAAATAACTGTGACATCGATAAACCTTTTCTTTACGAAAAAATAAAGGTCATGACTAACTCCGTAAAGAAAGTGTGCTGCACAAATAATGGCTTCATGCAATTCAATCAGTTGAAAGATATCGCCAATACCTTGGTTAGTCTCTCCCTGAGCTTTGGCCTTGTAGATACTACCACCCTTGTTGGTTGAATTCCTGATTTTTGCAGAACCAAATTCTCAGATTTTGGCTTCTTGGTCACTCTAGTCTGAAGTTTCCTTCTCCCTGCAGCTTGAAGCTTTGTGGCTACTATTTTTGCAACAACCTTTTTAAGCTTCTTGATTATTTGCTCCCTCTCTTTGTTCCACAGGAACATAGATATCATCCGAGACTTTATTTTGTCATAGCTATCCCAATCCAACTTATCTTGGCTGTAGTCACCTTGTTTTGCTGCTTCTGCAATACTATTTGACCATATCCGTAGAACCTTTTGTTTTGATGTGACAGAAATTATTCGCCTCTCCCAAATCTTTCTCAATGCAGCGCTAATTTTGTCTTTACTCACTTGTCTGAGATATCACCGGCCACAGCTTGTATCAGAATTTGCAATGGCAGATAATTCTACATCCATCTAGATAACAGAAGTTTTCATTTACCTATGTAATTGAAGATGCCCAAGCATTTTCCTCCTAACCTAGGATTATAAAAATGAAAAGGAATGACATTAAATTGAATTTTCGTAGATTGTACACAAATCACAACCCATAGCCAAGTAGCTCCTTTGAAGGAGCAAGAGTGGCACGTGAAGGTTTCTTTCATGACATCACCTTGGGATCTCTCAGCGCCTCGATAGTACGTTGCTTGATGAGCTGCTTGTGCTCTACAGGAGAATGGTATACTCCTCAGTGAATGTAAGTACTACCTATCTACCTCGTACTGTAAAACTATCGAGGCAAAAAAAAAAAACAAGTGATAGGTGATAACTTGGTCATACCTTCACTTAATTTCCTTCCTTTTGTCCAGGGAACCTTCCCCTTGTTTGCTGCACCAATCTTCTGCCTTCTTTCAATTTCCTTCTTCGACAAACCAGTGAGATAAGGATCACTTTTTAGATCAAATGGTTTATAGGGTTGAAGATTTTGCACATCGTTGATCACATCGCTCGAATTCGTAGATGGCTGTGCTCTTGAAAATGGGATAGAATGGGAAGAATGATGTGTTTGTTGTTCAGCAATATCATGGGACAACTGTTTGCAGGCTTGTTCTCTCAAGGATGACAGGGGCAAAACGAATGCTCGATGTCGAATTAATTGATTGGGTCCTTGAAATTTAATCTGAAGCAGAGTCGGCTCCAACAGTGCACAGTACTTAAAAAATAAAAAATTCATTCTTGAAGAAGCACCAGCAGCACACTCGAAGGCCATAGAAGGCACGCTCGCCCTGCATGCACAGTTGGAGTCACGAAACTGAATGTCAATGCAAAGTGAACAACATGGTAGCTGAAAGCTAGAGGAATGAGTGATTAGTCATCTATGCTCCCTTCCCCCCAGCTGTTTTACAATGAAATTCTTTAAGACAGCTGCAGTTACAGGTGAGGCCTGGGACAAAATGTCATTGACACATGAGTGGTGAATACATGATGGTTAACAGTGGCGGATGCACCGCCCGGGCAGGGGTGGCAGCTGCCCGGGCTCCCGTGAATGTTCAAGGGATTTAGGGCTCATCAGCAAAATAAAAAAAACTGGATTATATTTATTGAAAAACAAACACAAACTATTCCGTCGAATTCGGATCAAATCCGAGATCACATAACAGGGGGAAAACCAAACGACAACGAGCGAGAGAGAGAGAGAGAGAGAGAGAGAGAGAGGCGGTACTGGATCTGGGAGACTGGGATCCAGAGGAGGTGAGGCAGCGCCGCAGCGGTACCAGAGGCGAGGCAACGCACAGCGGCGAGGCGGTGCCAACGATGCAACGCAACAAGCGAGCGAGGCGGAGAGGGGCGGCGGCCTGGCGGCGTCGTGGAGGCGGCGAGGACTAGGGATGGCAATCGGGCGGGTATCATAGGGGAGAGAGAGAGAGGGAGAAGCTCACCTACGGCGCCGGTGGCGGAGGAGTCCGATGGGGAGAGGATGCGGCGGCAGCGGCCATGTCTGCGTTAGCTCAAATCCATGTGTTGCAAAATCTCCGGATCAACCCGCACCATGTCGATGGCCTTGCTTGTTTCGACTCAAACTAAATTAAATTAAATTAAATTAACTAGAAATTGTTATTTTTGTATAAACCACACAATGTAATATTTTGTACTTATTTTTTTGTAGAGTTTTAAGTAATTCTTCTTATAGTATATATAATATTTTTTCCGTAATTTTTTAAACTTTTAAGACGTTTTTTCAGGGTGTCATCACTTTTTCAGATTAAATTTTTTAGCAACCTCGAGTTCAAACAAATAAGATGCATGTGCCCCAAATCAAACCGTACTACTCCATCTGAATCCAGCCTTAGGCTATCTCCAACCATGTTCCCTAAATTTTATCACTTATATCCTTATATACAGACATTCTCTAAAAAGATTCCTTCCCTATAATACATTCATCTCCAACCACATTTTCTAAATCTCATCCCCTATAGGTCAAAAACCCGTATTAGACACATAATTTTGAAACATATTTTTTATATCCATATTTGTGGTAACCTTAAATGTATTATGCATATTTGAAAATTACTTAATTAATTGTTTAAGAGGACAAATGAGTGATAGGGGGAGGAGAGAGGTTCCCCATATATAAGGATCCTCTCTCCTCTCCCTTACTTTAGGGGATGTTTTAGAGCATCCCGTGAGGCATCAAATTTCCTGCATCACTCTGATAATCTTCTGATGAATCTACGGTCAAATTGCTACTCATATGGATCAAATTCCCTCCTAATGCATTTGAAAAATTTTGAAGTAGAGGCCTTTTTGGGGGGTGAGATGGAGATGCTCTTAGGGAACTCGGTTGGAGCACGTAGAGGATGCTTTATCCTCTAAATATAGGGTAGGGAACCCTTTAGAGTCTCCCATCTGAATCCAGCCTTAGGAAGCACACAAGAGAGGTGGAGGACGACGTGATACGGTGATAGAACGCGCCGGAAGGATTGGACCAGAGGAAGAGTCGAAGAGACGGCGGCGCCTCCAAAAAAATGATAATGTGCTTACCTGAGTTATAAGGGCAAAATGGGCTTTTCTGGGCTGCCACGGGCTACCACTTTTTTAGATGAGGGCTTCTAGCAAAAAAAGAATACCATTGAAACATATACTAAAACAATAGGCGAAACATTTATAAAATATTGCGTGAAACACTAATTAAACGAAAATGCATATGAAAACATCATCTAAAACATTTATACCATTGGAACCGTTCATGTGTGTTCAACACCGCATGAACCAAACGCATGTATCGTTGAAAGGAAAAAGTCCACTTTTCCCCCTGAACTATTGGCGCGGTTCGATTTTCCCCCCTGAACTTTAAAACCGGGCAAACAACCCACCTGTAGTATCCAAACCGGACAACTTACCCCCTTGCACCAAATCCAACCCAGTTTTTGCTGATGTGTAAGTGGTTTTGGGTGACATGGTGTCCATGTGGCATTTTAGAAAAAAAGAAAAGGTTATTAAAACATAGAAAAGCACTAAAATCTTAGAAAAACAAAAGTAAAATCGTACCACATTTTTTCTAGTTTTGCTAGATTTTTCTAATTTTGGATTTGTTTAATTGTTTCTAGTGATCGATCTCATTTTCGGAATTTTTTAAAAAATCCCAATTTTTCTTTTTTTTACATTTAACTTGGATTTGTTTTGGGCTGGGTACGATTTTAGTTTTGTTTTTCTAAGATTTTAGTGCTTTTCTATGTTTTAATAACCTTTTCTTTTTTTTCTAAAATGCCACATGGACACCATGTCACTCAAAACCACTTACACATCAGCAAAAACCGGGGTGGATTTGGTGCAAGGGGGTAATTTGTCCGGTTTGGATACTACAGGGGGGTTGTTTGCCCGGTTTTAAAGTTCAGGGGGGAAAATCGAACCGCGCCAATAGTTCAGGGGGAAAAGTGGACTTTTTCCTCGTTGAAATGAATTTCCGAGGAAAATGGGGCCGACCTTTTGATATGGGCTTTATGGCGGCCTGTGCCCATTTGCATGCCAGGGAAAGGGAAAGAAAGAAGTCCATTTTACCTCCTTGAACTATCGCACAAGTTCAGTTTTCCCCCCTCAACTTTAAAACCGGACAAAACACCCCCCTCAACTATCAAAACCTACACAAATACCTCACCCAAAACCATGGTGGTTTTGGATGACATAACATCTAATCAACATTTTTCTAGAAAATAAATTCAAAAATTTCTAGAAAATCATAGGAAGCTCAAAAAATAAAATAAAAATACCAAAAGTACAAAATAGGTAGAATCCAAATATTCATTGGAAATACTTTTCTATGTATATATTTATACGTAAAAATAGTACATAATGTATTTCATTGAATAAATAAATCAAGTATTTAAGAAAACTTAATTTGGCTTGTAGGAAAAATGAGAAAACCCATGAAATAAAGGGATGCTAACTTTGCCTTTCAATTTATATTTTCAAATTCTAATTCTAATTTATTTTGACCTTTCAATTGTATTTTTTAAAAAATCAAATTCAACGGTCAAAATAGCATCTTTATGTTTTTATTAATTTCTACATCATTCTCAAAACTAAAATATTTTTCACCATTTTATAGAGAACAAACAAAATTTTCTTGAATACTTTTTTAATAAATAAAACACCTTATATAAAAATAATAATTTTTGCAAATAAGTATGCACATAAGCTTTACAGTGTTATTGCATATTTGGATTCTATGTATTTTTTTCTATTGTTGTGCATATTTTTATTATATTTTTTGAGCTTCCTATAATTTTTTAGATTTTTTTAAAATTTATTTTCTAGAAAAAAATGATGACTAGATGCCATGTCATACAATACCACCATGGTTTTGGGTGAGGGGGGGTGTTTTGTCAAAACTGAACTTGTGCGATAGTTCAAGGGGGTAAAATGGACTTCTTCCAAAGTGAAATTGAAGCTGCGAAGCCCATTTACTCCTTCAAGCCCAGCGAAAGTTTGATTCCTCTGCAGCCCGGGAATCGCACCCGGGTCTGTACCGTGGCAGGGTACTATTCTACCACTAGACCACTGGTGCTTTTGGCTTCCTTTTTTTTTGTTCTTATCATCACGAAACTAGAAAGAGAACACTGTTTTTTTTTGTTCTTACCATAACGAAACTAGAAAGAGCAATATGGTGTGTTGCGTGTCTTCAAGCTTCACCTCATAACCTTGAGATGTTCTACAAGAGATGTGAAAAGAAATGTTGATCAAAGAGCAGCATGTTACTTTGTGCTATTTGATAGGTAATTCTGGCATTATATGAGTCATGTTCCGTCACTGAGTTGGGACGGATTTATCTTTGTATTGGGTAATTGGGCGGTGCTTTTTTATTACTACAAAACCATTGTGTTGTTTTGACTCCACTTAAATTTTTTTTTTCTGATTACTCTGTCACTGCTGAATTGGCCATACACGATCCATGTTCAAAATGAGGGGGACAAGAAAAAGACAATGGAGAAAGAAGAGTTTGACTGTTTGAGCCGCAGTGCCTATGGTAAGAATGGCACAGCGGGGAGAGGGAGAGGGAGAGGGGGCCTCATCCAGGAGGCAAACAGCAGCAGGTTCCAGGTATCGGGCACTCCCGGCAGGCACCAGTGGCTGCAGTCCGCGTACGAGCCCGGCCGCCTCCTCTGCTCCGCCGTCAGCTGCTTCCCTCCCCTCGTCGTGAACACCGACGGGTGCCCGTCCCGCCGGAGCTCCGACAGCCGGGTGATGTTCAGGTACGCCGCCGCCGTCCTCCTCCGCAGGCTCCTCTCCACGACGGCGATCATGCCTCGCGGGAAGAGCTGCACGTAGCTCTCGGTGGCGATGGGTGTCGTCTGGTTGTAGCACCAGTTCGTGCTGCACAAGTGAAGCACCATGAGAAATCTCGTTTCGAAGCAAGATCATATGTCTTATTCTTCATCTCTAGCTTGCACGGGAAATCTCGTGTGTTCAGTGCACCTCTTGTGCTCAGGGGAGATGCTCCGGAAGAACACCCTGGTTGCGTTGGAGTCCACGCTCCGATCGACCCATCGAGCCCATGTCCTCAGCGCGCGGTTGAATGCCTCCTCTGCTCCCATCTCCACACGCTCCCCCTTCCTCTCCAAGTGATCCCACCTGCACATCATCCATGGCAGCCTCGCGTTGCATGATCCTGATCGATCGTCGTCTACCCATGGGCCATGGCATGGGAGGAGTTTAGATTAGAAGGGACCTACGCCCTGAGCTTGCCGGTGTGCGTCCACCAGTGGCCCGTGTTGAACACCAGCACGTCCGCGCCGGTGAACCGGCTCGCCGTCGCCGGGAGCCGGTCCAGCTCCAGCGCCCTCGTCCCGTCGACCTTCTCCACAACATCGATCAGGAACGGGCTCCAGTAGAACTCCACCGAGCAATTGTAGTCCTGGGCCGGCCGGCATCGTGTTGCCAAGCAGAGACATGCAGAAAGTTTCGATTTTTTGAAGGAAAAAAATTAATGGAGGGGAGGAAGAATGGTTAATTACCAATGCGCGGAAGGTCTTGTGTTCGGCGCTGGCATCGTCGACGAGGGTCCGTGACGGGTCGGGCACGGCGGCGTAGAGGATGCAGGCGAGCGACTCCCACATGTTCCGGTTGAGGGAGTCGCCGACGAGCACCACCTGCTTGTCCCGGCACTGCTCCAGCATCTCCCCACCACCCAACCTGAAAAAAAAAACATTTCAAACTTCACTAATGTGTAGATAGTTCAAGGTTACATGTATGGTCATGTGAAATTAAAAAAAAAACTCCTGACAGAAAGGTTCATCTTTCAGCATTAAAAGCAACGACAATTTAACATAAGAGCGGCTGTGGCTGTACTACTCTCTCTTTTCGCAAACCTTTTTCTACACAAGTAGGGCCCCTGCCACTAGCGCGGGCTGCTCAATCTTATCATATGCATCAAGTTTGCGCACGCACATTTCAAAAAACTAGATTAGAGAATCAAAACCCACCAAAAAGTTTGAATTTTTATCGTCTTTGTGAGTTGAGAAATGCGCTTGAGTAGCCTGCTAGCTTAGCTAGCTGCTTGCAGAAGCAGGGGAAGGAAGGAGCAGACCGACCTGAGAGCGCCGCCGCATCGCCGGGGCCGCCACCGCCAGTGCTCGTAGCCGGAGTCCGGCCGGCCGTTCCTCCGGCAGGAGACCTGGTCGCTCAAAAACGGGCACTCCGGCGCCTCGTAGAGCGGATACCCGGCCGGGTCGTACACCCAGCTGCCGTCGAAGAGGTCGCAGTACTCCTCCTGCGCCGGCGAGCGCGCCGCCGGCGACGCCTCTTGGTGCACCTCGCCACCGGCGCTTGGGCCTGGAGCAGGTGCAGGAGCAGCCGCAGCGCGGAAAGGATGCTGAAGCGGCGAGGAGGCCTCCGGCAGGTGCTTGAGCTTGCTGGGCGGGTCGTTGAGCGGCGGCAAGGCGTCCGGATCCCAGAGGAGGCTGCCGGAGATGAGGAGGAGGGAAATGCAGGCGGCGGCGCCGCCAAGGAGGCGCTTGGGGATCACAATGGCGGGTTTATGGGGATCCATTGCTGCAATCTGTGCAGCACGAGTGCTACACTGCTACTCTAAGTAGCCTAGAGCGTCTGGTTGACCAGCTTGGTTGCCATGGGTTTATTTAACGGGTGCCATCTAGGATTTCTCACAAATGCTAAGTATTACAAATTGTGATTTGATTTAGATGGCACCAATCCATCGTATATATATTACTCCCCCCTCTGTTACAAATTGTAGTTCGCTGGTGACTTTTGGATATTCTATTTGACTATTTGTCTTATTAAAAAAATATATGTAAATATTAATTATTTTGTTGCGATTTGTTTTATCATCAAACATATTTTAAGCATGACTTATATTTTTGCATGTTTATACTATTTTTTTGAATAAGACGAATGGTCAAAAGGCGTCTCCAAAAGTCAATAGTGAATTATAATTTGAAACGGAGGGAGTACATAAGGTTTCCGACGCATACCAGCTTAAAACACGAACAATATATGATAGATCGCTTTCAACCGCGCCCGCCTCCGATGCTCACTTAAGCGGCTCACCTCCATCTTCGGTCCCGCGTCTCTGTCGCTTGCTCTGGCTGTCTGCCTTCACCTCTAGTCACCCCGCCTCCACCTCCCCCTCTGATGTCGTTGAGCTCGGGATGAGCACCACTGCCTCAACCTTCCTCTCCACCACCAGTGCACACCGCTGCCGAAACCCTCGTGAGCGTTGTCGTCTCTACCTCCTCCTTCGTCGCCTGTGCACGCCAATGCCAGGGAGGAGGGCCACCGCCACTGTCGAAGAGGACGTTGTTGCCTTGAGCTCTGTTGCCACCAGGGAGAAGGTTTCGCCGCTCCGGTCGACAACTCCCCCTGGAGTTGTGGGAGATGGGAAGGAAGAAGAGAAGTCATCATCTGTCAAACCATGATTTGTGCACAAGACCGTATTATTATATGTATTTCTATTTTTTGAAAACGGTTTCTAGCGGTTGTTCTAAAATGAACCGTATTTTTTAATGGGATCTAAATCAAATCACCTGTGACGATATTTCTAAGAAATACCACGTTTTATAATGGGCATAGAAATGCTGAGAAATTCTCTATGCACCGGCAGTGGCATGACACACCGTGCTGAGGCCCAAGAGTCGTGGTCACGTGGAGGGATACCATCGATCTAATCTATATGTGAGAAGAGGGAACTCAAATGCAATCAAATATTCTAATCCTATTTCGTCAAAACTTGAAATCATATTTTCAGATCGGAGCAAACCTTGCATTGCCATTGCCCTATGCAAGTCAAAGGGAGGAGAAAAGAATCCACATTGTCGATGCATCCTGCTAAGTGAGCATGCATGTAGCTGAGAACTACCCTACCCAGCTGTGGAAAGCCGGCAGGCGAGCCTCTCTTATACGGGAAATAAGTTTTTTTTTTTACGATGGAATAATTTCGTTCCGGCCTCTACGTTATGCGTCAAAAATCTTATTTTCAAAAACTAGCATCTCACGTGAAAAAGAAAGACAAAAAGTAGCAAGGATACCTTATTAGCCACAAATTCTATGGCTAAACTTCCAGTTGTTTTGGAAGAAGAACATCGTTACGAATTTTTACCATCATCTCCAGATTTTGACACAACGACACCGCATGAACCAAACGCATGTATCGTTGAAATGAATTTCGGAGGAAAATGAGGCCCACTTTTTGGTATTTTGCTGGCCAGATATATGGGCTTTATGGCGGCCTGTGCCCATTTGCATGCCAGGGAAAGGGAAAATGAAGCAGAGAAACCCATTTACTCCTTCAAGCCCAGCGGAAGTTTGGTTCCTCGCTGCAGCCCATTTAGCCACGCAGCCAGATTGTCTTAAAAATTTTAAAAATGCACCAGCCGGGAATCAAACCCGGGTCTGTACCGTGTGGTGGGGGGGTTGAAACGAGCGAGCCGAGCTTGGCTCGTCCAAGCTCGGTTAGAAACGGGCTCGGCTCGCCATTTTGGCGAGCCCCGAAAGTGGGCTCCACTACTAGGGAATAGGCCTTCTATCTCGACACATCAGTCTTGGATAACTACAAACTCAGACTGATAGTGGCATCAGTCCCAGTTCATGCCTAATAGGTCAAAAGCATGATTTTTCGTTCACATTAGTCCCGATTTATGTCATGAACCTGTGACGATATTTCTAAGAAATACCACGTTTTATAATGGGCATAGAAATGCTGAGAAATTCTCTATGCACCGGCAGTGGCATGACACACCGTGCTGAGGCCCAAGAGTCGTGGTCACGTGGAGGGATACCATCGATCTAATCTATATGTGAGAAGACGGAACTCAAATGCAATCAAATATTTTAATCCTATTTCGTCAGAACTTGACATCATATTTTTCAGATTGGAGCAAACTTTGCATTGCCCTATATGCGAGTCAAAGGGATTACAAAAGAATCCACGTTGTCGATGTATCCTGCTAAGTGAGCATGCATGTAGCTGAGAACTACCCTACCCAGCTGTAGAAAGCCGGCAGGCAAAGCCTCTCTTATACGGGAAATAAGTTTTTTTTTTTACGATGGAATAATTTCGTTCCGGCCCTCTACGTTATGCGTCAAAAATCTTATTTTCAAAAACTAGCATCTCACGTGAAAAAGAAAGACAAAAGTAGCAAGGATAGCTTATTAGCCACAAATTCTATGGCTAAACTTCCAGTTGTTTTGGAAGAACATTATTACGAATTTTTACGATCATCTCCAAATTTTGACATGCTTGGATTATGGCGTCTCTTGCATCCACCTTTTGCAGTAAAAACTAGTGACACAACCAATCTGCTCATCTGAAGATGACCTATAAGAAAGATTTTTTTCCCTTATAAATAACGTATTCATTTTGACATAACCAAATGGACCAGAAGATGACAACAACGTCCACCCCAATTTGTGTTTACAAATGTGATGTCGCGGCCCGATGTAACGAGAGGCCCATGTGGATTGGTAGTGGTATAATAGTACCACATTGCTTGTTAGCATAGCACCTCGAGTTAACTCTTTTGGGCTACGTGAGGTTGAAAGTCCCATATGTGGTGCTATGCATGCGGGGGCTAGCCCCATAGATGGGGTGTACTCTAAGTGAATTTGGGTTAGGGTGCTGCTAATGATATCAGAGCATCAATCCTCAGTGTGCGAACTGAGAAGATCTCACCCATCGCCATGTAGAGGTCATTGAAGAAAACCACCATCTGCTGTTGTTGCCTTGGGGATGATCGGAGGAGCCCGCGCCATGGGGAGTAGGCTAGTCTAGCCAGAGGAGCCCACACCTTGAGTTAGGCACGATGAGTTGAGATAGAGAGGGATGGGGTGTTTGGGTGAGTGGTCACGTGGATTGGAACGAGGACAATGAACTTAGGGGTTGGGATGACAAGCGGAGCTATGCTGTGATCCCTGGCCGTTGGATCAAAATCCCATGGCGGGTCTGATAGGGTCTAGGCAAAGGCTAACCTAGGTACTCGACCCGAGTGTAACTGGGGATTCGATTCAACCTCCACCTAGCTGTAGAGTCGGGTTAGGTCAGCAATCTAGATCTCTACTAGTGACGAGAGCACAAGTAGAGGGTGAATGCAATTGCATAGACAAGAAGCCTCAACAGCGTTGTTATGGTAATATAAAATATGGAAGCACTACATTACATGTAGTATTATGCTCACTCTCTTGTTACTAGTAACACGGCACACACATACACACTACACTGGTAGGTAGTAAGGTGGAACCCTGTATATTGAACGTCTTTCCCTTGATAGATTTGGCAGCGGTCCTGCCCATTTCTCAGGAAGTAGTAAGCTGGAACAATGGCAACAAGACACCTGTAGAGAGAGCATGTATTACAACCTACCAAACAAGCCTTCACATCTATATAGGTACACTCTTTTGTACGGTATTGCTAAGAGTAACTCATTGTGTTGTGCATTGCACACACAAGTATCCTTCCATTAGCGAGATCGGTCGAGCCCAAGCCTTAAGCTGAGCCACTTGCAGACGTCGTCCATTTCTTCAGGGATGGTGTAGTGGCCGAGCCTGCATCATCAGACTTTGGTGTTCCTATGATCTGAAGAGAAAAGTAAAGGAAGAATTGAACTGAAGCTGCCATGTGTAGTATTTGCATGCAACTGTACCCATTGTAGGGCTTGAAGTTGAGATATGAGAACCCCGACGACCGCATAATCTCTGTTGATCTCTCACCGTTCCTGTAGAACACAACATCATCCGCTGCAAAATCACAGAGAATTCAGGTTGACTTGTTACTGGCTACTAGTGATAAGTACGACGACGTCACGAACAATTGAGTTACATGTTGTGTAAAAAAAAATGCTGAGTTACATGTTTTTACCTCGTCCATGACTGATCAGGATGGGCAAGGAGGCAGCTCTCCTTGAAGCCGTGTGGGAGCTCTCCATCTTTCCTCTCAGTGTCCTGAAAGCATCAAGGCACCATGAACATTGGGATCTGCATGTGATTTTTGAGTGAAAGGATTTGTATGCGATCGACTGATCAGTCTGCACAGCTGATGGCAGAGCAGAGCAGAGCTGGACCTTGAGCAAGGGAGCCAACCACTCAAGCTGATGACGGCGCTAAGTGTGATTGGGTACGGAATGCCGCTGGTGAATTTGCCATGAGCATAGCATGCCGCCGAGTGGAGAGCAGCTGAAGCGCCCATGCTGAAACCGCCGATCCCGAGCTTCACTGCATTCACATGTTGTCAACATCAACGGGGTTAATCAGCTTCAACTGCATATGAACAACACATCGTGTTAACTCCATGATCTCCTTCATAGTTTTGTTGCATGTTCTTACAGATGTGTTTGGTTCTGTTAATTAATCAATCCTGAATTAAGGTATAATATTTTTTGAGCAAATTAAGGTCTATTTGATTCTCGTGTGTGTTCTTGAAAAAAAACCTAGGTTTAGCGCCAACACCGTGGAAGCTCCTAGCTTTGGATCTTGTGCCATGAAAGTAGTACCATCAGACGGCTCAGACGACAGTAGGTTTGCAATGTGTGCAGCTGAAGCATCCAGTCCCTCAATGTCATCGCGACCGTCCATCGAAGTGTCGTCCACGTCAAACCCTGTTTTCAGTTCCATGAGATGGTGATCAGGGTTCTTTCAGACTTAAGAGAGAGAAAAAGAGCACTCCATGTTTCAGATTTTCAGAATTCATTCTTTAGAGCGAATGAGAACTCCTGCGTATCAAATTTCAGGCCGTGCAGCTTAGCTGTGTTCCAGGCGTTCCCCTTCAGAGTTCCAGGAAGAAGAAGCTCACATGCAGTGCAAGGGAATCCACCAAAAGCCGCCACGGGTCGGGTCGCTGCGGTGGGACATATCCACTTGATCTACATGGACATAAGCTTCCTGTTGAAATAATTTGACAGAAGAAAAAACTTACATCGCTATGCATATGCCAACCTACTGGACAAGAAAAGATACAACTATGGGCCACTCTGGGTCCCGACGGCTCCCCTTTAGGTTTGGTGAGAACACATGAGTTATGGGCTCACTCCTACATCACGTAAGGAGCTAAACGGTGAGATGATCTACATCCTATGAAATATCTGAAAAAAACGCAACCGATGAATCTTCAACCAAACCTCCCAATCACCGATGCTCATAGCAAGGGACATGGCCGCTGACTATCAGCTGTGGCGTTCAATGTCGATAGATCCTGGCTAGTTGTCAGCTAGGATTGTGGCCCTTCTTATAAATATGACTCTGTTTTTATCCTTTATTTATTAATGGAGCGGCGGAACTCCTGTCTTTTTGTTCAAAAAAAAAAGCTACAACTTTTTGAAGATGGTTAAAAAGAAGTCGATAAAAGACTATTACATGTTAGATGGGGAATAAGTTACTGTTGCACTAATCTGATGACAATTACAAATGTTGGGAATAAGGCACAGGTGTATCAATGTCTTGGTACGCGTGTTTCAAGTACAAAGCATTTATGCTTACATTTGGCAAGGGAAGAGAATCCAGGAGCTGGGACCAGCTGAAAAATGCAGAGTAAACAATAGAGATGAAAGGAAAGAAATTAGTTCGCTGTATCAGGAAAAGCACTGCAGCAGCAACTGGTTAAAGTTACTCCATTCCAGCTTCTCTGAAAAATGTATAGATTGCAATATATATTATATAAACAGCAGTTGTTGATCTAAAATATTGGCGAGAACAGAAGAGGGGAGAGGGAAGAAACTTGAGAGGGAGAATGGTTGGTTATCCTTCTTTAGCAATGCTACCAACAATTTTTTAGTTGAATAGCCGGCCTGAATTTCTGAGCTTATCATAAGACACCACAATAATAATCATGTAATGATTAAATGTGTAATTATGTAATATGTACTGATGTGTAATTATGTAACGAGCAAGGTGAACCGCGCGTTTGCGTGGTTAGGTTTTTTTTATTAAGATATAGATAATATATCAGATTAGATTTAGAGTTTATCTCTAATTTATAGATCAACTTCAGTAGTTTGTTAGAGGTTAATATTGATAGCTAGATTTACATAATAATATCCATATTCAGCGATGTAGATTTTTTCTTTTTTCTATGATTAACGTGAGAATTTCTACTATTTTTCTATTAACGTGGGAATTTCTAGGATTTTTGGATTAATGTGATGGCTTCGTTTAACTCTGCTAGATTTGTGTTAAGGTATAGATAATATATCAAATTAGATTTAGAGTTTATTTCTAATATATAGATCAGCTTCAGTAGTTTGTTAGAGGTTAATATTGACCGCTAGATTTACATAATAATATCTATATTCGGTGATGTAGTTTTTTTATTTTTTCTATGATTAACGTGAGAATTTCTACTATTTTTCGATTAACGTGGGAATTTCTAGGAGTTTTGGATTAATGTGGTGGCTCCGTTTAACTCTGCTTTATATATATATGGTAAATAGATATGTAGTGGAAAATTATACAAGTGGACAAGAGTCGCAAAAGGAATTCTGAAAACTCTATACTGAACTAAAAGGCAACAACTACAGTTTTCTTTTTTATCTTCTTTGCTTCCAAAGATTGTACGAATCGTTAAAAAAAATCTATGGCATTGGTCATTGGATGACAATACCAAGATACTGTGATTTAGTGTCTTATCATAAACTATGGTGTTTTCATGCTCTGCCCACTGCCCAGACAGTCGATAGGAAAGTAGGATCTTGCATGAGCTATGCATTTCTGTAATATTTATATACAGTAGCCCACATCAAGAAGCATTTGACATTCCTCCTCTCCACTTCTGAGTGAAAAGTGACAGCATTACCTATGCTCTCAAGAAGCTTGTATAGGTGTGCACTAGGGGCAGGGAAATTAATTATTTACTTTGGGGGTAAAGCAATACTAGGAATATATGCATGCTTGGACATACAAAAAGGAGGCCACTTCAATCATTTCCAGCAAAGATATGTGTTTAAGCAAATAAAGCGTTTGCATCAATGAGAATTGAGAAAATCTAATACGCTTCTCTCCATCTGACGTGTGTAGTTTCATGCATGTGTTCAAGATAGCCACCAGTCAGCCGAGCAAGCAAAGTTTGAGAGAGAAGGCAGGACATGCAGTACCTCGCACCATTGTCACCTAGGCCATGAAGCCACACAATGGTGGCTTGGTGCCGCCCCTTTGGCCTCACCACATAGGTCCTCCCGTACTCAACTCTCCAGCTGCTCCTACCCCCTGAATGATCATCACCCACATCGAGTTCAGCATTGAGCTTGGTTTGGCACCCATGGTGCTTCAGAGTATGATGCCAATGAAGATAAAGAGTACCAGAAGAGCTGCTTCCGTAGTAGCTCATGGTACAGCTCTATACTACTTGTATGCCTCAACGTTTGGACGTGTACTATGAAGTGCACAGCCCCGGTTGGCCTGTATTTATAGCCAAAGCCCGAAGATGGGAATATATATGTTGAGCAACCCCTTGAATCTGCATCACTTGACAGTGCGGTTTTAACCGTGCACCGTCTAGCTTCAACATGTCATGGGATGAGAATCTGGGGTCTGGAAAGATCAAGGGCTGAGTAGGATGCAAAAGATTTCAGGCTTTAATTTGCTCTAGAATGAAGAATCCTGCACAATGCTGGCAGCCTTGCACAGAAACATACAGATGGTGACGGTGATAACTGACCATTTCATTTCCATGCAAAATTTAGGTTGAGTTTGGCACACAAGTTACTAAGATGCATCTTTTGCAGTGGTGAGGGAGCCATAGTATTAATACCATAATGTTGTTTGTTACCATTATCTTTTACATCCACCAAGCATTTCTCTGTTTGTTGCATGGAGTACTAATGCCCCCACTGCCTTCTGCCCACAAATTGGCGCAAATTCATATGCGACAATCTTAAACAAAAAGACAAGGAATAAGCATAACAGAACTTGTTTTCTGACCATGAAGTTCTCTTTCAGCATCACATCATATATAGTTCCCAGTTACTGCTATGCTGATATGCATAAGTTCTTGCCTGAAGTACCATCCATCCATTATCCATAGACCTCAAGAAAATCAATTATGAAGGTGGAATTTCGACGTGGAGATATTATATACTGCAACATGTTTTTGCTATATAACAGGGATGTCATGAAGTGTCCAGAAAGGATATGGTTATGTTGCTAGAAATATCTATCAAGTGGCAACACCAAATCAGCAGGGATATGGGAACCAAATCGGGCAGAAATGCATACCCACTTGTAGCAGAAACGTGCATGCACTCTTCAATTCTTCATGAGGGTACATATAGCTGAAATCTAAGTACAACAACATAGTTGGTGTTTATAATGAAGTGCTGCTTCTGCTGCAATGATATTTAGAGTAAATTGTGCCCTTGGAATATTAGTCTAGGGGTTTACACTTTTGAAAAACTAGCCTAGGGCCTTCTCCTACAGTAGTTGTGCATGCCAATATTTTTCTGTTGGTTTCGGACTTCTCAAAGCGCAAACGGTCATTTTTTTCATATTGAAGAGAATAAATTAGTTCAAAGATTGAAGAGGATATTGGCCTCACTAGTTTTTGTAGTAAAATTGGACATGTTTGCATTGTTTTACAGTGCGTAATAATACTAATGAACAAGATGAACAAGACAACAACAATATTTTTCCCCATTTGATGTTCATTATTTTTGTACAACTGACACTATACTATAGGTTTCATCGCCAAGAAAGGTGGGCACCTTTGCTAATATGCTTTTGGAAATGGAGTGCAATCGATCCCCTGAACGATGTAGAGGCATTAAAGAAAAAAAAAATCAAAAGTTAAATATAAACTGATCTCAATGAAATATTGGTATTTTGGCAGCAGAATGATGCAAATGGTTTGCACCTGGTTTTGATGAGCTAGCCCACCACTACACACAGTAAGAATCATATACCAATCCTTTGTTTTATTTTCTAATGATTAGGATGGGCAATGTGAGGGGGGCAACTCAGATCAAAATATGTGATCTACATGTCATCTTTGTCCCTATCTCAGCATCAAAGATTTGAGGCTGCACCTGATCTAGCCACCTGAAGCTAGATGAAGCTACTTCATGAGACAGGATCATTAGCCACCTGGTCTATCTATTCTTTCATTGTAAATTGTAGGCTATGATTGTGTTGAGCCCTACACCCTCCGTCCCATAATAAGTGTACTTTAAGGTTGTTTTGAAAAAATTAAGAAGGGGTGTATGTAGTAAGAAATCTAGGCTACTTTATATCGTGGAAAGGGAATAAAGAGGTATTTTATAGTGGTGGAAAAAGAATCTAGAGATATTTATTGTGGTGGAAGAGAAATCTAGAGCTAGAAGATCACTTATTATGGGACAAGTTATAAGGCTTAGAAGGATACTTAGGCCTTGTACATTTCAGCTTAGTGTAGCGTAGCGTAGCGTTTCAACAAAATTTATCTTTTTTATATAGCCTATTTGGTGTAATAATTTGTAATGATTTTTCTCAGGTTTTTAGTAGTTGTCACAAAGATCCTAAAACTATTTTTTAATTATTTTTTTATAATATTTAAACCACTTTTAAATACTATCAAATTTTATTGAAACGCTACGCTACACTACGTTAAGCTGAAATGTACAAGGCCTTATACTAGGACGGAGGGAGTAGCTAGTATTAGAGTCCTGGAGTAGCTAGTATTAGAGTCCTGGAGTAGCTATTCAAAGGCCTCCTCCCTTTGAATATTGTTTCTCTCTTTACCTTATGAAAAAAAGTAAAGTTTCCATGTAATTAAAACAATACTCTCACGAAAGCCCCGCACAAAATATAGGATCTGTCGATACTCAAAAGCACACAGTTAGTGAAGAAATGAGAACAGTAAAAAAATATGCTCTTTTTTACATGTCTCTGCTTTCTTCATGCTTAATTCAGCTTTACATCTCAAGTTCTCAATAAGCTCTCAAAAACTACTTCTGCTAAGGGCATTGGTGCAAAGCATACTGCATTCTAGTACTGCAATCTGCACCACTATTATGTATCCTTCTGCCAGAGGGAATCCTTCTTATTTGTTAGTTGTGACTGCGATGCATTGCAAGTTTCTGATAGCATGTGCAGTTCCTGATCCAGCTCCCACTAAGATCAAATCAGTGAATATAAGAGGTGAAGAATAAAGATCACTCACGGTTTGCTCTGGGAAAAAAAAATTACTCACTGTGACTAGAAGTCCACATCAAGGCTTGACAGAAGTCAACTTACAAAATGCAAAAGGGAATGCTGCAGCATGAACTATTGCGGTGCGGGCACATTTGAGGATTTATGCCTTCTAAAGTAACATGGGGGCATTCTGCATGTTCCTTATCGCATTGCTTCATCAATCGATAAATTCCCAAATAACTCCTCTACTTTCTATTTCATACAGATACAGTTAATGGTTATTTATTTATTTTTTATCTGCGGTGTTTGTTTATGTGCATGGTATTCTTACACTCTTCTTTTACTTTTAGACTTCTGAAAAGTATTTTGGAAAGGCGAAAAGATAAGAAATGCAAAGCAAAGCTACGTCAGCATAGCACAGAATTTATCCTATGATTATATACAACCTTAGATAATCCAAACATGAAAGAATATTGTTTTCCTAGGGGTTTAACATTGTAAGAAGGAACATCAAATCCCGTGGATGATAGCAAAAAATGAGCTGAAAGTTTCAACTTGTCTATGGGCTTATAGAATAAAACTATCAAGAATATTTTTTTTAGAGAACTTCTAAAAAATAATGACAAAATGTTCTGTTGGAATCTTTTTATTTATTTAATAAAATGTTACAGCTTGAGGACTTCTCTATTTTCATTGAGCAGCTGGAAAATGCTCTGCAGGGAGCCAGGGACACGACACTTCAATGGGGTATGTACCCTAGAGTTGTATTGGTCTCCTTAAAACATATGAACACAATGATAAAAAATAATTTTTAACTCCTTACAGAGCATGGCATACTAACTATCTATTTTTTTGAAAGAAAATTGTGAGCCTTACAACTAATTATAATTAATCTGACCTCCCGTATATTTATTTCATCCAATGTCCAGTCATTATGTATTTCTATGTTCTTTTTTTCTTTTTGTCGTCAAGCTTTGTCACTGCAGCTCCCTAATTACTTGACTGCGCTAACCACAATTATATTCTCAATAGAAAATGAGAGAAGAGAATGGTGAGTATATTAGTAGATACAATCAAATTCATCAAAGACACTAATGTATTCTATATATAAGTCACCAACTTACCATATAGATCTGTGTGTAGAATGTGGAAGCTAACCTCAGCTTTGGCATCAGAAGTAATGCTGTTTCTGAGTGCATTGCACCAGAAAAAGATGGAGATCAGAATAGAATATTTATGATTGAGTGATCACTTTGTATTTATGTTCTATTAATTTAAAGGAGTGTGTATACATGCTCTCCAACAAAAAAAAAAAAGTTCATATGTACATAATACTTCTCTGATTATGCAAATTTCAGCATTCAAACAAGTGTAACTTACTATGCTATCTCTTAAATGACCAATTGCAAGCAGGAAAAATAACTATTTTATCTGGGAAGAAATTAGGATCGCTTATGATCGAGTGGTCGTCAGAAAATAGAGGCAAGAAGGGGATGCATCACATCAATCAATCCGTAGAGACAGGTTATGCATGATGCCAATGGAATGTTTTCCAGGCAGCAAATTCCTGGCATTTGCTATTATTCTATATCCAGAAGGCAAAAACATGGTTAAAAGGTCGATGAGGAGCCAAAGAATCGAATGACTACCTCTTTGATGTGGCCTACAGGTGTAGAGTTAGCTACCACAGTGACGATGCTAACCCGTAGATGTCAAAGTCAGGTAGAGTGAAAGTGAGTGCTAGGGATGAGCTCATGTTTGGTTTCAGGTAGTTACATACTTGTTAAAAATATGTTATGATGACCTTGCTCATTCTTTAGTTGGCTTTTAACATTTGAGCTCATCTTACGATTGCTATGGAGTGGGCAATTTTTGTTTCTCCACGAAGGCATAAGAAACAAGTAAAAAAAATTTCTTCCCTTTGCATATGTCTCCCGTTTCTAGACATGAGAACAAGCCATGGCCACCCCTCCAATTTTGCAAACCTTTGCAGGAAGTATGTTTCATTTGCATTCCAATCGCTTATGAGATGATCTCTGCTGGCTCCTGTGAGACCATGACGACCAGTGTTTCACGACTCCACAGGTTGGAGGTCAGATCTACCTACCTAGCATTAGCAAGGCAGAAAGAAAAAAAAAACTGACAGTAACAGGTAACTGCCGTGCAGTACCACACAACCTCACTATACTGAAATGCTTAGCTGCTTGAACAACCATCTGATCATGTATAACCAAGTAACAACGTTAAGCACTGCAACTGTGAGGGTACAGACATAGAGCAAAGCTTTGGCGGCGATCAATTGAGTTGATAATACAGATTCATAACTGACCAGCTTTGCCTGCCAAAGCAGGAAACAATCTCAGTGTCACAAGAAGAGACACAAAATGTAAGACCATAAGGAATATCTTGCTGCATCACAAAACTTCAAATAGCATCAAGCGCTATCATCAGTACCATAGATGGGAACAGATGGACATCAACTCTAAGGAATTTCAATGTACGTTTAGTTGAGTTTGAAACTGCAAGATTGATATATACACCTCTGAAGCCACTTGGGGACGTGTATCTTATTTTCGGCATATTCAACGTACCTAAATACCTATTTGGTGCAATAATAAGGTCTAAAATATAAAGGGCCATATAAAAACTGAGTTCAAGAAATCGAGCCATATAAACAAAGGCTTTCAAAATTCAAATCACACCATAGCAAAAAAAAAAAAAACAGAATATGTGGTCAATAAATTACATAAATATATGCTATCATCATGAATAATTTTTTTCTATTCATTTCACAAACAATTCTAAATAATGGAAGAAATAGAGAAAAACAGTAGGTCGACAATGGGAGGAAATCAATGGAAGTAAGTATATGTGTAAAGTGGGAGGAACAGAATACTTACACGAGTTAGTTAATTTTAGGGCTTAAGTAGTACTGTGGATCCCTGAAGAACCTGACAAGCGTCTCTGCTTTATCCGTGGAAAGGTCAGTGTTTTCTAGAATAAATCCCTTGGATGCTTTTGCAATTGCTTCAATGGAACCAACAGCTTGGGCAAGCTTAGAAATCGAAAATAACACGAATATTAGCATGGCAAGGTATGAATTGTGTGTACACACAAAAACACAGAAGAACTGAATGGAAAGATGGAACTTGACATTTAGCATGAGATTTGACTGTTACAAAGGTATTAGGGATGGTTATTGCCGAGAACAAATCAGGGAAAAGAAAATCGATCAATTCAGATAATCTAGCAAATTCTCAGTTGTCAATATTGGAAAAATTGTCTAAATTTAGTATTTTGCACGAGAAGGTTGACTGATTATGTTTAAGCCCTCATGTACCATTAGTTGTCCTTTACAAAAGTTTTAGCAATACGAGTGCAAACAGCAAAAAAACATGATGTGCTCATCTTCAGGGGATCCCATTGGTTGCGTCAGTCGGTATTGCTACAAAAGGAGGATCAAAGAGAGGAGATGGTTCAGGCATGCCGTTCACTTGAGCTCGTTGCTATGACGTTCTTCTTTAAACATGACTGGAGATTAAATAATAGGATCTCTTTTGTTTAGTGCTTTCAGTCTCCTTTTGGTTGTGTCTTTCTTGTTCTACGTGGACAATATTTTGTATGTTGGATGTGTTTGTACTGGCCATATACGTCTTGTACGTAGAGGCTGAAATTTTATCTCATTATCTAAAGAAGGAACATGATGTGCTTATATCCGCAAAGGCGCAAACGATGCTGACTCTTGTGAGTTTTGCTTCTCCAAAAAACAGAAGTAGCAAAAGTCACAAGTAACATTAATTTCTAACCAATAGATCACCCAATAACATAAAAAGCTAAAAAATAGTTAAGGGCATACCGCAGTGGCGTCATGATTGTCAATACCAGGAATGGAGGTGAGCACTTGTAAAAAGGCATCCATGCACTGAACTGCTTGCTCCAGCTACAGACAGGCAAGAAAATTATGGAGCTTCATTTCAGACCTAAAAGTAGCACACCCATGTGTGCAGAAACATGTGAAAGTACCTCATTCCTCATTGATGAGACGATGTCTTGCTGCTTGCATGCTGAACAGAACAGATGAATTGATTAATGTCAGCTTACACCTCAGAAATTGAACAGGAATTGGAAACTTGTAGGTGAACTTTTAGAGTTACCTCCATGAGTGAAAGCTATCCTTACAATTTTCTCAAATCCCATCTCTGGATCATTGACAGGCACAAATGTAGGGCAGCCGAGCTCCATGTCATACCTTGCATAAGAAATGGACAAGCAACAATGATTCAACTATTGCTGTTCCAAAAAAAAAAAAAAAACTCCGCAGATTAGCAATATAGGCGCGTACTTGAAATATGACTGATTAAGTGATTCGTTCTGCTCTCTTGTGGGAACGGCAGCAATAACATACAGATTTTTGAACTGCCTTTTCAGTGTGTTCACCCTGCAAAAGCATCCATTCCAAGATGAAAGTGATCATCACGATCGCTATAGCGCATTATATAGCAGGCAATAGCTCCTAGTCCTACCTGGTGAAAACAGCGGCTACATTTTCACAATCCCAGCTCGTCTCAAACACAAAGGCAACAGATAACCCCCCATTGTTGAAGATCAGGTCCTGGAAATTGGAAGACACTTGATTAGGTTTCACAAGGGCAGCACAACAACATCCCTGACTTGTGAAGCAGGAAGAGATGATGCTTACGGGAGATATTGACAGGAAGTTGAGGCGATATGAGTTTGCAGCAAGGAATGCAGCTATGAAGTTGATGAGGTCCGGGTGCTGTTTCTCTCTCCACGAAGTGCTCATCATGCATATCCCCCGACCTGCGTGCATCGCAGAGCCCAAATTTGGGGCTTAGCAAAACGGATTCGCGGCGCTGATGCGGCGCGCTTGGGAACCCTAGCTTTGACTAGGCCGCGGGATGGGGGGCGGCGCCCAGGCAGCGCGTGCGTGTGACGGGAGCGGGGAGTGGTGGGGCGGATCGCCTCACCTGGACCTGGAGTGGCTTCGCGCGGCGGCGGGAGGGAGCTATAGCCGCTGGAAGGAGCGGGGCGCTCCATCGCCGGCGGTATCGGTGGGTGTCGATCGCCGTGCCGACCTCCGACGGCGACGGCGGCGGCGAAAGAAGAGACTGGGGAGTGGGAAGCCAGCGGCGGCCCAAATCTGCTTAACCATAGCGCGGCCCAAATCCCTGTTGGCCCAAATGTGCCTATCTCTCAGGTGTTCAGATTTGGGCCAGGATGGCCCGTCTAGCTTGATGGGCCAAAATTTACGGACAACATCATAATTGTCGCACGTCGAGGACACGAGACTCGCCACAATAAAACGCACCAAGGTTGATCCACGAAAAAACTCAAGAGAAGCCCAAACCAAACTCAACAGCATCCAAGAGCAAAACGAGATGTTAGTACTTACTACATGTAACACTGTTGATCCCATTCATCCTTTGGAGCAAAAGCTTCCTGCCCATGAATAAGCCGCTAGTGGCCGCAGGAAGTAAACGAATGATGAATCACGAGAAACCGTCCAGTGACAGAGATGTCAGATCATTTACCACGGTATGTCTTCGGGTCGTTTTTCTTCGGAAAGAAACTCCGATTCCTCAAGATGTTTCAACAAAATTTCTTTTTGGTTCTCTTCAGAAAAAAAAACTTTTTCATACATTTCCTTCGTAATGAAATTCTCTCTCTGGTTTACAGATTTTTTTTAAAGGAAGTTGTTGAAGATGGTAGGAAACGAAGGAAAAGAACGCGGGGGAATAGAATAGAACGGCGGAAAGGAACGGAATGCAAGGAAAATGGTTTGACCAGATGGTTTTAGATGCCGTTTGGATGGGTTTGCTTGCGACTGAAACAAGCTATAGCGTGCAGTGTACATGGACGCGGCGGCAGAACGAGAATGATATGATGCACATCACATGCATGTATCCATCTGGACGAACATCAGAGAGCTAGGCACATTCTTCAGACTGTAAGCATGATTACGGCCAGATGGAGGAGCGGGCACCATCATCATGACGTGAGTAGCCTCGTACAAAAAAAAAAACACGAACTTTTAGGGGACTTGAAACAGATGACATGTTTTGGAGTGGTCTGCAGGCTTAAGCTAGCCTAGTTGAACTTATCTTTTTAATTAAATCACAATTCACAAAGCCACTTTATAATTAGCTCTTAGAAATAACATCAACAAAGCTAACCCGTTTTGGGAAACAGATTCAAACACTTATCGAAGTTTAGCTTAACATTTAGCTAAGTCAGTCCGTTCATTCAGCTCAGCACTTTGGATACCCTAGGTTGTTTCGTTGAGCTAGAATGATTTGCTTATTCAAGTTGTATCTCGAGGCTTTCAATGTTTTAAAAAACAATTAAAAGTATTAATTTAGTACACGGTTTCAAAAGGCCAAATCATTCGGATGGAGAAGGAAATAGACATGTTTCTATTCACCACGGTCAGGGAAAAAAATTGATCATCAATACAGCATTCAAAATGCACCTTTAATCACTAATTGCTTAGCTAGGGACAGTTTAAAACATGTTAGCCAACCAAAATTTTCTTCAACTTTCAGTCAACACCACAACCACACGACTAACTTGTCTATTGGGTGAATCAAGTAATCAACTATAGAATTTTCCCATCAAAACCATCGAGTGGCTCGTCCACGCCGCCGCCACTCGACGAAACGCAACCAAAGATGCAGCCGAGCAGAAGTATAATCACGCAGTCAAAAATATGGAAACTTGCATTTTATTTAGAGTAAATTGCACTTTTGCCCCTTGAAGTTGGACGGAAATCTCACTTGGCCCCTTAAACTTTATTTTCGTCCAACTTCCAGGGGCAAAAGTGTAATTTACTCTTTTATTTATACTAAACTTGCTCCGTGGGCAATTTTAGGTTTAAATTTGGAGGGTGTATTTAGACGACTAAAATTAATCTCAATTATCAATAGATGGACGGTTAGCAAATACGATAAAAACTAAAATATTATGAAAGTACTCCCTAAAAAAATCTATGGACAATAAATATTATGAAAGTACTCCCTAAAATGTTTATGCAAATTGTTTAAAAAAAAGTAAAAAACAGATATAATTTTAAAATGTTTGGCTTGCATCATAGTATATTTTAGACGATAAATATTTACGATCAGACAGCAGTACAGGAATCGTTCAGGGGCTCTGATCCATGATGTCAAATAGGAGGAGACGAAGCCGTTGAGGAGCGGCGGCGGCGGGCGGCCACGACATTGACGACATGCCGGGGCAGGGGCATCCAAGCCATGCCGTGCAAAGAAGAAGAGGATGGATCCATTGCTTCCGATCCAAGTCTGGCTCGAATCCAAGGCCTAAGCCATCATTTCTTGATGCTTTCGCGAGCCTGCTACTCCATGCTAGTATATTGCTACGTGACAGTTAGATTTTGTTTATAGGACTTCACACTAGTGTATATTAAAGCCACGCTGTCTTTGTCCGTGTCTCTGGCTCTGCCTGTGTCGGTCACTCACTGGTGAGCTCGCCTGTGATCAGAGCTCAACTGCTTCACGAATTCTTGAATTGTAGACAACTGTAAACAATGGATGCGGCGCTGACAGATGCCACTGTTTGACCACCACATACACTAGAGCATTTCCGTGAAGATGCACAAAAATGTTTACATAAAACTATCTAATCTTCTATCTTTACGATGGCTTCTGTGCGAGCATACATAACATTCATGTTTTTTTTTACTGTAAACTGCTCTATGAAATTACATTTTAGTGAAGCTAATACACTCGATACGGTGAAAAATGTCATAAAACATCTTAACTTTCAGACATTCAATCAATTCCCACAATACAAGTTTTTGCAAAAAGAAAAAGAAGCAGCCCAAGAAACTTTAAAGTTTGTGAATCCCGGTGAGTTTTTGTTGGCCGCAAGACTCCAGCAAGAAGTATGCTGCACTGCGCCATGGCTGCTTGTGTGGCCACACTGACAAGCGACAACTCTGAAGGCTGCAGCTAGCGACCAGTGTGCTCAGGCTGCGTACATAAGACACACGTTCTAATAAGCAGTAGCCTTCCATGTCCGATTCGTCTCGCTCTCGCTCTCGCCTTGGCCGCATGGCCGCGCTCCGCGCCCTGCTCCCGCTCGCGCTCGCCATTGCCGCCGCTCTCCGCTGCGCCGCCGAGCCGCCTCCGCGGGAGCGCGCCGCGCTGCAGGCCTTCCTCGCCGGCACGCCGCACGAGCGCGTGCTCGGCTGGAACAACTCCACGCCCGCCTGCGCCTGGGTCGGCGTCACCTGCGACGCCGCCAACGCCACCGTCGTAGAGCTCCGCCTCCCCGGCATCGGCCTCATCGGCCGCCTCCCGCCGGCCACGCTCGCCCGCCTCCGCGCCCTCCGCGTCCTCTCCCTCCGATCCAACCGCCTCTTCGGCGCCATCCCCGACGACCTCTTCTCCCTCCCCAGCCTCCACTCCCTCTTCCTCCAGGGCAACCTCCTCTCCGGCGACATCTCGCCGGACGTCGGCAAGCTCGCCGCGCTCCGGCACCTCGTGCTCTCCCACAACCAGCTCTCCGGCGCCATCCCTCCTGCGCTCAACGCCCTCGCCGCGCTCCGGTCGCTCCGGCTCGACGACAACCGCCTCTCCGGCCACCTCCCGGGCCTGATCCTCCCGCAGCTCGAGGACTTCAACGTCTCGTACAACCAGCTCAACGGCTCCATCCCCAGCTCCCTCGCGAGCTTCCCGCCGTCGTCCTTCGCCGGCAACCTTCAGCTCTGCGGCAAGCCGTTGGACCGGCCCTGCGAGCCCTTCTTCCCGTCCCCGGCGCCCGGCCCAGCCGGAGGAGGCGGCGGCGGCGGAGCAACGGTGGCCGGCAAGAGGAAGAAGAAGCTCTCCGGAGCGGCGGTCGTGGCCATTGCCGTGGGCGCCGGCGCCGCGGCGCTGCTCGCCCTGGTGCTCCTCGTGGTGTGCGCCGCCTCCCGGCGCCGGGCGGCCGCGGACGGCGACGAGGGAAAAGGAGCGGCGACTCCGGCGGGCCTGACGCCGCCGTCGACGGCGTCGGGGGAGATGGGCGAGGTGACGTCGTCGTCGAAGGAGATCAGCGCCGCGGCGGCAGCGGCCGCCGGGGCGGAGAGGAGCCGGCTGGTGTTCGTGGGGAAGAAGGGGGCGGCGGGGTACAGCTTCGACCTGGAGGATTTGCTGCGGGCGTCGGCCGAGGTGCTGGGGAAGGGGAGCCTGGGGACGTCGTACAAGGCGGTGCTGGAGGAGGGGACGACGGTGGTGGTGAAGCGGCTCAAGGACGTGGCGGCGGCGCGGCGGGAGTTCGCGGCGCTGCTGGAGGCGCTGGGGAAGGTGGAGCACCGCAACCTGCTGCCCGTGCGCGGCTACTACTTCTCCAAGGACGAGAAGCTCCTCGTCGCCGACTACCTCCCCGCCGGCAGCCTCTCCGCCATGCTCCACGGTCAGTCTCTCTCAGTAGTCAGTACCCATCGCATTACCGCCTTGCTCGTTGCCATTTCGTTTTGAGCTCCGGTTGCGGCAAATCCGGCCGGAATTCGCGCCATTTTCCACCTACTAGTGGAGTACGCAGTAGCAAACTAGCAATGTGCAATGTTTGGAACAAAGAAAGCTTCTTTAGAGCGCAAAAAAATGTTTGAATTATAATCTTTCGAATGGTGCCCTTGCTTACAGAGAACAAAAGGTGTAATTAAAAATTAATTTTAAAGCTTTTAGAAAAAGCATTGAAATTTTTATAAAATGGCTACACAGCGACACGTTTTATAAGTCACCTAAACTATTGTGGATCATTTAATTTTGCTTAATATATTGGTCCAAATTAAAGGATATGAATACCAAAGAACTATGCATTTTTAGAGCATGTCTTTCCCTCTCCCAAGAGAACCCCCCCACGTAAGCAAGGCTGCTAAAAGCCTCAGAGAACCTCTCAAAAAACAATCGAGCCCTTCTCTTCCCGGTGCCAGCATGCGACCACGGTGGTGCAGGGTGACTTATAGGCCTTATTCTTTTCAGCTTAAGGTTGCTGAAAATTTTAATCTAAAAAGATTGTGATCTCTCTCTCGAGGTTTTGAAGAGTTCGGCTCAGCACGGTGGCTTGAGCGTGCCGGTGGCCGAACTTTTTTTGATATTTTTTTATCCAACCGCTTGGAGAGTTCTTACTGAGTGAAACAAAAAAGTGTTTGATTGAAAAGAAGACCATATGTAGTACGAAAAAGTGTTGATTTGGCCCCTTAACTATGTCCGCTAGACCATTTTGATCCCTAAACCTCAATACCGGACTTATAAGATCCCTCATGTAGCAAAACCGGATCAAAATAGTCCATTGACTAGGTCAGTGGGTGGTTTTAGAGTTTTCTTGTTTGTGTGGCAGTCATATAAGGTTTTCTTGCTTGTGTGGCAGTTATATAGGATTTTTGCTGACTTGGCAATGACGTGGCAATGACGTGTCAGTCCAGGTGTTCATCATGTGTGACGTGGCAATGAAGTGGCAGTCTAGGTGTTCACCATATGCGACGTGGCAATGATGTGGCAGTCCACATTGGCAAGAAAACCCTAATACCACTATTTTGATCGGTCAAAGGAACGGTCAAATCCAGTTTTGCAATATAAGGGACCTCACGTCCGGTATTGAGGTTTAGGGACCAAAGTAGTTCAGCGGGTATAGTTAATGGATCAAATCGGTACTTTTTCCTATCTAGTACGACCTTTTCCAAAAAGTTTCTTGCGTGGGGTAGAGTCCCCAGTGATTGTGTGAGAGGAACACACGGAAAAAGGCAGCCTGATAGGCACGCGAGAGAGAAAGGATCTGACGGGGCGATGCAATGCCAAATTGCCAATGCATTGGGGGTTGTTTGCGTCTCACGTTTGGAGCCAAAGGGAACTGATTGGGAATGGAAGCGATGGAAATGTGCCGGCAGCCATACGGCAGCCGCTGTTCCATCCGTCTGCAACTGCTACTGATGCTTTCTGCACTGTTACCGTGTATATATGCACGTACCAATTGAGAAGAAAGCTTCTTTGCTGCTTGCTTACAGTTGCTGCTTGGAGCCCTAGGCCAGACACTCGAGCCCACAGATGGTGTACAAGAACGTGCAGGTCGAGCTGAGCGGGGCATGTGCGGTGGCTTTTCTGGAGAATGTTTTCACCTGGAGTGTAGGGTAAGCATTGCATTTGAAGCACATTATTGGTGCTGAAAGCATAAGTGAATAAATATCTTTCCTCGTTAGTTTAGTCTTTTCGATGAACTGATCGGTGCGTAATAGTAGCATCATTGATCACATCAAAACCTCCGCCAATCCAAAACGCGTGCTTCTAAACACCGTAGTTGGCATAGTCAAAGATTAATAAAGCTAATGGTGATCTAATCATCCAGTGTGACTAAGGTATGGTCGACGTTGGTAGCCAAAGCCCTATTTGAAATGCGGGGATTTTCATGAATCCTGAAACTGATTGAAGTTCCTTCTCTCCAAACAGGTCTGTAATAGGCGTAGGGTCAGGCCGTCAGGCTATATAGTTAGTCACAGGGCTAACCAATTATTCATGCAACTGGTCAGCAAGGACAGCGATGTGGACACGGTATTTTGTATTCCTCAATCCTCCAGCGTTTTTCCAGCAGTTGATGCCTTGGCTCCCGATCCTAGGAAAGGGATTGAGAGGCAGCATTTGCATTTGCAAATTGCAATTGCAGTATTTGACTGGCCTTCTTCAGATTCCTGATGGCTTAGGTCCAAATCACTTGAAAGGGATTGAGAGCTAAATGTATGGCCCCATAGCTATCGGCTATTTGTTGATGGCGTCCTGTTTTTTTATATTCTTGTGAAGAACCATCCATCCTATACTATTCTTATAGGCTTAGAGCATTTCTAATTGGTCCAAAGTTAGGACGTTTCAAACATTATTTACATCCCCATGTCACTATTAATCTATATTTATCTCATATTTTGTTTGGTACAGTATTAGGATTTCCTAACTTAGGACCCATTAAAGATGTACTTACCTTAGGACGCCATAGTATGATAGCAAACAATTTAGTGGTAGGGGAATGATGATGAATAATAAAAAGTAGGTGTGAATAATGACTATATAGTGCCTAAGATGTCTCAAGTTAGGAATAGTTGGAGATGCTCTTTGTAGCTGTTTTTTCAAGCCAAAACACTTTGGTTTCCTAAAATTCTTTCTTGAAAAATTTGAAGCCACTTTTCGAATCTCACAAATCCCACTTGAATTAAACATTCCCTCTTGTTGAAATTCACTTCCCCAAAGCTCTCGAAGGCCATGTTTGTAGCCAGCTCTACTATTTAGCTTAGCTGAATTGAAAACTTGGGTAGAATGACAGACATTAGCTTTTTTGTCTAGACCAAAAATATTAATGATAGCTAGAGAAACCATAGGACAGGCAGCTGCAACTGCCATGTGGGCCCACCTATTTACCAAATTAAGCACATGCATGGTTTGATTCTGTACTGTTCAGGGGTCAATCGTCTGTCACCAAGGTGAAGCATCTCAGCTTCTGAATTCCTAATTTGTGAGTCCTTGCTCTGATCTGTTCCTGATTGCTCAGTTTTTCTCATTTTTTTCCCGTTAAAGTATGCATCGCAATAAGTCAAGGTTTTTGGTTGATCGTTATACGTCAATGCGCTGTCATACGCGCATGCTAATTGCTATCCGCTTTTATGTTTATCTTTCATGCATTTGACGTGGTTATTAGAGATAATCAGAGCTGCTGCACCAGACTTGATGTATTTGCAAGCTCATGCACACGTACTCGAAATTTCTGTTGCATTTTGTTGTCTCTCAATTCAATCTCTCTACCAACTCGACCCATGATTTGCTGACCATGCTGCTGCCCAGCTGTGTTTGAAGAAGCAAGAAACAAAAAGGAAGTAGGTTACTGTGCTTGCATCACTGAACTTTTGTTTCAGGTTCATACTTCTGCATCACTAATAATTCCATGGACAATGACATCGATCTAACCTGCTTTAAGGATTCACTTGCAATACTTTTACAAACAAAATTTCAGCATCCGCATCTGCTCTTCCATCTCTGCACTCCATCTCAACATTAACTATACACTCTCATCGTTCCTTCTAAATCCTGCATTGGATAAATTGGAGCAGTATAATTTTTGTGGCCGGAAATTTTCATAATAAATGTCTGGTTGACGTACAGGTAGCCGTGGGTCCGGGCGGACGGCGATGGACTGGGAGGCGCGCATGCGGGCGGCGCTGTCGGCGGCGCGCGGGGTGGCGCACCTGCACACCGCGCACAACCTCGCGCACGGCGGCGTCAAGTCCTCCAACGTGCTGCTCCGGCCGGACCCCGACGCGGCGGCGCTCTCCGACTACTGCCTCCACCAGCTCTTCGCGCCGCCGCCCGCGCGCCCCGCCGCCGGCGGCTACCGGGCGCCGGAGCTCGTGGACGCGCGCCGCCCGACGTTCAAGTCCGACGTCTACTCGCTCGGCGTGCTCTTCCTGGAGCTCCTCACCGGCAGGTCGCCGGCGCACGCGCACGCGCACGTCGACGGCGACGGCGGCGCGTTCGACCTGCCGCGGTGGGTGCAGTCGGTGGTGCGGGAGGAGTGGACGGCGGAGGTGTTCGACGCGGAGCTGGTGCGGCTGGGCGGGAGCGCGGAGGAGGACATGGTGGCGCTGCTGCAGGTGGCCATGGCGTGCGTCGCCACCCTGCCCGACGCGCGGCCGGACAGCGCCGACGTGGTGAAGATGATCGAGGAGATCGGCGGCGGCCACGGGAGGACGACGACGGAGGAGAGCGAGGGGACGCGGTCCAGGGGCACGACGCCGTGACCGACGCCGGTGCAATGTGCAACCGCATTCCAGAGTTAAAACTGCATAGCTTCGTTGGTGCCTCGTGTGCCAAAGTTTTAATTTTTTTCACCTCGTGTTACGTGCACCTCCTTTTCCAGCATCTCCGATCTGTAATATCAGGTATCCATTGTTTCGTCGATCAAATGATTGATGATTTCTTCTTCTTCTTCTCCTTCTTCTTCTTGGCTATTCGTTCCTCAATCAGATGTAATTTCCCCGTTCATATCTCTTGCTGTAATCATCTTCATTTCGTTGCTGTGAAGTATCAAATGTTAATCCGGTCCGTCCGGAGGAACTCTCCAGAACCCTCCTAGCCTCTTTCCGTATATTTTCAGCATATTTTCCATAACCTACCAAAAATTAAGCCGTTTCTATTGATCCCCAACGGCTCGAGCCACAAAATTGTAGAGTTCTGCGAGGCTGCAACTAAATTCCCATTTTCACCGGTAGTGGAGCCATGAGCTTAGAGGCAGAGCTTGAAAAATGGCCAAGCCCTGGCCCTCTACAGATTAGACACAGTATAAATTAAAGATTTTGCTAAATAGCAAAATGTTCCGGCCACCGTTGAGAGAAGGAAGGGAAAGGTGTGAAAAATAAGAGAAGATGGAAAAACTAAGGAGTGCTGTAGGAATTAACGACTGAGTTAAACAGTGTCACTAAAGTGCGAGATCTTTGTGAGGTGGTATGTAGGCGAGAGATGCACCGCAGAGTGCTTTGTGTCCAATTCTCCCTAAAATTTTAAAGTTAACGTTGGAAATTTATCTTTTCTGTACAAACTAAACAATGTACTAGCATGTGTTTTTTTTTTGTAGAATTTTAAAGAGCTCTTCTCGTATTTCCTAAAATATTTTTAAATATTTTTTAGACACTCCAAAGCCTCTGTAAAGGGGTCACAACATTTTTAGATTATACTAATAGAACAATGTCCAAATCACATCAGATTTGTGATTTTTATTCAGTTTTATTTAGAGGAAAGTATAGACTACCCCTGAACTAGCAAAAATATATAAATCAACCTCCAACTTTAAAACCATATATTTCTCCCCTCCATCTCGTAAAACCAGATGGATTACACCCTTGACCACTTCTAAAGTGGTTTTGGATTGCTCTAAGATCGATTTAGAGGACAAAGATTGCAGTGAGAGAAAAGAGAGAAGATGTAGAAGAACAGGGAGAGATGCACACGTGTACATATTAGTGACAAAACTTTGCAAACACCACATGGTCATCTCTTAGTCGAATGCTTATGCTACCCCACAGCCAAGGTTAGCCTGTTGGTTGGCCCATGAGGTCAAATGGTGTCTGGCTAGGGTGCCCACGAGCAGGCAAGGGTGAGAGCAAAAAACTTTATAGTAGTAGCATAAAGGGAAGAGAAACATCAACAAAGATGACAGTGGAAACGAATTGTCCGTGTCTTTCGAACTAAGGACGGGTGACCGTCAACGAGCAAACGTGAAATAATAATGGTCTGGAAAACGAAAATACTCCGTGTTTGATTGTACGTGGCAGCTGCACGGGAAGTCGGAACAGGAACCAAACATTCTCTTGTCAGCCAATAGTCAGATCCAAAGGCTAACCATGTACTAGACTCAACCGATGATGAGAGAGATGATCCTATTAAAAAGAAAAAAAATGTTTTTGGTTCCTAGCAGTCGTCTGCCCGCTGCCGTGCGCTCGCCGACGGCTGGGCCTGCGGTACTGCACTCGGGCCTCTCCCAAAAAATTAATGAAATGCATGCATGCATAAATAAATAAATTTAGCGCAGTCAAATTCACTCCGGATATCCCGTCCCGTGCTAATCCCGATCCCGATCCATTACCTGGATTGGAGTAAAATGCACCGGCGGCCCTCGAACTTGGTAGGGGGTGTCATCCAGGTCCCTGAACTTAGAAAACTAGCTATTCGAGTCCCTGAACTTGGCAGGGGTGTCATCCCGGTCCCCGAACTCAGAAAACCAGCTATTCGGGTCCCTGAACTTGGCACGGGGTGTCATCCAGGTCCTCAAACTCAAAAAAATTTAGACAAAAATCATTAAAAATCATTTTCTTTAAAATTTTTATGATTATATGTTTCCTAAATTTTTATGACAAAAAATTTTAATGATTTTTTTCCTAATTTTTTTTTAGTTTGGGACCTGGATGACACCCCGTGCCAAGTTTAAGGACCTGGATGACACCCCGTGTCAAGTTCAGGGACCCGAATATCTGGTTTTCTAAGTTCGGAGACCGGAACGACACCCCCTGCCAAGTTCGAGGGCCGCCGGTGCATTTTACTCCCTGGATTGGATTGTTATTACTCCACTACTCCAGTAGAGGAGTGGATCTGAGCAAGTGAAGTGAAGGAGTAAGAGTAAGCTGCAGCTGTGCATGCATGCCATCCATTGCCAATTTGCCATGGCCATGGGCTACACCGACCACATCGCCGGCAGGGTGTCCGCCCTCCTGGCCATCTGCACCCGCCACCTCTCGCGGGCCACCCGCCGCCTCCTCCGCCTCCACCACCGCCGCTGCTACGGTGGCGCCGCCGCCGCCGCCGCCCGCAGCAGGAGGGAGCAGCCCGTGGCCGTCGACGACGGCGGCAAGGCCCTGTGGCGGCGGACGATCCTGATGGGTGAGCGGTGCCAGCCGCTGGACTTCGCCGGGGCCATCCACTACGACAGCTCCGGCCGCCTCCTGGCGCGCCCGCGCTCGCCGCCGTCCCTCTCCCTCTCGCGCCGCTCGTCGGGAAGCCTCTCCGCCTCCGCCTCCGAGGCAAGCTGCTATCTCTACACCAAGGAGGAGATCTCCACTTGATTATTTTGAATAACTCCCAGCTGCAAGCCTGCAACTGCTTGATCCCTTCTTTTTTTTTTCAGCAAATCAATTACTCCTTCCCTAGTTAGTACACTACCTACTATACTGTTAGTTTTGCATCACGATTTCTTCTGTCTATCATGGCTTCATCACGATCACTCTGTGCGGATCCACTGCTCATCTCCCGCGATATATATTACTCGCATCGATCTTTCTTTCTTTTGATGAGAACATACACTTTTAGTACTTAAAAAATATATACATTTTCGTACACAGATGTTTCGAAGCAAGCTGGGAGCCATTGGGTTGCATTGTATTATGTGATTCATGCAATTGTCCCCCCCACCCTTCTCTCATGTCATTTTGCGATTAAATTCCTTTTTCAATTCTCTCGGTGGAAATGCTAGCCCTAGGACAAGCCATGTTTATGATCATTGGAGCACACTCTAAGATCCATGCTTCATCCCCACCTCCTATATATGCACATTTTTTAACTAAGCCCAATCCTCCTTCATGACAATTGAAAGTTTTGATTGGGCTTTGTGAAGGAGGGAGGCGGACCCAGGACGAGAATTTTGATAGGGCAAGCGTAAAATACACTAAGTCCACAAATGATCAAATACTTTAGCATAGCATAATATATGTTCACGAAAAGACATCGAAACACATATTAAGTTTGAATAATAATGCAAGAAAGCAATTAAGAAAATAGTAATCATCGTGGGCACTGGGCATTTGGGCAGTGGGCACCACCGCACTGGGCACTTGGGGCTTGGGGCTTGGGCAGCCCAGTCCTGGACTCTTGGCCTCCGGCTTCGGTCGCCACTAGCTCAGCCCTAGCCATGGAGGCGAAGGCGGCGGGGCGATGCCGCGACGCTGCAATGGGGCGTGGAGGCGAGGGCGGCGAGGCGAGGCCGACGGGGGCATGGGGCGACGGGGCGTGGAAACGAGGGGGCGAGGCCGAGGCTGACGGGGCGTGGAGGCGAGGGTGGCGGCCACGGCGGTGGTGAGGGGATTGTGGTCGCGCAGGGGGTGCCGGGGCAGGGGCTAGGGTTGGAGCCGAGAGGGGAGGAGGCAGGAGGGGAAAGTGCCAAAGTGGCTTGGGGTGGGCCGGCGCCCGGTTGGGCTGGGTTGGTGCGTCCGCGAGGTGGCCGTGGCCTTATTGGGTGGTGAGGTGGGCCGGCCGGAGGTGGCCTTATTGAGTTGAGCCCTAGGCAGCTCTAATTTATACTGCATTTTTATACTCCTAGCTAATAGTATGTGGGCCAAAAAAATTTACCTAGGGTGCCCTAGTGGAGGGTCTGCCCCTAGACACACTCGTTGGCCACGCGTAAAGGGAGTTGTGGGCTTCGGCAAGGGCAAAATAGTCGTACCATGATGGGAAAATAGGGTAAGTTAATAGTAAAATAAGAAAAATAGGGAGAATTACTGTCACTGAAATCAGAAATTCGTATGCTTCAGGGCGATCGAACTTAATGTCATCTGTAACGAGGTCGTCGAATTGAGCGTCACTGAGATCAATTTCCCAACTTGACACACCCTCTGTCGCAGCTTGGCATTTCGTAATTAAGCAGCCAGCGACGTTCATCTGGCCCTCTCGAGGCTCGATCATATCGATCGAGGTCATGAGCGAAAAAAAATAATGCACACGAAAAGAAACAGAAGATGAGATGGAGCAAGTCTTGGTCTTGGCAGCCGCATGTGAGTGTGATTTGGTGCCCATGTATGTTGATGATCAAACTAAGCGATCGATCGGGAGGGGATATGTACATACGAGAATGAATCATGATTGAAGGTAGGAGTAGGAAACGCACTAGCTACTAGCTAGACGGCGACTTACTTCAAAAAAAAAAAAAAAAAAAAACTAGCTTGACGGCGACACCGCCGACATCCTTGGCGGCGCCGGCGCCGGCGGCGAGCGTGGACATGGGCAGGTCGATCGATGGCCTTGGAGCCGTACGTAGTACCTGCAGAGGATCAGCTGCACCGCCTCCATCCCGTTTGGGGATCTGCACGCATATATCAACATTAGAGCATTGCTAGCAGGATCTCTATTTTTCGTTCTCTATATCCCTTCTCTAAATCACTATTTGTTCTCTATATTTTCATTATATCCAGCAGAGTCTATATCCCTGAAAAGATATAGAGATTCTCTTGAGAATCTCTAAATTTAGAGACTCTGAAGAGAGTCTCTAAATTTAGCGACAGGGATAGAGACCCTGCTAGATGCGTATAGAGGCTGAGACTGTCCGTAATAGTGTTTTAGGAAACGGTTCGAGGAACCTGCTAGAGATGCTCTTACTACTAGTTAATATACTACTCCGTATATTAATTTGTTGGCGACCGATATCATGATATGCATGTAGCTAACTTCGTACTAATTAATTAACTACATCATCTGATGAATGAATATAACCAATCTGGAGCATGGGCGTGGATCGATGATCGATGTTACGGTGATGAAGATGTCGAATCGATCGGATGAGCACGTAGGGTCGTCCAGCAGATGCCGTTCACAAAGCTCACCACAGACAGTGCCAGCGGCATGCATGTACTCCACGCTCTTGGTGGCGATCACCCAGGCCAGTTAATTAATGGATCATCAATCCAGGCATCAACGACGACACGACGTACGTACAGCGATCGATGCATGCATGCAATGCACGAAGGTGATTAAGGCTAGATATATTGCACTTACCATGATGGTGAGCGGCGAGGCGTACGTACATGATGGTGCCGAAGAAGACCGGCCCAGAGGCAGCCGACGATGAGGGAGCGGGCGCCGAGGACGTCGACGGCGAGCGCGACAGCGGCGAGGAAGGCAAAATTAACATAATGTGAAATTATTTTCAAATACGAATCTAGTTATATATATCACATGCATAACACTAAACATATAGGAGTATTTTTTTACCTTCATTATTAGTCAAAAGTTGGAGACGCTGACTTTTTAAAAGTACATGCACATCTTATATTTTAAAACGGAAGGAGTAGAATAATACCATGTGCCTCCGTAAACTTACGTAAACCATTAAAATTATCTGCTTTTAAATTAATGGCTAGGTGATCTGGGTTAGAGCAATTAATGATTTACGAGCATCTCCGGTGATGTAGTCAATCGCTAACTACAAGAAATGAACAGATCATCTACAGGTTGTAAATATACAACCTATCCAATGGACTAGTCATATCACAGTCTCTACTAAATGCTAATGTAACAATGTGCATGTATCCTATAATTCGTTATAAATTGACTCTTGTCGATCTAGCTAATCTAAAAGCAAAGTTGCAACCTTTATATGTAACTAATTTGACACAATTAATTTGAGATGTTCAACATCTCCATCGCACCAAGGAGCTTATGGGAAGGAGATTGCCGGTGAGGATGCATGAGGTAGACGACACAAATCTCACTAGTCGACGGAGGAACAATGGGCTCACCTCATGGCTTCTCTTTTCTCTCTAGCGATGTGCTGGCTCATCAAAGGCTGACTGGTTGAGTGGTGCGGTGGTCGGGCTGAGCCTTTGTCCCCCTTCTATTATATGCTTTCTTAGGTGAGAAATTAACCATGATCGCCGAAGAGCTCGTGGGAGAAGGAGATGTAGTGATGGAAAAGTCATGAGGTACATATAAGGTAAGGACAAAGCTGCCTAATACACAAGTACATGTTATGTTTATGCAAAAAGGTGATCGAGTATTGACATGGCATCAATGCTCCATTTTCTAAGTTTTATAATGGTTACTTTTTAAAAATAGCCGAGTGGTCGTGCTTTTGCGTCTGCGATGAGAAAATCTAAATTTCACCGTCAAGACTATGAAAGATAGGATCACGCGCCTTCCGATTTGCTATGCACATGACGCGATGTATCATGAGCGACTGTGCAAGTCCTCTAAACACATGATTGCTACTATGGAAAGCATGGCGTGTAATTTTAGTGCATAAGACGGATTTATTCTATGTTAGATTTTTTTAGTAGTACAGATACCAATTTTGTGGTAACATTTATCTAATATTTAAGCTTTACATGGCATATGAATCCAATTTACCCTTGATTGAAAGATGGATGTATAGCCAGCTAGGTGCATGTGTGGCTGTAAAATCATGCATGTGAAAAGGAGGCTTGGCATGCATGCGATTGGCATGAGGGGAGGTGTGCCTGCGATGGCTGCGGCTGCGCGCGCATGGACATTCAGCCGTACGTGCGGTGGCCAGTTGCAAGTACCATACATGCGTTCCATCTGATCTCATTCTTAACGTTTTTAAAACATCACAGTAGGATCTCTATATTTTATTTTCTATATCGACACAAGTCGACCTATGATCTGTGTCAGCGGCTTTGACGTGGCTGCCGACACCGAGTCTACTTGCTCAGAAAAAGGTTTGTTAATAGTGCCACGCAAGAGCTAAATATATAATCTCTTGGGGGTATATACTGGACTAACAAAACTAGTTAAAAATAAGTTTAGGGCCTTGGTTATTGTAATTTGCTAGTTTAACTGTTACCCAAACTTGTACTGGCAGCGGCTTCGAGGAGCTTGATGGAGAAGATCTGCATCATGGTCGTTTATCACACAACACACAGGTGTTTAATTAAGCTGATGATCAGCCATGCACCTTATATTGAGTTGCTAGTAGGGGTTACGATCGATAACCAAGTGATTGGCAGTAACTATTGGCATGCAAGAATATCTGTATTCTTTTTCGCGAACTCTTGACGTGCGTTTGAAAAAGAATTCAATCTTCTGCTTTAGGTGAGATTGCGCGGTATTATGGATCGAGGAGAAACATCTATAATTAGAGCCCTGCAAAACGTAGGCAACGATGCCAAACTGTGTTATCAAACATCATGTCTCCTGTTGTCGTTTGTAATCTCGCGTAATCAAATTGATTCTACGTGTTCTTTCTGGTCAGTACTGTACTGCATGTACGTGTGCCTGGCTGCGCTTTGTATATTGATGGAGTCCGTATGGAGCACGTCCGTACTTGGATCGGAGTAGCAAGCAGTCCGATCGAACGAAGAGTTCGTAGTTGTAGTGCATTATATACTTGCCGTACGTACGTACGTGTCGTTGTGTCAAAGTCAAACCATGCCGAGATGAGGACGGCGGCGACGCGGCAGCGTGTGGGTCGGAGATCCATGCGGCTCGGCGGCGTGCGTAGTGCTGGAGTCCGTTGTTCCAAAGAATTTCTGTTCAACACAAAGTTGTAGATAAATTTGAGACGCTTCTCTTTCACGTAGACAACCCTTTTTATTTGAGGTTTGAGCAACGTATGAATTTATAAAAATTATTTTCTTTGTTGCCTACTTTAGGGCTGACGACACCGTCCTTGGTATTTCGCCATTTTCGAATTCTTCTGTTTCTCTGATGAATTTAGGTTGAACACTAGAGTCGTTTTCACGTAGACAACTTTTTTATTTGAACAACGTCCAAATTTATAAAATAATAATCTTGTCTGTTGTTTTGTCACTCGTGCCGTGCTCGGGCCGACCTAGCCCGAATCCATCCCAGCGTGTTGTTGGGCTGTGCCGGGCCTATATTTTGGCACTATGTGCCACTCCTACATGACCCGAAGTGTCGAATGGGCCATGCCGGCCCGATTTGCACCGACCCAAGGCACGACGGACCAGGCCGGGCCGGCACCGTCCAACCCAAATCCTAACACTAGGCGTGCGTGATGGGCAAAGCCCCATGCTTCACCGTCTAAAGAACATCTAGAAAACGGAGAAATTAATTATTGGGCTCAGAACCCCAAAAACTCGCCGGAGCAGCTTCATCGCCGCGTTTGGCTGGGGAAGACGATGATGATGTCGTGTTTCGATCACTTTTGACGTGACACACCGATCGGGGACCCCATTTATCAACCGCAGAGTCTCGCTCTCTCTTCATTTCCCGCTCCCACCGGGCAGCGGGACCTGACCCAGCACATCACCATAACGCCTCCACCCTTACCTCAGTGTTGCATGGCCCGTTCGCGGAGCCACCACACAAAGCCAAAGCGAGGTAACATCCTAACCGGTGATTTTACCTAGTGCTGGGAGAATAGACCAGGCCAGGTGGGCTGGCACGAGCACGGCCCCGGATTTTTCAAGCCCGCGGCCCCGCACGGCAGTGCTTGGGCTGGCCTGGCCCGAATAGAGGCACGGGTCAGCTTTTTATATTTTGCGTGGTCTTCCATTGCTTAGATCAATTTCTGTTCAATACTAAAGTTGTAGATAATGTCGAGATGCATCTTTTTCATGTATACAAGTTTTTCATTTGAGCAATGTATGAATTTATATAAAAAAAATTTGTCGCTGCCTGCTTTCGGGCCACGGCATAGTCCTCGGTAATTCGCAATTTTCGAGGTCTTATTCTGCTCGGATGAATTTGGGTTGAACACGAAAGTTGTAGATAATTTCGAGATGCATCTTTTTTTGTATAAACAACTTTTTAACTTGAGCAACGTATGAATTTCTAAAAATTATTTTCTTTGTTTTTCTTACTCGGGCGTGCTCGGCCCACTTCGGCCAAGCCGCCACCATGCTTTTGGGCCTTGCTTGGGCTAGATTTTGGCACTCCGTGCTGGCCGCAGACGTGAAGTGCTGACCGGGCCGTGCCGACCCGTTTTGCACCGCCCGAGGCACGACGGCCGAGGCCAGTGCCGGGCCGAGACAAAGACCCAACTCCCACCACTAATTTTACCTATTTTTTTTCTTAAATTACGTTGTTTAACATGATAACTGCATGTTCTTAATGTTTAAACTTTCTCGAGTTCTAATCATGTTATACATGTGCATTGTCTTTGTTATGTTTGCCTGCCGTATCACGATTTCCTTGATGATCATGCTTCCATTGAAAGTCCACTGAATAACTCAAATTTTAGACTTTTTAGTATTGCTTAAAATTGTTTAGGTCATAAACATTTAGTCGGGTGACCAATTCCAAGCCGATGGGCCAAAATTCATTGGTTGACACAACTACATCATTCATCAAGTGAACATGATTGCCAAACGAGTGCTTAAGTGCTGTGGAACTTGAAAATGCGCGGTATACATGGAACTAGGAAATGGGTTATAGCTATAAATCAGGAAATGGGTTATGTCGTCCAGTGGGATGGATGGAAAAGTGTTTGGAAGTGATGAAAGAGAATAGTGATGAGCAGAATGGACGCAAAAGTTATGTGAAAGTGGACTGGCTGGGATGGAGTACGGACTCACCCAGACGGGCACGTACATGATACTTGCAGTGGGAAGTCGCTGAGAATGGTTCCTAGCAGCACAACACATGAACACCGTGTCGCATCACTGGTTGACGTTCAGCAGAGTTATCTGTGAGACACCACAGTCCACTATTCAAACCGAGGGGAAGGAACGGAAGAGAGAAGGGATGAGAGATGAGAGGGTGAGAGGTGCATACGAGCAAACACCATGGGGTAAACCTTAATTGTAGAACAAAACTTGTTTAGGTACGATACACCATTACACTTGGTTTCAGTACAAAAGGATGTTCCAACTATTTTTTTATCAAAACCAATCTGCGTATCTGGTTTTCGTCTTCGTCTCCTCTCTACCCTATCACGTGAAAGCTTTAAGACGTAGTTGACGTAACAATTTACCTCATGATGTATGATTTCTCTTGTCACATTGTAAGCTTTAAGACACCGTTGCTGTAACAATTTAGCTTCTGATGTATGATTTTTCTAACGTCCTCCTTAATTATTCTGCAATATTACCCACAGATTTAACCACTGGCATACACACTGAATAATAGATATAGAGTGATTCAGTGGTCAGTTTGTTTCTAATGCCGGACGCTCCATATTTCCTAGAAACTCGTAGCGATGCTCACTAATTAAGCCCTTTATTTTCCTCTCTTAACACCATTGCACGTTTGCAACCGCTTAACAAATAGATGGTCGATGCCAGCAAGTATATAGTGAATAGGAAAATGAACATTTCACCATTGTACAAATGAATCTAGAAATTTGGCATAAAAGGAGGTAATTACAGCCAGGTATAGGGCGATTCTTCTTTTTTTAAAAAAGAAAAGAAAAGAAAAGAAAAAAGAGTTCTGAGTGATTTCAGTGCATTCACAGTGAATTTTTTTTTGTAGTGTGAACACAAGGTTTTTAAAAAAATTGAGTTTTTTTTATAATAGATCTACCCATGGGCAGCTCGAGCCAGGCTGACCTGAGTAGTACACCAGGCTGGCTTGGCCGCTTGGGCTTCGATCTAGAGCCCGCATGTTGGACCGGGACCGAGCCCAAAGAAAACACGAAATAGCACTAGGACGGGTTGGGCTTTGGATTGGGCTAAGCTTGAGCCCGAGACTAGGAAAAGGCGTCAGACCTAGCCGGGCTCGGCCTAATCCCGCAGATCTGGGCTTTTTCAAGCCCGACCTGAAACCCAGCTCGGATTGGCCTTTGAACAGGTCAACTTTATCGAAAATCACCAAATTTTACATGTGGGTCCCATCTATTTTGTTTGCCATGCGAATCTAATCAAAGTTGCGTCCATATGTATAGAGTCGTTGCAAAAAAATTCAAACAATTTCATTGAATTTTTATAATGTGAACGCGAGGTTTTAAAAAAAACAAGGCGTTTTTTCTTTATGAAATCTAATCTTCATATAGTAGGTTGAGAAATGGGTTGAGATGGGTTATGAAATGAAGGTTGAACCCATATTAGATGTGTGGGTTGAATTGATTTGGGTTCGTATGAAAAATGGGGGTGAAATGGGGTGGGTTCACATAAAAATGTGGTGGCGTGGGGGTGGGTAGACAAAAATAGTTTTATTAAAACGAGGTGGGGTGGATATGGGTTGGGTTTAAACCCATTAGTAACCCTGCATTCACTCTAAACCTTTTCATGTAGCTCTTTTGTTTCACCGCCTAGCGTTCTTCTAAATGTAGCGTTTTCTCACCCTTTGGAGTTTGGATTATACATTACCCACAATGGCATTCTTGTTCAAGGTGATGTTACAAAACCTTAGGATAATTCTCAGCAAAATTGGCATTTCCCGCCCAAAAATACTAGATTTAAAATTTCCAGCAACTTTTCTGCATGAAAGAAAATAGAAAAGGCACCGTAGAGCCTTCGTCCATGGTTTTTTTCTCTATGCCTTTTTGTTCCCAAATAAGAGGGAGAGATAGAGAGTATAACCTTCTTACTTCATTAGGACAGCCCAACAGAGTGAATCAGCGCACTTATGTTGAACCTGAATATTAAAAAGACAAGTTTATGGCATCACTTACTCAGGTCTTTCACATGGTCAGCTGCAGCACAGGTGTTAAGCTCATGAAACCATGCACTTTATGTCCAGTTGTTACAAGGAGTGGTTACGATGATCGAGGGATCCGCTGTGATTATCGGCAAAAATATTTTTACACTCTCTCACCAACTTTTTACGTGCCTTCAAAAGAATTCCAATCCTCTGCTTTATACGATAATGTAGAACAGCAAGAACTGAACTGGTACGCTGCGACCCCGACAGAGAATCAAGTATCTCAAGGCTATAATCACCATATAGTTGTTCGATGCACCTCCTATGTAAAGCTTCGCACAAGTACAACATAGGAAAAGGAAGAATAATTAGTTCAAATGAACAAAAAAAAAATGGTGAGCCAAAATATTCTGCAGAGTATAGAATTCTTACGATTTAAATGTACTTCGCCAATCGCAGCATTGTCGCCAGCACGATCAAGGAGATCCCTGATAATTTTTTCGGTTGCTTTAAACCGCTTCAACAGAACACCGCACTCAAACCTTGAAAAAAACATGAATGAATCATATTAAAAGAAAAGGACACCATGAACAACGTTCGATTATTCAGTGAGCAAGCACACGTGCCACTGATAGCTGAAGTATAAAAAAGAAACAATTAGTGGGCTACCCCTGGGAGTATTTTGGTGTTAGCGGTTGTTGTTAGCTTGTTACCCATCCATTCACTTGTATATACTGAACATTCACTTGTATATATCCACTGAACGTTGATTCTTCTTCCTTGGTAATTATAGATTACGCAAATAATTGCTTATTTCGGGAAAGAAACAATTGGATATATACTTACATGTCATCCTCACAACTGAACATAGCAGTTTCATATTGATTTATAGTTCTGGACTCAAAATCCTCACTCCTCCAAGATGTAACACTAGCGAGGACATTGTTTAACACAGACCTTCCCAGTCTGGTCTGGTAGCTTGATTGAAGGTTTGCACGCTGAGATTGATAACTGAGTATGTTAGAACTGGTCTCGTTATTTGTTTTACATGAAAAGCTCGCATGTTTGCAAGAATTTACCTTCTTTGATCGCAGGCGATAACTAGGAGTGCGACGTGCACGGTTACTAAGATCTTCTGGTGGGGGTAATTCTTTTTCTCTTGAGGGACTCCACTCTAGCAAGGGATTAAACTTGTCATCCTTATTGTCCTGTTCTGGTGGGGGTAATTCTTTTTCTCTTGACGGACTCCACTCTAGCAAGGGATTAAACTTGTCGTCCTTATTGTCCTGTTCTGGTGGGGGTAATTCCTTCTCTCTTGAGGGACTCCACTCTAGCAAGGGATTAAACTTGTCGTCCTTATTGTCCTGTTCTAGAAGACGCTGTAAAAAAACAACTGATATATTTATAATAGCACTTAGGGGTTAGCATGCACATATGAACGGCATGCATGTAATCATATAATAGTGAAATATCCAGTGAATGCATCACCTTGCCCGCTTGCCTAGACTTTGGACTTCTGCAAGGCTGCTCGTCCTGGGAATCCACCTTTGAATTATCATGAAAAATCATGGTTTTGAGCTCTGTTAGGAACTCGGGACTATTACTGAACAATCCTTCCACCTACAACACGATGAAACGACTGCCTTTCAAGACTTTTATTGAGAGAAAATTAATAGCGAAGAATAATTAAGCACCTTTTGGTAAAGATCTTCCATGCTCGTGATCTCTTTTTGATGATAACAATCTTTCAGGGCGTCCAAAAATGCGTTGTAATCTTCCTCCGTGATACCGGATGAAACCTTCAGTCTCATGAGGAAACCCATCGGACGTTGATACTCGTTGAGGAAAGGCCTATGGCCTTGTGTGAAGAGCTGGAAGTCCGTTCGGAATTCAGTGTGGTCTTGGAGTAGCTTCATGACCTTCTCTAGGCAGCTCTCAGTAGAGACACTATTCTTGATTCCACCTTCAGATGCTGGGCTGCAAAACAACCATATACACACACCGACAGCTCATCAGACGACGAAAAACAGCGTATGGCGCTATATACTCAACAGTTTATATACTCCCTCCCTTCCCAAATATAAGGCACATAAGTTGTTGCCAAAGTCTCTAACATAGAAATTTGACCATTAGTTTATTTCATAATATATTATCAATAACTATAAAACTAAGATCCTATATGAATGTACTTTGAAATATGAATCTAGCCATATATATACTCCCTCCGTTTCAAAATATAGGGCATATAAATTTTTGCCACGGTCTTCAAAGTATAACTTTGATATTTAATTTCTTTTAGAATATGTCATTAGCAACTACAAAACTAACATCATATCAAAATACTTTTAAATATGGATCTAAATATATTACATGCATATACTAAAGCATGTACATTTTTACTTAATTATTAATCAAAGATTCTAAACATTGACTTTTTGAAAAAACATACACGCCCTATATTTTGGAACGAAAGGAGTATATCATATGCATAACAGTAAACATACATGTTTCTGACTTAATTATTAGTTAAACGTGATAATAGCATTGGTGAAATTAGATTGCACTTTATATAATACCTGTTTTGATCCCATCACTTTGTAATGTCATGCATGATAAAAATCCAAAAAAAAAAAACCATAGTGCTGTACATGTAGCGCGTGGATGGAGATATCGATGCATATGTGTGTACCTCATCTCCTTCAAGATCGCGATGAACTCGTTGTACACATCTGGAGGGAGTTTCGTCCTGGCCATGATCAAGCACAGCAGAGACTCGAACGCGGCCGGATTCTTGGCCATCATGACCTCGGGCTCGTCATCGGAGAACACCACCTCGTCCTCGTCGGAGATCCACCCATGGCCGGCCATGTTCTGCACAGCAGGAACGACTAAATGTTATGCATCTAGCCGGCATATATGATATATCGTCGATCTGGGGGGTTGAATATATATACACCAAAATCCTCCTCGTTGGCATGCATGCCCATGCAAGAACATGCAGCCCGCAGCTAAGATTCGAACCCTAGACGGATGGAGCAGCTACATACGTACGTACGCCTAGATCGATGCACAGAGTAAACCCAAACGGATCGAGGACGCCGATTCCGGCCGTTTTTCTTCGTGATCACCATCATATCACAGCGCGCATCACCCCCCGATCGAAGCCGATCGATCGATTGGCGCGAAATCGACCGCCTTGGCGCGCGGGAACAAGCTCGTGAGATCTAGAGAGAGAGAGGTTTCAATGGAGAATTCGTCGAGCTTAACAGTACGTGCCTGCATACCTAGAAGAGCAGCGACGCGGCGACGGCGACGGCGACGGCGACGGCTGGCTGAAGTCGACGGCGACGGCGACGGCCGGCGACGGCGGGAAAGTGGGGGAGAAGCGGAGGCAAGTGAAGCCGAAGCGCGAGGGTTTAGGCGGACGTGGGGTTTGTGACCCTGATTAGTTTTGTCAGGGCACCACCAAATCAATTATAATCGTCTGCATTTGGATTAAAACCGAATTCTGGTCGGGCTTTAATGATTATTGTTTTGTTTGAACTTCGAAGCCGATTGAGATATCAAAATTAAATTTGATAGTACGTGTGAATAGTTATTGTTTGGTTGAAGGATGAATTTTGGAAAATTACTAGTAATTGTTTTTTGTGGTTGATTCCATATATGACTGAATTTATGAAAAAAAAAGTTTTCAAGTGCAAACAAAAAATCAATAAACGGAAAGAAAATAAACTTCAGATAGTAAAAATGGGTCTCTTAGGATCTGCTTAGGGATTTAGGGATGAGATCATCACTGAATTTAGGGATGGCCAGCAAAGTCAACTGCCCTCCTCTTCTCTCAATGCTCCTCTCTCATGGAGCATATATGGATCCCTATTTCTCTCCATCTTTTTTCCCTATATAATATATTGATGTTCAATGAGTTTCATGGTCGCCAGCACGATTTGAGGGTTGATTGGATCTGGAGAAGGCACCTAAGAGAAGATGCATTTTATTGTTTGGTATAAAACATCAACCATGTACATAACATTTGGATTTTCATGACAGAACATTGTTTTTGTTCTTTTGAAGCATCTTGCTTGTAGATGGTGAACGCTCGAAGAACATAATGCTTCAGTAATTATTCAGATGTATTCCATTAATTCCGTTGACATGTATCATTAGCTATTTGTGCGTGTTTCATAAATTTTGCCACTACTCGACCATGTTTCATTAATACATAATCTATGCTTCATCAACACATGATACATGTTTCAGCGATACACCTTACATGTTTCAAAAGTATAATACCCATGCTTTCGAAACTACTACCATCCTATTTATTTCGATTCTGTCAACCTGGAGCATCACCTGTATCATCATCATATCATATCATAAATAGTACAAAGCCGAGTTCGCGCTGTCCCCGCTCGCCACGTGGCTGGCCTGTCCGCCCGGCGCCGCGACAGCTGTCCAATTGCGCGTACCACTTAGATCTGGCCTTCCATTAACTTTTTAGCAATAAAAGAAAATTTTCCGAGCCGCTGGAAGCAAGGTGGGCGCCTTGGCCAGCTGGCTAGCTGAGCTAGCGCTCGGTCAGGCGTCCGCGGTTCGATTCCTGGATGCGCCGCATTATTTTCCTTTTTGCCTCCCGCGCGCGAGGTGGCTGGTGCGCATGCGCACAGCCAGCCAGGTGCATGCACGCACGCCCAGCCACGCACATGCACACACCCACAGCATGCATGCTGCACGCACGTTTTGTTTCGTTCTTTTTTCCTCTTTTTCTTCTTCTTTTCTCTTCCCTTTTCTTTCTCCTTTCTTCTTCCTACAAAATCTATATCTTTTATAAATAGTACTATCGGGGGCTAAATTACGGCCCATTGACATGGCCCACTTCGACGGCCGTCGAATGCCTCTACCGGCCCAGCTCCTGAAGGTTCTATTTACCCATATCGTCTGCCGAACAGCATCTGGTGGCATGGTGCGTGCTCGTCGAGGATTAGATTACGGCCCATTGACATGGCCCACTCACGACGGCCCAATCAAGCGACTGCCCCGCCCACCTGGAAGGTTCTATCTGCCCATATGCATCCCGCCAACGACTTTACGGGCGGCACGGTGCGTAACGACCTAGGATTCTGTTTGAGTCCTACTCGAACAAGAGTTACTGACGGCTACGAGAAGACCGGACGTGGTTTCCGGATTGGATTAGAGTCGTGATCCCCAAGATTAGAGCTTACCTTATCTACCGTAAGTTATATTTGGCATGTCTTGAGTTCGTTATTCTATCTCGTAGTTAGCGACCCGATATTCCTCGGTAGGTCGGTTTGTTCCGCACTATATAAACAGGGCCTCTACTGGCGTTTAGAGGATCCTGGCATTGAGTTTTACATCTTAGCATCTAGCTTAGACCCTTAGCGAGATAGATTTTAGCATACTACTACCGAGACTGCCGATCTCGCCGAGTCCCCCTTGTAATTCTCTTTGATATAAAGAAAGGCCGGACGTGGGGCTATTATCTCTCGAGAGGCTGAACCGGATAAAACCCCACATCTCCTGTTCGTTCTTTGTTAAGTGGTTGTTTGGCGTGTCTCCTATCTTCTCTTTGAAGAACCTTGGTTGACTTGGGTCAATATCCCAACCGTCGACAGCTGGCGCCGTCCGTGGGGATACGCAGATCGAACATGTCGAACTCCGTCAACGATACAGAGATACTTCCTGAGGGCTACGACTCAGAAGGACAGGATGTCTCATCCCCTGTCAGTTCAGATCGATCTGTTCGGTCTCGAACACTTTCCGCATCCGAGACAGATGTCTCCGCTTATATGGCAGAGATAGCCTCAGATCACACTCCCGTCATTGACGACGACTACGGAACTGATGATCTTTACGACGGTTTAGATCTGTCAGATTCCAAGGCTATGTCGGTAGATTCTACCTGTGGTGACACAGCGATGACACCGTCTAGCATACCTTCACATGGCCCCCGCAGCATTAACATGGCCGACGCGGGAACCTCCGGAGATCCTGCACGGGCTGTGACTGCTGACGAGGTCGGGCAGGTTAACTCTGCCCGGCATCAAGACGAGGTCATACTGGCCGCCGCGAGCAAGAAGTCATTCGCCGCACCTTTGGCGATTCCATCAATCGGACCTTAGCGCGGTTTCGCGACGGTGTAGCGGCAGCGTCGCGACCCACCTCGCGTCTTGACGCTAAGTCTCCGGCGAAGCTTCCCTGACCGGGTTAATTCCCGGCAGAACGCGGATGGTTCAGGGATCCCGGGGCCCATAGATCAGAGTCGGGAACGGCTCGAAGCTATAGCAACGGTACTCAGATCCACCAATCAAGATGACCTCGCCCGCATGGGCGATGCTGTTGCTTCTAACCTAGAACGATTGGCTGAAGGCCTAAAGTCTTTAGGAGAAGTCAACAACTCCTCCAGGCAGCGCAGCCAAACTGCCCGGAATGATTCGGACAGCTCTGATCGATCGCGTGACCTCCGTCGCCATCGAAGGATCACTGTCCATGAGCAGGCTACCCGTGGTCGCTGTCGCTCGCCAAGTCCTCGTAGTCATCGCGACAACAGGGGCAAGCGCGCTCGTGATGATCACGGACGGTCCCCTCGTGAGGAGCGCGTCGTCGCGACCACGAGGAAGGAGCGTGGTGGATTGTCCCGGAGAGAGTTTCTCCAGGCCGAATCATCCCGTTCAGCAGGAGTTCCTCCGCGCAACAGGACCAACGTCTTCTCAAGACTAGGTTCTGCCGGGGGAGGTGGCCGGTCGCATGCTTTGGGCTGCAGGGCTTTCTCCGATGAGCTTCGGGCTGTCCGGTGGCCCTCAAAATTCAAGCCCGGTCACATGGAGAGGTACAATGGGACTCAGAACCCAGAGGAATTCCTTTCCATCTACGCTACAGCCATCATGGCAGCCGGGGGTGACGAGCTCGTTATGGCTAATTACCTCCCGACTGTCCTTGAGGGTCTTTGCTCGGACGTGGTCGTTCAATCGGCAGGAGGGTTCCATCACTCATGGAACCAGCTTTGTGACGCCTCGATCGCTAATTTCCGAGAGCTATTACGTGCGTCGGGCAAGGAGGATGATCGCACGGATGATCCGGATGAGCAGGAGACCCTCGCAACCGTGAAGCGTTTCATTAATATCCGCAACACGATCCCGAACATCTCGGATGAATCTGTTGTCCGCGCCTTCAAAAGCGGAGTCGCGACGAAGCGGCTCACCCAGATCTCGAGATCAACGAGACCGGACCGCCAACGACCTATTCAAGGCGGTGATCGCTATGCTAACGCGGCAGAGCGCGTTCAATACAAAAAGCGTTCGACAAGGGCGAAGCCGCCCGACTGGTGTGGATGAGAAGAAGAAGAAGCGGAAGAACCACGGTGACAAGAAGTCCCGAAGAAGAAGAATAAAGGTGATCACGAACAATACCGTCGCGGTATGGATCGCGCACCTCCTCCCAAGGATGGGCGTAAGAAACCCAACAATAACTACAAGGGTAAAAAGCACGCTTTCGGGGGGCGGACAAGGCAAGAAAGGTCAAGCGACCGATTTTGCAAGTTCCACCAAGACTACGGGCATGACATACGCCATTGCAGAACTTGGGCATAAAGCTCGAAGATTTCTACAGCAGCAAGGGCCCAATGCCCACCCTGCCCGAACAAGGTGATGCCGGTAAGGCCAAGCGCCAAACTGACGATGGTGATCGGGAAGATGATGATGAGTATCAAGAACCCGTGAACCATATCGCCGTAATCTTCGGCGGCTCCTCGGCTTACACCTCTCGACGTAGCCTTAAGGAAGCTGCTTGAGAGGTCCACAACGTTGAAAAGGCAAAACCTCAGCTTGAGTCGATGAAGTGGACCGAGGTCCCCATCTCCTTCTCTTAGGAGGATTGCCCTACTGGGATGACTAAGCCTCAGCGGCTCCCACTGGTGGTCGCCCCGACCATAAGCAACGCAAGAGTTGGCCGTGTACTCGTAGACGGCGGGAGCGCTTTAGACTTACTTTCTGCTAAAGTCTTGGACGAGATGCAGATTCCTCGTTTTAAGCTGAAGGAAGTCGCAATGCCCTTCTACGGGATTGTTCCGGGAGAAGCCGTCAAGCCATTGGGGCAGGTTGTCCTGCCAGTTACCTTCGGCAACCCAAGCAACTTCCAGACAGAGTTGATCACTTTCGACGTGGTCGACTTCCCATCCGCGTACAACGCGATCTTGGGCAGGTCATCTCTCGGTAAGTTTATGGCCGTGTCCCACCACGCTTACCATTGCGTGAAGATACCGGGTCCTAACGGTGTGATCACGGTCAAGGGCAACTACAAAGCTGCTCTGGATTGCGACGAGCAGTCCCTCGCCCTGGTCGACCAACTTCCGCCGCCATGTCTCAAGTTCCGAGACCAAGTCTCAGACGCCTAAGGTCTCCCTTCATCGTGGGAGAAACCAAGGAAGTTCCATGTCCCTTGATGATACTTCCAAGAGTTCACATGGGGGGCAATCTGGACCCCAAATAGGAAAGCGAGCTCATTGCATTCCTCCGAGCCAATGCAGATGTGTTTGCTGCGAGCCATCGACATGCCCGAGTCCCAAGGAGGTCATCGAGCACAAACCGGTGTCCGGCGGACAAAAGCTCGTTCGCGCGAAGCTTCGTCGCTTTCGAATTCAAGCGGGATCATCAAAGATCGACAGGCAAACTACTCATTGCGGGTTCATCCGCGAGGTTGAACACACCGAGTGGTTAGCCAACCTGTCATTGTAAAGAAGAAAGGCGGCAAGTGGAGGATGTGTGTCGATCACACGATCTGAACAGCCGCTTGTCCTAAGGACAACTTCCGCGCCTCGTATTGACCGGTGGTCGATGCGATCATGCGGATGCCACTCTGAGTTTTTGGATGCTTACTCGGGTATCACCAAATAAGCATCTCCCGAGGATGAAGAGAAGACCGCCTTCATCACCCCTTCGCACTTTCGCTGCTCGACCATGTCTTTCGGTTTGCGCAACGCCGGTGCCCGTTCGGTAGCTTAATGGAGAAGACCTTCCCGAGCAAATAGAGAAAAAACACGGAGGTCTATGTCGGCGACATAGTTGTAAAAGCAAGTTTGCTCCAGATCATGTAAAGGACACGCCGAGACTTTTCGTAATCTCACCAGGCATCGAATAAAATTAAATTCAGAGAAGTGTACCTTTGGTGTTCGATCTGGAATGTTGCTCGGTTATGTTATTGGTTACGCAAGGTATTTCGCCAACCACGAAAAAATCGAGGCCATTGAAAATATCTGAGCTCCAACTACCGTAAAGGAAGTACAGAGTCTCACGGGGCGGATGGATGCTCTAAGCAGATTTATTTCCCGTCAAGACGAACGCGGACTGCCCTTCTTTAAGGCTTTGCGCAAGCACAATGGTTTCAGTGGGCGATGAAGAAGCCGATAGATCCTTCCAAGATCTCGGCGATACTGTCCAATCCTCCGTCTTAGCTACCCAGCGGCATGGCGGCGCTCTCTTGTACCTAGGTTACACGCCACAAGCGGTGGCGGTCTTGACGGTCGAAAGGAAGGCATCTGGCGACCAATCTATTACATGGCGAGGTACTTCACGGATCAAAGGCGTTACCACGAGGTCGAAGCTACTCTCGCCTTGCTCATGTCCTCCGTGAAGCTTCGCCACTACTTCGGGCACATCAAATCTGGTCCCACCACGTTCCCCACAGGAGAAATCCTACGGAACAAGGAATCTAGCGGACGTATAGCTAAGTGGGCAATGGAACTAGCGAGTTTGATCATTATTTGTCGCCCGAATCGCTATTAAGTCACGTGTCCTAGCTGACTTTGTCGCTTGAATGGACTTGCCGCCCAAATCGAGTGAAGCTTCCGAGCAACTTTGATGAACCCTCTTGGACCATGTTTTTGATGGCTCATGCCTTTGAAACTTCGGGGTGGTTTTGTTCTCATCTCCTCAAGAAGAGCAACTCCAATATTCTATCCAACTACACTTTGCGGTGACTAACAACGCTGCAGAGTCTGAGCCCTCCTCGCGGGACTAAAAGCGTGCAAGTCGCTTGGTGTCCAACGGCTAACTGTGAAGGAGATTCACAACCGTCATCAATCAGTTAACAAGGAGTATCGATCTGCGATGACTCAGCGGCGCGATACTGGTTGAAGTGAGGAAGTTGGAGCGGTATTTTCGATTTTTGAAGTGCTCTTCGTGCCGGAAGGACAACTTCGGCCGACCAGCTATCAAATATGGATCCTCGCGAAATCTGCTCCGGCGGTGCTCGTCGAGCACCTTTACAAGCCCTCAATCCGTCTCCGGATGAGGCAACAAAGGCAGTGGTCTTTGTCGAGTTAGGCGAGCGCTCTACGGTTTTTAAACTTCCTAGCGCTGTTCGCTTTTCTCTTAGTTTACGCTCGTTCTTGACTTTTCTGTGCTCTTTTTGCGAGAAAAAGGTAAGTACTATTACATTTACTCAAAAGTTTGGTACAAAGGCTCTTTGAGATTCTGACGCGGTGCTACTTAGGAGCAAGTTGCTCCTTGACTCCTCAACTTCTAACTTGAGGCGCATGACTTCGCCTCGAGCCTTGATTCCTTCCGGGCTTCACTGGAGGCGTTCGATCTCCTCCTTGCTCGCTTGGCTTGCGCAGCCCCGCCCGGATGGCCTCGACCTCCTCGGTCTTGGCTCATGGTGATCGGTCGAGCCTCGCTCTGGTGACTCATTTTCGGCCGTCTTAATTGCTCGTCCGGCTCCTTGACCTTCTTCTGCGGTGATCGCCCTCACCGTCATCCCACAAGATCTCCTCGATCTCTTCTGTGAAGCCCACGGTCGAGATTTTGCTTGGAGACCAGCGAAGTCTGCTCTTCCTTGGCAAGCCGGGCCTTGAGTCTCTTGGCCTCCGCCATGGCTGGTCCCGCCGTTGGGAAGCGTCGGCCGCTGCTCTTGAGCCACTTGAAGGCCTGGCTTCTCCTCCGCGATGCTTCGCCTTAATGGCTTGCGCTTGAAGCTCCTCGGCCTCTCCTAGGAGAGACTCGCGAGAACGCCTCTCTTGACGGTCGGACTTTGAGCCTCTTCACCTTTGCCTTGGTAGGCCGACTTTGGGGTGGTGCAGAGGGCCCCGCTTCGGACTCCCTCGTCGGAGGTGCTCTGGAGCGACGGCCTTGATCTGGCGCTCCGCTCGATGGTGACACCGCCCTCGAGCTCCTCCATGGTGTCCCCAAGACACGAGAGGAAGAACAAGTTAACCGCTTTACGATGGCGTAGCTAAAATTGAACAAGATTTGGTCTGGTGCTTACCTTGCCAAGTCGGCGTTTGATCCATGGCCTTGAGCGGTCCTCGAGCCATCGTCACTAAGCCCGCTTCGTCGGGATGAGACGGCGCGTCTTCTTGTCGCCGCTTTAATCGCTCCTTCTTCTTGCGGGGCGCGCACTTTGCTTTCGGGAGCGGGAGCGGCAGGCGGCGTTTTCGTCTCCGCGCCCTCTCTCTTCCTTTTCCTCTTCCGCCCGAACTTCTTGGCGAGGCCGAGCCACTCTGCTGGTGGCGCCCGTTGTTCCAGCAGGCGGGGCGACTTGCGCGACCGCTCGGGGTCTTCTTCTTGCTCCTGGCGGCGGGCTTCACCACGCCGCCAGAGAATCCCGTCGCCTCGGGGTGAGCGCCCTGCGACGAAGTGCTGGTGGAACCGGTGCTCGATCCCACCTGGCAACTCCCGGCCATCGTCTTGGCCGCCGTCATGGCGCCGCGCGCCGCCTCCTCTGCCTCGGCCGACAGACCCGCGCTCTTGAGCGTCGAGTTCTTTGAGCTGGAGCTGGCGAGCGAGCTCCGCGCCGCCATTTTGTCCTTGAGGCACGCCACCTCAATGCCGCGATCTTGCCGTCACGATGATTCGGGCGGCGATGACCGCCGAGCACCTCCTCGGCGTCGTGCGTGGCGATCTCTCCTTGGGCGGTGATGAAAAGAGATCATCATTAAGTCTAATGCGATCGGTAGGTGGGAGATTTGAAGTTCGGTTTCTACATACCTGCCGTGAGAGGCTTGATTCTGATCTTTTTCGCTGGAACATTCCGCCTCTTCCTCGGGGGCTCCTTGGCGGCTTCTCCGCCTTGACCCTTGGGTGTTCAGTGGCGGCAGCTCGGCTCCTGGTGGTGGCGCTCCTCTCGCAGATGCAAGAAGTTTTTCCTTGCGTGCGACTTCTTCTTCGAGCCTCCTCTGCTCGGCGACCTGTTGCAGCCGATCCATGCGGCCAGGGTGAGCTTGCGTGTAACGCCTAAGCCAGAGGGCCATGATCTTTACCTCTTCGTCACTCTGCTTTCGGCGAGGAGGGAGGGCTTAGTCTCTTCTCCTTTGGGGACCGCTGCCCCGCTTTATCTCCTTTCGATGCGCTCCGTCGCGCGGGTGGTCTCTTCGACGGTGGCGGCCGCCGTGTCATGATGAGCTCGCGTCGGCTCAGCCGCCACCTTGGGCTTAGTGGCCGCCTTGGCCTTGCCCTTCTTCGCCTTCTCCTTCTCAGACCCGGAGGGCTCCTCTACGATCCCTCCAAGGATCAGCTGGTCCTCCTGCGCGTTTTCAGAAGTGAGCATTAGCGCCAAGCAACATTGCAAGTCTAGCAACACAGACTGAGAGTAAGTGATTTACCTCGTTTGTGCGGACGAGCACGTTGCGCGGACAGGTGTACGGCACCTCGCCGGTGACCTCCCCGTCCTTCTTCGCCGCCTTGACATGGCGTCGACCCTTCGGTCACCCATGCGTCGGTTGGCTTCTCGACCCGGCGAAGGATTGTTAGTTCTGTTCGGAGGAAAGAATCTATGTAGAGGTTGAGTCTTAAAGGCACTTACCCGTGCTCTCCCTTGTGATGTCCTCCCATCCCTCTATCTTGTAGAAGGGATAAGACCTCCTCCGCAATGACGAGATCCTCGTCTATTTGTGAAGTCCCGAATGATCTCGCTGCCCGTGAGCCCGAGGCTCACGAGAGAGGCGATCTTCCTTGTCAGGTACCAATCCTCGGCGGACATCTCCAGCCGAGGCATTGGGGTTCCCTTCTTGGCGCCTTCTCGGTGAAGACGAGTTTCTTGTCGCCGCTCGCTTCTTTGTAGAACCACCTCACCCACCACGCGCCCATCGAGTCGGCGGTGGGGTGGGCGAGGGTACGCGCGTCGTCGGCGGTGGCCCTGAGCTTGAGGTAGTAGCACCCAGCTGACGAGCGGCGGATCTGCTCCTCGTCACATGTAATAGTGGAGGAACAGCCCACCGGTGGATCGATGCTCAGATAGCCCTCGCCACGGTGTGCGAAGCGGCCATCTGGAGGATGGAGTTCGGATTGAGGTTCGCCACCTCCAATCGGCGATGTTCAAGAAGGCCTCGACAAAGTCGCTCTCGGGAGACCTCAACCCAGCAAAGGCGAATCTGCTCAAGTCGACAAACTCTCCCTCGGCGGCTCGGAGTATCCTCCTCTCCGGCGACCTCCGGCTACGGTGTGGATGTGGCCCTCCTCCTCCCAGATCCTAAGGTCCTCCTCGGTCAAGCTAGTGCACGAGAATTTGGCCATAGCGATTCCCGTATGGACGAAAGGGGTTGGTGATGGAGTTTGGGTGCTTGATCTTTGGGCGTGGTTAGAGCTAGGGCTTAGAGAGGAAAGGCGTGAGAGTAGTGGTGGCAGCGGCAGCTTGGGTACTTTTATAGTCCCGTGAGTGGCTCTGCAATGGTTTTGTCACAAGCGGCTAGTTTTTACCACAACCGCTTGGGTAAAACGGTCATCTGCTTTATTTAGAAGAATAGGAAGTTACTGGTTGGGTTGCCAACGGCTATTTTTCCATGTTCCGACTGAAGGCCGAGTGCCCTCGCTTTCGAATGACGTTGCTTCTGTTCGACGAACGCAGAAATTTGCTTTCGGCATTGAGCGGGTTTGTTCGGACCGAGCATGTCTTGTTCGGTTGAAACTTAACTGTTGATCGATCGTTACACGCCTCAGTAGCAGCAAAATTTCCCTCTTGAGACTTGGAGTCTCAAGAGAAGACCCCACTCTAGTGAGTCCTTCCACATGAGTCTCGGGGCTAGGCAGCCGGGGATTAGATTACGGCCCATTGACATGGCCCACTCACGACGGCCCAATCAAACGACTGCCAGGGCCCGGCTCCTGGAAGGTTCTATCTGCCCATATGCATCCTCCGAATGCTTTACGGGCGGCACGGTGCGTAACGGCCTAGGATTCCTGTTTGAGTCCTACTCGAACAAGAGTTCTGCACGGCTACGAGAAGACCCGGACGTGGTTTCCCGGATTGGATTAGGAGTCGTGATCCCCAAGATTAGGAGCTTACCTTATCTACCGTAGGTTATATTTGGCATGTACTGAGTTCGTTACGATCTCGTAGTTAGCCCGGCCCGATATTCCTCGGTAGGTCGGTTTGTTCCGCACTATATAAACAGGGCCCCTACGGCGTTTAGAGGATCCCTGGCATTGAGTTTTACATCTTAGCATCTAGCTTAGACCCTTAGCAGATAGATTTTCGCATACTACTCGCCGAGACCTGCTGATCTCGCCGAGTCCCCCCTTGTAATTCTCTTTGATATAAAGAAAGGCTGGACGTAGGGCTATTATCTCTCCCGAGAGGCCCGAACGGGATAAAACCCCGCATCTCTGTTTGTTGTTTGTTCGTGGTTGTTCGGCGTGTCTCCTATCTGCTCTTTGAAGAACTTTGGTTGACTTGGGTCAATATCCCAACCGTCGACAGTAACGGCCAAGGAATCGTGTTTGAGTCCGTCTCGAACAGGAGTTCTGCACGGCTGCGAGAAGACCCGGACGTGGTTTCCCGGATTGAATTAGGAGTCGTGATCCCCGAGATTAGGAGCTTACCTTATCTACCGTAGGTTATATTTGGCATGTACTGAGTTCGTTACGATCTTGTAGTTAGCCCGTCCCGATATTTCTCGGTAGGTCGGTTTGCTCCGTGCTATATAAACAGGGCCCCTATGGCGTTTAGAGGAACCCCCGGACCCTGACCTTTGGCAGATAGATTTTCGCATACTACTCCGAGACTGCTGATCTCGCCGAGTTCCACCTATAATCCTCTTTGATATAAAAAAAAGGTGGGCGTGGGGCTATTATCTCTCGAGAGGCTGAACGAGGATAAAACCCCTCATCTCTGTTCGTTCTTTGTTAAGTGGTTGTTCGGCGTGTCTCCTATCTCCTCTTTGAATAACCTTGGTTGACTTGGGTCAATATCCCAACCGTCGGCAATTTGGCGCCGTCCGTGGGGACACGCAGGTCGAGCATGTCGAACTCCGTCGTGATCTGTAGATGCTTCACGAGGGTTCGACTCGGAAGACAGGGCGTCTCATCCTATGCATTCAGATCGATCTGTTCGATCTCGAACACTTTCCGTATCTGTCGACGGTTGAGATATCGATGTCAAGTCGCTAAGGTTCTTTAAGATTGAGATAGCAGACACGCCGAACAACCACGAACGAACGAACAGAGATGTGGGTTTTATCTGGTTCAGCCTCTCGAGAGATAATAGCCCCACGTCCTACTTTCTTATATATCAGAGATGAATACAAGAGGTGGCTCGGCGAGACGAACAAGTCTCGGCGAGATTATGGGTGTACAAGGAAGCAATATGCGATGATATGCTAAGTCTTGATCTTCTTTTTACTACATGTCGTAGGGGCATGGTTTATATAGTACAAAGCAAACCGACCTACCGAGGGAATATCGGGCCGGGCTAACTACGAGATCATAACGAACTCATACATGCCAAATACATCTCGAGGTAGATAAAGCATACTCCTAGTCTTGGGGAACACGACTCCTAATCCAATCCGGGAAACCAACGTCCGGGTCTTCACGTAGTGCAGTAACTCCCTGCTCGAGATGGACTCAAACACGATTCTCATTACTACGCACCACGCCACCAGAAGCCGTTGGCAGATGCATATGGGCCAAATAGAACCTTCCAGGGAGCTGGGCCCTGGTAGGCTGTTCGAGTAGGCCGTCAGGGAGTGGGCCATGGCTATGAGCCGTGATTTTATCCCCGACAGCTAGCCCCCGATACTCAAGTGGAAGGACTCACTAGAGTGGGGTCTTCCTCTTGAGACTCTAAGTCACGAAGAGAGAAATTTTGCTGCTACAAAGGCGCAGTAACAAAGCGACAACAGTTATGGTTCAACCGAACAATACTTGTTCGGGACCGAAAAAACCCGCCCGGTGCCGAGCAACTCTGTTGCATCGAACAGGGAACGACATCTGTCCAAGTAGAGTACCCAGCCCTCTATGCAGAAATCGGAAGAAGTGAGGTGATTCATCTCCTTGAGGCTGAACGTCATCAAGGAGGGATTGGATTCTTAGTAGTGAAGAGCGTACCACCGTATCCGGTAAGATCAGATCTTCGGGGAAAATGAGCAAGTCACAAGATGGACTTGTGTTGCTGCATCCAGGCAGGAACCTAGGAAGGCATAAACGAAAATACGAAAATCACCTCTCAGGCTAGAACCTGCCCGAGGAAATAGAGATCGCGCTCTCGAGCAAGTGTCGTGCTCAGGAGCGAAAGTGATGTGCCCCCAGACGTAGATCGTGTGCTAGGAGCAGACAATGCATACGAGGGGGAAAAGCGATCCAGTCCCCGAGCGTAGAGCTCGTCGAAGGAACCAGGTAAAGAGATCCATCCCGAGCGCGGGCTCGTTAAAGGAACCGTAGCACGACCGGCGAAGACGCGTGCCGGTAGGAGCCAGCGCCCGGACGAAGAGCTGCCGGTCGAGGTGAATCACGACCGATGCGATCGAGCCGCAAGAGAACGTGTGAAATCGGCGCTTTACCCATGACGTATTCCTTATGATGGTGTTAGCGTTGTCTCGGCAAGTCACGTAACCGGCGCTTGAGTGCCCGCGATGAGAATCGACTACGGTGGGCATGCCCGTTCGCGATGAGAATCGACTACGGTGGGGCGGGACTCCGTTGGTGGCGCACTACCTTAACTTAGCCGAAGGTCGGTCGCAGGGGCAAAGGCGAAAATCGTCGCGGGTGAAGTGAATCGAGTCCACGGCATGCGCGAGCAAACCCGGGAAGAGAGGATGCAAACATCGGTTTTGGTGGGAAGCACGGAACCTCGCCACGACCATCACCGGTCGGCGTTCCCGCTCTGTATTTCCGCAAAAGACAAACAAGAAACCAGCCAAGAAGGGGAAAAAGAGAGCAAAACAGGCTCTAAGAAGAGCAAAGCGAGTTTTGGAAAACACGCAAAAGACGACCTACCCGCACAAGACACAATTTTTCCGTGTCGTCCCGATAAGCGTTAGTATCACCTCGGCGAATCGCGAACCGACGCAAGGAGTGCCGTTATGATGAGAATCGACTACGATGGGCGGGACTCCGTTGGTGGTGCGGTCTCCGGATTCGGTGCGGGAAGGGCGTAGCATGGATAAAGAAGGCGATGTCGCGGACAAGTGCAGCCCAGCTGTGGCTAAGACCGCTAACTGTGGAAGGCGAACGGGACCTTAGCGCGAGCAAAATGTGCGGCGAAATCTTATCCGGGCATGGACCCGTGCGGCGTTAGTGTCGCCTCGGCGGGTGCGGAACCAGCGCCGAGAGTGCTGTTGCGATGAGAATGGGCTTACGGTGGGCATGCCCGTTGGCGATGAAATCGACTACGGTGGGCGTAACTCCATCGGTGGTGCACCGCTTGGTTAACCGGAGCCGTCTGGTCGTTGCGGATAAAAGACATGCTCAGTCGCGGAGAGCGCTACGGAGCGAAGACCAACGAGGTTTTGGAAAACCAACGCTAAGGAAAGGAACTGAAAACTGAAAACGTCATCGGATTGCGAAATTCAGCTCAAGTCCCAATCCCGACCGAGGAGAGGCGATCCTCAGGAGCCGCCAGCGCTCAAGACCGCCGATCAGCGCTTGAATCGAGCGAGAGTCGACCGAAGCGACTTTTTTCACGCAAAAAGAGCAAAAAAAGATAAGGACGAGCAGAAACCAAGAGCAAAGCGAATCAGCTAGAAAGTTTTAAGAAAACGGTAGAACGCTTAGCCTAACTCCCCCCGTTCTGCAGTAAATACTCGAGGACTGAGTTTGCGAACTCGAGCAGTGCACAAGAGAAAGAGCGACGCCCTAGCCCGATGCAGACGATGCATGAAGACCTGAACTTGCGACTTCAAGCACGTGCGTAGAGAGTTAAGCGACACCGTATCTGATCGACTCATTCCGAAGCGCTCGTTAACGTAAGTTAAGCGATTCCAAAGGTAACCGAACAAGGAAAGTGCCTCTGCGCGGAGGGCTTACGAGCGAGCTTTGCCAAGTGGTTGTGCTTAGTGAGCGGTAAGTGCCTCTGCCGCAGAGGGCTTACGAGCGAGCTTAGCCGCGAGGCTGGATGCCGTGTTACGCAACTCGAGTTTAGGAACTTGTTGAAGCGGATCTGGGCGGGAAAGCCCTAAAGATTGCGGAGCCAAGAGTTCGCAAGACCGGACAGACCATCAAGTGTTACCAGAGAGAAAGAGTAGTCCGAGAAGACATGTGGTGAGAAGGGCGCAGGGGCGCAAGCATTCACCGCTCAATGGGTTGAACTTTACATGGCGGCCGAGAGACTTGGACGGACTAAAGCGCGAAATTTGAGAAAAGCGAAGCTTAGAAGCGAAAGACCTACACGAGGAACTTACGGTCGGTCGATGTTCCAAGTCTTGGTCGACTCTCTCCGTCATCCTTTGCCAGCGTAACGGCCGGGATCCGGAAGAAGTTTTGATCTAGTCCGAGCACGGAGCTCGTCGCGAGAGACAGACGCGCCCGGGCGAAAGAGCTGCCCGCGAAGAGATCAACCCGAGCACGGAGCTCGTTGCGGGATCAGACGCAGCGCTCGGGCGAAGAGCTGCCCGGCTGAAGTTGATCCGACCTCGAGCACGGAGCTCATCGCGGGACAGACGGGCGCCGGGCGAAGAGCTGCCCGTGAAGTGATCCAACCCGAGCCGGAGCTCGTCGCGGGGACTAGGCAGCCCGGGCGAAGAGCGCCCGCTGGTGATCCGGCTCCGAGCACGGAGGGAACCAGATCTGGAAGGCGGTCAAGATCGAAGGGATCGATCTGATCTGGCAGGGGAAGAGACATCCTGCCCTTCTGAGTCGTAGTCCTCAGGAAGAATCTCCTGGTCGCTGTTAGAGTTCGACATGTTCGATCTGCGTATCCCCACGGACGGCGCCAGCTGTCGACGGTTGAGATATCGATCTCAAGTCGCTAAGGTTCTTTAGAAGTGAGATAGGAGACACGACGAACAACCACGAACATGTTTGAGTCCATCTCGAACAGGAGTTCTGCACGGCTACGTGAAGACCCGGACGTTGGTTTCCCGGATTGGATTAGGAGTCGTATTCCCCAAGACTAGGAGTATGCTTTATCTACCTCGGGATGTATTTGGCATGTATGAGTTCGTTATGATCTCGTAGTTAGCCCGGCCCGATATTCCCTCGAGGGTCGGTTTGCTCAGACTATATAAACCATGCCCTACGACATGTAGTAAAAAGAAGATCAAGACTTAGCATATCATCGCATATTGCTTCCTTGTACACCCATAATCTCGCCGAGACTTGTTCGTCTCGCCGAGCCACCTCTTGTATTCATCTCTGATATATAAGAAAGGCTGGACGTAGGGCTATTATCTCTCCGAGAGGCCCGAACCAGGATAAAACCCCGCCTCCCGCTCGTTCTTTGTTAAGTGGTTGCTCGGCGTGTCTCCTATCTCACTTCTAAAGAACCTTAGCGACTTGAGATCGATATCTCAACCGTCGACAGTATCCGAGGCAGAAGTCTCTGCCTATATGGCAGAGATAGCCTCAGATCGCACTCCCGTCATCGACGATGACTACGGAACCGATGATCTCTACGATGGTTTAGATATCGGATTCCAAGGCTATGTCGGTAGACTCTACCTGTGGAGACACAGCGATGACACCGTCTAGCGTACCTTCGCATGGCCCCCGCAGCATCAACATGGCCGATGTAGGAACCTCCGAGGATCTGCACGGCCGTGGCGGCCGGCGGTCGGGCAGATTAACTCGCTTTCGGCATCAAGACGAGGTCATACCGGGCGCTATGAGCAAGAAGTCATCCGCCGCAAACTCGACGATTCCATCAATCAGACCGTGGCACGGTTCCGCGATCGGTGCAAGCGACCGCGTCGCGACCCACCTCGCGTGTCCTCGCCAAGTCTCCCGGCAGAAGTTTCTCCTGTCCGGATTAGTTCCCCGCGTAGGGACTCGGTTGGGCGAACGCGGATGCCTCGGGGTCCTGAACCCCTAAGCGAGTCGGAACGACTTCGCGGCCATAACCGGTGATTAGATCTACCAACCAGCCGACCTCGCCCGCATGGGCGTCTTTGTGCGTCTAACCTAGAGCGGCCGGGTCAAGGCCTAAAGTCTCTAGGAGAAGTCAACAACTCCTCCGAGCGTATGACCAAAGCGCCGGAATGGTTGGACGGCTCAATCGATCGCGTGACCTCGTCACCATCGAAGGATCATCGTCCATGAGCGAGGCTACCGTGGTCGCCGTCGCTCGCCGAAGTCCTCGTAGTCATCGCGACCACGGGGGCAGCGCGCGACGCGATGATCACAGACGATCCTCCCGAGGCGCGTCGTCGCGACCACGAGGAAGGCGTGTTGGATTGTCCCGAGAGAGTTTCTCCAGCGAATCATCCTGTTCGCGGGGAGTTCCTCCGCGCAACAGAGCAACGTCTTCTCAAGACTAGGTTCCGCCGGGGAAGGTGGCGGTCGTATGCTTTGGGCTGCGGGGCTTTCTCGACGAGCTTGAGGCCGTCCGGTGGCCCTCAAAATTCAAGCCCGTCACATGGAGAGGTACAATGGGACTCGAAACCCAGAGGAATTCCTTTCCATCTACGCTTCTGACCATCATGGCGGCCGGGGTGACGAGCTCGTTATGGCTAATTACCTCCGATGTCCTTGAGGGTCTTTGCTCGGACGTGGTACGTTCAATCGGCGGGGAGGGTTCCATCACTCATGGAACCAGCTTTGTGACGCCTCGATCGCTAATTTCCGGAGGCATTACGTGCGTCTGGCAAGGAGGATGATCTGCACCGGATGATCCGGATGAGCGGGAGACCCTCCGCAACCGTGAAGCGTTTCATTAAGATCCGCAACACGATCCCAACATCTCGGATGAATCTGTTGTCGCGCCTTCAAAAGCGGAGTCATGACGACGGCTCACCCAGATCTCGAGATCAATGAGACTGGACCGCCAACGACCTATTCAAGGCGGTGACCGCTATGCTAACGCTGCAGAGCGCGTTCGATCAAAAAGCGTTCGACAAGGCGGTACCGCCGCCCACTGGTATGGATGAGAAGAAGAAGAGCAAGAAGAACCACGGTGACAAGAAGTCCTAGATGAAGAAGAATAAAGGTGATGCGAACAATACCGTCGCAGGTATGGATCGCGCACCTCCTCCTAAGGATGGGCAGAAGAAGCCCAACAATAACTACAAGGGCAAAAAGCCTGCTCAGGGAGGCGGACAAGGCAAGAAAGGTACAAGCGATCGATTTTGCAAGTTCCACCAACACTACGGGCATGACATACGCCATTGCAGAACTTGGGCCGCAAAGCTCGAAGATTTCTACAACGGCAAGGGCCCAATGCCCACCCCGCCGAACAAGGTGATGCTTGAAGTGAATAGCGTAAACCGACGATGGTGATCGGAAGATGATGATGAGTATCAAGAACCCGTGAACCATATCGCCGTCATCTTGGCGGCTCCTCGGCTTACACCTCTCGACGCACCTCAAGGAAGCCGCCGAGAGGTCCATTAACGTCGAAAAGGCAAAACCTCGGCTGAATCGATGAAGTGGACCGAGGTCCCCATCTCCTTCTCTCGGGAGGATTGCCCTCTTTGGGATGACCAAGCCTCGGCGCTCCCACCGGTGGTCGCCCGACCATCGACTAACGCGAGAGTTGGCCGTGCCTTAGTGGACGGCGGGAGCGCTTTGGACTTGCATTCTGCTAAGGTCTTGGACGAGATGCAGATTCCTCGTTCCAAACTGAAGGAAGTCGCAATGCCCTTCTCACGGATCGTTCGGAGAAGCTGTCAAGCCGTTAGGGCGGGTTGTCCCGCGGTTACCTTCGCAACCCGAGCAACTTCCGACCAGAATTGATCACTTTCGATGTGGTCGACTTCCCATCCGTGTACAACGCGATCTTGGGCGAGCCATCTCTCGGTAAGTTTATGGTCGTGTCCCTACGCTTACCATTGCGTGAAGATACCGGTCCTAACGGTGTGATCACGGTCAAGGGCAACTACAAAGTCGCTCGGATTGCGACGGCGATCCCTCGCCTGTCGACCGACCGCTTCCGCCACATGATCTCAAGTTCCGCAGACCAAGTCTGCGACGCTTTAGAGTCTCCCTTCACCAGGGGAGAAACCAAGGAAGTTCCACGTCCCTTGATGATACTTGCAAGATAGTTCACTGGGGCCAATTTGGACCCCAAATAGGAAAGCGAGCTCATTGCCTTCCTCCGAGCTAATGCGAGATGTGTTTGCACAGGAGCCATCGACATGCCCGAGTCCCAAGGAGGTCATCGAGCACAAACCGGTCAGTCCGGCGGACAAAAGGCCTGTTTCGCCAAGCTTCGTCGCTTTTCAATTCAAGCAGGGATCATCAAAGATCGACAGGCAAACTACTCATTGCGGGTTCATCCGCGAGGTTGATCACACCGAGTGGTTAGCCAACCTGTCATTGTAAAGAAGAAAGCGGCAAGTGGAGGATGTGTGTCGATCACACAGATCTGAACGCCGCTTGTCCTAAGGACAACTTCCAGCGCCTCGTATTGACCACCGTGGTCGATCGATTGCGGATACCAACTCTGAGTTTTTGGATTCTTACTCGGGTATCACCAAATAAGCATCTCCTCGAGGATGAAGAGAAGATCGCTTTCATCACCCCTTCTAAGACTTTACGCTATAATGACCATGTCTTTCGGTCTCAAGAGCGCCGGTGCCACGTTCCAGCGTAGCAATGGAGAAGACCTTCCCGAGCAGTAGCGGAAAAAACACGGAGGTCTATGTCGGCGACATAGTTGTAAAAAGCAAGTTTGCTCGGATCATGTAAAAGACCTGGCCGAGACCTTTCGTAATCTCACCAGCATCGAATAAAATTAAATCCAGAGAAGTGTAACTTTGGTGTTCGATCTAGAATGTTGCTCGGTTATGTTATTGGTTACAAGGTATTTACGCCAACCACGAAAAAATCGAGGCCATTGAAAATATCACGGCTCAACTACCGTAAAGGAAGTCTGAGTCTCACGGGCGGATGGTTTGCTCTAAGCGATTTATTTCCGTCAAAGTGACGCGGGCGCCCTTCTTTAAGGCCTGCGCATAAGCACAATGGTTTCAAGTGACGGAAGAAGCCGATAGATTCTTCCGGGATCTAAAGCGATACATGTCCAATCCTCCGTCTTGACTACCCAGCGGCATGGCGGCGACTCTGCTTGTACCTAGGTTACACGCCACAAGCGGTGGCGGTCTTGATCTTGGCCGAAAGGGAAGGCATACTGCGACCAATCTATTACGTGGCGAGGTACTTCACGGATCAAAGTAAGCGTTACCACGAGGTCCGAAGCTACTATCGCCTTGCTCATGTCCTTCAGAAGCTTCGCCACTACTTCGAGCGCATTAAATCTGGTCGACCACGTTCCTCTGGGAGAAATCCTACGGAACAAGGAATCTAGCGGACGTATAGCTAAGTGGGCAATGGAACTAGCGAGTTTGATCATTATTTGTTGTCGAGCGCTATTAAGTCACAGTCATAGCCGACTTTGTCGCTGAATGGACTTGTCCGCCCAAATCGTGAAGCTCCCGAGCAACCTGATGAACCCTCTTGGACCATGTTTTTCGATGGCTCGCGCACTGAAAACTCGGGGGCTGGTTTTGTTCTCATCTCCCCTCAAGGAGAGCAACTCCAGTATTCTATCCAACTACACTGTCGGCGGCGACTAACAACGCCGCAGTCTGAGAGGCCTCCTCGCGGGACTAAGGCGTGCAAGTCGCTTGGTGTCCAACGGCTAGCTGTGAAGGAGATTCACGGTGGTCATCAATCGAGTTAACAAGGAGTATCGGTCTTTGCGATGACTCAATGGCGCGATACCTGGTTGAAGTGAGGAAGTTGGAGCGGCATTTTCGATTTTTGAAGTGCTCTTCGTGCCGGGAAGGACAACTTCTGGCCGACCAACTATCAAGTTTGGATCCTCACGCGAACTCGCTCGGCGAGGGTGCTCGTCGAGCACCTTTACAAGCCCTCAATCACGTCTCCGGACGAGGCAACAGAGACAGTGGTCTTGTCTCCGTTATCGGCAGTGTCGCTGGATCGACAACGCCATTTGTCCCAGTACCTTGCAGATGGGATCTGCCGACGAAGGCCGAGCGTTCCCGGCTTACAAGGCGTGCTGCTCCATACAAGCTTGTGGACGGCACCCTTACCGTCAAGGTGCTCTGGGAATTCTCTCCAAGTGCATCTCGCAACAGGAGGGTGTGTTCCTTCTTAGGGACATAACGAGGGTGCCTGTGGCAACCACGCCTCCTTCAGAACTCTGGTCGGCAAAGCGTTTCGCATGGGCTATTATTGGCCCACTGCGTTACAAGATGCTCGGGACATCGTGACTAAGTGCAAGGCTTGCCAATTTCACGCCCGGAAGGCACACAAGCCCGCCCAAGAGCTCCAAACAATCCCCCCATCTTGGCCTTTTTCCACATGGGGTCTAGATCTGCTCGGCCCATTCCCTAAGGGGTACAAGGGCTATACACACCTGCTCGTCGCCATAGACACTTTTACAAAGTGGATTGAGGCAGATCCTGTGTCGTCTCTTCACGCCAAAACGGCTGTGCCATTCTTCAAAAGCAACGTGGTCACGCGCTTTGGGATTCCCCATAAGCTGATCATGGATAACGGTACCCAGTTCCAAAGCGAGCTATTCGGGAATATGCGAGCATACCGGGCACCAAGGTCTGTTCGCCTCGTGGCACATCCACGAGCAATGGAAAGCGATCGGCGAGCTAACAGACGAGATAGTCCAGGTATTAAACGGCGGGTATTTGCTGCTCTCAACGAGCACAACAAGGCACAGGTTGACGAAGTCCTTCCGTCCTCTGGGCGATTCGCTTTCTGACGGTAGGGCGACCGGGAAACTCCTTCCAATTGGTCTATGGTGCGAAGCCATCACGCCACGAAATCAGACTTCGGTTCGCCTCGCCGAGCTCGGTCAACTTAGTTGACAATGAGCAAGAGCCTCCTCGATCTCGATCTCCTCGAAGGCACACGCGACCGGGCACAAGTCGAATGGCACGCTAACAAAGAAGATCTTCGCAAGACGCCGCCAAGTCGATTCGACCAAAGCGCTTTGAAGGCGGGCGACCTGCTTCTGCGCCCGAATCCGAACTTGTCCAATGCCAACAAGCTAACTCCACGCTGGGAGGCCCATTCACGGTCGTTTCTTACGCCGCCGCCGGGCCGCTTCACCTGCTATGGAGGACGGAGAGAGTCGACCAAAGACTTGGAACATCGACCACTTCGTAAGTTCTTTGTGTACGTCTTTTACTTTTCTTAGCCTGCGCTTTTGTAAACTTCGCGCCTTAGTTCGTCCAAGTCCCTCGGGCACCATGTAAAGTTCAATCCAATTCTCGGTGAATCCTCGCGACCTCGTGCCCTTTTTTCACCGCTTGTCTTCTCGCACTACTTTCTTACGGTAACACTTGATGGTCGCCGACCTTGCGAACTCTTGGCTCCGTGCTTTTGTGATCTTTTCCTGCCCAGTCGAGTTTCGACAAATTCCTAAACTTCGTGGTTGCGTAACACGGCCTTTCCACCTTGCGGCTAAGTCGCTCTCGTAAGCCCTCCGGCGAGGCACTTCTCGCTTAGCACGACCACTCGGTAAAGTTCGCTCGTAAGCCCCCGCGCGGAGAGGCACTTTCCTTGTTCGGTTACTATCGGAATCGCCTAACTTACGTTAACGGGCAGTCTATGGAACAAATCGAGCAAGGTACGGGTGCCGCTCTGTCTTTCTACGCACGTGCTCGAGGTCGCAAGCTTAGGTTCTCGAGCATCGTTTGTACCGGGGGCTAGGGTGTCGCTCTTTCTCTTGTGCACCTGCTCGGGTTCGCAAACTCAGGTTTCCGATCAGATGCACAACGGGGGCTGGGAGTTAGGCAGAGCGCTCACCGGTTTTCTTAAACCTCCTAGCGGCTGCTTAGCTTTTCTCTTAGTTTCATTCGTTCTTGTCTTTTTTGCTGCTCTTTTTGCGGGAAAAAAGGTAAGTACTTTATTACATTTACTCAAAAGTTTCAGTACAAGGCCCTTTCGATTCTGACCATGGTGCTACTTAGGAGCAAGCTGCTCCTTCACTCCTCAACTTCTAACTTGAGGCGCACGACTTCGCTGAGCCTTGATTCCTTCCCGGGCTTCAGCTCGGAGGCGTTCGATCTCCTCCTTGCTCCGCTTGGCTTGCGCCGCAGCCTCTGTCCGGATGGCCTTGACCTCCTCGGTCTTGGCGCGCAGCTGATCGGTCAGAGCCTCGCTCTGGCTGACTCTCCTCACCGTTTGACCTTCTTCTCTGCGGTGATCGCCCTCACCGTCATCCCGCGCATCTCCTCGATCTGTTCCTGTGAAGCCCACAGGGTCGAGATTTTTGCTTGGAGACCCACGGAAGTCTGCTCTTCCTTGGCGAGCTGGGCTTTGAGTCTCTTGGCTTCTGCCGCGAGCTGGTCCCGCCATTGGGAAACGTCAGCAAGCTGCTCTTCGAGCCATTTCGAGCGGCCCGGCTTCTCCTCCGCAGTGCTCGCCTTTAATGGCTTATTGCTGCAGCTCCTCGGCCTCTCCTAGGAGAGACTCGCAGGAACGCCTCTCTTCGGCCAGTTGGACTTTGAGCCTTTTCACCTTCGCCTTTAGCCGGCTTCGACTTTGGGCTGGTGCAGAGGGCCTCGCCTCGGACTCCCTCGTCCGGAGGTGCTCCGGAGGGGCCAAGATCTGGCGCTCCGCTCGATGGTGACTCCGTCCTCGAGCTCCTCCATGGTGTCCCCAAGACACGAGAGGAAGAACAAGTTAACCGCTTTGCGATGATGTAGCTAAGTGAGTAAGATTTGGTCCCGTGCTTACCTTGCCAAGTCGGCGTTTGATCCATGGCAGCAGCGGTCCTCGAGGCCATGCGTCCACGGCCCTTCGTCTTGGGATGAGACGGGCGCGTTCTTGCCATCGCCGCCTTGATCGCTCTTTCTTCTCGCGGGAGCGCACCTGCTCGGGAGCGGGAGCGACGGGCGAAGCGCTTTCGTCTCGCGCCCCTCTCCTCTTCCTTTTCCTCTTCCTTTGAACTTCTTGGCGGCGAGGCCGGAGCCACTCTGCTGGGTGGCGCCGTTGTCCCCACGGGCAGGACGACTTGCGCGACTGTAAGTTCAAGGTACACCTTGTGTGATTTTGGTGATTAATGACAAACACACTTAATGACAATGCTTGATTTAGTGATTGATTATATTGCTATGAGACTAACGTGTTTATTGCCAAGTTGAACATTAGTCTCATCTATTTAGAGGAGAATTAAATATAACAAGTGGACAAGCTCTCCATCCTAAAAAGGTATGCTCATGTTTTATGTTGAGGCTAACACACTTCATTGTAAGATTTTTCTTAGTCCCATATATGCAAATAGGATGGATGACTAATTGAGGTATGCCATCTCGGTATGCTTGATCTACATTTGTTATTGCATTTCTCATGTGCAAGTGCACTTTATCTTATCTAGAATTAAACTTCATATTGCTATAAATGGAATTGGTGCATGCATGCCTTGTTTGTATATATCCTCATGCATCTCAGTTAGTGAAGTTTAATATTGTTTAGTCCACATCTTCACTCTTTCTCTAAATATGGTTCGCACATATTCAATTCTTATATATCCTTTCTTGTGCATCATTTAGTGAAGATTGTGTTCTTTGCCATGATTTAATTGTTTCATCATGTTGGCAATCATCTCTCTAGTGCATATAGATTAATTATATATGTCATGATGCACTTAATAAATAATATTGTGTCAAGTGTTTTTATTCATATTGTGTCTCCTTGTATGAAACACCTGACGCACTTAATTGCTCACGAACATAACCTTATTCATATGTGTTGAGCTTTCGGGACTAATGGATTTATTGAGTGATTAGGAAAAGAATTAGGTCCCGTGCATGTGTGTGATGACTAAGGTATGTCAAGAGGATGACGGCTAAGCCGTAGTCAACAAGACGACGGTGTCACCAAGAGTTGAGGAACAAGTCGAGATCGATTTGACGTGGAGATCGTCGGGGGATGATCAAGTCAAAGTCGATAAGACAAGTATCTCATGAGGTGAACCAAGTCAAGGTTGGCAAGGTGAAGACGTCATCAATCATTTGGTGAAGGTCATCATGCACATTGTTTCAAGTTTGCGACGGCATGAAGAAAAGAAGACGATACGTGCTTTTCCTAGACTTGTACTATCTTACATTCATTTGAGTCTAAGGATTGCCGTACTATTAAGGGGGATGCCATGGAGAATGGTTTTGATATGTCTTAGGTGCTCAATTGATCAATCCTTGTGAGGAGACAAAGAGAAGTGATTGGTGGGGGTTAGAGAGTGCAAAGATGTGGAGTTGGCTTTGATTTCCCTTGATCTATGCATCACTTACTTGGGTTTGAGGTGGTTATACCTTGTGGATTAGATAGCCCTTGTTCTCACTTTCCGTAGAGCCCAAGATCACCTAAAACGGAGTTCGAGTAAAAGTTATCCTGTTTTCGAGGTCGTGTTGCGATCTCGGACTGTCTGAAAGGCCCACGGACCGTCGAAGGTTCGACTGTCCGAGGCACCTCCATTGAGCTCTCTGTTTATTTATCTGATTTACGGACTGTCCAGAACATAGCTTGATCTGTCCAACTCGCGACTCAACTCCAACGGCTAGTTTTTCAAGCCATCTATTTAAAGCCCTCACTCCCCACTTGCACATAACGGCTAGATCACAAGTTTATTGACCTATCCTCTTGTTCTTGAGCCTCCCACACCTCCTAAACCCTAGATCTTAGTGATCCTCTTTGAAAGAAGAGTTGGGAAGGGATTAGGTTAAATCTAAGTGATTCCCCTTGTGAGGAGTGTTGGGAAGAAGGATTGAATCTTTGTGATTCATCTAGCGGGAGAGAAGATTGGTGAAGAAAGTGTGAATCCAAGCAAGCAAGATTTGATTGTTGAGCACTTGAGTACATCTCCGGTTCGTTCTTCATTGAGCATCTATTACCCTTGTAGGTTGAGGACTCCTAGACGGCTAGGCCACCGGTGAGCCACCGACGAGGTGTGGTTGGCCACCGCAAGTTTGTGAAGGTACGATTCCGCCTCCATGAGAAGGAATCAAGAAGCAAAGTCGGTGAGTGCGTTGGCACAAATCCGAGAGGAAAGAGTCAAGTGGGACTCGGGCTCAAAGGTGTTGGAGCCTACCTCAATCGAGAGTAGGATCCCCTCAGGATCCGAACTTGGAAAACAAATCTCCGAGCCTCCATCTTCTTACGGTTTATCTACTCTCACTCTCAAGCTTGATTTATTTGATTATTGCGCTATTGGCTTGATTGTCTTGTGAGATACTATTGCACACTTACTTGCTTGTGAATCATATTGTGTCCTTGTGATATTGCTTATGGTATTTGAGTGGTGCAGGATGCTTCCGGAGATTTGGGGACAAAATCTTCTCAGTTGACCTCGGACTGTCCGAGGGGTGTCACGGACAGTCCGAACCTACTTCCGCAGCGCAGTTAAAGATTGAATTTGGTGTCACGCCTATTCACCCCCCCTCTAGGCGTCATCTCGGTCCTTTCAGCGACCTGCTCGGGGGCTTCTTCTTACTCCCTGGCGGCCGGGGCTTCACCCTGCTCGCCAGAGAATCCCGTCGCCTCAGGGGTGAGCCGCCCTATGACGGCACTGGCGAACCGGCTGCTCGGTCCCGCCTTCGGCAGCTTCCAGAGCCGTCGTCTTGGCCCCGCTGTCCGTGGCGCCGCGCGCCGCTTCCTCCGTCTCCAGCCGCTCCACAGCGCTTTTAAGCGCGTCCGAGTCGCGCCGAGTTCGACGAGAGCGAGCTCCATGCCGCCACTTTTGTCCTTGAGGCACGCCACCTCATTGCCGCGATCGCCCGTCAGCAGATGTTTCGGGCGGCAATGACCGCCGAGCGCCTCGACGGCGTCGTCGTGGCGATCTCTCCTTGGGCGGTGATGAAAAAGAGATCATCGTTAAGTTTGATGCCGTCGGTAGGTGGGAGATCCAAGATGGGTTTCTACATACCGCCGTGAGAGGCTTGATCCCGATCTTCTTCATTGAACTTTCCGCCTCTTCCTGGGGCTCCTTAGCGACTTCTCCGCCTTGGCCCTTGGGTGTTCAGTGGCGACGAGCTCGGCTCCCTCCTGGCCGAAGGCGCTCTCTCGCAGATGCAAGAAGTTTTTCCTTGCGTCGCGACTTCCTCTTCGAGCCTCCTCGCTTTCGGCGACATGTTGGAGCCGCGCCAAATGGCTTGGGTGAGCTGCGAGTAACGCCTATGCCGGAGGGTCATGTTCTTTACCTCTTCGTCGCTTTGCTTTCGGCGAGGAGGGAGGGGCTTGGTCTCTTCCTCATTGGGGGTGACCATGAGCCCGCTTATCTGCTCGGCGGCGCCTCCGTCGCCGTGGGTGGTCTCTTCAATGTCTGGCGGCCGCCGTGTGCGGCGAGCTCACGTGAGGCTCGGCCGCCACCTTGGGCTTTGTGGCGCTTTGGCCTTGCCCTTCTTCGCCTTCTCCTTCTCAGGTTCAGAAAGTTCTTCCACGATCCCGCCGAGGATCAAATCATCTTCCTGTGTGTTTGAGAAGCGAGGGTTAGTTTGATTGAGCGGTGCAAATCCTGCGACACAAAAGAGGGCTCGAGCAACTCACCTCGGCTGTGCCGACGAGCACGTTCCTCGGACAGGTATAGGCTACCTCGCCAGTGACCTCGCTGTCCTTCTTCGCCGCCTTCAGCATGGCGTCGACCCGCTCGGTCACCCATGCGTCGGTTGGTTTCTCTGCCCGGACAGATGGAGTCGTTAATTCCAGTTCGGAGGAAATGACCAATAAAGAGGTTGAGTCTTAAAGGCACTTACCCGTGCTCTCCCTTATGATGTCCTCCCATCCCTCTATCTTGTAGAAGGGATAGGACCTCCTCCACAGCGGACAGATCCTGTTCGCTGTGAAGTCCCGAATGATCTCCCTGCCCGTGAGCCCAAGGCTCACGAGGAAGGCGATCTTCCTCGTCAGAAACCAGTCCTCGGCGGTCATCTCCGGCCGAGGCATTGGCGTCCCCTTCGCCGATGCCCTCCCGGTGAAGACAAGCCTGCTGTCGCCGTTCCGCTTGCTGTAGAACCACCTCACCCACCACGTGCCCATCGAGTCGAGCAAATGTGGGCGAGGGTACGTCGTCGTCGGTGTGGCGGAGCTTGAGGTAGTAGCACCCGGCCTTGAAGCGGCGAGCTGCTCCTCGTCATCAGATAATAGTGGAGGAACAGCCCACCGGTGGATCGATGCTCAGATAGCCTTCGCAGACAGTGTACGAAGACGACCATCCGGAGGATGGAGTTCGGATTGAGGTTGGCCACCTTCAATCCGCCGATGTTCAAGAAGGTCTCGATGGTCGCTTCTCGAGACCTCAACCCGAACAAAGGCGAATCGCTCGAAGTCGACGAACTCTCCCTCGAGCGGCTCCGGAGTATCCTCCTCTCCGGGCAGCCTCCAGCTACCGGTGTCGATGTGGCCCTCTTCCTCCCAGACCTTCAGGTCCTCCTCGGTCAAGCTAGTGCCGGTGAACTTGGCCATAGCGATTCCCAGGGCTGGACAGGCAGGGTTGGTGGTGGAGTTTGGGTACTTGATGCTGAGCGCGGTTGGAACTAGGGCTTAGAGAGGAAAGGCGTGAGAGCAGAAGTGGCTGGCCGCGGGCAGCTTGGGTACTTTTATAGTCCCGTATAAGCAGCTCATAACGGTTTAGTCCTGAGCGGCTAGTTTTTACCGCAACGGATAGGTAAAACGGTCGCTGCTTTCACTAGCTAATGATAGGAAGTTATCATGGAGTTCCGCTAACGGCTAGTTTTTCCAAAGGTTCAGACCAAGGCCGAGAGTGCTCGCTTTCGGATAGATGTTATTCCTGCTTGACCTTACGGAGTCGCTTTCGGCCTCGAATGATTTGTCCGGACCTGAGCACGTCTTGTTCGTTTGAAACTTAACCTGTTCGGTCGATCGTTACATGCCTTTGTAGCAGCTAAATTTCCCTCTTCGTGACTTGGAGTCTCAAGAGGAAGACCCCACTCTAGTGAATCCTCCCACTTGAGTCTCGGGAGCTAGCTGTCGGGGACTAAATTACGGCCCATTGACATGGCCCACTCCCTGATGGCCCAATCGAACAGCCTACCAGGGCCCATCTCCCTGGAAGGTTCTATTTGGCCCATATCGTTCTCGCCAACAAAGATTCTCAGGCCGGCATGGTGCGTGAACGCCAAGGAATCGTGTTTGAGTCCGTCTCGAGCAGAGTTCTCTGCAGTGCGAAAGACCCGGACGTGGTTTCCTGGATTGAATTAGGAGTCGTGATCCCGAGATTAGGAGCTTACCTTATCTACCGAGGTTATATTTGGCATGTACCGAGTTCGTTACGATCTCGTAGTTAGCGGCCGATATTCCTCGGTAGGTCGGTTTGTCCGTACTATATAAACAGGCCCCTATGGCGTTTAGAGGACCTTCGGACCACGACCTTTGGCGATAGATTTTCAGATACTACTCGCCGAGACTCGCCGATCTCGCCGAGTTCCACCTTGTAATCCTCTTTGATATAAAGAAAGGTCGGCGTAGGGCTATTATCTCCCGAGAGGCCTAAACCAGATAAAACCCCGCTCCTTCGCTTCTTCGTTCGTGGTTGTTCGGCGTGTCTCCTATCTCCTCTTTGAAGAACCTTGGTTGACTTGGGTCGATATCCCAACCGTCGACAAGTACAAAGCCGAACATTCGGTGTTATGGCTGGGCATGTGGATAGTCTGCTTGGTTGTTTTGCGTTGAAGCCGATCCGCGTCGCCCCGTCGGTTCGCAATCATCCGATCGCGAGCGACGGTTACATCCGAGCGTCCGTTAAAACTTTAGATATAAAACAAATTCTTACCGATGTTGGCGCTAGATTGGCCAGTTGGTTAGGGGCGCTAGATTTCGGGTAGCAAGCGCAGGTTCAAATCCCAGTTGCTCCCCTTTTTACCGATGTTTTTTTTTCCTTCCCTCTCCTCTCCTCTCCTTTTTTCTTCGGTTTTTGTCTATGCCAGAGGATCAATTGAGCTTAGCTCACTTGGTAAGCCACGTCTGTGCACAACGATGCTCTTTTCTTCGGTTTTTGTGTGGGCCAGAGCATCAATTGAGCTTACCTCACTTGGTAAGCCACGTCTGTTTACAGCGATGGGTGCTATATTCGAATCCCAGCTCTTCCATCGCTTCATTTTCTTTTTTTCCCCAGATTTTTACAAGGCACAAAATAAGAAAATGGCTAGAAATTTTATTGTAGCGGAGTTAGCCCATCATTTCTTGCCTTTCGTTTTTAATATTTTAGAACGCAAAAAAAACTTGAAAAAAGGCTCATAGTATTATGGTGAGGTCTATTAGAGCCCATCATTTCTTGCCTTTCGTTTTTAATATTTTAGAACGCAAAAAAAACTTGAAAAAAGGCTCATAGTATTATGGTGAGGTCTATTAGAGCGTAAAAAAACTTAAAAAAAGCTCATATTACCATGGTGAGGTCTAAAAAAGGGTAAGCACTTCTAAGAATTCTAGGTTTTGTTAAAAAAAAAATGAGGTAACGCAATTTTCTATTTTATCTACCTTTTAGTGCCCAACTAAAAAATCCTTATAACTACAAATTTCTATTAAATAGAACCACAAATTTATTGTGAAGTCACAAAAAGATTTAGACATTAAAGCTAAAAAACTAAAAAAAAAGATTTAAATATGAAACCTTAACCATAGTTTCATTATAGGGGTGCATAAAAATATAATGTTTAGACATTAGAGATAAGTAAGGCCCTGTTCTTTTGAGCTGATCTGAACGGCTGAACGGCTGAAATGACTAAACTTCGAGAGCTTCTCGAGATAGTCTCGAGATTCGGTTACATTTCGTTTGATTTGCCTTTTAAAGCGTTATGACCCATCTTCGAAACAGAAAAAAAATGGACTCAAAAAACTCAAAGCACATATGTTTTCAAAACGTAGATAAGTAGATAAGCTGTTAAGCCGTTAAGCTGTTAAGCTGAAAAGAACTGGGCCTAAGTTTCACTATAAAAAAGAATTAAGAACAATGGATACGAAACAAATTTCATTGTAGGGGTCTACAAAAAATAGTTGTTTTTAAACTTTTTAGTATTTATTGAAAACAAATTAACAATGCATTGCTCTTTCCTTTCATCCTGCCTTTAGAAGTTAGCCAAAAAACCTAAAACTAAACATTTACAGAGTTGAGCGGCAATTTCATGATAGGGTTCCATAAAAAGATTTAAGCATCATCATCATCAATAATCAATCAATAAATAGTACAAAGCCGAACATTGAGCTGCCCCTCGCTGCCGCGCGTCACCGTTGATGTGCCACATTGCCCCGTTCGTTCGCAGTTGTCCAATCGCACACGCCAAGCAGATCCGGCCGTCCATTTTATTTTTACGTATAAAAGAATTTTTTACGTCCAAACCTCAGCGTCTCAGCCGTTTTGCCTGATTGGTTAGCTGAGGCAAGTGTTCGCCTCAAAACCCACGGTTCGATTTCTAACCGTCCCCTATTTTTCCATCTTTTTTTCCCGTGCGGCGTCAGAATACCACCTTTCCGCTCACGAGTGCACGCACGCCATACATCGCATTTTTTTGCTTCGCTCCCGCTTACTACATGCGCGCGTGCGCTGCTAGTAAATGATATGGCATGGCCATTGAAATAATATTAATGTTTAGTTGGGAAATAAATTTCCATTACATCGACGAAAATAACAAAGTAGCGCCTCCTTTTTTTCCCCTTGAAAAAGGACTATTGGGCTTGAGTTTTCCCTTTTATTTTCACAAGGAAGAAGCCTAATTTACCTCCCTTTAACTATTGTAGAAGTTTATTTTTTCTCCTTCAACTCATTTGTGGCCGTTCGATGCAAGATTGGACGGTCAGATCTCACCCATTTAACACAGAGGAAGGAAAAGTGAACTTTTTTAATAATTGAGGAAGGCAATGTGGACTTATTCCTTTTCCACAACTGCCACTGTCCATCCTTTGAGGATCAGGCCCAAGTCTAACCAAGGCTCCGAGGCCCACTAAGCCCTTCCCACTGGCCCAATGGCAGCGCAGGTCGGCGGCCGCAACTCGCCGTCGCCGTCGGGTAAAACCGCGGCGCCGCCAAGCATGGGAGGGGGAGAAGCGAGCGGCGGCGGCGGCTGTGCACTACAAGTCCAACGCCGTCCTCCCCCCTCCCCTCCCCTCGCCACCCGCGCCCGGCACCTTCGATCGCTCCGAACGCAAGTTCTACTAGCGGTACATCGTGAGTTCACCCCCAGCTTCTCCCCCCTTCCTCTGCTGATTCCTCAGCCTTCGCGTGGGATCCGACGCGCCTCGCGCGCTTAGTCTCGTTGATGCGAGGCTGCGACGGATGTGGGTGGCTCGTCGCCTTCGATGATCTGTGCCGGTGAATCGGTGGTGCCTGCAGCTGTAGCTGCGATCGAAGCGCGCCGGGACGGACTGCTTTGCTTTGCTGGTGATGGGATGATGGAAGTGGCAAATTGTGATTCGAGGGATTACCACAACGGTGTAATTTTAGGAATTGGGAGGTTGATTCACCCCCCCATAGATTTTGGTTGCAGCTATTTGTTTCCAATCCGACAATGGTGGAACTTGCAATGCTAGAAAATGCACCATTAGGCAATTAATTTATAGCCATTTTACATTCTAATCACATGTTTTTTCATCGACCAAATAAAATTAGGCCTCCCTTTGGGGTGGGTTAGGGGGGCATTGTGCTTGAGATATTACCAGACAGTTCCAACTAATGGTAATGGTAATGGTAGACCATTAGGGCCCAATTAACCTCTGATCCTGCAATCCGATGCTTCACTGCTTCAGAGCTGCTCAAGGTTTTGCAGATACACGTTCCGCTTTCTTGGATGGGTTTAATTTCTAAATGCATGCTACATGAATTAATAACGAATAGTTGAATACTTCATCTTCTAGAACTTGGTGCCTGAAATGACCTTTTTTCCCACTGCCTCGTTTACAGTTTCAGTATATATATGCAGCTTCCTGCTGACAGTAATTGCAAAATTCTGAGGAAGGGCACTGCACTGAGTTTTAGGTATCAGCGCCCTACATCGCTCCAAATACTCAAAATGTTATTTGTAGCCAAAACGATCATATAGCTGGTGATGATGTCAACTGCAGGAGACCTATCTACAGAATATATGTACACAGTCTCTGGTCATTGTTAGTTTCCACACCCCTAATTGGTTTCATCTTTGGTGGGATCATTTTTCGCCATCATCTCGTTGTCATCTTTCTTCCCCTCCACCGGCTTATTTACATCTTTATCTTCCGCCTTGATCTCACTGGCATCTTTCATCTTTGACTTTAGGAGCTGGACAAGATCATGGAGAGCAATGTTGGTCTCGTCATTCCTCATCAGAACCTCAGCTACCTCTGCAGGCGTCACCATCACCTCCTTAACCAGCTCCTCGATTTCTGGATATGTGGCATGATAATCGATAGAATGGTAGTTGTTGGCTAGAATCCGAAAAGCCTCTGGGGTGCAGTACCCCATGTGTATGTGCATGTCCATCCTGCCAGGCCGCAGAAGTGCTGGGTCAAGCCGTTCCTTGTAATTGGTTGTGAAGATAATAATCCTTTCTTCCCCGGTTGTCGACCAAAGCCCATCAATGAAGTTCAGCAACCCAGATAGTGTTACCTGTGCAGACAAGGAGCACATATTTATGAGCATACGTAAGAAAATTGTGGAGTGAAGGAGAGGAGAGTTTGTTTGTATGACATAGTCTGATTTCAAAGTTACTCACTTTGTTTTCTTCCTTGTCTTCTTCCGTGGAATTGGACTTGACACATTGCTCGCCTTCCTCCCGTTGTTTCAGTTCGATGGTACAGTCAATGTCTTCAACCACAAGAATGGATTTGTTGGCTATCCCAACAAGAAGCCTCCTGAGTTCTGAGTTGCAGTTGACCTCAGTAAGCTCAAGATCATATATATCAAACCTGAGGTGGTTGGCCATGGCTGCAATCAGGCTGGACTTGCCGGTCCCAGGTGGACCATACAGCAGGTACCCCCGCTTCCATGCCTTGCCGATCTTCTTATAGTAGTCCTTTCTCTTGATGAATCTGTTAAGGTCATCGATGATGGACTGTTTCAGCTTCTTGTCCATGGCAAGTGTGTCAAATGTGGATGGATGGTGGAGGCCAATTGGGGACCATGAGTCGTTGTACTCATTCATGAATATCTGGATAATCCTTTCCTGTTCTTTTATGGCCTTGGCTGTGGCCACAATGAACGGGAGGTATGATTTGAGTGCTTTCTCCTTGTGCTTCTTGTGGAAGCTCACCTCAAAGGAGCGGGCCTCACGTTGGCTGTTGCCATTGCCATTGTTGTTGGAGTCGGTTGAGACGTTGCGGGAGATAAGGCACCATTTGAATTCTGTTCCTTCGTACATATCAGTCATCTCCTCTCCTTCCTCCATGCTGACAATCATGTCTTGGGACTCGTCCATGCTGCTCACACGCAGGCGTGGCATGTTGGTGTTAGTGTTGATGCGTGTTGCAAGGTAAGCCTGCACCGCTTTGTAGACATGGTTGTTCGACCATCCCTCATTCTCCTCGATGACAAGCGTGTGCTGGGCTGACACGTATGACCGCAGGTAGCTGAAGCTTGATGACAGCATGTCGCGCATCTCATGTGGCAGCAGCTCGTTGACGACGCTGCGCACCAGCATGATAGATGCTGCGACGGATGCTGCCGTGGTAATGACCTTCTTGTAGGACTCGATGGCCTTGTGGTAGGAAGCCATGGTGAGCAATTGTTCTTGCTCCTCTCTTGCACTATTTTTTTTCTTCTGCTCTTCTTTGGTCTTGGTATGGAACAGTGGTGTGAGAAAATGATGGCGAGAAGGGGAAGGGAGGAAGAAGATTGGGCTGGGTTGGTGTTGTATTGATGTGGAGCTGGGGGCGTCTTTTTATAGGTGATGAGTTGGGGAGGGTGGTAGTAGATTGATGGCCTGGTGTAGAAGGAAGTAGTCAGAATACAATAAGCATGCCTTTTCCAACTCCTGACACCGTCAAGTCAGCAAAAAAAGCATCACATATTCACATTACAACATAATTCTTGTCGTGGCAAGTCATGCATAGAATATATGCACCTCAATATTGTGCTAGTTGTCTATATCTGCACTGGGCCATTTTTTTTATCAACTTTTTTGTTATTCCCCTGAGTATGCACTTGTTTTCCTTGGCATCCAAGTTTCATCTGAATTCTTTTTGCAGGAAAGCAGCGCAAGTTGTTTGGCAGCATGGTGCTCGCTGTTCTTTCCGGCCGCGTTGGCCTGGCTGTTGAATATCGCGTGCCGTATGCGCCGGATCGCCACTTTGACCCGAAACAGCATGCCATGCTCCAGTGTCTGGCTGGCTAGTGGCTACTGATGACCTCATTTGTTTTTCTTTTCTTTTTTTCCTTGCCCTGGTTCGATTTCGACCAGATGAGTGAAGAACTTGATTTTGCACGTGTTGCTGCGTCGTGATGTTCCAAGGGGATTGCTTATCGGTGAATGGTGGATGACAGCCAGCCTCGGCCTGTGAAAGATTGTGAAATTCTGGCGTGATGTGATGCTTCCCTTTTTTTTCAACTGCTCTGCTTTGAAATCGGTCATCATCCGGGCCGTGCGTGTGGAGACGTTTCTTGGCAACTTGCATTGCACGGAGGATTTTCTTTCCTTTAGACACGAATAGTTTCTTAGAATGCAGTGCTACTACGAAATGATCTTTCCATTCTGAGATAAGAGCCTGCCATTTTTGACGTCTCGATGGAGTGACCGTGGTGTGCTACAGTCTACAGCTGCTTGATGCAACAACCACCGTTTGAATGGGCTGGGCTTCCAACTAGTTGGTGGTCTGGGCCTAGGATCACATAACCCAAGCCCAACGAAGGCCCCGTGGACCACCAAGCCTACGGGCCCGGTAGGGATGAGCATGGTCCGTCCTAGACTGGCACCGCAACTGGACCGCGGGATCCAGAAAAATACGTGGGGTTTTGGGTCGACCCAAAAACATTTTTGTGGGTATAGGGTCGGACCATTTCACTGAAAGCTTAAGCTTCGGACAAACTAGAAAGCTGAAAAAATTCACAAGCATAATCAAATAGAAAGAGTAAAAATATATCACAGTGCTGGACGTATCATCATAAGTTCCTAGTAGGCACTATGAATCACTTGTCTTTGATCAGATAACAAGTGCAAATCGAGGATTATTGAACAATGCAATCCTTTAGATTAAAATTAACTCATAAAATTTCCCGAAAAGGTGACAATGCAGAGGCAATCAAATGCCATTATCCGTTCAGATCTAGGCTGTACTAACACAAAGAATAAGCAGTAAACAACAAAAATCCAAACTCGATGAGTGCAAAACCCGAGTAATCAGATCAGAGCAAGAACCAAGCAATCAAATTAGCTTCCGTGTGAGTGCCTTGGACGAATAGAAACTGACGAGTCGCAGGATAGGGTGTGGCAAGGCGGCGAAGTTGCGCCGGCGGGTTCCTCCCAGCGACCTTGAAATCAGTCCGCGTTTGCTTCGTGGAGGAGGCGGTGGTGCGCGAGCACGCTCCGGGGAGGCGCATGCGTAGGTGACGAAGAAAAGACGGTGTGGGTGGCGGCGCTGCAACAGTGCTGACCGTGAGGGGCGAGAGGTCAGGGACTCACGGATGGGTTTGACCATTGGTTCTACTCGAACCTACCCGTTTGGCCCGCATCCTTTTTCAGGTCCGATCCTTTGGCCCACCGTTTCTATTTTTCTGGACCGGGCCAGTGGATCCCCGGGTCGGGCCTCCATGCCGAGCCGAGTTCGAGCTGCTCGGCGAGCTCAATCGAGCCTCCAGGCGGCCAGGTTCCAACCCTAAATACCTGACGGCTCTACACCCCCAACTGCTCACTTCCTTTCTCCCTCTTTCCCCAATCCTTGCGACCTTGCCACGCCTCCCCCATTTCTTCACTTCTACCTCCTCCTCTCCTCTCCTGCCCCGAGATTCTCCACCCAGAGATTGCCGGCGGAGCAGAGCGCGCGTCCCCGCTCGCGATTCCGCGCCGGGGAGGGAGCTCAGTTTGATTCGTCATCCTTTGGGCGCCCCTGTTCCTTTCTTGGTGTTCTTCTTGAGCGCGGTTGCGGTTGCGGTGGATTTCTCTTGCGGTGCCTTCAACCCCGGGAGGTTTGATCCTTGGAGAGCGCGGACGCTTCCCAGTTTGGAGCTTTTCTTGGTGCATTTTGCGGCTAATCCTGCTGGTCTATATATGCCGGTTGCCGCATCTCATTTCTCTCTGCTCTTTAATGTCTAGGAGTTTCATGTTCTTGCTCTCGAGATCCAGTCCACAGAGGAAACACTCTTTAAATCGCGAGTTTTTGCTCTAATCCGATCGAGTGCGGCAGTAACCTGTTGGTTTCTCGCCCAGAGATCCAGCTCTTTTTTGTTTCTTACCAGAAAAGATCGAAGCTTTCCTGTCAAAGGCTCGCCGGAGATGAGGCGTTAGGCTCTTGTTTGGATGCAAGCCTGGGCTAGTTGCCTGGTATATTTGCCTGCCTGGAAGGTGCCTGTCATCAGATGCAAAGTTGCCTGGTCAGGCAAAGAAAGAGACTGTTCTGCTGTTTGGTTGATGCCCTGGATATCAGCCTGAGCGGATATAAGCACCGGGCAGCGTTTGGTTCGTTAGGCTGCCTAAGGTGACATTAACAATAGTCTATACGAATGGTAGCATTACCTTCAGATCAGCATATTTCTTTACAACAAAATCACGCATGAGAAATAACCAATATATTTTTTAAATGAATTTTTTCAGTCCATGACCGAACATACTAAAATAAACTAACATACACACAGTAGCTATAGGCTGATAATATATAACTTTCCATCCATTCATAATCTGATGTTTCGATTTACAAAAGCACAATACAAAGGCTAGCCTAAGAGCCTTACCAACTTGCTTACATCAGAATAGTATGTTGGCATACTTGACATACTGACCCTAAAAGGTCATGGATAATAACATGATCAGTTCATCTCCATTCATAATCTTACATATCATGAATTTTGATGTTCTAGGCTGATAAAAATTACACCTTAAGTAGTTAATGATTCCACTACATACAAAAGCACAATAGGCTGCCTCAGTAGCCTTAATAGCTTGTCCATAGAGAAGTTAGGAAGTTCTCTAACTATCAGCTGACAGCACCTAATTAGCATGTTGTTATACTATACATGCTGATCTCAAAAGGGTGCAACAAAAGCAGACCCCATCATCCAAAAAGCAAAAGACTATGCAACCAACACTCCCACACAACATCTAATCGCTGCCACCAGATAAAAACTTGAACACCCAGCGCTCAAGGTATTCTTGACCCATATTGATAAGGAAACTGCGATGGACTTGAAATTCTGATTTGGAAAGGTGCATCCCTACTGCGAGCCTATCATCTCCTGGTAATGCAATCTTCTTGAGCATATCCCATAAAGGACCGTTGGGGTCTGGTGGAGGTGCAACCTGCACTGGTTTTGAAAGGTTCTGTTGGATGCCCCGCAAAGTATTGGTTAGCTCCACATCCATATCATCATCAGCACACGCAGTAGAGGGTTTTGTGGACTTACGGGCCCTACCAATCCGTGCAACAGCAGGTAGTGTATTTGATTTTCCAGCCCTTTTAAAGGTTTTCTTGTTAGGTTTCATGAACCTGACACTAGATGAAGAAACTTGGCTACTAGTTGCGTTGAGGGCAGCCACCTCCTGACATTCATCACTTTCAGACTCCAGCTTGTCTGAATCTTGCCCATGTGGATCATCTGTTTGATCATAGTGAGACATATCATTCATCATGTCAAGTTTGTTAGTGCCATCTTGGTCTGGATCAGCTGCAGTGGCTGGATCTTGCATAAATGAACCATCAGCTGTACAACCACTGAATAATTCTTGTATCTTATCAAAGAACTGGATTGGTTTAGAGAGAATCCCACGATCATTTGCCTGCATGATAAACTACATAAGAAACATTCAGAAAAATACATGCATATTTTGATCATTGTGGTGAAAGATAATTACCGAGAGCTCATTCATAGCGGACTGGGATATAGTTACCATTTTTGTGCTATCATCCCAGCCACCACCACTGTCATTGAGATGCTTTGCCACAAGTCCCCAAGTATCCTTATGCCGCCTCCAGTGACGTTGGACTTGATCCACACTGTATGTAGTGCCATACTTGGTGTTTACAGCAGCCGTACATGCTGTGTGATGCAACTTCTTGAAACTTGTTTTTGGAGGCATCGACAGCTTCTTCTCAATGTACCAATCAAGGAGAAATTCAGATATAGCTGCAGGCCAGTGTGTAGCTTTTGCCCTTGGATTTGACCCTGAAGCTTTGTCACATCCCTTACCCTTAGCATTCATACAGCTTTCTCCTGTATCCATTGTTTGAACTACAAGAAGATACACAATGCAAGTAACAACCACAGTATAGAAAAATATTGTAGCGATGACACATGATATTGTCTTACAATAAAATAGTAACGAGTTTTATAAGCCAAATAAGACTGATAAATACGGTACAAGTACATATTTGCTACCCTGATAATACATAAACATATTGAACTACATCAATATTGACTCCACATCAAATTTGCTAGATCGTCTCGCTTGGCCACCCACTGTCTATTTTCCACGCCTTGATCTGTGGCTATTCTAGCTGACCTTGGCAAAGTATTATACCAGAGTTCTTCATCATATATGATGTCATCAGGACCATTATCTAGGATCCAATTGTGTAACACACAACATGCTATCACAATCTTCACCTGCGTGCTATATGGAAAATATGGCCTGCTAGTAAGAACTTTAAAACGATTCTTTAAGGTCCCAAATGCTCGCTCAACAGTGGTACGAAGGGAGGAGTGTCGAAGATTAAACAATTCTTGTATGCTTTACGTACCCTCCCACCCCATACTCCTGCAAGTGGTACCGACATCCTATAAGGTGGCAATATACTGTGTCTTGTTGCATATCCCGTGATCGCCTAAATAATATTTTCCTACAACACATAAGATGAATTCTTTATTGCCTCGTCAAAATTTATTGTATACCTTAAAACCACTAGGACTTTATATGCTAACCTTCAGGCAATGGAATTCGTTTGATCTTTTAAGAGCGACCCTCGAACTACAGAGTCATGTCTTTGAGCCTCCCATCCAAAGAAGCACATAGATAAACCGCAAATCAAAGTCAACAGCCATAAGACATTTTGAGTTGGATAGCCCTTACGGCCTCTAAACACGTTAACTATATTTTCGTGGACAAACGCAGGATGTGAGTGCCATCAAGTGCCCCAATGCGTCCTATATTGCAAGGAACTTTTTAGTCCAATAAACTAGTCATTAGGATTAAAATATTGAATGCATATTCGCAATATACCTCAAAGTATGGGTAGAACCGCCAGTATATCGGTTATCTTTTGATGGGTCTCAGATTGACCTAAGCTTTATCATATCTTTGGCAAGGAAACATAAAGCCATCAAGACCTCATTAAAATACCGGCTCACAGTCTCACCAGATCTCTTGAAATAAAATCCAATCACACAATTTCTCAGATTGTGGCCAACTGTGTGTAAAAACATAGCTAATTGTTCTTCAACTGAGACATGTATTGTATCTCGTAGTAGACCAGCATCACGCAATCGGGAGGAAAGCTTCCAAAAAACAGCTTTCCTCATCCGGGTTGATGGATGCAATTTTATCTGTCCCATTAAATAATTCATCTAGCCTTGTTTGCCTCGCCAAATCTCTCGCTCACCAATGGCCCATATTTTCTTTGCAACCTTCTATAGTGGAGTCGCCGACGTCGCCGCCATTGGATAATGACCATGACAACAGATATGGCACTTAAGATTCGAGCTCTTTGTTGGATAATGTAATCGGTACTAGGTTCTATATCCATCTCGAGCATCATGAAAAATGCAATAAAACAAGTGCATTAGCAATTAACATTAGGGATACATGTATGGCATGATTTTCTACAGGATCTTTTAGATAACTTACAACTTTTGAATCTAGCACAAAACGAATGAATAAGATGAAGAGAATAAAAAGGATAAAGGGATTTCCATCTCACCTTTTGCCGCACTGATCTCGAGCCAAGAACTGCGCAAATCAACGGAGTAAGAGAAGAACTAAGAGAGCAGATCACCGAATCGCCAGCCTTCAGAGGAACACCATTGCAACATCCTTCATCTCCATTGAATCGGTCAGACTTTCCCTCTCCAAGAAGGCAGAGCTAAGAGAGAGAGACAAGAGAGGAAAGAGGAATGAGAGGATCGAGGAGGAAAAGGTAATCACGGTCATTATAGCGTGCAACTTCGCCATGAGGCCCAGCGATCGATTTCCTATGCCCGGTTTCCCAAGAATTGACACAGTAAGCTCGCCAGCAAAAAGCCTGCGATCCAACCAAACGATGTCCAGGCAACATCCAGACAGGTAACCAGTCCAGGCAATTTGGGTGAGGGCTACATCCAAACAAGCGAGCTCAAACGAGCTCGAGCTCGAGCTGTATCGAGCTCTTGACGATCTCGAATTCGAGCCTGGGTGTAAGCTCGATCCTGTATCGATCCGAGCCCGAGCCGATCCCGAGCCCAACCGAGCTCGAGCTCAGCGACCCTGGGGCCAACCCATCCTCATCCCTAGGGCCCGGGGGGAAGCACAAGCACCGGTCGCATCGAAGAAATTCCTCAGCTCAGCCTCAGCCTCCCACTCCCAGTCTCCCACTTGCCGACGAGGTCGAGTCGTCGGCGGCGCAAACCCGAACCGGAGCTACGGCCATGGGAGGGGGCGACGCGAGCGGCGCTGGCGACGGGCCGGAGCAGGACCAGAAGCGGGCGGCGGCGGCGGCGTACGACTATGAGGGCGACGCTCGCTGGGCCGACTACTGGTCCAACGTCCTCGTGCCTCCCAACCTCGCCTCCCGCCCCGACGTCGTCGACCACTTCAAGCGCAAGTTCTACCAGCGCTACATCGTGAGGCGCTTTCCCTCCTGCCTCCAGCTTCTCCCCACCTCCGTCTCTGCTGTTTGATTTTTTTCTTTGCAAGTTCTACAGCGCTACATCGTCGACCACTTATTGCTGTTTGATTTTTTTCTTTGCTTAATAGGACCGTGATTTGGTGGTTGAGCCAATGGCATCCATCGGTTCCACTCAGCCAAACAGGCCAGAAGTAAGGTCTTCATCTTCAACATCCAGTGATAATGTTCGGGCTCGTAATTCAGGTACAATATGCATATTTCGATCTTATCTTAAAAAAGACGCATCATTTTCTTGGATTGGGTATATCTGACAGTTAAATTGATTTGACGCGTAGGATCTAGTACTAGATCAGCTGCCCCAACTCCACCAACACCACAAACAGACAGGGCTACAAACCCTTTACGGTTTGATGGACGGACTATACATTTCTCCATAAACGCCTGGGTAAGGAATTTGCGTACGCTACTATGATTATGCTAGTTGCTTTCAGCAGGAGTGAATATCTTGCTTTCTTTGTTCTGTTTATTCCAATAGTCACGGTGACCCTTGTGAACAACTGGATTTGGCATCAATCTTTTCCATATAGATAGCATCATTTTGTACTAGCCGATCAACGCCTGTATATTCTGTCACAGTTTCTGTTACATGTGTTGGTCCTGTTTATCTCTCTGACCGTCATCTCTTGCTTGTTGGTGCTGTGCATGGCCGTGACATACTGAAATTTGTGTATTTAAGGTTCTCATTGTTGCTGGTCTGGGAATGCTTCCCATTCTGCCGAAACATCTTGCAGACCGAGCTTGCAAACTTTCATTGCTGGGAACCATTGTTTCCTCTGGATACTCCCTATACATTACCTATGGGGTAAATGCCTTCCTACCTGAGCAATGAGTATTTCATCTTGTTTTAGTTGCTTATCTTTTTCTTAATTATACTGTTGATCTAATTCTCTTTCCTGCATAAAAGAAACCAAGAGCATGGAATATGCCTGCGATTCAGAGTTGGCTGCAATCTGTACTTGGAACCAAGGATTTTATCCATTTAATGTTCTCTCTTATGCTTTTCACGTCACAGTTGCATTTAAAGAGTAAGTAGGATGCAGTTTATCGTTTGCAATTTTATAATTGTCATCTCTGCATTGTACTGCTTTTAGCCTTTTACATATGTTTAAAGTTCCTTTTTTTTCTCATAACAGTTGCTGCGCTACCTGTGTTCTGTTGGGCCCTTGACCATGTCGCTAGATTCCTAAGGCGTAATTTTGCCCACTCATCGTTTTATAGGTATATGTGTAGTGTATTCATCTTTGAATTTCATTTTTTGTAATCTATGGTACATTTTTTGTGTGCTATCCTTTGGTCAATGCTGTCTTTCGTATGTCTTGTTTCAGGGGATATTTGGAAGAACCTTGCCTTTGGGTAGAGACAAATAACACTACACTCAGCCTCCTTAGTTCAAATGCTGAAATTGCCTTGGGTTTTCTTCTGATCATATCACTGTTCTCGTATGTTGCTTCAGCTTTCCTTGTATCTGAAGATTTGATTTCTTATGAGGAGTTACAGCTTACATCTTATGACCTACACCTATGTATATTGCAGGTGGCGACGTAGCATAATTCAGACATTCATGTACTGGCAGGTAAGTTATCAACCATACACTTGGTCTTCTTTGTTTTCCTTCATAGATTTGACCCATTCACTTTATAAGGGTGATATAAAATGATTTTCTACTTGTCATCAAGACCTTTATCAAGCAAACATTCCTAACCTGTGCTAATCCCCGACTAAACACTACCTTCTAATTGGGCATCTATGCTAGTCTTCCTTGTTTACACTACTATCAATTCTAGATTTTTGTTTGTTCTACCCTGTTTTGTCCATCAACAACTTATTACATTTTGACTGACAATTGCAGCTGGCTCTTCATTATTTTTTGTCTTTTGGGTGTCGAATGTATTATTGCTCTTTTGCAAGCTGCATATGTTTATAGCCTGCGAATCATACATCTTTTGCTGCATTACTTTTTTTCAAACAGAAGGATTCCTATTACTAGTTTTTCCGACCTGCATTATGTGTCGTGTATATGGCTGCTAAGCTCTTAAAGGCAGAATCAATGCAGACGACACCGTCGACACGCCACTACACTGTTTTAATACAAAAGGCTGTCCCAACCATATTTTCAGAAGACATTCAATCTGCCCATCTCACTATCCTTGTCTTAAGGGATGTTTGGTTGCCGGCTACAGTTTGCCGCACTGCAACTGTGCCCGCCACAGTTTGCTTAGGCCTGCGTTTGGTTGCTCGCCACAAGTTCGGCTGCCGCACTAGCTCCTCGCAGCGCGCAGTTCATTTTCGCGCCTCAGCTCGTCTAAGCTGCGGCGTTGGATTTGGTCGCCGCACTCTGCGGCGTCGCGGCACCTGCGGCGTGGCTTTCGTCGGCGGCATCCAAACGCTCGTCTAATGCAGAAATGTGGTAGAGGGTTGCAGCAATATCATGAGCTAAACGGACTGATACGGCCCTTGACGCGGGCGAGACGAACTGTTGTCGAAGCTAGCGCCTTGGCTGTTATCGGAGCCATCGCCTATGAGATCTATTCTTAATTTTGATTTATTTCATTGGATGCCAAAAGAAGTTACATGACCATCCCTTTTATAGGGATAAAAGACTTAGTCCCTAAGAAACTACTCTCTAACTAATCTTATCTCATCCCTAACAAATTGATCTTATATAATACCAACTACTAGCAGATCTAATCTAATCCCTAACTATTAAGAGGAGGGTGTGCTATAGTACCGCGGTACTGTTTATGGCTATGTGGGCCATGGCCATAACATTACTCCTACCTTCGAAGTAACCTTGTCCTCAAGGTTGAAGCTCGAGAGATCTCGCCGATCTTCGTGGAGCCGCCTATGTAAGCAGCACAGTTGTGAGCACCGGTCTTCGTAAGCCATGGCTAGAGGATCGCCTAGCTCTGATACCAAATTGATACGGCCCTTGATGCGGGCGAGACGAGCTGTTGTCGAAGCTAGCGCCTTGGCTGTTATCGGAGCCACCGTCTATCAGATCTACTCTCAATTTTCATTAATTTCATTCGATGCCAAAAAAATATGCATGACCATCTCTTTTATAGGGATAAAAAACTTAAGTCCTACAAAACTACTCTCTAACTAATCTTATTCCATCCCTACCAAACTGATCTTATCTAATACCAACTACTAGGAGATCTAATCTAATCCCTAACTACTAAGAGGAGGGTCATTGCCATAACACGGACTCGCACATCCCAAGAAGGGTGCCCTACAGATATTGGTCACTAATCTTAGGAGACTAGTACATGGAAAATAGAAGTAAACTGAATTGCATTAAAAAATTAAGGCTCATGTCATCACCTTGAAAAAATTTATGCAAACTCATTGTACAGTTGAATTCAAAGACAAGAAACCACAGATCAGAATCTTTTCTATTTGCATGACCAATCAACTTCAAAATATTTGGATGTGCACGACTGCTGCTGTGAAGCAACCGTAGAGTAGTTTCCTCAAGTTTCAGCAGATTGTTAGATTGTAGAGTTTGATCAATACCTGCAGATTATTCTAAGTCACCCAAAACATCTAGCAACAATAAATGGTACAGAATAGAAAAAGCAAACCTAATTTTTATAAAGAAGTCGAAAATAAAAGTTATCACCAAAAGAAACACGTTTAATTGTAAAAAGGTAGTGCATGGATTTAAGAATTGCTTCATATGACATGTTCTTCACATCTTCTCTACAAAGTAAGAATCATTCATTATAAAATATAAATATATCAACTTAAAACTTACACAGAATTGTAAAATGTAATCGTAGAACAATTGTAAAATCAAATGACGAAGATTAGACTCTCCTTACCAAGGGCAGTAGCTTTAGCAGATGACAAACCAACTGAGGCAGATGCTTTGCCCCAGAGACGAGCTGCTAAATTTGTGTATCGTCCATCGAAAGGTGGGATACATATTCCCGAGCCAAAGCACAACTGGAGTTCCTTGAGATCCTGGGGTAGGCAACTCAAAGGAGGCCTTGAAAGGACGAGCAACTTGCACTGCAATATCAGATTTGTAGGTTCATAAGGTGCGATCAGGGGTCAGATTCATGCAAAAGCAGTAAGTGGCAGAAGAATCACCAGCCCCACGCCGCCGCCGCCGAGCAAGATCACCTGGAAGGTTCGATCACCACCTGTTTGATCTCAACCCAACCCCTAATCGCCCCTCCTCTTGTGAGCTGCCGAGCAAGATCACCTGGAAGGTTTGATCACCACCTGTTTGATCTCAACCCAACCCCTAATCGCCTCTCTTATGATTGTGATTCTTCTGCCTCGTACTGTTTTTTCACGAATCTGATCCCTGATCGTCCCTTATGAACCTACGAATCTGATATTGTAATGCAAGTTGCTCGTCCTGTTCGTCCTTTTCAAGGTTCCCTCTGAGTTGCCTACCCCAGGATCTCGAGGAACTCCAGTTGTCCTACCTTTGAGGATGTGCCTTGGCTCGGGAATACGTATCCCATCTTCCGGGGACGATACACGGATTTGGCAGCTCGACTCTGGGCCAAAGCATCTGTCTCAGTTGGCTTGTCATCTGGTAAAGCTACTGTCCCTGGTGAGGAGAGTTTAATATTCGTCATTCGATTCTACAATTGTTTTACGATTATATTTTACAATTCTGTGTGAGTTCTAAGTTGAGATGTTTATATTTCATAGTTGAGGATTCTTGATTTGTGGAGATAAATGTGAAGAGCATGTCATATGAAGCAATTCTTAAATCTACGGGTTCTCTTTCTGCAATTAAATGTGCTTCTTTTGGTAATAACTTATATTTTGGGCTTTTTGATGGAAATCAGGTTTGCTTTTTTATTCTGCACCATTTATTGTTGCTAGATGTTTTGGGTGACTTAGAATAATCTTCAGGTATTGATCAAACTCTACAATTCTAACAATTTGCTGAAACTTAAGGAAGTTAATCTACGCTTGCTTCACACCAGCAGTCGTGCGCATTCAAATGTTTTGAAGTTGATTGGTCATGCAAATAGAAAAAATTCTGATTTGTGATTTCTTGTCTTTAAATTCAACTGTATAATAAGTTTGCATAAATTTTTTAAGGTGATGAAATGAGTCTTAATTTTTTTAATCCAGTTCAGTTCACTTCTGTTTTTCATGTGCTAGTCTTCTAAGATTAGTGACCAACATCTGTAAGTACCCTTCTTCAGATATGCGAGTCCGTGTTATGGTCATGGTCCACATACCATAAAGGGATTAGATTAGATCTCATAGTAGTTAGATAAGATTAGTTTGGTAAGATCAGTTTGGTAGGGATGGGATAATATTAGTTAGAGAATAGTTTCTTAGGGCCTAAGTTTTTTATCCTTATAAAAGGAATGGTCATGTATCTTCTTTTGGCATCCAATGAAATGAATCAAAATTGAGAGTAGATCTCATAGGCGGTGGCTTCGATAACAGCCAATCTCATAGGCAGTGGCTTCGATAACAGCCAAGGTGCTAGTTTCGACAATAGCTCGTCTCGGCCGTGTCAAGGGCCGTATCAATTTGGTATCAGAGCTAGGCGATCCTCTCGCCATGGCTTACGAAGACCGGTGCTCACAACTGTGCTGCTTACATAGGTGGCTCCACGAAAATCGGCGAGATCTCTCAAGTTTCAACCTTCGAAGATAGGAGTAATGTTATGGCCATGGCCCACATAGCCATAAACAGTACCGCGGTGTAGCACATCCTCTTTTTAGTAGTTAGGGATTAGATTAGATCTCCTAGTAGTTGGTATTAGATAAGATCAGTTTGTTAGGGATAGGATAAGATTAGTTTCTTAGGGCCTAAGTATCTAGCTCATGATATTGCTTCAGCCCTCTATCCTATGCACCATGTGCAACTTGTCTCCAGCCCCTGCACGCATCAAAAGCTTTAGATGCCACTCGATGCAGCATTTTGGCTCCCCCGTATGACCTATCTGACATTTTCCTTTATTTGCAATATTACCCATGTTTTTAACCAATGGCATTTATGTTAAAAACTGGACAGCGGTCCAGTAATCAATCTGTTTGGCTTTATTCTGAGTTTTCCGTATTGTCTAGAAAATCACTGCAATTCCTGAAGTTATTAAATTGATTGATTCTTCTCAAAACCATTCAACCATGTAGTCAATCGATATCAACAAGTACATAGTAAAACCCAAAAGTACGTTTCACTACTGTCCAAATGAATCTTGGAATTGGGCTTGACAAGAAGAGATGCCAACAGAGGGGGGAAAACACTGATTTTGCATAATGTGCTGAACACATGTGATCCTCAAAATTGACATTTAGTTGATCCTACCCTGCCCCATCTCTTCAGATTGTCCTTAGGCATTATTCTCTTCTTCAGGACAAGTCAAAGCCAAATAAATGATTTTATTTTCAGGGAATGAAGAGCTTGCATCTTGTACATCAGCCTCTGCGACATCCTTGGCCAGAGCGATGGTTTACTAAACTAGCATTTCCCACCGGATGATCTTCCTAAAACCTAGTAGATTTGCCATTTCCAACCACTTTTCTGCAGGAAGAATGAAGCCATATTTAACTTTCATTAGGCCAGCCCAAAAGTGTGAATCTGTGCACCTATGTTGTGCCTGAAACCTGAGTTAAAATGCAATTTTACTGTATTACTTATATACACTTTGCATGGTTTTCTGATGCTCAGGTATTGAAGATGATGTACCATGCACCTGTGACATCTAGCTATCACCAGAGCACATGGGCGAGTATTGGGCGGATTGTCAACCCGTACATCCATCGCTACGCACCCTTCCTCCAGACGCCGATCTCTGCCATCCAAAGGTGGTGGTTCAGGTAGCTTGATAAGGAGGGTGGGTTCAGGATCTTGTGGAGAAACGTATCTACTACTACTGAGCTTTGCCGGGTGATTTGTAAAGAATTACTCGAAACATGGCACACTACTGCTTCCCTCCGTAATGCAACTTTGCGATCTACTTTCGCTTTTGACTACATAGACTTAACAGGAGATAAATGTCGACCTGTACAATGACTATTGATACCTCTGCCGAGCTTTTAGGATACATGCATGTCATAACAAGAATGGTCTTGTAAACTCTGAAAATGTGTACCGTCAACAAAGCTGCTGTTGCTGGAGTATTTAGAATTCTTATCTCGTTCGTAGTTTTGCTTGCGCTATCTATTGTTTGAAATGAGATGGTTTTTACTGAGGTTTTGGGTGGAATGATTGAAGGCAAATTTTCTTCTCTGTGTCTCGACTGTTTTGTTATTTAGAAGAGGAGGAAATCAGAAGAATTGATGCAGTGAGTGAGTGAGAGAGAGAGAGAGAGAGAGATGACAAGGGAACTATTTTGGTGGACTCTGGCAACAGCCGGGCACTTGGGCTAAGAGTGATTAAAGCACGGCTTAATAAAACTATAGAGTGGTTTCAAGGAGAGGTGATGTCGCAAAAAAAAAACAAACAAACAAAAAAGGGCCAGTTCATTTCTGTTGCTGCCCAGGATCGAACTGAGGACCTTCAGTGTGTAAGACTGACGTGATAACCACTACACCACAGCAACTCTTTACCAATCTTTCAAGGTTTTTGTAACTCTATAAACTTTATCGATGCTTGTGTTCAGGATGCGAAATATCCGACGGGAAAAGATCCCAACTCGTTTTCATCTCAACAAGGTTTTTCTTCCCAGATCTGCCCGTGCCTGTCCATGTCCAACCAAAATCGACGCTCGCATAGGGTGCTTTGTGCCTCTATCTGAGGTGAGCTCCCCCCTTCACTGCCCAGAGCAACATGGGTTTGCAGATGATGCGCGGCAGGCCCTGCGGCCCGTGCTGCTGCTCGCCCTCCTCCTCTTCCTCGTGGACGCCCCAATCCCAGCTCCTCCCCAAGCATTCTCATCCTCCACGTGAGTGCTCTTGAGATTAGACCCCTTTGTTAGATGCCCGCATTCTCTGGTTTCTTCTTCTCCTTCTTTTTCCCTATGCAAAAGAATTCCTACTACCTTTTTGGGGTTCTCTTGATGAAATAGAAGGTGCTGTGGATTGGCAATGATAAAAAGTTTTTTTTTTCCAAGACATGTGCACATACACTTTACACGCACCGTTTCTTGCTGAAATGATGTCCGATTTTGTATGACCACATGTTTGGATAGTACGGTAGGTCACAGTTTGCTGGCAGTATTCTGAACATTCCTGTTTCTGTGGTGGATTCAGTGAGTGGATGGTCAATCTCTTCCGAATCCCTGAGGATGCTGGCATTGCATTTCTTGCTTAAACGGCGTGAACACTGTAGCATGGATATCGTCAGAACTTTCGCGTCTTCGTCTGGCGTGCTTCAAGTCACAGAGCACGAGTCAAGTCGCTTGCCAAAAACAAAGGTCCTCATTTTATCCATGTACATGTACTCTTTTTTTTTTTTTGGTCCCCATTATTGCTGCAGAAAATGATTACAATGTGAATTCCAGGTGAATGCAGATAGAGAAGCCCTTAATAATGTTTTTGACAGAAACACACGGTCTGACAGCATTGATGATGATATCTCTGTTTGGTTGGACGGGAGCTACACGAGTAACAATTTGCAGTACAAATTGTTAATGCAAAATATTCATGCATTAGAAAGTAGTTTGGTCGGTAAAGACTTGGTGACGCTGGAAAGGGAGATTCTTGTACATATTGAACGGCTTGGAGCTCTGAAATCGTTTAATGCGTCTATGTCCAGGGCCAGTATAACACAAACCTCACATGAGTTATATTGTGCACTTCCAGAGGATATTACCAAATTTAACCCGGAGACTCCGTTTGAGGAACAAATCGGTCAAGTAATTGTTCGAAGTGGGAAAAGTCAGGAGAGGAAACTGAAAAGAATGAGAGCATCAGAAAAGGGCCCCAGGATCTACGTGAAACCGTCCTCACAAAAATTAAAAAATCCACGAAAGTCCAATAGTAGTCAATTTATAGCCGAGTGGAAAAACTATCCATGCCGGAGAAGGAGCATTGTACGAGAACAATCCGCGTTGTTGGTGACTATTAAGGTATTTTCATCGTCTGCATTCTTACTCTAATTAATGGCTATTTACAACAGCAAATCACATTATATTGTTCATGGCTTCGTGCTTTCACTATTTTGTTCCTTTTTCCAGGAATGTGCAAGCCTTGAGAAGATCAGGGAAAGCATGTTAAAGGACAAGCAAGAAGTCACGTACGATAGGTGGGCAAAGGCAGCTGGAGTCGATGAAGCAGTGTTGAAGAGTAAGCTGCAAGCAGGTTACTCCTGCCGAGAGAGATTGTTAATAACCACTGAATGGCTAGTCAAGTACATTGCGAAGACATACACTGGAATGGGAACAACTTTTGAGGATCTACTTCAGGTTACAACTTGCAAGATTGTGTTTGTAGTCCATCTTTTTCTTCTGTACCTTGAAAACTATCCTTTTGTAAACGAGTTGTTGGAATGACACTACAGGTTGGGAAAATGGGTGTTCTTGATGGCGCTGAAAAGTTTGACAGCCAAAAAGGGTGCAAGTTCTCCACATATGTGAAGTACTGGATAAGGAAAGCGATGCTAGCACTACTTGCTGAAAATTCTGGAGTAATTCAGATGCCTGTATGCCTCTGAAAGCATTTTTGGTATGTTTCAGTTTGTTGCTATGTGGGATCAGTTGGTAATGACACAAACCGATAATGCAAGTGCAGGCAAGGATGGAGAGTATAATTCGTAAAGTAAAGGAAGCAAGGCGGGGAATTCGATACAACACAGGGAGGAACCCTCCAGATGCAGAGATCGCTAGCCTTATTGGCGTATCGGTTGCCAATGTTAGATTGGCGCGGAAGTGTTCTCGTAGAGTTGTTTCACTTTACTCAGAGATAGGAGTTGGACAGAACGTCAAGTTTGTGGTACCACCCACTAGCCAATTAACTTCTCATCTCTCTAGATTGGTTGTAGCAACAATCAAATTTATGAACGAATCCATGCCTTTTGTCCTAAAAAAATTATGAGTGAGCAATCTTGTGCTCTATAACAAGCAATGCATAAAATTATGTATGGACAAATTTTTTTGAATTGATTAGTAATGAACAGAGCCTCTGAAGGTTTATATATACTCTCTGCTTCACCAAATGTATTCTGATGCTAGTTTGAACTGCAGGACTTTACTCCGGATACATCTTTAGAAGCTCCAGATGAGGCGATCTTTAGGAGGCAGTTGAGAGAGAGGCTGCTGCTTGTTCTGGACCGGCTTCCCCCAAGGGAAAGGCACATATTGAAGCTGCGTCATGGCTTGGAAGATGGAAAATGCAGATCTCTGGAGCAAATTGGGAGCATCTACCACGTCTCCAAGGAGTGGATAAGGAAAATAGAGAAGTCGGCCATGTCCAAGCTCAGAAATGATGAAGTGCATGACGAACTGAAGGACTTCTGCGGATTTTGATGCTCCTGAGCAATCTTGTGTACAGCGGCAAGTACTGCAAATGGGCATACCTAGCTAGTTTCTAGTACATGCACAGAGTCAGGAGGCCCAAGCCATATGGGTGTTCAATGAGAGATTGTGATAGCATTTCGTGGAAGTTGTATATACCACACCAAATTATATGCATTACACCTTTTCTTAAAAAATGCACAATGCATTACACGTCCTGATGACTGATGAGTAGCATGCAGATGTAATACAGGTTTATGTGATATTGGTGAGTAGACCGTGAAAAGGAAGGTTTTTTTTTTCGCTTTTCAATTGCTGATGATAAATTACAATCTTCACTTTTGCTGGTTTTCATGTGTTTATTATAAGTCAATCAATTCCTTACAGAAACAGTCAACAAATGGTGTCGTGGTGTAGTTGGTTATCACGTCAGTCTAACACACTGAAGGTCTCCGCTTCAAGTCCGGGCGACGCCATTTTGTTTTTATTTAGGGCCTATTCTTGTGAGCTGAACTTCGCTTTGAGATTTGAATCACAACGAAAAAACAGAATAAAAAAACTAAAATAATATGTGTCCATTTTGTTTTTATTTAGGGCCTATTCTTGTGAGCTGAACTTCGCTTCGAGATTTGAATCCATTTTATTCGAACAACAAAAAAACGGAATAAAAAAACTAAAATAATGTGTCGTAGATAAATCGTTAAGCCGTTAAATCATTAAGCTATTAAGCTGAAAAGAACATGCCCTTAGGCATCCAGGGCATTAGGTTTCGTATATGTCTGTCTGCTGCACCTTTTGTCTTCTTCAATTTTGCCCTTATTTTTTCCAGGTCATTAGTCATTCGACGTACTTAGTCTAGCTGCTATTCGAACAACGAAAAAACGGAATAAAAAAACTAAAATAATATGTGTCGTAGATAAGTCGTTAAGCCGTTAAATCATTAAGCTGTTAAGCTGAAAAGAACATGGCCTTAGGCATCCAGGGCATTAGGTTTTGTATGTCTGTCTGCTGCACCTTTTGTCTTCTTCAATTTTTTCATCGGATACAAAACCTAAATACGATCATCTTGCACTTTTTTCATCTTCATTTTTTCCCCTTACGTCCAGATCATTCTGGCTTGCTGCATTGGTTGTTAGATGACGTCTTCCAATCACTTTCGCCCACACAACATGTGGGAATCAACTTTATTATCATTATTACACGGGTGCTCTAGAATATTATTTAGAACAAGGCTTCACCTAATCGTGCGTCGACTAGTCTAGATGATTTAATTTTTTTTTTCCCGCGCTCTCTTTTATGGTAACTTTTTTCTTTTGCCTTCCATCTGACACGGGGATGTAACACCCCCACGGCCCCACCCCCCCTATATAACCTTCTTCCTTTTGTCTTCTAACCGTTAGCACATGCCTCATACATGTTTGGCTGCAACATCTTTTTTATGTTCAATTTTTTTCCCTTTTTTTTTGTCTAGGCCATTTTAGTCATTCTTCATATTTATTCGGTCATTCTAGCTTGATGCAATATTGATCGAACGATGCCCTCCAATCGCTTCTGCCCCTGCCACATGCAAGGATTAGCTCAATCATAATAGGGGTGCTATGGGACATTTGTCTGCTTTTGCCTAAATGCGAGTCCGCTAGCCATGATTATTATAATTTTGTCAAAGACAATTTTTGTCTGTGGGGTTAGCTGGTGCAAAGACTATTGTGGTAACGTATGCCTCGCTTTTGTGCCCCATAGCCTCTAGTACGGCCGTTATAACTTTCTATTTTCTTACGGGATCCGTTTGTACCGATGAAGTGTTGTAAGAGCAATGCGTTTGTATCAATCAAATCAGAGCCCAACAATTAAAAATTAAAGCACTCACTGACGCTACAGAATCTAGACCAATCCTAGCTAAGCTAGCCAACTGGCCAACAGGCTTTTATTTAAAGATAAAAAAGTAGACCTTTTATTTAAAGATAAAAAAGTTCAAAGAGAACACTAACTGAGGTCGAGGAGTATACATGATGAAGAAAACACTAAGGATGTGTTTGGTTGGTTGTATGAGATGGTACGAGGATAGGATGGTTCATCGTTCAACTGTTTGGTTAGTGGGATGGGACAGGATGGTGCAACGTACAGGTGTTCGGTTGGTTGGATGGGATGGGATGTGGCTGTACAAGATGGTTTAAATTTTGGGAATATTTCTTGTTTATGTTGTATGGTACGGTTCAAACTTTCTGGCCGAACGATCCCGTTCAATTTTTGGTGCCATCATGTATCGTCCGATCTTGTATCTTAACTACCATCCTACTCCATCCAACCAATAATCTTTGTATCCGGAACTGAACATACAGTGCAATTACCGCATGCAGCACGCAGCTTAGCTATATACCACGTTGAGAATTCTAATGCATTTATTTTTAGAAAAAAAGCTTGAATAGTTTGCTTCAAGTTTTGCTTTATGAAGTCTCTCGACATTCTGCATGTCCAGGAATTATAACAGCAAGAATCGATGGAGCACACACCCTGTCCTAGGAATACACGTCTTACTAATTTGGTTTCTGAATCGTACTAATTGATCACATCCAAATTTCAGCATACCATATCTTACAAAGTGATCATGTACTGTTCTTCTCTAGCTAGCAGGTGCATATTCAGACTTCTAAAGAGTGTTCAACCATGAAAAGCAAACCTGGCCAATCAGTCATTCGATTGAACCAAGGCCAACTCCGGATAGTATTACTTCTAAAGCATGTAAGCCTTGCACTTGAGAACATTTTCTATAGGGACTTCTCTGATATCGGTGTCGCTTGCAAAAAACATGAGGTAGGCCCAGGGCTCTGCTGCTGGTCACTTTGACTCACATAAGCTACAAAGTGCCCAACATTGGCGTTGAAGCCACCAAGGTGCTTAACGACACCAACTAGACGATAGCTGGAATTATCTTTGTCCTCAAAACTGGAAATTTGAGAAAATAAAAACAATTAAACTAGATGCAAATAAACGGCATGAGTTTCTTAATGTATGTACTCCTAGGCTCCTAGCTGAACAATATAACATGCAACCACTGTCAGATAAAAACCAGTATAACAACAACATAAGCATATAAAGTATCTATAATAATTTCAACAGGCCGTTAAAAGATCTAACAGTGAAATAATAAAAAAATTAAATTATATTGAACAAAACAAAATTTTTAACATATAAAAAGGTTGTCAGGTTATGCATTTTAATAAGGCACGTAGCCGTCTAAAATGTAAAAATGATAAAATACATAAGATCTAAAAATGATAAAATACATAAGTTCATTCGAGGTATATTCAAATATGTTGGATGATATCATATAAAGAAGCCTACAATTTCAATTAAAGACACAGGGTGGTTGTCCCAATTAGACTGTGAAAACACACACATCCAGTTGTTTCTAAAGAATGTAATCACAATTGATTGCACGATGCAGTTGGACTGTTTGCACCACCACCTCACATTAGGGGGAGCTACGCAGGCATTTCACAAATACACCTTTCCTTGTACACATAGCATCTGACTGATACCTTCACAATTCAATTGAATTTCCAAATAGCATCTCATGAGAACCACCAATTACCAAATGCTAGTCTCATTTTTAAAACAATGTCCATAAACATTAGTACAAATTCTTTTCATCTGGCGTTTTTCCTTTCTTTTTGAGCAAAGCATTTTTTTTAAAAGATCACACTTGTCAAAAGGGATGACCAGAACCCCAATAGAAACACCAAACTTATGGGTTTTTTTTAAAAGAGAAGAACTTATACTAGACTTTGAAATGTTGGAGAAATTCAAGTTGTACAAGGAAAAGTGACAAACCATCTATAAATGAAACAAACTTACTTCTGGCACTACTCCAGGCACTACACTGATTGCACATTCTTTACACAGACCCCAGGTTCAAGGTGATGCATTTTAATCCTCTGCGGCTTTAGAGGCCTGTTCTTAATGTTGTTAAAGTCATTCAGTGAACAGAATACTACCTCCTTTTTTTTTGTTTGACGCTTTTGACTTTTGGACACGCCTTTGACCATTGGTTTTATTCATTTTTTTTTTGTAAATATCATTTATTTTGTTGTGATTTGTTTTATCAATAAAGATACTTTAAATATGATTTAATTTTTTACATCTTTGCACTAAATTTTTGAATAAGAAGAATAGTCAAAGGCGTGCCAAAAAGTCAAAGGCGTAAAAAAAAAATGGAGTATATTCTTGGTAAGTCCACTATTGTCATAGTGACAAATAATAACTCAGCTTTTGAATAGCAAATGTTTCTGTGACAAGACTAGAACATTGGTTTGGTCTGTTTAGATTTCAATAATCTCAAGCATTTTGTACTCTGTGTTTTGTGCACATAGATAACAATAATCCACGTGCTCGCAATGAAATCATGAAAATGAACATTCCAAATGACTATTTGACCTGCAGTTTTACTGTGTCTTCTACTTTTTTTCCCACTAAAGCCAGTGGCAACAAGATAAAACTTAGTGGATCATAAAAGTATTAAATGTTGCTGCATAAAAGTAAAAACTGCCAGTAGTCAGTACCTGGGGTCATGAATGGTCCTACATCAAGAATCTCCTCAAATCTCACATGCCCACTTGCTTTTATAAGCCCTAACAAGGTTCTCTTGAGATGAATGATTAATACAGGTGGCAGCTTACTAAATGAACGTGTTTCAATTGCATATCTACTCATGTCTTTCAACTCATTTTGCTTTTGCTCCACTTGGTGTGCACTATCATCCAGCTTTACTTGCTTCCCATTGTGCTGATTCAGTGTGCTGGCATTTTGACTAGCCTTGGCACAGTTCTCACAAAGCCTTTCTATCACCTCTGCTTCAAAATGCAGTGCCAGGCAGTCCTCAATGGACACAACAGAGCTGACATCCTCTGTATCGCCATAAACTATTGCGCTACTCCAAGCTTTCCCCTTGTCTTCTTTAGTATCTTTTACTGGGAAATTGTGTTCCTTGACTTCTGTACTGCTTTCATCAAGCGCAGCAGTATCATTCTGCTTTATATTACTGCCTGATGTCATCAGTTTACTCTTTTCTCTTGACGGAGAAACAGGTGGACTACATGAAACTGCTGTTGGCTTATCCACTCCATGAACTTTGACATCAACCAAAATGTTCTGAAGAAGGAAATCAACCCCCTTTGCTGGCACCTCATCAATCTCTCCCGGGTCATCATCGTTCTGAGTCTGCAAAGGACCATGTACAACATCCTTGCTTTGACAAATCTGCTTCGCTTCAGTAGAATCTGCAGAATCAAGCATATGGGCCTTTAGTATTATCTGCACCAGTGACATCATGTCATGCAACCAGCGATTGTCATGCTCTACATATTTTTTATGAATCTTTATCCTCCATATTCGAAGTTGTTTTCCAAAACATCCGTACATTATTATGTTAACCAAACAGTTGGAATAAAATTTGTTATATGAAGACATGGATTCAACACCCTGGGCTATCTTCCTATGGAAATTTGAATTACTGCACTATATCAAACAGGTTTGCCTTGTTAAGACAGCTGAAATGTTCGGTTTTATGTAGATATCCTGAAGGTTTTCCTGATATTTCTTCAGTCCGTACTAATTGATCACATCCAAATTTCAGCATACCATGTCTTACAAAGTGATCATGTACTGTTCTTTTCTCTAGCTAGCAGGTGCATGTTCAGACTTCTAAAGAGTGTTCAACCATGAAAAGCAAACCTGTCGAATCAGTCATTCGATTGAACCAAGGCCAACTCCGGATAGTATTACTTGCAATTTGGAAGATACATGCAATTTGAACAGTAAGTATAGGCAATATCACAATCCGAACATAATAGAACATGCACATCCATGCGAACAAACAATGGGAAAAGGAAATGGACAACACAGGGGGGCAAATATTATTAATAGTATTATTACTCCGCTTACATCACTTGCACAGACGGTACAGGGTAACAAAGTGCAATAAAAAGAATACATTTCTTTTAATGGCTGCACGAAACCTTCTAGCTTATTACCATGGTGTAATAATACGTCAACAAGGAGCTGCATTGTAAGATTCTTCTTTTGGTGATGATACAACACCGTCTGGCTTATTACCATGGTCTAATGCGCACCAATGATTCCACAAGAGACACCATGTCGTAGTAATGAGGGCCAGTCCTAGATTTGACCAGTATTTTCAGAAAAGTTTGTCAACTCCATACTCTCAGAAGCTTTAGCAGCATGTGGACCTGCAACAGATTCAGCAATTAGACATGAAAACAGCTAGCACTGTGTACTGATAATGTGCAAAGAGACATGAAAACAGTGCAGTTCTGAACTGATGGGTTGATAAGCATCATACTTAGCATACCTTTGGTGAACCCAGAAACTTCATGGCGAGGTTTGGTCAGTTCGACGGGAACTCCGTCCGACTGGCCTTCATCCAGTGCTGACGTGGTACGCACCACTTCCTTAGGCGTTTTGCGTTGCGATACTGGAAATAGAGCTTTACGCGATTTTGCACCAAAATCAACATCTGATTTTGCCAAGTCAGACTGTTGCATCATAATTAAAGAACACTACTTCAGAAGCAAGGAGAGCAAAGCACCTTTTTCAGCTTCTCTGTATCTCTTCAGCGCAAGTAATGCAAACTGAGCAGCTTTTTCATGATCTTCCTGAGCAAGTTCACTGGAAGCTTTCACCAGGGTGAAATCATCAGAATCGATACAGCGCATGGCATCCTCATGGTGTTTCTTTGCACTCTTCAACTGCACAGAGACAACATAATCAAACATTGCAACTATTATGAACACAAAAGGTTAGTATGTGTTTGGGTAACAACCTGCATTTCAAACGATTCTTCCAGCTGAGCCGTGCTCATATGAGCAGGGTTCCCACCGAGGCCACTCCAGATATGCGGTCTTTTGGGAGAACTTGGCTCAAATGGCATGAGCCCACTGGACGGTGGCCTCCTCTTTCCTATGCTTGGACTTTTCTTGCTACTCGCAGAGCTTGGGTTAGACAAGCTGTTGACTCCTCCACTTGCTGTTTCATTACTAGCAACGCTCGAAGAAACTGATTTATCATTGGAGCTGCGGTTATCCTTTGTTCTTGCCTTCTTTCCAACCTTGGCTTCTGGCTTTGCATATAGTTCGGCGGTCCACATCTTTGTGGCAAAAACACCAGAGGGGTCTTCATCTGCAGTGGGGGATACCTCCACAGCACAAGGACGACGCCGCTTCGGGGATGGCTGGTTCATCTGCTGCCGAGGACGCCGCTTGCGGGACGACGGCTGGTTCATAGATGCCTGCAGGTCGCAGCCTCAGCCCTGCCCCTGTGTATGTATCTAGATCAATTTATACTAGTAGTCAGATAAAAGCCCCAACAGCAGACCGACTCGAATTCGATATCCAATCCCAACCACCGAACGAATTCCGTCGAATTCGGATCAAATCCGACATCACAAGACATGGGGATGGGGGAAAACCAAACGACCTGTCCCGCGCCGCCGCCGCCGCCGCGCCCGCGCCTCACGCCGTGCACGCGCCTGGCACCCTGCTCCCGCGCCGTCGCCGCGCCCACGCCTGGCTGCCTGCGGCCTGCTCCCATGCTGCCGCCGCCGCCGGTGGAGTGGAGTGGAGTGGAGCGGAGCGGGGGAGGGAATGAGGTTAGGGTAAAGGGAGCTGAGGGATTAGGGGTGTAGTTGGGCTGGGCTGTGTGCTTGTGTTATGTTGGGCTGTGTTGGGCCAGATGAATTGGATGGGCTAGGCTCGCTACATATTTTATTTTCGGGTTCGGACCGGATCCACGCGGGGAGGAAATTTTCCCGTCCCCGTCCCCACGATACCTGACGGGGGATTAATTGTCCCCATTTTCATCCCCGTGGGGGATTAATTCTCTCCATACCCGTCCCCTAATAGGGGAATTCCTCGCCGGGGATCGGGGAACGGGGCCCATTGCCATCCCTAATTTGAACATACACGGACTAATAAAGATCGAGAGTACCTGTTTACAAAAGAAGCCGGCCAAAGGCCGGGCGTTGCGGCGGCCGGAGATGCAGCAAACGCGGCGTCCCCCAAACTTGCAAATGAACGAAGCCGGCAGCAAACGCGCCGAAGGCAGAGGCTTATTTTGCGTCGGAACGGTGTCGGCAGAGCAAACCCACCGGAGGCCTTCAGGGAACAGGAGGCGATAGGCGTTACCCCAAAGGCTCCCGGAACCACGCGCTAGCGCCGGCACCACCATCACCACCGATATCCATCGTCTTCCTGCCCAGATTTGTGGCTAACCCAAAAGAATAATTAATCTTTGTATCCGGATCGCACTCGAACATACCCTCCGGAAGCATATCCTTATTTTGGGGAAGGACGACAGAGTTGGCCGGGAAAACACGACGAAGAGGAGAGGCTTATATTGCGGCTGCCGGAGCGAGATGGGAATGGGATCCTCACGGTGGGGCGGTGGCGGGGATTAGGGTCTGTAAGATCAAGCCTTCCATGAGCTTAATGTTTTGGTAATTGATGCCAACTGGGCCTCGACGGATCGTATCAAGGCTAAGGATGTTATTTGCTAGTTCTTCTATTTTCCTTGTGTGCAGAAATCGCTTCGCCCATCCGCCCATTGATGTCTGCAAGCTCATCTCTCTGGTTGTAGGTCCCACTGAGCACAAGTTCCAGTTCATCTGAGTGAGTTCGAGCGGGTTCTAGAGATGCCAGGTGTCCAGAGTTCGAGAGAGTTCCTGAGTGGGATAGCTATCCAAGATTCGAGTCTCTTATCGCCTAAGTCTTGAAAGTGCCAGAAGTCTCCTAAGCCACTTTCCACCGTCCCAAGGGTTTCTTAGCGCCTAAGTCACCGGGTTCCCGCCTAAGTCATCCAAGTGTTCCCGCCGAGTCCACAAAGCGACAAAATCCAAAAACCAAGCCCTAGACGAAGACAAGAGAGAGAGGTGTCCGAGGGTGCCGAGAGTGGTTTCTATAGAATTTATGGTTTATCCATTTAGAAATAGGTGGTGAAACTTAGTTAGTTGGATAGCCCTTTCTCTTAGCTTTCCTAATGCCCAAGATCATAAAAACGGAGTTCGGGAGCAAAAGTTATGAATTTTTAGTATTTGGCCGAGGCGTCTTTGGAGCTTGTCGGACGGAGTCCGATAAGCCGTCGGACGGCGTCCGACAGAGCACATTTTTTCTTGTCGGACGGAGTCCGATAAGCCGTTGGACGGCGTCCGACAGAGCACAGTTTGGCCTCAAAAATCTTGTCGGACGGAGTCCGATAAGCCGTCGGACGGCATCCGACCGAGCACAAATTTGGCCTAAAACCCTGGTCGGACGGAGTCCGATAAGCCGTCGGACGGCGTCCGACAGAGTACGAATTTGGGACAAAATCTGGTCGGACGGAGTCCGATAATTCTCCGGACGGCGTCCGATGGATTGATTCGAAACTCGGGAAAAATGAATCTGAGCCGTCCATTGTTAGGGTTTCGCCTTGTGCCTATAAATAGGGGCTTGGAGCACGGGAGAAACTTGAGAGAGCCTAATCTAGCAGCCACCCCTTTGCCCTAGCCACCAAGAGAGCTCCTCCCATGGTTCCCATCCCCACCTAGGGTTCCATGTGCTTGAGAGATTGAGAGGGAGAAGAAGAGAGGAAGAGGAAGAAGAAGGTGTCTCCTACCTCCTCTCATCCATCCCCAAGGTTTGCCCCTTGTCCCATGGTGTTCTTGCCCTAGTTTTCATGGTGGGAGAGAAGGGGTAGTGGTGAGAGACGGTCTCCGATCTTGTGCTCTTGGGACTTCGCCGCCAGAGAGATCGTCGCCACGCCACGAGCTTCATCAACCGAACGACTACATCAACCGTGCCACAAACCCACCATCCGTTGGTGGTCACCGCCTTGTGTAGGGGTGCATCCTCTCCATCCGTTGGAGCCACAAGTCCGCCGTGTGTGGCCCACCTCCGTGTGTCGGTGGTGCCAAGGTGTCCGTGTGTCGGATCCAAATCCTCCATGTGTTGGGGTACCTCATGTGTTGAGGTGAAATCCACCGTGTGTCGGTGCCGGTGGGGTGTGAGACCTCTCGCGTGTGAGAGAACTCGCTTCCGTGTGAAGGTTTGGAGCTCGCCTACCATGTGTTGGTGAAGAGCTACCACGAGTGGATTGAGGGCTAGGAACGAAAGGGTTCCGACTTCTCTGTGTGAGAAGTTTCTCAACGGAGACGTGGGTGTTCATGTGTTGAGCACCGAACTTGAAACAACTCGGTTTCGCCTTCTTGTCTCATTCATTTACTTCCGCACATTAACTTGATCGTTTGCATGTGAGTGCCGTCGAGCCTCCTAGTAGTCGCTTGTGTCTCATTGTGATCGCTTCCGCAACTAGACTCTAAATCCATCGATAGCTTGGGTTCCTAATTTGACTAATTAAGCAAGCGAATAGAGTGAAATAAAATTAGAAAAGAGCCGATTCACCCCCCTCTCGGCCTAGGATCCTTACAAGTGGTATCAGAGCTCGGCTCTCTATTTGTGCTTAACCGCATTAGAGATGACCGACGGAGGTAGTGTCGCTAGTAATAGAATACCTCTGTTCAATGGATCTCACTTTGCTTTCTAGAAAAGACGCATGGCAGTTTATCTGCAATCTATGGGCTTAGATGTTTGGAAGGTTGTAGAGTCTCCTCTAGGCTTCACACTTGCGCAGGACACAGCTCCCACACCTGAGCAAACTAGATTACTTGAGCTAGATGCTAAAGCCATGAATGCACTGTTCTGTGGTTTGAGCATGGATGTGTTCGATAGAGTTAGCAACCTTCCCACTGCACACGATGTTTGGACATCACTTATAGAAATCCACGAGGGGACAGCCTCTGTCAAAGAGGGCAAGTTGGTGGTGGTTAAGGAAAGATTTGATCAATTTAGGATGCTTACTAATAAGAATGTTAATGAGATGTTTTCTAGGCTTAACCCCATAATCAACGAGCTCAAGGGGCTCGGTTCTTCTCTGTCAGATGTTGATGTGTGCAGGAAGATGATAAGAGTGCTGCCAAGACAAGAGTACCGTGATATTATCACGTACCTCTCCAACAGTGGCGAAGTCGAGAAGCTTGCTCCCACCGCTCTCCTGAGCAAGCTCACGGCTCATGAGATGCTCATCATTGAGCCTGGGGCACTACCTGCACCTGAGAAGAACAAGGTCGTTGCCCTCAAGGCGAGTGGACCCAAGCATAGTGGCACTAAGATAAGCTCAGCTGAAGATGGTGGAGAGATGACCCTGAGTCAGTTTGAGGCCGGATTTGAGCAACTGGGGCTGTTCATGAAGAATGCTGGGAAGTTCATGAACAACAATGGATTTGGGGACAAGAGGAGGTCCGGAAGAAACTCATATGCATCACTCCGATGCTATGAGTGTCAAGAAAAGGGTCACATAGCTTCAATGTGCCCTCAGAAAGAAAACATCAAGTACAAGGAGAAGGGAAAGGACAAAGGTGATGGTGAGAAGCTGAAGCACAAGCAGAAAGATAGGAGGAAGAGTTTCCAAAAGTCAGGCTTCAAGGGCTTCTCTAAGCAAGGCAAGAGGCTGGCTTTTGTGGGAGAGTGGGTCACAGACGACAGCTCTAGTGACTCTCCAGCTTCTGATGACGAGGAGGAGTCAAGTGGCCAAGGATTGGCCGGCATGGCAATCACTCAGGCCGTGCCACCGCCGCCAGCCTTCCCTCCAAGATGTCTCACGGTCGTCACTGAGCCTCAAGAGTGGTTCTCCGATGATGACGAGTCTGCTTCCTCTACTTCCACTACACCAGAGGCGACATCGACTCCGACCGACATCGCCAAGTGCCTGATGGTCAAGCCATCTAGAAATGAGGTTTGTGACTCTGACTCTAAACCCGAAGATGAGGCGGAAGTTGCTAGAGGTTACCTTGCTCAAGCACTTGACTTTCTTGAAAAGGAAAGATTAAGAAACATGAGACTTCAGGAGCGTCTTAATGACTTAAATGCTAGGTTCAATGATCTTGTGTCTAAGCATGAATCACTAGAAACTGAACATGACTCTATGATGAGTTCTAGTAATGCTATGACTAAGAAAACAAGTGTGCTAGAAGAAGAGAATAGGGCTATGAATGAGTCGGTAGAACATCTCCTTGCTACAATTCATGAGCTTAGGGCTACTAATGAGCGGCTTGTAGCCGATAATGCTTCCATGATTGCTTTGCCTGTCGCCCAATCTGTTGATGTTTCTGACTGTCATGTTTTGGTTGATGTTTTGCCTGCTATCTTGCCTGTTCCTAGTGATGCTGTTGATGTTGCTCCTGCATGTTCCATAATTGTTGCACCTCCTAGGGTTGATAGCTCTACTTCATGTGATGATTTGATTGACTTGACCCTGATTGCTTCTAGCTCTAGTGGTTCCTCTAGCAATGCTCATGACTGTACTCCTGATAATTGCAAATTTGCTTTAGCTGCTAGGGAATTAGCTATTGAGAATGGTGAACTTAGAGCTAAACTTGAAAATTTTGATAAAGGACTTGAGAAGTGCTATGAGGGTAGTCTAGCCTTGGATAAGATGCTCAAGGAACAAAGAAAACCTTCCTTAAAGGGTGGCTTGGGTTTTACCCCTGAGAAGCCAAAGGGGAGGAAGAAATCCAGTGTTCCTCGAGCATCTGCCAGTAGGCAAGGTTACCATCATGCTCATTCCAAGAAGAGAAGTAACTCTGGGTCTAACAAATTGCACACTAGCAACAATGCTCCTAGGATGCACAATGGACACCGCACATGGCAAGGACCTCTTAGGCACTATAACTCCACATGGCAACAAAGAAATCATAGTGCCTGGCAATATGGTCCTAAGTATAACACTTGGAATGGTCCTAGGTTTCACAACAACTAGCAAGGTCCTAGGTTCAACACTTGGCATTCACCTAGGCAAAACTTCTGGCATGATCCTCCTAGGCACAACAATGGTAGACCAATCCCTCCTAGGAACCAAAATCGCAACACTCCCAACCACACACAATCAAGACTTCCTAGAGCACATTCTGAATTATACGGTCACTGCCTACTCAAGAAAAATGTTCAAGGTAGGATGACTGCTAGATTTGTTGGGCTCAAGGCTGAGAATGAGCACAAGGCACATGTTTGGGTGCCCAAGTCATTGATTGATCGCTTTGCTCCTGTTGCTTCTAGCTTGAAGGCTAACCTTCGGGGACCTCCTGTGTGGGTCCCTAAGTCACATAAGTGATCTTCTCATTTGACAGGTGAACTATCGGAGTGGAGGGTGCCATTGGATCATCGACAGCGGGTGCACCCAACACATGACCGGTAACCCCCGGTTGTTCACCTCAATAGGGGAGGATGGCAAGATTCCCCCCAAGGTCACTTTTGGAGATGGAAGCAAGAGTAAGGTACTTGGAGTTGGAAAGGTAGCAATCTCTTCTGATCTTTCAATTGACAATGTGCTGCTAGTAAAAACTTTGAGCTATAATCTTCTCTCTGTTGCCCAAATATGTGATTTGGGGTTCCATTGTAATTTCTCACCTAAGGGCTTGTTGGTTTTGGACAAAAATGAAAATCTTGTGTTTAAAGGCTTTCGGTTTGAAAACTTGTTTCTTGTGAACTTTAATGAACCTGCCGCATCCGTCTCGACTTGCCTTGTCGCCAAAGTCTCTCTTGGCTGGCTTTGGCATAGGCGTCTTGGACATGTCGGCATGGCAAATTTGAAGAAACTTTTTAAAAACGAGTTGATTCTCGGGGTGCAAGATGTGACATTCGAGAAAGACAAGCTATGCAGTGCCTGTCAGGCCGGCAAGCAAGTGGCAAGCTCACATCCTGCCAAAAATGTCATGTCTACATCTCGACCTCTCGAGTTTATACACATGGATCTTTTTGGGCCAACAACATATGTGAGTATCGGGGGAAATCTTTATTGCCTGGTCATTGTTGATGACTTCTCCCGATACACTTGGGTTTTCTTTTTACCTGATAAAACTCCAACTAGAGATGTTTTGAAAAAGTTTGTAAAGAAAGCCCAAAATGCTTTTGATTGTACCCTCAAGAAGGTGAGAAGTGACAATGGAACGGAGTTCACTAACACTTCTGTTGAGCTGTTCTGTGATGAGTTAGGGATTGATCACCAGTTCTCAGCCACCTACACCCCTCAGCAAAATGGGGTGGTTGAGAGGAAGAACAGGACGCTCATTGAGATGGCAAGGACAATGTTAGATGAGTACAAGACTTCACATCTGTTCTGGGCTGAAGCAATCAATACAACTTTGTCATCGCATCAACAGTCAGACCTTCACAAGCTTCAAAGAAGACGCCCCACGAGTTGCTTGTGGGAAGACGACCCAATGTCTCATACTTGTGGTTTTTGGTCGCAAGGTCTACATCAAGAAGAAGCGGGAGCACTTGGGCAAGTTCCAGTAGAGTGGACACGGAGTCTTCTTGGGATATTCACCGGAGGGTCTTCCTTCAGGTGTACAATGAGAACAGTGGTAAGGTTGAAGAGACCATGATGTGAAGTTCGACGAGTCGAATGGAAGTCAAGGGAGCATGAGAACCGGATGATGTGGATGGTGAGCGATTGGCTAGAGCGGTGGAGGAGATGCCACCGGTGATGTGAGACCGGTAGAGGTTCAGAGGGAGACCGAGGTTGTTGCTCCACCCCTCACACCTGAGCGAGTACCAGAGTCAGGGGGAGCTTCACCTCCGGCGGTTAGCTCAAGCCTTGATCAGATTCCAGAGGCAGAGACAGCATGTGAGCCAGATGCAGAATCAGATGAGCTACCACCCCAGTTGATCAAGACCCATCACACCATTGCTCGTGATCACCCAGCTGATCAAGTGATTGGGGACTTGACTCACGGTGTGCAAACAAGGTCTAGGACAGCCGGTTCAGGAGCACACGGCGTTTGTGTCTCGAGCTTGAGCCAAAGAAAGTGGAGGAGGCAATCGAATGACCCAGATCGGATCAATGCGATGCACGAGAAGTGAACAACTTTGAGAGAAACAAAGTCCGGACTTTGGTAAAGAGGCCGAGCGATCGCAACGTGATTGGCACCAAGTGGGTATTCAAGAACAAGCAAGATGAGTTTGGATTGGTGGTGCGCAACAAGGCTAGGTTGGTCGCTCGTGGCTTCACACGATCGAGGGTATAGATTGTGGAGACACCTATGCTCCGTGGCCCGTCTGGTCGCTATTAGACCGCTTGTGGCGTTCTCTCGTGCCACAACATCGCTCTCAGCAGATGGATATGAAGAGTGTTTTCCTCAACGGGTACATAGGAGAGCTAGTGTATGTGGAGCGACCTCCGGGTTTGAAGATTCACGCCACCCGATCATGTGTACAAATTGTCAAAGGCTTTGTATGGTCTCAAGCAAGCACCTGTGGCATGGTATGAAAGATCGAGGACTTCCTCATCGGCAAGGGATTCACGGTTGGAAGGGTCGACTCGACACTATTCACCAAGGTGGTGGATGGAGACCTGTTCTGTGCGGTGTATGTGGATGACATCATCTTCTGCGACAAATGAGTCCTTGGTCAAAGAGTTCAATGACATAATGAGCAAGGAGTTCGAGATGTCGATGATGGGCGAGTTGAACTTCTTCTTGGGATTTCAAATCAAGCAACTCAAGACCGGGACATTCATATGCCAAGAGAAGTACATCCACGACCTCCTCAAGCGCTTGGCATGGATGATCGCAAGCCAATCCGGACACCAATGGGAACGAATCGCCACCTCGACCTCGACAAAGAAGGTAAATATGTCGACCAAAAGCTTTACTGCTCCATGATTGGTGCTTTGCTCTATTTGATCGCATCTAGGCGGACATCATGTTTAGTGTGTGCATGTGCGCTAGATTTCAAGCCTCCCTAGAGAAATGCATATGATCTGCTTTGTGAAACGAATACTTGATACAAAACACACACCTAGCATAGGTCTTTGGTTCCCGAAGGTGCGCGGTTTGAGCTCCTAGGCTATTCTCGACCAGATTATGCCGGTGCAAGATTGATCGCAAAAGCACTTCCGGGGCATGTCACTTCTTGGGTAGGTGTCTTGTGTCATGGGCGTCAAAGAAACAGAACTCCGTGGCGCTATCTACCGCTGAGGCTGAGTATATAGCGGCGGGGAGTTGTTGTGCACAATTGCTTTACTTGACACAATCACTGTTTGATTTTGGGCTAAAACTTGACCATGTGCCTCTTCTATGCGACAACGAGAGCGCGGTGAAGATAGCGTGCAACCCGGTCCAACACTCACGGACCAAGCACATTGATGTCCGTCATCATTTCCTTCGGGATCATGTGACAAAGGGCGACATTGTGCTTGAGCACGTGCGGACAGAGGACCAGCTTGCCGACATATTCACCAAGCCACTCGATGAGGCACGATTCTGCAAATTGAGAAATGAGTTAAACATCTTAGATAAGTCAAACATTGCCTGAGTTGATCGCGTGGCTATGTCATTCATTGCAAATCTTTTAAGCCAGTTTGAGCATTTAGGTGCCTTGCTTGTTATACTAAGTGCTATTCATTGTCTAGATGTTCATCACTTGATTTTGATAGCTATAGTATGTGTTCATTCTGTCACTAGCTCAACTTGTGCTTAACTTAATATATCATGCAATTGAAAGCCATGAGCATGTGTTAGGAGGGCTATAGCTTCTAGTCTCATTTGATTGCTCTAAACTTTTTGGTGGATCATGTGCTTCTAAGTCTAGATTGTGTTCTTCCATTTTGCACATGTCTTTACTTCGCTAACTTGAGCAATTTTGAGAAAATGTTGAGCCAAAATTACAAAATATGCTAAAATATGAATATGGCCACAATTGGTCATACATGTCTCACCAATGCCTCCTCGATGAGATAGCTTGCCATGGCACTAGGCATGAACTTAGGGGGAGTTTTGGATGACCGAGACGCTCATCTTCAGTGTCATGCTGGGTGGCGTCGCCTATGGTTTGAGACATGGCAAAATTTGAGAAAATGCAAAGTGCAAAAATGTAAAATCTTTTAAAAAAATTGAGCTCAACCAAAAATGTTTTTAGTCTCAAATAGGCACGGTGATAGCATGTGTAGTTTGGATTGCACCTTCTAGTGCTATGGAGCATTATGTGTCCCCTTTGAGTTTTGGAGCAACTCTTGATACTTCTAGCTATAGTTCACCTTATATTTGCTCTAGGTCATAATAACTTGAATTACACATCTATCAACTTTGCTCTAGTTGATCTTGTGACATTGTGACCTTGAGATGGCTAGATTTTAAGTGTGGTGGACTTATGGGCGTGTTTGCACTAGTATAACCTCCAAAGCTCTTAATTTGCTGTTAATCCCATGTTTTGCTACTTTGTGGTCATTGATGCCAAAGGGGGAGAAATAATGGCAAATCCATGCTTTGGAAACAATCTGGGCATTGTTATGTTTTGGGATGCAAAGGGGGAGAATTGACTTTGAGTTACAAGTGATATCTTAGGAGATGCTTTGCTCCTAGGATGATGTGAAGTGATATCTTAGGAGATGCTTTGCTCCTAGGATGATGTGATAGTATTCTCAAGTAGTATGCATTGATTTAGGGGGAGCTTATGTCTATTCTTGCATTGGCATGGAGCAATGTTTCTGAGCTAACCCATTGCACCAGAGATTGTATTTGTACTTTGTCATGTTGGATTTGCAGGTGTTGTCATCAATTACCAAAAAGGGGGAGATTGTAAGATCAAGCCTTCCATGGGCTTAATGTTTTGGTAATTGATGCCAACTGGGCCTCGACGGATCGTATCAAGGTTAAGGATGTTATTTGCTAGTTCTTCTATTTTCCTTGTGTGCAGAAATCGCTTCGCCCATCCGCCCATTGATGTCTGCAAGCTCATCTCTCGGTTGTAGGTCCCACGAGCACAAGTTCCAGTTCATCCGAGTGAGTTCGAGCGGGTTCTAGAGATGCCAGTGTCCGTGGTTCGAGAGAGTTCTGAGTGGGATAGCTATCCAAGATTCGAGTCTCTTATCGCCTAAGTCTTGAAAGTGCCGAAGTCTCCGGAAGCTACTTTCCATTGTCCAAGGGTTTCTTAGCGCCTAAGTCACCGGGTTCCCGCCTAAGTCATCCAAGTGTTCCCGCCGAGTCCACAAAGCGACAAAATCCAAAACCAAGCCCTAGACGAAGACAAGAGAGAGGTGTCCGAGGGTGCCGAGAGTGGTTTCTATAGAATTTATGGTTTATCCATTTAGAAATAGGTGGTGAAACTTAGTTAGTTGGATAGCCCTTTCTCTTAGCTTTCCGGAATGCCCAAGATCATAAAAAACGGAGTTCGGAAGCAAAAGTTATGAATTTTTTAGTATTTGGACGAGGCGTCTTTGGAGCTTGTCGGACGGAGTCCGATAAGCCGTCGGACGGCGTCCGACAGAGCACATTTTTTCTTGTCGGACGGAGTCCGATAAGCCGTCGGACGGCGTCCGACAGAGCACAGTTTGGCCTCAAAAATCTTGTCGGACGGAGTCCGATAAGCCGTCGGACGGCGTCCGACCGAGCACAAATTTGGCCTAAAACCCTGGTCGGACGGAGTCCGATAAGCCGTCGGACGGCGTCCGACAGAGTACGAATTTGGGACAAAATCTGGTCGGACGGAGTCCGATAATTCTCCGGACGGCGTCCGATGGATTGATTCGAAACTCGGAAAAAATGAATCTGAGCCGTCCATTGTTAGGGTTTCGCCTTGTGCCTATAAATAGGGGCTTGGAGCACGGGAGAAACTTGAGAGAGCCTAATCTAGCAGCCACCCCTTTGCCCTAGCCACCAAGAGAGCTCCTCCCATGGTTCCCATCTCCACCTAGGGTTCCATGTGCTTGAGAGATTGAGAGGGAGAAGAAGAGAGGAAGAGGAAGAAGAAGGTGCCCCCTACCTCCTCTCATCCATCCCCAAGGTTTGCCCCTTGTCCCATGGTGTTCTTGCCCTAGTTTCCATGGTGGGAGAGAAGGGGTAGTGGTGAGAGACGGTCTCCGATCTTGTGCTCTTGGGACTTCGCCGCCGGAGAGATCGTCGCCACGCCACGAGCTTCATCAACCGAACAACTACATCAACCGTGCCACAAACCCACCATCCGTTGGTGGTCACCGCCTTGTGTAGGGGTGCATCCTCTCCATCCGTTGGAGCCACAAGTCCGCCGTGTGTCGGTGGCCACCTCCGTGTGTCGGTGGTGCCAAGGTGTCCGTGTGTCGGTGGTGCCAAGGTGTCCGTGTGTCGGATCCAAATCCTCCATGTGTTGGGGGTACCTCATGTGTTGAGGTGAAATCCACCGTGTGTCGGTGGTCGGTACCGTGGGTCGGTGCCGGTGGGGTGTGAGACCTCTCGCGTGTGAGAGAACTCGCTTCCGTGTGAAGGTTTGGAGCTCGCCTACCATGTGTTGGTGAAGAGCTACCACGAGTGGATTGAGGGCTAGGAACGAAAGGGTTCCAACTTCTCTGTGTGAGAAGTTTCCTCAACGGAGACGTAGGTGTTCATGTGTTGAGCACCGAACTTCGGGAAACAACTCGGTTTGCGCCTTCTTGTCTCATTCATTTACTTCCGCACATTAACTTGATCGTTTGCATGTGAGTGCCGTCGAGCCTCCTAGTAGTCGCTTGTGTCTCATTGTGATCGCTTCCGCAACTAGACTCTAAATCCATCGATAGCTTGGGTTCCTAATTTGACTAATTAAGCAAGCGAATAGAGTGAAATAAAATTTGAAAAGAGCCGATTCACCCCCCCTCTCGGCCTAGGATCCTTACAGGGTCGCCTGACGTCCTCCCCTTTTACGACGACTCGTCGAATGGACGGCTGCACCTGGAATTAGCCCACACACCATCGAGTTTTGGCCCAGCCCACCAACAACGCTTCTTCCTGATGGTGGCGCGATTCCGAGTTCTTTTTTTATTTTACTATTTTTAAAAATCCATTAAAAATTGGTTATTAAACCTTTCGATATTAAAAGGCGGGCTTCGCCAATTGGAGGAGCAAAACTAGGCGGGTTCGCCGTTTGGAGGGCGATCCCTTGCTTTCGCCCCTGTACTAGAACTCCATGAGGATGGGCGAACCCCCGCAGGCCCACCCGGCATGCACCTCTGGTTGGCTATACAAAAATCCTTGATTTTGAAAAAATACCGTAAAAAACTAGAGACCATTTCAAGATGCTTTGACCAATGTAATTACAACTTGATCATTCAATAAAGAATCACTCCCTCTCAATTCTTTCTTGTCTCTCTTACTGTGCTAATAGACTACAACAAGAACAAGGCTTCACCTAATCGTGCGTTGACTAGTCCAGTGGATTTAATTTTTTTTCTCGTGCTCTCTTTTATGGTAACGTTTTCTTTTGCCTTCCATCTGACACGGGGATGTAACACCCCCACGCCCCCTATATAACCTTCTTCCTTTCTTAACCGTTAGCACATGCCTCATACATGTTTGGCTGCAACATCTTTTTTTTTATGTTCAATTTTTTTTCTAGGCCATTTTAGTCATTCTTCATATTTATTCGGCCATTCTAGCTTGGTGCAATATTGATCGAACGATGTCCTCCAATCACTTCTGCCCCTGCAACATGCAGGGATTAGCTCTATCATAATAGGGGTGCTATGGAACATTTGTCTCGGGTTTTTGCCTAACTACGCGCCAGCTAACCATGATTATTAATTTTGTCAAAGACAATTTTCGTCTGTGGGGTTAGCTACTTAGCTGGTGAAAAGACGATTTTGTCAACGTATGCCTCGCTTTTGTGCCCACAACCTTTAGTACGGCCGATATAACTTTCTATTTTCTTAGGGGATCCGTTTGTACCGATGAAGTGTTCTAAGAGCATCCACACCAAATATTTCATCCTCTTACTCCATTTTATGATTTCCTGCCCCCATTCAAAATTTATTCACACTTATCACGTTCTAAAAGATTTTTTCGGCTACTCGAAGCGAAGGCTTCAGCGCGCAGATGTTCGAAGCAATGAAAAGGTTTTTTATAAGAAAAAAAAAAGTGGGCTACATTAGGCCCATTAACTTGAAAGTCTTTACTAGTGGCCAGGGCGCAGGCCCAGTACGCAGCTCATGTGCCGAGGCTATCGCTCACTAGTCACTACGAAATGACAGAACCACCCCTACACTCTAGGTTACCAGCACGGGATACCCGGCCGTAATTACCTCCAAGTGTAAGGACCAGACCTGTCATTTCAGTAACCCAAATAGTACTAATAAACTAACTAAACTAATGAGCCCGAGTGGTCTGAAAATGGAAGGTAAATCGAAGGCCGTACTGTCATGTGTCAGTGTCATACTGTCATCACACACCACCTCTCTCGGTCTCGGAAGAGCAGGGCCAAGCGGAGCAAATTGGCAGCTAGGGTTTTGGCCTTTTGGGAACCAAACCCTGATCCTTCCTACGGCCCGTCCATCCATGGTGACCTCGTCGCCGGTATTGGCTTGGTAGATTTGTCTCGGGGTCTGGGATTGGAGTGCTAGTGGTGTGCGTGCGGGAAATGGCGTCCAGGAACCAGTTCGATCTCCTCGTCGACGTCGACAACGACGACCCCTCCCACCTCATCGCCGCCGCCGAGAAGAAGGCGGCCGCGTCACCCAAGACGGCCGCTGCGGCGCCCCCGCCGGCCAAGCTGCCCACCAAGGCCCCACCGCCCGCACAAGCTGGTGAGTTGATACGATTCCGAATGTTTTGCTCCATTCTCTATGTATGTTAACGGCGGTGAAATTATCGAATTGTTGGATCTCTGAATGATTTTTCCCAGAGAAAAAAAAAGTTTTTTCGATGTGAGAATCCACATTTTCTGTTGTTCATTTAGTATTGTGTATTGCTGCTTTGTGATTGCAGTAGGGGAGGCAAGGAATTACGGTGGTCCACGCGACAGCACTGGACGTGGTGGCCCAGGACGCGGAAGAGGCGGTCGCGGAGGCAGGACTGGTCTGAGGCGAGACTATGGTGAGGCTGATGCCAATAGTTTTGAGGGAGGGTATGGAGGTGGTGGTTTTGGAGATGGTGGAGTTATTCGTGGTGAAGACGGTGAGGGGAAGCAGGCAGAGAGGGGCCGTGGGCCACGCCAGCCATACCGTGGAGGTGGCCGTCGTGGTGGCTATACTGATGGGCAGACTGGCGAAGACTATGGACGTCCACGCCGGGCGTATGAACGCCACAGCGGCACTGGCCGGAGCAATGAGATGAAGCGTGATGGGGCTGGCCGTGGTAATTGGGGAACTGTGACTGACGAAGGCCTTGCACAGTTAAGATTGGCCATTTAAAATTCAAAATTAGAAGATTAGATATATGCCATTATAAAGTGTGGCATTTTGAAATATTCCAGTCAATATGTCAATGACATGTGGACCTAGGACCCACATGTTATTGACACATCGACTGGCATATTTCCAAACACGAACATGAATCTAAGTCACTCAAAATCTCTAATATTTCGATTTTGTGATTGGTATCGTGTTTTAGTTTTTGATTGATAGATCAGGCTATATAGTTTTAACGTTTTATCTGATTGATTAGGGAAACTGTTGATGTTGTTAACACCGAAGAGGCTGCTGCTGCAGCAGCAGTAGAGGATCAGAAGCCTGAAGGTGCACTGCAGTCTGAGGTTGAGAAAAACAAGGAGGGTGCAGATGAAGTGGAAGAAAAGGAACCTGAGGATAAGGTATATTTCTGGTTTGTGCTATAATTTTGTCATACTATCAATTTATAAGGTTGTCTGGATTCTGGAACTTGGAATGTAATGCGTGTGCACATTTTTCCAATTAATTACTAAGGTGATGATAGCATTATTTCTGTACCGGCATGCCACACACACACTTCATGAGGTCCATGACATTACACCATTTTAAATGCTCAAAAGTTAGTAATATATTTCATGCATTTATGATGGCAAATGTGAAATATCATGACTTTGGTAAGTGATAACGTAATATTTTTAGATATTATATCATTTTAAATGATCAAAAGTTATTAATATCTGTTGTACGTTTATGATGCCAAATATGACGTTTCATGGGCTTGGTAATATATTTGTCTAGTCTCTAGATATTTTATTTTATCATTTGAATGCTTAAAATTTTTATATGTTTTATGCTATTATGATTTATGATCAGAAGACATGTTCTGCTCTTTTTATTATGTTGCATTTAAAACAAGTGAGAGGCATCCATATAATGATGAACAGAACACTTGTGATCAACTATACTATTTTGGGGAATGTGGAATTGTCCAACTGTTATGTAGATATTTTTTCTTGCTTGGTAATTATTCCATCACAATACAAATAATGTGGTTTGAATCAACCTGGTTGAAAAACTGCATTATTTTTCTTGTTTGTCAGCTCTTTTTATTTAAAGTAGATTAGTTGCATTTTGTTCCTTTTTACCCAATGCAGTACATTTCTTCCGTAATATTTTTTTAGCTTTTTTTTTGTTGTTGGTTTTCCTATCATGTGCGAGTTGTTACTGGGTCAAACTTCAGTGAGCTCTTCTCGTAGTACATCAAAATCGTTGATAAATGAAATGCAAATAAGTGGATTGCAAGTGGTTCTTTTCACCTGGTTTATAGATTGTTGTTGTGCAGCATCCATTCCTTTGTATATGTTGCAATTTTGCACGCATCGGTTTAAAGTTCTGAGATGCTGTAGGCTAAATATATTTATTGGAATGTTTTTCCCTAGAATTTATATGGTTGAACTGATCTGGTAATAGGTTTATGGTGAATTATTTTTCCAATTCTGTGCTATGTGGTGGTGTGGGCTTCTTTCTTGTACAATAATTGTGTGTGTTCTGTCGTTTTGGCTCTACTCCACTTATCCCCCCACACACGCGCGCGCATGCACACACAAATATTTCAGGGTCATTTGTTGGGTTGAACTGATTTCGTATTTGGTTTTTTAGCCATTATACCCATTTACTACTTTGAGTGTTGCCTGTTGTGGCATGCTTAAACTTCTTGTGTTTCTTTTATTTGATATTTGCCTGTTGAAGGGAATCCCAAATTTCCAAGTACTAATAGGAAACTGTTAGCATGTTATGTCAGCATCCAGGTACTAATACTGTAGTTAAATAACTATACGACATTATCACGACTGTTGCACAGGAGATGACTTTGGAGGAATATGAGAAAGTATTGGAGGAAAGACGGAAAGCTTTACTGGCACTGAAAGCTGATGAGAGAAAAGTTGAAGTTGATAAGGAGTTACAATCCATGCAGCAGCTCTCAATTAAAAAGGGTACTGACGAAGTGTTCATCAAGCTGGTGAGTGGTACACATAGTGTTCATTTCTCTACACCATGTTTAACTGATATTGATTTTGCAGCGACCCTTTCATCTTATTGCAGGGCTCTGACAAGGACTTAAAAAAGAAAGAAAATGCTGAAAGAGATGAACGTGTCAAAAAGGTATTCCGCTTCTCTTTCTTTTTTTTTTTTTGCACTGCTAAAATGCAGTCTGAATTGCTGCTCTCTCTCCCTCGTAACTGTTCTGTCTGTTTCATTTCTTTCCTTCAGTCCCTCAGCATCAATGAATTCTTAAAGCCTGCTGAAGGCGAGCGCTACTACAACCCAAGCGGACGGGGCCGTGGTCGTGGCAGGGGCCGTGGCGAGCGTGGGGGTTTCCGTGGTGGGTACACCGGCGGTGGTGGTCGGGGTGAAGCTGCTGCTCCGGTGATCGAAGACCAGGCCGAGTTCCCCACACTATGTGGGAAGTGAAGTGGAGGGGTTGGTGCGCGCATGCCGTTCCCTACCCTGAATCTGATGTAGCAGCAGCTGGAAGCTGTGCCCTGGATGAGTAGTCTCCGTGCAGGTACCGTGTTGTTGTTGGTGGTGATGGTGGTGGCAGCCGTGTCGTCGTGTATCCCGTGTATGTCCGAGGTGCACCACTGGTCAGTGTTGTGTTGGTGTTGCCAAAACTGCTGCTGCTGCTTTCCGATGGGACAAATGTATGCGATGCTTCTGATGTAGTGCTTTCACTCGTGTGCGTGTGGATCAAATTCAACGATTTTGCTCCCCAGAGAATGAAACCATGCTTTGTTTTACTTAACCTTGGAAGTTCATGCGAGAAGTGACCGAGATTTGCTTGTTTGGATTGTGCGTGGGTGGTTCGCGCCAACTTGGACAGCTTTCTTGGCAAGATCGATCGTAGGTTCCTCCGCCACCGCCGCTCTTCCCTGTCCTTGTACGGTCCAAGTGATAGCTCAAGAATATATGGATAATATATTCAATTTACATGGCTATCCATGGTAATTGTAACCCATAGGGATAGGATTTTCACCCATTCATTTCGCCAGGAGTTATTTAAGAGGATCACCCACACAAACCCAAGGGCAAACAAAAAAGTGAATCAGTGTTTGCAAAATTATCTGAGACGCATGACTTTTGCAAGACCAGAAAGGTAGAATGGTTGGTTAGCAGCCACAGAATAAACAGAGGTGGTTTTACCTGAAGGTGAAAATGCAGGGGCTGGTGAGTGGTGACAGAGGTGATTTTGATTGGCCAGCATCAGCGTAAGCCATCAGTAGCTCTAGTTAGCTGCCAGATTTTCGCTGTTGGATTTGACGCCTCGTGTGGTGATGCTTCGTCGCTGAGTGCTCATGGCATTGGCAGTTTGGCACTGGCTCTGCCTGAAAAGAAGCATTCAGGACAAGGAGCTGTGCTTTTGCTGACGGACAGCACACCCATCACTGTACAAGAGTTGTCTAGTCCTACCGGGAGTAGCAGCAACGGCTGGCTGCTGTTTTCAGCTGGTTTCTCCTTTGTGCATTTAGGGTGGTTAATAAATCATCGCCAAAAAACAGTCTGTCGGAGTTCAGTTCGTCGCCAAACCGCTGCATCTCCAAGACTCCAACAGCAGTTAAAAATAGGTGTACACAACTCAGTTCTCAGGAAATAAGATTAGAATTTAAACATGCACTATAAACAACATAGGATCCACTCAATTCCATGGTGCACTCTTTTTCTTCAGTCATACACAAAACATGAGCTAACCCTGGAGCTCAACATAATGTAAGCCCTACACTGCCGCTACCATTTACTCCACTGTACACACATTGTACCAGCAAAAATCGACACCACATGAGCCAAATACTGCACGGTTAAACAAGCAAAACAGAAGGAAAGAGGGCAGGGTACAGCAACCACAGACTAGAGAAGAACAGGGGGATGATACTTCATCTTGGCTGCATTCTGCAACTGAAGAATATATCAGTATCTGTGGGGCAGGTTCTGCCTGTCTCGATCCCAGCCACTTCTCACAGTCTCTTGAGTGTGTTCTCCTTCACCCACACGCCGTAAATCCTGCTGAATTGGGCTACTCTGATCCTGACATCGGTGATGATCAGTTAGCATTCGCCGGCTCATGCTCCCAGCATCGCTGCTTGGAGCTGAGATGTAGCCAGAATCCACGACCATGTCGCCCTCTAGAATGCGGAGAACCTTTTTGGCACGTCCAAAAGAAAAGGGTAAGCAATTAAGCATTCGTATGATCAAGTTCCCTATGATGGCAAAGAACCAATGATGGCAAAGAATGTGACTGACATGGGACATGCGGGGCCTAGAATGAGGGTCACGCCTGATGCACAGGTTTGCTGCATGCAACATGCAGTAGACCTCATTTTCGCAGAAGCGTTCCCTTAGGCGTGGGTCGATTAGATCATCAATTGCATACCCTTCAAGTAAAGGTCGTGCCTGTTACAGATGAATAACATATTATCAAATCAGAATATGCGGAACCAATATATCAATACAGAATTTTTCATTGTATTCAGTTAGCATTGGTGATTGGTGGACAGGCAGAGTATCAGCAACCGGTCCCAAGCTAGTTGATGCTTAAAAGGTGGAGCATTATTCAATAAACAAAAACGGATTTTTCCAACACTTGACCAACCATCAGTTCAGCATTGAAACTAACCAGTACGAACTCATTACCACATCATACAGTTCTAAATAGAACTATGATAGGTTTTTTTAATTAACCAGAAAAATAAAACGATGACAGACCTTTTCTTTTGGTCAGATAAAATGATGATAGTAATTACTAATTATTAAGTGAACTCACCCATTCAGTTAAGAATTGCTGGCCCTTTGGTCTGTTAATGTCAACAGCCTTGCGTCCAGTAACAAGTTCCACTAAAACAACCCCAAACGAGTAGACATCAGCCTTCTCGGTTATTTGCCCACTCTGAGCGTATTCAGGTGCAAGATAACTGTACACAATTAAAAAGAGGCTCAGATTTGCAAAAGTTTTGGAAGTTACAGCTTCTAAATTTCAGAGTTTACCCAAATGTGCCAATGACTCTTGTCTCAACGCCCATGTCTCCATCAGGTTGCCATCTGGCCAAGCCAAAATCCCCAACCTGTCACACCATAATGAAAAAACTCAATTGTAATGACAATCAAGACTTAAGTCCAGTAATGACAATTATTCACAGTATCGTGCTTGTATAATATGATCAAATGCCCAAGGAATCATGATACTGAATTTCATGTGGTGCAACAGAGAGTTAATTTTCATACCAGTGGTTCAAAGTCATGTGTGACGAGGATGTTGTTTGGTCTCATATCACGATGGATTATACAACCAACCCTACATTCTTCATGGAGGTACCGCAGCCCTCTGGCAGCTCCTACTGCAATCTTCTGTCTGGCAGCCCACCCTAATGTCTCTTTATTACGTCCTGAAAGTGTGCAATGATAGTTTAGAAAGATTATATCCAAATAAACTTCACTCCTTTTTATCCAGCGTGGCCATTAGAAACACAAGAGTTATCGGAGCAGAAACGAATGCATTGTTCTCGAACTATGCATCAGCTGTCATACTGAGTGCCAGAAAAGACAAATCAGCTCACCATAAAGATGTGAATCCAGTGATCCATTGCAAATGTACTCGTAAACCAGCAAACGCCTCTTGTCTTCAACACAAAACCCAATCAGCATTACAACGTTCCGGTGCTGTGCACAACTCAAAACCTCCACCTCTGAGCAAAACTCGACATCGCCTTGGGAGCTAGCAAGTTTGTGCTGCTTAACAGCAATTGCTTGGCCATCAGGCAGGACACCTCTGTGGACAGACCCAAATCCACCTTCAGCCAAGAAGTTTGCTTGGGAGAAGCCACCAGTAGCAAGTTCCAATTCTGCATAGCTAAACCATCGTGGAGGTTTCCCAAACACAGGTGTCTTATGCTGGCATATTGAACACAACGGCGGTGGTCCGGGAGGCGCGCTTCTCGACAGTGAGACAGCGTCTCTTACATTTCCTCTGAAGTTTAAGTCAGACCTGCTTCTGATTGCACTAATCTCAGTCAAGAGATCCAGTTTGGATATCTTCTCAAGCAAAGCATCAGCTGTAGGAGTTCTTCTAGGACGGTTTCCTGCCAATCTGGATGAAGCAGGTCCCCGTAAAATTTCAGCCATCCATGGCTGAAGCGAGGAGGCCGTTGGAGGAGTAGAAGCTTCACTCTCTGAATCAGATACATTGACGTCTGAGTGCTGATAATTGTCTTTGGCAGCCTCTTTCTTCAAAGAGAGATTGGTTTCTGAAGCACAGAATGGAGAAGTGCCAGGGTCTGAGCTTGAGACAGAGGATGTTGCGACATCGGTGCTACCAAATGGCGCTTCCGATTCCGGGCTGCTACTCGGTGTCACCGCCGGTCCTCGAATCGAATTCCGCTGCTCTTTCACGCTGCTCACGGTTTTACCAACTGAAGCACTCGACTCGGTTGGCGGCGGGGGAGGTGGTTTCGACTCCTTTTCAGGAGATCCCACCAAATTGAGCCGAAGAACTTTGGGCCTAGAGCGCTTCATAACAACAATGTTACATTGCAGCTCTTCCATGCAACGCTTCTCCTCATGCTTCAGCTCCCTGAGCAACAGAGGCAGAAAAAACAAAAAAAAGGGATTAAAATAGTCCAGGACCAGGGATTAAGAAGGGATCAAAGAAAGTTGTTGTATTTGTGTCGCATTACTTGTCAAGCACAACCCAGCTCGCCTGCCCTCGCTTTGATTCAGTTGCCACTGCACCAGAAGGAGATCCGGAGACAACCTTAACCTTCACATTTATCTACACAAAAGCAGCAAAAGGTGACATAAGCAAGCAATAGCGAAGAGTTTTGAGGGAGAAAAGGAAGGGAACGGCTAGCTAAGCTAGCTCCCTATCCAAACCTTGCTGGGATCATACACATCACGGAGTTTCAGCATCATTTGGGAGCACAGCTCAGAGACATCCGACTTCTGATTCAACACAGCCTTGTGGCCACTCGCGCAATCCCCAGCAAACAGTGGAAATCCCCAGAACTTCCTACCTAAAAATGAAAAAAGTTGAACACATTCAACTTCCTTTTCGCGAGTCTTCAACCAGCTTGAAAGAAACGAAGGGTAGCATTGTAGCAAAGCTATGGTCGAGTCGAAAACAGGTTCAGCTATGGTCGAGTCGAAAACAGGTTCAGCATTGACGAGGTAAGGGATAACATTTGAAGGTGTTGTGGTAGTAGTAGCGGCGGTTCTTGAAGGTGAGCGTGGCAGAGCCATACCGGAGCTGTGCGGCGGGATGACGACGAGGAGCAGGATGTTGTCGCCGTGCTGCACGACGTGCGTGAGCGCCCACATGGCGGCCGTCTTGGAGATCTCCCTCGCCGCGGCGCGCACGGCCACCACCACCACCGCCTCCTTCCCCTGCGGCTGCGGCTCCTTCATTTCGGAGCACCGGCGCGGCCAGACCACCTATACCGTGCGTCCCAGCTCAAAACATTTCAGCAAGAATCCGCAAGAACTGAACTGAACCCCGGCACGCCGGGGAGAGAGAGAGAGAGAGAGAGAGAGAATCCGCGCAACGACCTGACCGCTCGCCCCGGGCCTTTAATGGCCGGAGACGAAGCGAGGGTGGTGACCACTTGACACTAGAGTCCGAGACCAAATCGCAGGACAGGGGAAGAAAACAAGCAGGAATCCATGGGGCAGTGGTAAAAACCATAAAAGATGGCAACTTTACGATCTCATCTCGCTGGGACCCCGGAGCGGAAGCCGCCGCTGCGCCAGTGGCCTGTGGGTGAGGATTGAGAGGAAGATGGCAACTTTATGGCTGGCCAGTGGCCGCCCCCCCTCCCCCTCTCTCCGGGCAAAACCGCGCCGGATTTCAGTTTCAGGGGCAAATTAACTAACCATCAAGCCTGAACACGAGACAGAGAGACCCACCCACACAGCAGGCACGAGCTCCTCGCCTCGCCGTCGCCGCCGGCCGCCGCCTTCTCTCACCGCTCAATTCCCTCAGAGAGAGGGAGGGGGAGAGCGCGCGATTAAATTCATTCCACGGCCGGTAACCTCCGAGCTCTATTACTACGGCTCGCCGTTGAACGCCGGGTTACAGCTTCCCCCTCGATATGGGACGCTATCTACAGCTTTGCCACTCCGCACTTCCGCAGTCGTCAAACAGGATAGGACGGCGAGGACTGCATGCAGGGCGCTGTGCCGTGATCAGACGGCCCAGGTTGGCCCACATGGCAGGTTTCCGGGCCCACCAGTCGTCCTTGCTGGACAGGGGGTGTCGCTGACGTGTCGTGGTCCACCTGGAGCATTGAGCTGCCACCTGCCTGCTGCCTATTATGAGTTGGCTCCCCCAAGCGGTTGGTCTTGTTTTGCCGTGACCAACATGTGAGGTCCTCCTATCCTATTCCTACCGTATTTCTACGGTCTGCATTTCTCCGGACGTGCGCTACAATTGAGCAAATTTATTACAAAACGAATGCCTGCCACCCTCCAAAGACACATGACCTCCACGAGCAAGTCAAAGAAGATCATCGGTGACAGCTCCTTCGAGTTGAAAACACGATCATTTCTTTCGAGCCAAAGATACAATAAGGTTGCTAGCACGACGGATCCTAGACCCGTGGTAAAGTTGGGTAGCAGGATGTCTTTAGCCCACCAGACGCTGATATTGTCCATATGGGTCCACACGGAACGGAGAAGGCATGGGGCGTTAAGCCTGCAAGCCAGGAGGTCCCAAATGTGGCAGGAGAAGGGGCACTCGAGGAAGAGGCGTTCCGGGGTCTCAAGGCATCGGAGGCAAGGGACGCAGAAGTAATTATTCGACAGTCCCCTATGCAAGAGGGCGTCCGAAGTCATGACCCTCCTTAGGAATAGCGTTCAAGCAAAAACTTGTACTTGGAGGGTGCCCACTGCTTCCAAACGAGCGCTATCGCTGTCAGAGATGTTCTTCCAGCAAATTGCATGCGGAATGCTGAGCGGACAAAGAAAATCCATTCTGCGGAGAAATGCCAAACGGCTCGGTCTTGTTGGGTCGAACGTAGCACAGTACGGTTTATCTTTTGCTAAAGGGAGACCAGCTCCACGGCGAGGTTAGGGGGTGAAATTCCGTCGTAAGTCTAACAGCCAGTTGTTGTTGTGCAGGGGATTGGCGACTGTGCGGTTTTTTCGTGCGGAAGCCACAAAAAGTCCTAGGGCCACTTCCTTTGGAGATTGCCCAAGAAGCCAAACGTCGGTCTAAAAGAGAAAGGTGGCGCCATTCCCAAGAACCAACTCAGTGCCCGCTCTGAAGAGAGTCGCGTTAGTAAGGTCCACCTTGTCCAGCGAGACGAGGCACGATCTTGGGGAGCCGGATTTGGCCAGTCAAAGCCAACATAATTGGAGGACGCGGGCAAAACAAAACTGGTTTGAAAGGACCAACCAATTAGCAAGCTTATCGTGATCTCTATGGCCAAATTTTAGCAGAGCTCATCTAGAGAGTTCTACTAGTTCAGTGCTATATGCCCTGGTCTAGCAATGTAGTTAAAACCTTGGGACAAGGGTTGGTTTGGTCGACCAGTTCATTTTCTTACCCAAGAGTGGTGTAGCTGGGATTAAGTGCATACATATTTGTGGTGGCTTGATGTTGTTCACATCGGGTTACTACCCCTAGTATGTAATGATCTAATATTGTTTTTCCTTCCGGTGCCTACCAAGTAAAGGTTGGAGAATTGTATCGAGTTTCTTTTCTATGCATGTCAGCCCTTCATCTTGATAACTTTTAGTTTGTTTCCATTAGGAGATGATGGGGTTGGAGAGAGTAGTTATATGACTTGTTACCTTGATGTTTAGGACCGACATTATGATATCCTTAGAAGCGTCTCAAATTTTATTAGAGAGGCATAATTTGTTGTTGTTGATAGTGAAGGGCTTCTGGTTAATCTATGTTGTGTTTTTGCTTCTATTTGAACTTCTCTTGCTACCAAGCGTTGGCATTAGTCTTTTCCGCAGTGGGTTGTTGGATTGGCTATACGGGGGTTGAGCTCGAACTTTTGTTCGTGCCTGTATATCCATTCCATGGTCTTAAGCTTTGTGTGATTCGAAGTTAACCCTAGTGTCGAGGGTGTAGTGTGAGTAACTAATGGTCTGATCAACCATGATAGTTGCATGCACTACACACTCTAGATATGATGGTGCTGTGGAACTTGGTGTTCCCTTGAGTGTTTTTATGTGATTGTCGTATTTAGCATTTTTTTTGATACTGTCTTTCAGTATGAGTTTGCTTGAGTTTGGGAGTTCCATCCTTTGCAAGGTTTAATTTATATGCTAATGGTTATTGGTTTTATTGGCAATGGCTTTCGACCTTGCTATTAGGGGCATGTGGTGACCCTTTTGCAATGTAAGTGATGATGCTCTTGATAATACTTTTAATCATTGTATGGTTTATGATAGAAATTTTAAAAAACATTTTTCTCAAAAATCAGCGCAAATCGACGCCTTTTTATTGTAATTTTTATTTTTTTATGTTTTTTGAATTTTATGAATTGTTTCATTTTTTAATTATGTTTTTCCTTGATTTGTTCCTTTTTATTTTTGTTCCTAATTTTTTCTAATTTTTTATGATTTTCGGAATTTATTTTACAATTTTGAATTTTTTTAATAGATTAATGTGATGTGGAGTGCCATGTCGGCTACTGCGTCATCATTTAACGGCATACGCAATCAGTTAACTGCCACATTAGCACCACGTCATCACTTAACGGTCGCCCTAACTGAGTTGGGGCCACGATGCAAACGGTGACAAGTTTGAGGGGCCGAGAAAGTAAAACGTAAGTTCAAGGGGCTACGTGAGATTTCTTTCAAGTTCAGGTGGCAACCGTGCAATTTTCTCTTTTAGTAAAACCAATGATAAAGAACGTGATAAGCAGATTTAACTATGAACGGCCGGCCGAATGTACTTAGGTAACATCACATAAGTCCTTATTTGGAGCTTAAGATTTTTTTTTTCTACGATTCCTATGGAAATTGACCCTTTTTATAATTCAAACAAAAATACTGAGTACGTTCCGGTTCCAATGGCTTCGAGCACGTGAAGGCCTTGTTCTTTTCAGCGTATCGTACCATCGCGTATTACTGTAATAAATTTTGTTATTTTTATATAGCCTATATGTATGATAATTTGTAATAATTTTTTCATGCCTTTTAATAGTCCCTACAAAGATTGTAAAACTATTTTTTAATTATTTTTTACATTCTTTAGATAGTGCTCTTAAATTTGTTGCAATTATACGTTAACACAACTATACGTCGAAAAGAAAGAGGCCTAAAAAGTGGGAAGGCGCTGCTGTCTGCTGATGCCAATAGAATAAGTTTTTGTTTGTTTTGTTTTCCTTTTGAGCATACACTTGCTTGAAGAATGGGTGGCGCGCGGGGGCAATGGTACCATCGTAAATAAGGCCAACGCTTGAGCGGTTTTGTTAAAAGAAGGGTGAATTCGATGCGTACGTTTGGGCACGGAGGTTAAGGCAGGCAGCTTTCATTTATCTACCCTTACTCCCAGGCTGAAGCTGAAGCTGAAGCAGAAGCAGAAGCAGATGCAGAGTAAAGAAACAAAGAAAGGAAGGGCCTTTTCGCCTCATTATTGCATGCACGCGCCTCGACACTCGCACCCCCTCAACTCCGACTCCCATCGCGCGCGCACCTGCCCTGCCACAGGTTTCAAATCGGACCAAAAAAAAACAGATTTCGTCCCGAACTAATGTTGTACTAAATTGATCTCCTAATCAAATTAGTACATGATTTGATCGATTCCTGACTTAGATATATTTATAAAACCTTGACTTTTTAAGTGCGAAAGGGTTCACCATCTCTTCATCTTTCTAGGCTTAAACCGCTTCTCATAGATCTTATGATCTAAATCTGACGGTAACATTTTATCACCTAATAGACATTAGCACTTGATATGTCGATCTTTTTTTCTTTCTTTACAGATGTTGAGAGATACCAAAACAAGGCCTTGTTTATTTCAGATTAATGTAGAGCTGCGCTTTACTGTAGCAAATTTGTGACACCCTCAAAATACGTCTTAACAAGTTCAAAAAATTATGAAAAAAATATTTTACAAACTTTAAGAAGTACTATTTAAAACCCCACAAGAATAACTACAAAATATTACATCATTTGGCTTGTACAAAAATAACAAATTTTTATTTAATTTAATTTAATTTAATCTGAAACAAACAATGCCTAAAACAGCTCAGCAAGTAATCAAAATCTCACGCTATGGTTGAGAAACACGGACGCTCTGGCTACTGATGCTGACAGTGTGTTGTTGGTCATCGTCGGAGAGCGTACGTACACGCGCGAGAAATAGTATATACTCCATTAATTAAGCGAAGACATCACGCGACGCCATGCATACGGAGCATGTATGTAGCCTCTGCTACTCCACTGGAGTATTCAATTAAACAAGTTACTAGTTTTCTTTATACTTTTGATGGATTAGCTTTCTTTAGTTACTAGTACTAGACACTGCATACTCTACTTTAATTTGTCTGGTACGGGTTAGCTAGCTACCGGTCACGTCCACGTAATATACTCCATTGTTGTCTCCATCCTCCTTCCATGGTTGGCTGCCTGCCTACCGGCTACCGCACGGTGGGGGAAGATGGCTGTAAAGACATCTTCAACTATTTTTTTTTTCTTCGTTACATCCCCTTCATTAGTTTCTTTCTCATACTCAATGGCATCCCTTTTTAAAAAATACGTAAAGAACACAAAGAGTGAATTTCTTTCCGAAGGGAATGCACGAAGAAATTTCTTCTGAAAAGAACCACGAAGAAATTATATTGGAGCATCTAAAATGACCAAAATCTCTTCGCGGAGAAAAATAACCCCTAAAGAAATACCGTTAGAGATCTTCTTTTGTTGACCGAATATTGCTCGGCCCATCAAGCGGAACTCCTCTTTTGCTTTGATCGTAACTATGGCTATCTGTTGGTTGGCCTATGCACATTAACGTCAGGCACTATACTGGGCACGAAGGCAGCTGCTTAAGGAGCACTCCTCCTCATTTTGCCAATACAAAGCAACATGTTAATCCACGGATGTCAATGTTTATTTACTTATATTAACAGCCGCGATGTAACGAGAGTACGAGACGAACAACCATGTTTGCCACTACGTTTGCCTAGTGAGGTTTGTTGCCAGCCAGCTAGACCCCATTTTGCTCTATGCCGCCCGGCGCAATCGCAATCAACGCTCTCCCACAAAGGCATTGCCACGCACGTTGGCCCTTCTTCATGAAGTAGCCTTCTGCGCGGGCAGCTCTCCTATGCGGAGACCACTTCCGTCCATCGATCTGGCTTCCTCCGAAATCCTGTGTGATCGACAAAAAAAAGTAATAGTTTGCTAACCTAACAAACACACAAAACTTATCGCCGTCCGCTGTCGTACGTGCCAACCGCATAGCCCAGCATTCTAGGCATCGCTTCCCTCGACGCGCCACTGGCGCACAATGTCAACTAATATTATACATACAACTGCATGCATGGTGCGCCGGAAGGAGAGGACGAGGCCATCTGGCCGTGCGACCCCCAAAGAACATGGTCCAACCCAACATGGACACAATTGGACAGCATGCATGGTCCATTTGCCTCAGAAACTCTCGAGCAGCTGCATGCAAATATGCAATGCAATCCAATGCAACACCACGCTTGATTGCGCCTAGCTTAACTTGTCTCGTGTCAGTCAGGTTCAGGGTAGCTGCATTGCATTCCATCATTTCCAACCCCAGGAGTCAGGTCGCAGAGCTGCCGCGGCCGTTAGCTGTTCAAATTAAAGACACACATGCATCTATGAATGCAGCTTTCTTTACCAATCATCTTGTGTGAGAGCCAGCCAGGGAGGGAGGCTTGTGTTGTGTGTCCATCCAGGAACCGAGGTACCCTTCTCTCTCAAAGGACAAATTAAAGAAGCACGCATGTGAAACAAATCCTCACTATACTTGGCCATCATAATCACTTGTGTTTAGCCAACTGTTAGTTGCGTCCTATCTCTTGTGGTGGCCATCCATGGCTGCAGTCTGCACGCAGTAGGGCAGCGACACGTGCCAAGATGCCGCTCACCATAACACCGGCTACAGTGTCTGCAACTGCAAAGGCAAGGGCCACACACTGCACTGTATTTGCATGAGCTGGGCTGACACCCAACAAACCATGGAGCCGAGAGTAGTTGCCACAGTTCAAATGACAAGATGCTTTCTAGTGGAGCATGCCAGCATGGAGGGGCTACCTAAGGCAATTAAGGGCGTGTTTGTTTCGTTGCCCCCACAAGACCTGGTCTAGCTCACGCGAGAATTTAGCTAGGCGATTTGATTGTCCGTCGTCGATCGAACCTAGACCCAAGTGATGCAAAATCACTGTTCAGGCCAGGCTCGCGAGGAACACCCACCGCAGCCGTTCCACTCGAGCCTAGCCTGAACATCAACTAGCGAGCGAGCGGCGACGGCGACGTCGTCGAGTTTGAGGAGACCAGATCCGACGGCTGTGGAGTTCGGTGTCGTTGGATCTGGGGGGAGGAGGGTGTGGCGGCAACGGATCTAGTTGGGAGCAGGCACGACGGCAACAAATTTGGCTGGATAAGGGCGCGACGGTGCAAGAACCGATGGAAAGGTTGCGGTGTTGACGACGACGGACGAGGGAGGTCACAGGAGATCAAAAAAGTCATCGGAGCTCGGAATGGTGGGCTTGGAGACCATGCTCGTGCAGGCAACCAATCGCCGACTTAACCTAGCTTGGCTGAGTTGGTGCAGGACAACCAAATGAGGCAGCCTCCATGAAATCCGACGGGCTCCGCTAGGCCTGCCGGGCCAAGCGAAGTGGATGCAAGCGAAGGGTGATGTGTATATCACGGTAGCTTTGAAAAAAAAAAACAGCTGCCTAGGAGGAGCCCCAAAAGTGGTTTACAGCAGTGACACAGTCACACAGCTAACCTTGGATTTCCTAAACTAGTGTAGGCTTGTGTGTGTGCAAGCACCGTGGACCGTGGCCACATACTAACACGGTTTAAGTATGACATGAGAAATTAACAACATCTGGTACTAGCAGAGTGGCAGCCCATCAATAAATAAATGGCCGCAAAAATCAGTTGAGCCATAGAGTAGAGTAGAGATGAATGAAAACAAGAGGAAAGAAGTCCATTTTACCCCCTTGAATTATCGCACAAGTTTAGTTTTCCTCCCTCAACTTCAAAACCGGACAAAACACCCCCCTCAACTATCAAAACCGGTACAAAATACCCCCCTCACCCAAAACCATGGTGGTTTTGGATGACATAACATCTAATCAACATTTTTCTAGAAAATAAATTCAAAAATTTCTAGAAAATCATAGGAAGCTCAAAAAATAAAATAAAATACCAAAAGTACAAAATAGGTAGAATCCAAATATTCATTGAAAATACTTTTCTATGTATATATTTATACGTAAAAATAGTACATAATGTATTTCATTGAATAAATAAATCAAGTATTTAAGAAAACTTAATTTGGCTTGTAGGAAAAATGAGAGAAACTGACAGAAATAGAGGGATGCTAACTTTGCCTTTCAATTTATATTTTCAAATTCTAATTCTAATTTATTTTGACCTTTCAATTGTATTTTTTTAAAAAATCAAATTCAACGGTCAAAATAGCATCTTTATGTTTTTATTAATTTCTACATCATTCTCAAAACTAAAATATTTTTCACCATTTTTATAGAGAACAAACAAAATTTTCTTGAATACTTTTTTAATAAATAAAACACCTTATATAAAAATAATAATTTTTGCAAATAAGTATGCACATAAACTTTACAGTTTTATTGCATATTTGGATTCTATGTATTTTTTCTATTGTTGTGCATATTTTATTATATTTTTGAGCTTCCTATAATTTTCTAGATTTTTAAAATTTATTTTCTAGAAAAATGATGACTAGATGTTATGTCATCCAAAACCACCATGGTTTTGGGTGGGGGTATTTTAGACCGGTTTGACAGTTGAGTGTGTTTTGTCCGGTTTAAGTTGAGTGAAACCGAACTCATGCGATAATTAACTGAAAATGGACTTCTTCCAAACAAGAGATGGCGCACGCGACTTCTGGGCCATACACCACATGGTATAGCCGGCCCAACTATTTCATTATTGGACTGTAACAACAACAGAGCAGCCCATGAGTCCAGCCTAGTTCAGTGGGTTGCTTTCGTTTCTGGATTCTTTTTCACTTGATTTAGTAGCTCTCTTACCTAACTTGTCCGTCAGTGCAATCTTAAATAATTTGATGCTACTTTCATTACTGTAGCTTGCGTGAATTGTGGCAGATCAGATATAAGAGTCTATAAAAATGCACATTATTAAGAGAGGGGAAGCAATTGACATCATCCTCTAACTTGGCACTTCAATTTAGCTCCATCACGATTAGCCAACACAGGGTCTTGAACAACGATTAAGATTCACTAGAGTTCGAAGCCAGCACCACGAGATTGACAGATGATGAGATGACAAACCAGAGCAGCATGTGTTTATCTCCTATACTTATTCCGCTCCCATCACGTTTATTATTCCTTTCCTATAATTTCTTTCTCCATAATCATACTGTATGGAGTATGTTTATATATATTACTGTCCCTATATATGAAAAGGAATTTTTTAAGGGCACGTGAGAGCTGGCACCAGGGGCGGATCCATTTAAAAGAAATCATTTTTTTTTGGAAATACGAACACTTAACCAACCCAAGATGGCAAGATGTTAATATGACCACCAAGGATACCTGCAAACCTGGTTTTAATTTGAATACAAAACCGAGTGAAAAAACCACTACTTAACTGGCCAAATAAACGTCGCCACAACCGAGAGTAGAACGTTTTGCGGCTTTTACTACCTTGGTTTTTGTTCAAACCTTGCACGCAGCATGAGTGGGAGATAGGGGACATGTAAGGATGTGCTGCGGTGGAGATAAAAACAAAGCTTTTCTAATTTTCTTACAATCAGGAAAGAAACATACAAGGTTCGCTTTGGTTTGTTAATCCCAGAAAGACATAATCGAACCTCTTACAATCATATATTTGCCGTCTACCATAACACACAAACTGCCAGACAAGATTATTATTTTAACATGCGGACAGAATATAGGCATTAATTTGTTGATCAAGAAGAAATAGTTTTGCATAAAAATGGTAGCCGCTAAAAAGGACCTTAAGCGTCTGTAGCGTACAATAACTTACCATGTATTTACGGAGGTGAGAGCACCAACGCTAACATCAGATCTCTTTATATCTCTTATGCGGTAAAAGCATGGCTGTCAACATATATTCATATAGGATGGCAGCAACCCTAATGACAACATAAGTTCAATGACAGACCATATTAAGATGACAGGATGCACTTGATAGAACCATGTTCACCAATAATCGCCACAAGAACACTTCCCATCCTTGAAATGATGGAACCGCTTATTGTCCCTCACAATGAGCTCTCTGCCGACAATCCTTGACATAATCTTGATAGCATTGTGGCAATCTCCACATATCCTGAGGTTCTTAATGATCCGAAGTGGAGTCCTTGCTGGGGTGCTGATCAAACCATAGGCAATCGCCAGCCTCTCACTATGGTACAGCAATGCCTGCTCCTTCGCCTCCTGATCAATGTCATGAAGCACATACCTCGTGTCTGGCACATACCGCTGCTCGTTCACCACCTTCTTTTCAATCTTGGGTGGCAGCCTATACTCTGCCAGCTTGTTCCTCCCAACAAGCATGTTAATCCCAAGGCGCCTCTTGGGAGGTGGGGTTGGGAGTTTCTTGGGATTAACTTTGGATGGATCAAGTGACACCAGCAATTCCTCTGCCTGGTCCTCAAGGTCAATGTCACCATTCATGCGCGCCAGGTTCAAGAGTGACTCCCACACCATAGCGGTAGGCTCGAACGGCAGCTTCTCAATGTACTCCACAGCCTCGTTAAGATGCCCAGACTTGCCCAATACTTCAATGATCCCAACATAGTGCTCAACACCAGGTTCGATGCCATGGTCCCTGGACATGGCATCAAAGTACAGGAATGCCTCCTCTATGGCCTCCGAGTTGGCACAAGCATTGAGCACAAGCATGAAAGTGTGCCCGGTCGGCGCAACGCCACACTTCTTCATCTCCTCGAACAGCTGCAGAGCAGAATCCCCAAGCCCGTTCACCGAGTAGCCATCAATCATGGTGTGCCAGGAGTCCATGTTCCGGTCAGGCATATGCTTGAACGTCCTGGTGGCGTCAGACATGGCGTTGCACTTGGCGTACATCTCGAGCATCTTGTTGTTGACCTGGACGTCGCCGCGGAAGGGCGATCGGAGGAAGAAGTCATGGATCTTCTTGAGCTCGTCGAGCAGCTTGGGGTTGGAGCAGGCGGCCGCTAGCTCGAAGAAGGCGGGCGGATCGGCGCGCGCCCCCTTGGTGAGCAGCTCCACCGCGTCCTTCACCCGCCCCTCCCGGCACAGCCCAACCAGCTCCGCCGGCCCCGCCACAGGCGGTGGCGGCTGCTGCTCCGGGGATGGAGTGGAAGGAGGCGGCCCATAGCCGTGACGAGGTGGGGGCGGCGGGGGAGAAGGCCCATATCCGTGGCGCTGTGGGGGCGGCGCCTGATGCTGCGGGGACGGAGTGGGAGGAGGAGGCCCGTAGCCGTGGCGCGGTGGGGGCGGCGCCTGATGCTGTGGCGGCGAAGTGGGAGGAGGAGGCCTGTAGCTGTGGCGCGGCGGGGGCGGCGCCTGCTGCTGGTAGTTCCGGGGAGGAGGCGGCTGCCCCTGGGGGGACCACTGGGGAGGCGGCGGCTGCCCCTGCGGGGACCAATGGGGAGGCAGAGGCGGAGGCGGCTGGCGCTGGTGGACATGGTTGGGGGCGGCGGCGGCGGATGGATGGTAGGCGTAGGACGCGGATGAGGAGGAGAGGGGACGGGCTTGGGATAGAAGGTGGAGGAGAGAGCGGGAGCGGGAGGAGGAGGAGGAGAGGGCGAGGGAACGGAGAGGGTGGGCGGCGCGATGGATGGCGGCCATGGCGATGGCGAGAGCGGCAGGAGGAAGGGTAGGGTACTAGGGTTAGCCTTCGAGGAGGAAATGGATGACGAGATATTTGCGGAGGAGCAGAGCAGGTCACGTACCCAGGCCGGCCCAGTTCAAAGCATTCACGCGGCCCGGTTCATTCCGGCAGACTCCAAGGGCGGGGAATTCCTCTACCAGGGGACGGGTATGGAAAGAAATTTATCCCACGGAAATGTTAATGGGGAAAATCATCTCCCATTGGGGATGGTGGGGACGGGAATTTTTTCCTGGGCCAGGTTAGGGACCCAAAATTACTTTTATCTATTACAATTGCTAGGTCGCAAACATGTCATCTAGCCCATTGTATCCACATTTTCTGATATGTAGTAACCAGACCTTCAATGTATCCACTCATCTTTATTTTCTTCCTACTTAGCATGATTTACAGTAAAAATGGTGATGGTAGCTTTTCTTTTGTGTGGAATTTTTGTGGGGATGGGTCCCCGACGGGGCCCTTTACCCGAACAGGGATGGGAAATTTTATCCCCGGGATGGGGAACGGGGATGGGGAGGAGGAAAATTTTTTATTGTGGGGATGGGGATGGGGAGGCACTCCCCGGCAAGGAATGTCCCCGTTGCCACCCCTACTCCAAACCTCTTCTAACTTCTCGTGACATGTTAGCCAGGGTTGGGCTCAGCCCTACGATTCTCACTCACTCTGAAAATTATGAGCGTGTCATCACCACAAGGTCTTTCTCGTGGTTCCTTCAATATTATAGGTCAATTATACATAGGTCAGCCAAATACATAAGTTGTATTTTTCCTCTCCACCCTAGCATAGGATCACCTTCCGCCCTTTCACACATCGAGACCCACTTAGTTTCATGCTCACCATCATGGGTGAGCAAGCCAACACATCTCAATCAGCACTCACGAGACCACCACCCAGCCTTAATCATTGCCATTCTCGCCCCACCAGCCACCTGCACCTCCTTCAGGACCTCAACGAAAAAATCTAATAGGCCCAAAGGGGGTGAATAGACACTTCTCAATTTAATATATTAAGTGGAGCAGTTAGTCAAGATTAATCAACAAGAGAAATAGAGATTAATTGCTACCAATTTTGACAAGAACAAGTCCTAATAACACAAGCAACACAAGAGAGTAAGTAGATGCAAAAGATACATGCCGAAAGTAAAGAAGGCAAGAGTAAATTTTTCTCATGGATCGGAGCCTAACCTTACTACATTTTGAGGCAAATCCTTGCTCATAGGGCTGGTTCCTACTCAAGCTTATCGCCCTATCTCCCCTCAGGTACGTAGTTATTTGTCTTTCCAATAAGATGCACTCCGAAACTTTGTACACCTGCTTGAGGGTTTTCACAGGCACTAAGGCAATATCCTCAAGTCACTCCTCCGAACTATCTAGGGGGTGAAATCCCCAAGAATAACAAGCCCCAAGTGTCTTAAACACATCCAATTAAGAGCTTCACATGATGCACAACCGATCAAAGATAAGAGACACATAGAAGATGAACTCTAAGCGTTCTAGTGCTCTCAAAGGATATGGAGTGGGTAGCTTTAGCTTCAAGAATGCTTAAAACCTCATCTAGCAAGCCTACACAACCTTATGTATTGAATAAACTCATCCCACGGAACAAGTTGTACTTCAGTTTGTCTAGAGCTTCAGGTGGCCATGTTGCACAGGGAACTAGATTTGTGATTCAGCTCGTGAGGGCAGTGTATTCAATACTAATGGCTTTAGTGCCTCATATCTCGCCGCCACCCCGTCGAGCACCGAGCGCCTCTTCCTCCTGCCAGCGTCCTCCTCGGTTACTTCACTGTAGCGTTCTCGAGCTCAGCTCCTCCCGGCGGCGGCTGCGGTGGCGGCGGCTGTGTTTTCGGCCGGCTGTTTCCATGGCTGCCGCCGGGCCTTCACGGCGCTAACCACCGGTGTCTCTTCATCGGGATGGAGCAGCAAGGCGGCCTCTTCTTCTTCCCCTTTTGCTTCCTCTCCAGTTCCGCGTCTTTCTGGTTGCGGTAACTTTTGTGCAACTATTTCTCGCAACAACATCTTCATCTTAACCAGTGGTTGTCCTGTTGGCCCGGAGACAGTAGTCACCTTGACATCGACTCACGGCTTCGTTTATTTGGGCGACTCATCTTGTCTTCAGATAGTTCCTGCGGACTCTAGACGTGTGCCCTTTGGCTATCTCACGTCTCTGTTGTCGTGGGGTGCTTTTTTGAAAAAAGTTTGCTTGTCAACAAGTTTGTGCCCGTTTGCAGTTGGTCAAGACTGGGCGTTAGGCGGTGCTGGCTTGGTTTGTAGGGGGAGGCAACATTGGGGACTTCGGTTTGGCGGTGCTTTTGGGTACCGGTTCGTTTGACTCCGGGGAGAAATCTATAGGTCTGACCTTAGCTGGTTGTACCTGGCATTGTCTGGAGTTCGATGAATTTGCTCTACAGGGTGAAAACCTATGGTCTGATCTTTACTGATTGGACCATGGCAATGACGGCATGCTTTCGTGTCGTTCTCTTCTTGGAGGCATTGCTTTTGGAGAGTCTTCATCGTTGTCTAAGTGTTGTTTTGGTGGTGCTCGGTTTTGAAGATTTTGTTGTGTGTAGTAGCTTGCTGCGATAGGATTGTTTTCGTCTTGTCGTTTTTCTTTTTTATTTTTGTCTTTGGCTGTGTGCATCCTAGCTATGCAGAGGCCGGTTGTGGTCTTGGATCGATTGTATCTCCTTGATGTAATTGTCTGAGATCAATAAAGCTTCCTTTATCTAAAAAAAAACAGATAAAAAGCATGTACTTACCTCATAAAGCATGTCCTATGTTCAGCATCCTGTTAAATATGATTTCCATGTGATGTGCGTGCTCTTTTTTTTTAAAAAAAAAAGGATTGCGTCCCCATTTTCATTGATCATGATCAACAGACAACAGACAATCTTCCACAGAAATCACTTTTATTTGATCTAGAAGAAGAAAATTTGCTTTCTTTGGATAGATTTCTATAAGCTAACTTCGGTTGTCCTATTTTTCACATATGAAAAGGAAGTACCTGGGTGGAAAGGGTGTAGCTGCATTGTTTTAACTGAAATTTGGGGTGATTTGGCACGCCCTGCTTCCGAATCTGCTACCATATGCTATAATATTCTGGAACAAGATCTATTGTATTTTGTCTCCTTAGGCAAACCATGCAAATAGATATTTAAGTTTTATAATATCCTGGTACAAGATCCCATTATGTTGAACAATCCATTCGATCGAGGCTTTGGTTCTTGGATGAAGCTTGAAAACTTGTAGCAGCCATACATCAGTAAATGGTTGTTTGAATAAGCCTGTCTACTCCTATCAGTCCTATGTATTATCAGTTATGTCTGATCACGTTTTGCATTTATTTCCTATATTCGTGATTATCTGATTTTTTATATTTTTAATCAATTTTAGCGAAATATTCAAAATATATCTTGATTATTATGAAACCGTGCAGTTGTGCTGTCGAGCAACCGTGCATCAAGGCTAGGGGTGGGTTTGGGCTGGGTTTAAGCCCGTTTGCACCCCTATTCAGCATCCGCTAGCCATCCGCAAAAATGGGCAGTTACATGCATAAGGTACAATGTACATCTGCAGGGCAACGAAGAAAAAAGGGGGAGAAAAACAAAGGTGCCATTGCAAAACTGTATCCCTAGATAACATAACAACCAACTAATAATGATATTCATCATCATCTTGCAAAAGTAACAAAATAATAACAAATCACCCTAGACTAACCCCACGACTCAGATTATCATCTTAGTACATCTTGTGTTCAATTATATCAAACAGAGAGCTTCAGTCCCATGAACCACCATCTAAGTTGAGGCCCGCAGAGATGGAAGCTATTGAATCACACACTCACATTTCCTGAAACGCTCGTTTTCCAGATCATCATCTGACAATCCTTCGTCACTGTTCAAACATAACTTCCTTGATCAGATGGTGCTAGATACAAAAGAAATAACTGCACGAGCAGTAAAAATTTGATGCATGGAGAGTCGAAGCTTCAAACTATCAATGTCAGAACTTGGTGCAAGTTGAACGTGTGAGGAAATCAAAGAAAATCAAAACAAGGATGGTAGATCATTTGCATATATTCCTAGTAAACTTTCCAAGTTTCATAAGGGATAAGTGATTCGTATTAGTCAGAAATACATCATCCAACCAAGATAAGCAGGATCACAAGAAATGCATGTGTTCAAACTAAAGCTAGAATATTGAATATTGTCCGGGGGGGTTGTTTGATGAGCTCAAGCAAGCATCTTTTGTTGACTATAGCAACAGCAAGAAATGATATGTACTAAGCATCAGCATGAATCGGCTAGGTGCAAAGCAAAACTAGTGTGTGTCGCAATACCTCGTTTCAAATTCTCTTATCTCAAAAAGTTCCTTCCCACATGTGTCAGTCCACTGAACTTTTCTCAGTTCCATACCAGCTTTGAAGGCTTGCACCTCTTCCAGCGATTCACGTGATTCATCGCCATCACTTACTATAGAACGCTCTGAAGAATCCCTTTTAGAGTTGCTTTTAAGACACCCTCTTCTCCCATTTTCGTTGATGGAAGCATCAGGCGTTGCTTTCCTGTTTGTTGAACTGGATGATAGTTCAGATGAGTCCCCAGGAGAGTTACTTGAACTCAGTTTTGGAGGAAATACTCCCACAAGCCTAGCAGGTGTGCAGCCAAAGCAGATAAAGGAAGCACATTTACCAGGAGCATCGTTTTTGCCTGAGGTCACCTGGCTCTCATGCTCCGCTTCTCGATCGACCGGTCGATAATGATTCCATGTTGACGCCTTTACAGGCTTCTCTTCACCTTTCCGTCCAAGCAGCAATAGAGCAAGGCCATGGCTATACCCTGATGCAGATGACGAGAAAAAACCTCCTCCCTCCACAGCCAGTAGCATTTCAGCTGCTCATCCAGTCAGCATAAACTAGAATCTTGCGGCCAATTTGATACAAAAAAACCTAGCCACCAAAAGTGAACATACTAAAGCAGTGTATCTTCAGCTTGTACTTTACATTCTGCAAAAAATGAACCAAACAGGCAAACAGGCGTCTGGTTAAATTAGGCATTGCACCTGTACTAAATTTACACTAATTAGTTCCATACGATTGATGGGCTTGTAGTAACCACAAAGAGTGAGCAGGGCTGGTACAGACAGGTGATCAGCAGTGTGTTAGTGATCTCATGACACAAAGTACACAATTAGGGGGCCGATCCTTTCGCTGCATCTCTCGCTCTGATACAGTGCTGGTAAACAAATTATTTTTTTCGGGTCAATTTAGGCATCGCAATCATTGATTGATACGGAAACCCGCAGTTCATTACCCACCAATCACACCTTGACCTACAGTTTCCAGTGTACCTGAACCGATCGTGCACTGCTCAAATCATAATAGCTCATAACACACAGAAAGTACCTAAATTGCACATAAATCTTGATTGCCTCGCACTGCAAGTGTAACAAAACCATGAACACCACAAAGGTCACCCGGATTGTAATGATCTCCAAATCTATGTCCAGACTCGAAGTCTATTGGTACCAGAAGATGGAGAGCAGCAGTCGTGCACGCAGATCTATCAGCCACGAACAGCTCAAGAGCCTAGCTAAGCTGAAACAACCGACAAATTGACCAGCGCCAGCAAGTAGAAACCAAAGATCGCGAAGCATGGATCCCGCCAAGAAACGCGCGCACCAGACCAGGCACGCCGTCAAGAAGGCAAGCCGTAGCGATTGAGGGGAGGAATGCGATGCGAGCGAGAGCGTCCGGATCGAACCTGTGAGCGCCGGCGGGGCCAAAGAAGCGGGCGATCGGAGGAACCCTCGCCGCCCCCGGGGGAGAGGAGAGGAGCCGCGGCGAGCTCCGGTGCGAGAGGAGGAGAGGCGACGACGGCGATGGCGGAAGGAAAAGTGAAAGCGGAAAATGGAAATAAGAGAGAGGAGGGGGAGGGCGTGGGAAAAGAAAGCGGCAAAGCGCTCTGGGGATGGGTATGACCGTGCCACTGACGGGTGGGTCAGGAAGAAAAGCGCGCATGGGCCGGTGCGGCGGGTGCAGATCTCGAGGGGTTGGGCTTTGACGCGTTCTGGGCCGTCGGATGCCTGCATTGTAAAGTTTTTTTTTTTATAAACCTTAAAACTATTGTTTATGTATTTTTAAACCTTTTCAAACCATTTTCTGGTTTTCATCTTACCTTGATTTTCAGTTCTACACTAATCCATAATACCTCCTCTATGGCACCATTCAACATTTTTTAAAATTTTCATCGGTTCTCTAAAATTCCTTCAAACTTGTGGCTCGCAAATTTTTAAAATGGTTACATTCTCTTTCATATTTTTTTCCCAACTTTGTTTTTGTAGCATGAGATGGGGCTATAGAGGGAGCCATGCACGTTCTGTCCCAAGAGTACCTCGATCAGCCAACACCTTCAAAAGTGCATGGAGGGCAGTTTGGTAGCCCAAACCGGCAAGCCCCAGCTGGGTAGAACGGTCGGTCCGCCAGAGCCGAGAGAATTACGGACATCTCTACGTAACCACAACCTGAAAATTGTGATAAATCACTTCTTAGAGAATTACTTCAGTGCCCAGGTATGGCGTGCATGGTGGAGCTGAAGAATTCAACGTCATAGTACTAAACCCTATTGCGTGGATGATCTCGAACGATCTTGCGCATTGGTGGTCCGAGATCACTCAAGGCGTGCAAACTTCCAAAGGAGCCAGGTCCATCATCATGTGGCGGTCGTCTGGGACTTATGGTTTGAGCTCAATGCTAACATTTTTAGTCAAATGGAACGCCCTTCAACCATGTTTCTTAGCATCACTTTTTACAACATTGGCAATGTGGATGATGGTGGATGTCAAACCTGTAAATTTGCATGTAACCTTTCGGGGATCCCTAACCTTTTTTTTTACTTGTTCACTTCAGAATAACTAACTGGCAGTTGTCCAGCCATTTACTAATTTTTTTTTAAAAAAATAGCACCTTGTTCTTTTGAAGTGCCGCTGTGCCGGTGACCAGTGGGTATGGAGCAGAGGGAAGTGATGGGCTGGGCCTAAGTCCCCCAGTCCATCATCCACATCTATGACTTGCCGAGAACGTGGCTGGGGCCTGGGTGGATCGCCCCCCCCTGCTTCTCGGAGACGGAGACATACAAGTGAAGTAGCATAGCATAGCATAGCAGATACAAGTGGTGAGTGGTGAGCAGTAGCATAGCATAGGTAGGAGCAGTGATTTGATTAGTTGTACTGGGGTCACGCACGCACGCACGCACGCAGCGAAAGTGAAGTAGGAGTAGGAGTAGAGCTCAACTCGGTCCGGAGCGGTGGCATGCGGCGTGCTCCAGTGAGTCCAGTCCAGTGTACTTGGCGCCTTGGAGCCACCTCTCAGCTCAGCTCAGCTCGGCCCAGCTCGGCCACCTCTCAGTGAAGTAGGCATGCATGCATGCATGTCTCTGTAGCTGGCTAGCGTAGGAGTACTTGCTTTGCCTGGACACTGGACAAGCACTTCTCCCAAACCAAATCTAATCATTACAACTTTTACGTCTCTCTCATCTGCCAGTGTTGGGAAATGGCGACTACTGCCCACTGCCCAGTGCCCACACAACCGATTCAATATGACAAGACCCGCCCGTGCGACCGACCACCCGCTCTGCACTCTGCATGCGCTCCATCTCATCTCACCTCCTCTCTGCTTCGTGCCATGCATGGTGATGGCGCATGCATTTCGACCGACGGCTCAATCGTTCCTCAGCGGCAAATTAATACTCCCTCCCTTCTAAATTATAAGTTGTTTGACTTTTTAACACGTACTTTGATTATTCGTCTTATTCAAAAAAATTTATAATTATAATTTATTTTTGGTGTGATTTAGTCTATCATAAAAGGTACTTTAATAATGACTTGAGTTTTTTCATATTTTCACTAATTATTTAAATAAGACGAGTGGTCAAAGTACATGTCAAAAAAGTCAAACGACCTATAATTTGGAACGGAGAGAGTATATTATTATGGTCCCGTCACAACGCCTAATTAGGACACCGGAGAGAGAGTGTGGGGGGTTAAGCCGGCCCATAGCCCACACAAGATATCATCAAGCTATTCCTATTTCGGTGGCCCATTTAGGGCCATCGTGATACATGTTGACATAGAGTTTGCTAGGTGGACCTTGAAAAATCTATCTCAACCAATAGCTTTCTATGGCTGACAAGATTCACTTTACCGTCCGGATTCTGCGAACGCTGCTAGCTTGCCGTTGAGAATACTATAATTTCATAAAACACAAAAATAGGGGGAAAAATCAGTTGTTTTGCACCCCAATAGCAACAGTTGTAACATGTGAACCAAAAACAGCAACATATATACCCCAATTTGCCACACTGGCCACATTCACATGCACAATTCAATATTTCATCGACCAAATCACACATGACATCCATAATATTTACAAATATCGACACATCGGAACCACATACATGTTCTAAAGTTTTCATTCAAAACCTCGTACATCATCTCCAATATGCAAAAGACCAAAACAATTCTTTCCCTTGCTAGCGGCAACCAGAAGGTCGACGGGTGCCGTTGAACAATTCCAGTACGAAGTTGTGCTCCTAGCTAGCCGTCAACCAATTATTCCTTAGTTTCATCTAGAAGCTGGTGGCACTGTTAAACCGGAACCCTATAAGCAATACATACACATCGCAATTAGACGTAATTTTTTAATTTGGCTTCATTTACGATGTTAGATAACTTAGCCTTACGTGATGATACAGGATATGAAGTCGAATCATATCACACGATGAAAGAAAACGAAATTAAATTAATCTTATACCAACCTACCGAATTACTCCCGTTCCATTCACCGGTACCATCGCATTTTAGGTTCACTCTCATAATTCTTCCCCGGAGACGTACGACCTGTCTGGCTCCGACGGTGACGTGGACAGCCGTCACATCCCCGTAGAGGCCCGCGTCGCGGTGACGTCAGCCTCCCCGTCGGAACGGACACGAACACGGCGGCGTGTCGTCGGTCGGCGACGAACCAACCTTGGACCAACACGCTTTGCATTTCCTCAGTACTAATTATTTTTCCCGAAATGTTTGGAGGTAGCGACAAGTTTTTTTTTCCTAATCTCCTTTGTTTTGGAGAATGTAGCAACAAGTTTTCTGCCATGTGCGCCTGTCTATTTCATACTAGCTAGTATGGACTCAACGCTGCTCAATTTTAAATTACCATGGATTTTATTCTTTTTGCCAAAGTCAAGCAGTTGTTTGGATGATGTTTGCATTAAAAAATTAGGCCGGCAGTCTAAAATTTTATTGAAAGGTGGGAGAAAAGGTTTGGGTATAAATTAACACCCGAAAAAAAGAAAAAACAACCCGGTGCATGACACAAGACACAACCATAGGAACGTTACCAACACGGCTGAAAAACCGACCATCTCATCGAATCGATGAGACCAAAACATACAACTTATAACCTACAATCACCAGCTATCACTGGAGCTCCTAGCCTTACAGCACTGCCTACAATTACCGGCGACCTCTAAAGACATTACGGTGCACCAACACTGAAGGGGCTTCCAAAGAGAAGGCGGTTTGATTGGCAACATTCCATCAGCGCGGAACTGACCGTGATAGCGCCTCCAACAAGATAGAGACGGTGAAATACCATTGTTGACGTCATCTTGATCATCCAACCTGCATTTTCATCCAACAACAAGGAAACGAAATATTTTCAAAGAGACCGCTTCACAACAAATATTTTCGAAAGAATTACTCTCCACGAGAAATCGGCATATATATGATCCGACGACAAAGAAACAAACCTCAGGAGAAACTCAGCACTTAGCTACGATATGAACTTTTTTGGGTTGATTGTCTATCTTTTATCTTTTGGGGCTCCAACCATGTACATGTACGCGCGCGCGCGCGTTCATCGCATGATCGGGAACTCGCTGAATTTTCCATCGCATGATCGCGTTGAAGCGAGATTTCCGGGTTGACATAAAAAGGTAAGGTTATTTACAAATTTACGTGCAAATAAGTCCACGTTAATTAAGGCAAAATTGCAGTAAGCTCTCTCTCTCTCTCTGAACTTCTGAAGTAAGATGGATGGTGACGGATTCATGTTGGCCCGTGCGGTTTAAACTATACATGGTAGTGATGAGGCCAATTAAGCATGCATGCACTAGAAGCTAGCTCGTGCTTACTTGATGATCGAGTAGGAAGGACCTGCCTGAAGCGATCGATGATCTTCTCTGACTCGTAGCTTGTTGGTCAAGATGCCAACGTCGATGTGTACACGGAGCCGCGGCCGAAGTCACGTATATAAATCCAAGTATATGTTGCGCATCAACAAATTATTGTTTTCTCTCATTTGTCAGCGTGCTACCAGCTACCTCGTGCTTACTTTGTTTAATTATTATATAATAAACATGATCCAACAAAGTCACCATATTAATTCTAAAATATTAGAAATTCCATTGAAAAAAGATCTACAGCATTGATTGGTGTGGGTCTAGATTATAACGGGTTAGAGTAAAAGAAAGAAAATTGAACAAAAAAAAAATAGAAATAAGACTACATGTTAGATTGAAAAACCGTATATGCTACAACAAAACAATAATATAAATTCAATATAAAAATAAGAGTCTATGTCATAACAAAGAAAGACTTCACGTCGGTTACAAAAATTAGAGAATAAAACTCCATATTAAATTAGAGGATTGAGATAAAACTAGCCGCAAATGCAAGAGACACTATGCTCGTTTTGAGAAAAGTATATACCTTATTTGGAACATGTGTTTTCTCATGTCCTACAAAAAGAAAATACTGCAAAAAATCAACTGACGTTGTTTTAGCAATTGTTGGTAGTGTTGACTAAATTTGATTTGTGTTTAAATTGCTCCCTCAATTGCCTACTTTTTTGTTTTTTTTTCTATCTTCGCCTATGATCGGTCAATTCATTGGCTAAGAAATAATAAACCAATTATTTGGTAATGCCAACTATACATTATATTGTATTATATTATAAACATTTAAACTGAGGAAATTTGGCAGTGAATGAAACAACATTAGTTTATTTATGGCAACTTGTGGAGTACAAGGAATGAATTAATGATTGGGTTAGCTCTGGCTGTGGACTGAACTGTACTAGGGGAGCAACATGAAGCATGCAGTTGCATCGAGAGAGAAAAAAACATTCATCTTATTTTGTCATATGTTTGGGAAATTGAGATGGAGAAGCAACAGCGTCTATATAGAGTCGATCGACTACAAAAATGGGATGCCTCGCTGCCGGCGAGCGGCGAGCCGACGACCCTGACCGGACCAAGTGCCAATTGCTAGCTAGCTCGGTAGCTACCAATTAAGAGCATGACTACAGGCTTCTAAAAGATCCCTAAAACGTTATTACGGCAACTTCATTCTGTACAACGTTTCAGGCTTTCAGTTAGGTCTATATCTTAGTCTTTAAATTTAAAGATTTATTCCATAGTTTCTATATTTAAAGACTTTTTTAGAGGCTCTTCATATCTTTTCGAGGATAAAGACTCCGCTGGAGAGCATAAAAATATAGAGAACGAATAGTGATTTAGAAAAGAGAGCGATAGTAATTTAGAGAAGTGATACAGAGTACAAAATATAAAGATTCTACTGGAGATGCTCTAAGCAAACTTGTTAAGCATTCAGATTTGGTAATTAATCATGTATCTGCGTGCACGCATTATATATAGATGATTTGTATTTGTATAATGGGCGCATGCTGCTCACCCAAGGCCCTCGTGTATTACTTGTTTTTTTTGGCTCCTTCCTTTCCATTCCAGCGAGCGTAATGCCTGACGTTCTCTGCCGCTTACTCGTCAAGGCTTTGGTCCACATACAGACAAGAGCTCCGCGTACGGCAAACATTTGTCCTGGTGGACAATCACAGGTCATCCCTTATCATCTGCTGCTGCTTATCATGCAGCATCAGCATGTTCCGCACATTTTCTTCTTAAATTATTTTATTTAAATTTGAAAAATTGAAATTTTTAATGGATGTTTCTTATAATATAAAAGCCATAGGATAAACATTCTCAGGTCCGACTTAACTATCACTTTCGGGTATTCGAAATCATCTCCAAAATTACAAATATTTGTTCAACAAATGATGAAATAATCTCAGCACCGTAAAGAGGCTCTTAACTAGAAAAGTTAAGTTGCAAGAGAGCACAGACAAGCTTAGCTGTTAGTATAAATAAAATCATGTCGGGTTAAAAGGTTTGATTTGTAAGGAGAATAGAGAGACACGCGGAAACCCTAGCAAACAAGTGAACTAGGAGAAGCGGAGAGACTATCATAGATCTGCCAGCCGTGCTTGCCGTCAAGGGCCTGCAAGCAGTCGATGGTCGAGACTACGTGGGATATGCGGTAGGGAAGTGTTTAGTCGAGTACTTAAAAAGCTAAATATATTTTCCATCTAATAAGCACAGGAAGCTTTGAACATGCGGCAAATCATGATTTCCATCCCTTTTTTAAGATGAGAATTTCTTTTAAATCATTGACCAAAAAGATATAAGTATAGTAAAAAAATATTTCCATGTAACAACACCTATAGAGCCACCATCTACTAGAAGCAATATTAATATCAACTTGTATCCCTCTAATCTGAATCAAACATTTGTATCATACGTGCGCAGTGGTTGCAACAGATAATGTCACATTAGGAATGTTATGTACGTTTAAAAAGACATGTTATTTTCCATGCAAGAGATGATGCACTAGCATCCCGATATAGCTGCTCCATCTTTCTTCTCTGATTTGTCTGCCAACTACATATACAGATCAACAAAACATTTGACATTGTAGAAACCATACATATGGGCAACGACTTGACAAAAAAAAAACTCCAACCATTGAGGGAGTCTCATACTCTAACAACCCATGAACATGTTAAGATCCGTGAGTACTAACCCTATGAAATACAAGGAGGTTGTCGAAGAAAAACATCACATTGGATAATTATAGAGGGGACTTTATTAACATAAATTGATACGCCACCAACATCGTCACGTTGGACGGAATAGACAATAAATCGTAACCCTAAAAAATATGTGTGCTAAAAAAGCTAAAACTTTAAAACAGAAGAGAAGGGGCCTTCGTCATCAAGCTATGAGCATCCACAGGGGAAGGGGAAGGATCCTATCCATCTCGCTCGCTCGCGATGCAATTAGTTCGTAGGGCGCACGCAAAATCTCGCCATTAATTAGAAAACAGATTAGGGCAAGAAAATCCCTATTAATTGAGTAGCACTCGTAGGAGTATTAATTTGGAAACAAATACCGTAGTTAAACATGTCAGGATTCTTTGGGAATCATGAGGCTTTTCACCGACGCACAAGCACAAAACGCGCCACCATGCATGTAGATTCCCTCCACACTGTCTACAAAATAAGAAACCGGACGATGCACTACTCGGCTAAATAGTTGTCGTACTCTTTCGTAAGAAAAGTTGCTGACTCATGCAAGGTTAGTAACTTCAATTATTGGATCAAAAATCTCTGTATTAAAACCAAGAAAGTTAAATTTTTGAAACGAAAATACATGACCCTTTTCTGAAAAGGGAAATACAAAACTTATCTCACTAGAATTCTAAGAGCACCATCAACGATACCTAAGTTAGATTGAAATATACTAGATGAATATAATAGTGGTAGTGTGATCCAAATTAGGTTTGGATTGGTGGTGTCCTGAGAGCACCGCCAACCCAAACCTAACTTTTATCAGCCTAATACTCTTTCCTTATTTATTAATTTTTAATATTTTCTATTTGATAAAATTGTCAAAATACCATTATGAAATTTCCACTTTGCCAAAATACCACCGATGTGTGTATGACATTGGGGTTCAATGTGTGTATGACATATGGGAACAATGGTATTTCGGCAATGTGAATTCTTCTATAATGGTACGAGGGTAATTTTTCCTTTCTATTTTATTTGTTACGGCAATAGAATAATCGTCTAAACATGGACGTGGCCTAAACTGGATATTGATGACCTTTTGTTCACAGAAACAAGAGTAGCACCACGAATCAGAAGCATCGCTGGGAGGAGGAGAAAAAGGAAAAAGAAAAAAAAAGGATATTGCGCGTTACCCGCGAAGAACCCTAGGCAAGTCGCGCTGGGACCCACGCTCGCCTATAAATCCGACGCCTCTCGCCTATCCCACCAATACTCCCTCTCCCCCCCTCCTCTCTCTCTCTCTCTCTCTCTCTCTCATCGCTCGCCCGCCGGCGCCAACCACCGACCACGAACGGCGCACGCGCACCGTCGCCGGCCGCCGCCCTTCAGGTCGCCATGACCCCGGTGGCGGCGATGGCAACGGAGGCGGCACCGTCGCCGCCCGCGGCCTTCACGGCGGCGGGCGAGGAGAGTGCGGTAGTGCAGGCGGCGCCGGCGGTGGCGGCGTCGAGCAGCGCCGCGGAGCTGCGGTCTCGGTTCCGGCGGATCTGCGTCTACTGCGGCAGCGCCACGGGGAGGAAGGCCAGTTACCAGGACGCCGCCGTCGACCTCGGCAAGGAGCTGGTAATTCCTTTTTGCCGCGCCGGCCTTTTGTCACTTGCTCCTCCTCTTCCTATGCGGGTTTCATGGAGGATTTAGGCCAATTTTTACGGCGATCAAAGTGAAAGGGGACGCCTTTCCTTTAAATTCAATCGCGTTCGGTTTGGATGGCCGGCCATGTTGATCTCGAGACTCGAGAGTGGGAGGCTTGATGGCTTCCAGAGGCCAGAGCCCCCATGGTGCTGTGCTCATGGCGTGCGCGTAGTGCAGACTGCAGCCTTGTGTTGCATGATCATATCATATGGCTAAGGCGAGGGAAGAAGAGGACACAGTGAATCATGGAGCTACCTCCCACTTCCACTGCCCGAATCGCTCCTCCAGCATCACGAGCCCGAAAGGCGGTGCAAGGCCTTGCCATTTCCTTGTGGATCCCCCTTGGGCTTGCCATCATGACCCCTCTGACCTCACTTGCTTGCCCAAATGCACAAACATTTGCCCCTTTGCATGCACACACAAGACTCAATTCAATAATACCTGACCTGATTGATGATGCCAACACGATGGGAATGGGATTTCTGACTACTACTACTTTGCTTTTGTTCTATCGCTGTGCAGGTGGAGAGGGGCATAGACCTGGTCTACGGAGGTGGCTCCATTGGCCTCATGGGGCTCGTCTCCCATGCAGTTCATGCTGGAGGGCGCCATGTGATCGGGTGACTACCACTACCACTACCAGTATCCATCTCCCTCCCTCAAATCGCCATTAGCTCCATTACCATCCATTTCTGCCTACCTGCTCTTCTTGCTTGTTTGCCTGGTGCCTATATGGCTATGGCGTTCTTGCTGTGGGTGTTTTGCTTCCAGCTGCTCCCTGCACACAAATGGCAGCCTTGGCAGCAGAAATGGCAGCCTTGAGGGGGCAGGCTGCAACTGCTAGCTGTTGGGGTTTGGGCTCCATTGCCCGTTGGGGCGGGGGCATGCAAGCCATGGCCATGCCATGCCGATTGCATTCCATTTCGCAGAAATGGAAGCTCCTTTTCGCTCTTCTTTTCGAAAGGCTACTTGTTTCCATGCCTGCAATGGGCATGAGGACTGGAAGCTGGCTGTGGTCTGTGGGGCATAAGGATAGTGTAGTTCTAAATTATTGCGCAGTGGTTATCTAGTCCAGTTCTTGAAAGGCCTACTTCTGTGTAGCTGTCTCTAGGCTTGCCAGTTTCTTTACATGGGGAAGAGATCAGCTTGTTGCTCTTGTTGGGGGAGTACTTGTTTGACTGCTTTGGCCTGGATTTAATGTGCCTTTTCGTTCCCCTTTGTTTTTTTGACAGGGTCATCCCAAGATCACTGATGCCCAGAGAGGTGAGTCAAAGGCTGTAGCTTGCATTTTGTTGCTATTTCATGCTTTCCCAATTCACATGCTCTTCTGTTCTGAGACTGTGTACTGTACGTGCGGGAGTGTTTATGTAAAAGGATCTTATCCATGATGATGATGATGATGCATCCGCCGTATCATTCTAGCATGCCTTGTTCCTCAGACTAATTAATGTAATGTTCATGTTCATGTGTGGTGACATATATAATACCACTCTTTAATGGCTATGTATATATGGAATTTGGAAATGATCCTGTACAACTTCAACAAGACAACCCTTAATTACCCTTGCATGTTAGACATGTTAGGTGGATGTCTTCATTTCTTGCATGGAGTAGGGTGTTCCTCACTTCCACTTGTGCGTGTTGGAAAGAAACATATCCGTTTTGTACTTGCCATGGCCTTGGCCAGACAGTCTTTGCTCTCATCTTTAATGCTAGATGAGTTGTGCTATTAACTACTCACTCCGTCCAAATTTTGTAACACACACACACACACACGTATTGTAAAATTTAAATCTTGTGATCTTAATTAATTAATTTTCAAAAGATATGTAAGATTTTGTGATACAAAAAGGTACCACTAAATTCACATTTGAATTTACTTTCCAATGACTATAATTTTGTTATTATAAACAATATATGATATTAAATATTAAGAGTCAAAGTGTAGTTTTGGAGACCGAACCAAGTCAAACTGCGCCTTGTAAAATTGGATGAAGGGAGTATAAAAATGAGCTTTAAGTGTAGGACTTTGATATTTGAAATCATCATTCCTGTCATGCAGTATTTTCCTCATGTAATTGGCAGTATTTGATCACAAAACTTTGTCAAGTGATATCTGAGGGCGCATCTTTGGTATATTGTTAGATTCTTAATATCACTAGCTCATGCTTGTAGGTGACTGGAGATCCTGTAGGGGAAGTTAGGGCTGTTTCCAGCATGCACGAGAGGAAGGCTGAAATGGCCAGGTCAGCCGATGCTTTTATTGCTCTACCGGGTAAGCCTACTCCATTTTTTTCCCTATGCACAACATATATCAGAATCATGTCATTTTTGTGCTATAGTTTTTTACCCTTCGAATGGAATCAACAGGTGGCTATGGAACCTTGGAGGAGTTTCTTGAAGTCATCACTTGGGCACAACTAGGAATCCATAAGAAACCGGTAAAAGCGCACTTGCATTTGTTCTGGATTATTTTCACATAAAAAATTGTCTATTCCTAGTAATCCAAAGATCATGTGCCTGCCTGCATGTTTTGTCAACCCATTTTATTTATTTAGGTTTGTGAGCATTGTTTTGTTTATTATAGTATTGTTAGGGCCGCTGTGATATGATGCTACCATATTGCATTGTTCACATGTGACTAGAAATTTCACCCTCAGTCCCTCATGGCAACAAATCGTTGGAAGGATAATTTAATGAAGCAGTTGTCTACACATCACTAAATCAGAATACTGGTGGAATTGAAGGGCATGCGATCTGCGTTCTCAATCTTTTATACCTTTATGCTTCACACTTTATGAATATTCCCATACAGCTATGCTGGATTGATGGTTGGAGGATCTTAAACTGCATGATGAATCGTAGGCACAAGAAAATGTATTGGTGTCCTGTATGTTAAATAATTGGCTAGCAAGATATAAAATGATGAATTTGGATGAGGTCGTGAGGGATAAGAAGAGTCAATTCTACATCTATCTTCTATGCCTTATCTGTCACTATGATTAGAGTCTGAATGTCCCACCAAATTGCTATTTATTTGCAAGGTGATGTCAGATATGATTCTGTGTGTGAGTGGATCATTGAATAAGTAGCACCGTTGAATCAGGCGCTATTTACTACTGGTTCATGGTACCTTTTGTGTAATTGCTTGGAAATATGTTGCCAGGTTGGCCTTTTGAATGTCGAAGGATTCTACGATCCTCTACTCGCGTTCATCGACTTGGCTGTTAATGAAGGCTTCATCACGGAGGAGGCGAGGCGCATCATCATTTCTGCTCGGACAGCCAAGGAGCTAGTCATGAAATTGGAGGTTGAATCACACAGCTTAAACCAAACCAATTTAGTGATGATCAGTTCATTAGTCCGACTAATTAAAACTTAGCTTAACTCCCAGAAACCCCATGTTTCTATGTTGCAGGATTATGTCCCTGAGTACGACATTGGGTTGGTCTGGGAGGACCAGATCCAGAAGCAAAATAACCTGGTCCCTGAGCTGGAGTCTGGGATCGCCACTTCATCCTGATGGGGCTTCGATCCAGCGTGCATACCATATTAGGATCCTAACCAGTCTGTGTCGGAGATACCGAAGCAGCAGATATTTATTCTTCTAACCAAAGGGTAATCTTGGAGGGAGGAGGAGGTGCACGTAATGGTCTGTGTGTCCGCACATTAATCTCATGTGCTGTACGTGCTGATGGTCTGTGTTTGGTAGCATAACATGTATGCGTTGGCGATCAGCCCAGCGCTGGAGATCTTGTTTTGATCCTGGAAGAAATATACTAGTACTACTAGTAGAGTACTACTACATATATAATTATGTCTAACATATGTAAGTTGGTGCGTCCCCATGCTGATTGCCCTCGATGTGCTGCGCATGCCCACGCATTTCTTTTTTGCTCAGCTGCAACGGTTTCTAACCAATTCCAGCTGGGATGGATGCATGTGCCTGACGAGGCTTGACACACGGCTGGAGCTGGATGCCATGGCTACCTGCCTCGAATGAAATTGCCCTTTTTCTTAAGACCACAGGGACGGTGCCAATTTGATACCCTCGATTCCTCGAACTCGAAAGTTCCTATCTAGCAAGTGACATGGCTTCAACAAGTGATGAATTTTTTTTTTCTTTGGTCAGATTTTGATTTGGGCTTTTGGAGGCAACAATATTTGAAGTTCGTTGTACAAAGGCCTAAGCCCTGGCCCTGCCAAGCAGGAACTTGGGCCCGCCTCATCCCATGAGGCCCATCAAGCCTGGAAATATGCTTGGAATTAACAGCTAGATAGACATGGAAAATTTATTGATGCAAATCCATGACAAATCCTAGTATCTAGCTAGTATTAAAGCCAGCCACTAATTTATCCGCACACTCTATGCAATCAGATCCAAACAATACATCATTAATCCACAAACCTTTTTTTTTTTTGAGAATTCCACAAACTATTCCATGCTATCTATGGCATTCAAACCCCGACAATAAATGAGTGCATTTATCCCTACAGATGTTTGCTTTGTCTTCTGACTGCTTGACTGAATCCTAAGGGCATGTACAATGGTGTGAGCAATTGCTTTGTCTCTAAAGATTCTTACGTTACTTACAGACAGTATATAGGCGATTATATCTGATGGGTAGTCTTTACATCTGTCTATATAGTTTAATAGTTAAACAGAGTTTAAAATTTATTGTTATCAAAGGGGCTATAAATTTAAAACAAAGAATAAATTTAAAATTTAAAAATAAAAAAAAACAATATATAATAAAAAAATCTAAAAATAAAAAATTTAAACTTTTGAAATTTATGTGGCACGTGTGGTCTAGTTTTGTTCGAAGAAATGTCAAGAATCCATTTTTGAAATTGGTTCGGTAATCGGAAATGCTAATAAGAGGATATAGCAAATATTAAATCCGAAAATGTGTTTGCATGTATGTACTGCATGCAAGCTGAAGTGTTCCAAGCGCTGGAGCGGCCACCTGCTCGTGCAGCGCGGTAGTTTGGCCGTCGCTTTTCCTGGGAGCACGAGCCCGAGCCGGCGTCTCGCGAGACGACAGCTTCCTTCTCTCTCTTCACTGACCGCTGTCCACGTAGGATTTTTTTCATTAATCACAGCTGATGTGGCATGATATAGACAGCAAAATAAATGCCGCTGTACATGCCCTAACTTCATACCACCCACAGGCAGGCCACAGTTCTAAGTTCCGAGTGCATTGGTAGTAGGGTATTCTTTCACTGCTATGATCCGATCTTGGTCCATGTAACTCTCCAACAATCTTATGTCAGCATCTAATTATAGAGGTTCTCTCTGTCTTTATATTTAAAAAATCTCTTCATAATCTCTAAATCTTTTGATGATATAGATTCTCCCGGAGAGGATGGAAATATAGAGAATGAACAGTGGTTTAGAGATCAAAATTTAGAGATGTTTCAGGTGATGCTCTGGTAGCTCAGCTTTCTAGTGACTTGTGCTTTGGCTATGTCGCTCAATGATTCCTGACGATTGACGGTAATAGTTTTAGGTTGAGAATGAGCTTGAAATTAAACCCGCCAATCGAGTAAATATTTAAGTATGAATAGTCACATCTTTTTCGCTGGATTATAGCCATATAACATGACTTGCATGAGGATCATCATCACAAGCCTTTTCTTTTTCCATAAAATACCTTACCCCTCCCCCTCCCACAATATTTTGTTATCGCACTATATGCACTTTGTCCCTCCTTACCAAACAATCCCTGGCTTTCCACCAACATCCAGACTTGTCGCTATTAGGCGGTATCCCAATTTAGGGTAAAGCTCAAACAAGCACGACAAAATAGAGTATTGATAACAATTTAGGCATCTATGACCTTCCAAGCTTATCATTATTAGACAGTAGGTAGGTCACGTTTACGATAGAGGTGTGATCTCAGACACGACAAGTATATACTTTAGTACGGATAGGAGCATTTATTTTTTCGTCTATTTACAATAAGAATGAATGGCAACATAGAGTATATAGTTATTAAGGATAAGCACCACCTTTTTGCCTATTTATGACATAAACGTATGGCTTATTTTTGCGTTAGACCTGATCACTCTTTTGCAATAGATGCCTAGTGCTAGCTATCCAATCGTTACTGTTATTGGTGTCCAACAAAGTGGCAACTGAACAAACTGTCATATTGCGCTCGGTTTAGGCCATGACATGATCGATCGAATACTCTAGATTGTGTTCTATAGGGTATACGACGCAATTAACGCCTACCACCATCAATTCAAATCTTCGTTCACTCCAAAGGGATGCCTCCACCCTCATTCCCCACCTCCACCGGCTCCCGCCGCCAAATCCACCTTCGCTTCCCGCCACCTTCCAACATTCGTATAGCTCTTCTCGTCGATCCGGTGGTCGACTCCGCCCACCGCCACCAAATCCACCTTCGCTTGCCGCCACCTTCCAACAATCGTGTAGCTCTTCTCATCGATCCGATGGTCGACTCCGCCCACCGCCACGTCTCCGCCGTCCCAACCTCCCTCTAAGCCAGTGGACCTCCATCACTAAGAGTTAAGAGCATGGATGGGGTGGGTGATGAGCAGAAGAAGGGAACAAGGGCATGACGCGGCGGCGGCGTGTGTGGAGCATGCAGTGCAACTGAAATGACGAGAGGGGGAGGCCAGCGCACACTGACACTGCCGCTTGGCGAAAACGGCCAACCGGACGCAGCCCCCCCTCTCCGCTTAAAACCCCCCCGGCCCCGGCCACCACCACCCGCCCCCAACGCCTCCTCCATGCCCGCCTCGCCGTCGCCGCCGCCGGACGCCCGCCGCCGCGCCGCCGCTTCCTAGCCGCCTGCCGCCATGGGCGTCGGGAGGTCCGTCGAGGCGCCCAGCTGGCGCGGCAATGCGGACGGGCGGGGGCCCGCGGGCTGCTGGGGCCGCCTCCCCTCCCTGCGCGCCTGCATGCCGTCGTCCCGCTCCAAGTCCAAGGTCGACGCCGCCACCCTCCCCGCCGCGCCCACCGCTCGTGTCGACGGTGGTAACGCTCGGCTCTCGCTTCCCCGGCCTCCTCCTTACCTTACTCGGTTACTCCTCGTGTATGCGCCCACTCCTGCGTCTCTGTGCTGCGCTTCCAGTGTGTTCCGTGCGACTGTGCTTGGAAGTTGGAACCGGCGTCGTCCGCGTCCTTGCCCCTCTGGGCTAACTCGGCGGTGCTTTGCTTATGCGATTGCGTCGGCATCATGTGTTCTACTCTTTTAAGGCATTTTTCCATTCCAATCGCTGGTGTATGTCATTGGGGCGCAGTCAGTGCCTGCATTGAACACTTCTCCACTCGTGGTGGTGGTGGTGGTGGTGGAGCTCTTCTGTGCGCTCTGGATTGTGGCAATATGCGTGCCTTGTTTGTGTGTTCTAGGGGGATTAGCAGGGCTCAGTGTGTGTGGTTCCAACGAATATAATGTTTTCGTTATGCTGCAGTTTTTAAGATTCTGTGCTTCCCACACCCACAGGAATGCCGATGCTTCAATTGGGGCGGTTGATGGAATGCGCAATTGCAGGTAAACTTTCCAAAGTTTCAATTTTGCAATTGTTTGATGTCTGAGCAAGCAGCTGTCTAGCTTTTTCTTAGGAAACAGGCGCATGGTCGCCTTATATTGGTACACTTGTAGAAATATAATCGAATGAGGGGTCATGCCCTGATTGTGGATAGTGCAGGGGGGCAGGAATTGTTCTTTAATTGTTTAGGTTTTCTAAATTCGTCGTTAAAATGGCAACACGTGGCACGCTTGTGAAATATACGACACGGGATTTTATCATCCTTGCCACTAAGCAACACGATACGCATTTAATGAAGATGGCGTGTATTCCCGCCACCTTATCCATGAATACATTTTAGCTTCCTTCAAATTTTATTTCCACTCAATTGGCATTCTCAAAATATGTCAACCAGATTAACTATATTGCACTATTTCTTTAGTATGTGCATCTCGGAGGTTTTGTGCTAAAAAAATTTACCTGTGTTGTTGTTGCTGCATGAATTACATCCTTTTGCGAAGCTCATATTGCGTGTTACTATAAAGAATTGTAAGCACCATGTCAACCACTATGGAACATGTGCATTTCTTACTGCTTTTTTGCTTGGTTATCATTTATGATCCATTTCCATAACAGAAATAGCCTATGTAGTATTCTAGGACATATATAGCATTCATTAGTTATGAATAGTCGCATAAACATGAGTTAAGAATAAATGTCATCTGGGCACATTTCTTGTGTTTCAACATCTCATGAATTGTTCATATCACCTTTTAGTGCTCAGTCTTCTATTATCGCCTAGGGTTATAGGGGCAAGTTTCTTGATGTTAATTCTAGATGGCTTCATTTCCTTTGAAAAAAATTCTAGATGGCTTGATGAATGAAGGCATTTTTTTTTGTTTAGCTTTGCAAGGCATTTTTCATAGCTTGTTTCCTCAATGCTGGAAAGGCAGTATACTTTCTTTTGTGCAAGCTTCATTGAGTTGATTCAAATATCTCCCTTTGAATTATTTTTTAAGGGTTTATTATGACAATTTTTATGCCCCTCATGCTTGGAAAGGCAGCATGTTTTCTTTTGTGCAAGCTTCATTGAGTCAATTCAAATATCTCTCTTTGAATTATTATTTCAAGGGTTTATTATGACTTAATGTATATGCTCCTCATGCTTGGAAAGTCAGTATGCTTTCTTTTGTGGCAAGCTTCATTGAGCCAATTCAAATCTCTCTATTTCAATTACTGTTTCAAGGGTTTACTCTCACTTATGTATATGCTTGCGCATGCAGAGACTAAATTGAAGAATGATGGTCTCCAGGTCCAACCTGTTCAGCTAGTAGTATCCTGTTCGACAACAACTAGTAGTGCTGAAAGTACCTCACCCAACTCTACAGTTGTAGAAGAACTGAAAGTATCATTCCAATTACGGAAATTTACTTACAGTGAACTGAAGTGTGCCACCAGAAACTTCCGACCAGAGGCTCTTCTTGGTGAGGGAGGTTTTGGCCGTGTCTATAAAGGGTGGATTGAAGAGAATGGAACTGCTCCTGTAAGACCTGGCACAGGTTTGACTGTTGCTGTTAAGACACTCAACCATGATGGGCTGCAAGGGCATAAAGAATGGATGGTATGCTTTTGGCTAGTCTTAATAAGATATGAAATTTCCACACATTTGTATTTCCTTTATTTTCATGCGTTAGTGTTGAGTAAACTAGTTTCATTGTTCTTTCAGGCTGAAGTTAATTTTCTTGGAAACCTACAACATCCGAATCTGGTGAAATTGATTGGGTACTGTATTGAAGATAACCAGAGGCAACTAGTATATGAATTTATGTCCCGTGGAAGTTTAGAGCACCATCTCTTTCGGAGTAAGCTTCTGGACTTTGTTCAATTTTAATTGTAATTTGTAACATATGCTGTTACCAGTCTTAGGTCTTCTTCTCTTATAAGAGCTATTTGAGTATCCTTCATTCAATACTGATGGATATACGCATATATGTCGCTGTGGCGTGCGTGCAGTCAAAAAATTAGTTTGTCTTTGATCCCTAGGATATAAATAGCTAGATTTTTTTATCTGAAAATGATATTGGTAGATTTATCATGAAAATATATAAATTGTAGACCATCCCAATATCCAAAGCAATACTGTGATCAAAGTAGCTCACATCATGGGAATTGTGCAGACCTTGGGGGCTAGTGCTAGCAATAAGATTTTATGTTATTCCCAGCTCTCATAACCTCCCAATTTTATAAGAGATAACACAGCTACAGTGTTTCTCATCTGGTTTGGTAACATTTGTTGTGTATGAAGTTTGACATAATGGTTCTAGATACATATTTTGATGAGCGGATTAATTTCTTTGAGGTCTTGAATGTCTCAGATGTTTTCCCTGTGCACCTTTTTTTTATTTGTGAGAGATCTGATTTCAGCATTCAAGCCATGGACTATGCTGTTGTTAGTTGTGTCTTAATGCCAAGTAGGCGCTAGTCATTTCTTCTTATCTGATTGCATTTGAAATGCTTCTTCTGTGTTAAGGTTGATCTAACTGAAATGTATTTAGACTGGTGATAGCTTAACTGTTAAATGTTAGATTTTAATCATTATTTTGTTAACAATTCTGTACCAAACAGGGACAGCGCCACTTCCATGGTCTATCAGATTGAAAATTGCACTTGGTGCAGCAAAGGGCCTTGCCTTTCTTCATGAAGAAACTGAGAGGCCTGTTATCTTTCGGGACTTGAAAACATCCAATGTTCTGCTTGATGCAGTATGTATCTTTTGAACACAATTTCTTGTTTGTTCAGAGCCTTGTGTTTGTCCTTCCTTAAACATATTATTCCATCCAGGAATTTAATGCAAAACTCTCAGATTTTGGACTTGCTAGAGATGGTCCTGAGGGTGACAAGACCCATGTATCCACACGGGTCATGGGAACATATGGATATGCAGCACCCGAGTATGTAATGACAGGTAAGCTAACTGGTTAATTTTTGAAACACAGTAATTTGGGATTTGGCAATGGCTGTACTGACTATATTAAGTCTATTCATGTTCATTGAAAGTTTGAAACCAACCTAACATATTCTGTTTCTGCTTTGTTTCCTTTGACATCTAAGTAGATTTTTTGTTCTGCAAACTTAGAGATTGTCTTTGACTATAAATTGTAGTAATTTGTAAAGAAAGATGTTGTTTGTATACAAAGATGCCATCTATGTGCATTGCACATTTCATTAAGCAAGCGCCTTTATCGACCATATCTGTATTCATCTTATTGCCATCATGATTCACCATCTCTGTGTTATGTGATTACAGATGTTGAAATCGCATTTTGCGAGCTGTTCCCTTCTTTACCATTGATGAAAACATGCCTTTTTTATTTAACCTATATAAATACTCCCAAAAATTCTGTAAAAAATCATAGTGCTGTCAAACATGCGATACTTTCAATATGGATTTTTTTAGTATTTTTACGAACAGATATGGTACCAAAACAATGTATAAATCGTTAGTCAATAATTTAATACCAAAATTTAATTATAAAAATGGCCAAAAAGAAAGATTAAATGTACTACATTATTAACAGTACAATGATTTTTTGCCAAGTTCTTTTAAGAATATATATACAGCTTAAACAAAAAAAAAACAATTTTTTTTTATCAATGGCAAAGAAGGGAGCAACCCAGACATGTGATGGCATGGATGGGTGAGGTCCTTTGGTGATGGTGGTATGAGCTAGCTCCGGATGAGCCTGCTCATACGCCCGAGATGGCAGTTTTGGGTTTGAGGACTTCGGCATAGAAGGAATTTTCTCAATATTTAACATGCCCATGTGCTGCTGTCCTGTTAACATTTAGATTTGCAGAAAATTAATCATATTGAGGCATGGACCTGAAGTATTTTATCTGTTTTTGAATTTGAAGTTTTTAGTTGGCCACCAACCCGCCACTCAATCTGTCATGCTAAATGGTTGTTGCACTACAGCCTTTATAAACTGATATACCATAGTTTTGATTTAATTTTCATCAATCAGCACTAATTGCTATTGGTTTGAGAATTGCACCGAGTTTACAGTCCTATTTTACCTCCCGCCAATTTTCCTTCCATTTTACAGGTCACTTGACATCCAAGAGTGATGTGTACAGCTTTGGGGTGGTGCTGCTTGAGCTCATGACAGGCAGGAAATCAATGGACAAGAACCGGCCAAATGGCGACCGCAACCTGGTTGAGTGGGCTCGACCCTATCTGAAAGATAGGTTGAAATTATACAGGATGATCGATCCAAAGCTTGGTGGAAACTACTCCTTGAAAGGTGCTCATAGGTTGGCGCAGATGGCTCATGCTTGCCTCACCCGGAATCCCAAGGCGAGGCCTCTGATGAGCAAAGTAGTGGAAGCTCTGGAGCCTCTTCCAAACCTCAAAGACATGGCTGCTACATCCAACCTATTCCAGGCGCAGGCAGAGCGCGCTGGCAGTAGCAGACTTGCCAGCCCAAATGGCAGCCATAGCATGAAGGCGCAGAGTAGCTCTGCGCAGAATGGGCAGCAGGCGGTGAGGAGTCTCTCATACGGCCCTCCATTCCGCTCTGCCTTTCATGCCTCTCCGTTCTGTGCTGCCCCTCATGCTCCCCCCTACCGCCAATCCCCCAGGCCCAGTGCCAAATAGCAGCGCATCAAGATGCCCTGTCCTTGACATCTCTTCACCCCTAAACAGTTGAGGAAATGAATTGGGTCGAGATAATTTCGGCATGATGTGACTTTGCTGCTGAGTTCTGGCATCGGAGGTATCTGCAAGCTGCAAATCTGGTGGATAAGAACTGTAAAAGAGTTCGATGTGTAAGCTTATAGCTCTTTGTACATGCGATCTGACTACCTAAACTAGAGATGGGGAGCTGTAAAAGAGTTCCCCTGGTGGATGCTATCGTCCTTTTTTAGGGGAAGAATTAAAGAAAGAGAGATAGGGAGGAATTAATCTATTTGGTTTGCTTGTGTAGCGTCCGTCTGTGGCTTTGCATGTAAATGACACCGCCATAAGGCAGCAAAGCAACAGGCCGAGATGATAATCGATTCATAGCATGGGCATGTATCTGAATTCTGAAGTGAAAGCAAATGCTGACGCTCGTGCCATTCTGGGAACATCTGGAGCATGGCCATCCATTCCTTGTGACATTTTGTTTTGCTTTACAAGCCCTGAGAGAGTATTGTTGTTAGATCTGGAGCAGTTGCAAAAGCAGGACACTGGTGTATTACACAATCCACACATGGTTTGCAGGTGCAGAGAAGGCAGAGAATGCAACAAACGGTGTGTTTGGCGCTGGCATCTCCATCATCTCCATGGAGGAGGGTAGCAGGAGGTGGCTTAGGGATGCGGGTGAGCGGCGGCGGGGGTAGCCTGGCCCTGGAGGAGGCCGTCGCGGATCTGGGTGGCGATGTCGCGGACGGCGCCGGGGCCGTGGGGGATGAAGACGGCGGAGGCCTTGGAGGAGGAGCCGATCTCCTTCATGGTGTCGAAGTACTGGGTGATGAGGACCATGTCCATGACGTCCTTGGCGGTGGTGCCCGGCACGTTGACGGAGAAGCCCAGCACGCTGTCCCGCAGCCCGTCGACGATGGCCTGCCGCTGCCGCGCGATGCCCAGCCCCGACAGGTACTTGGCCTCCGCCTCCCCCTCCGCCCGCTTTATCTGCACGATCTTCTCCGCCTCCGCCTTCTCGTTCGCCGCCATCCGTAGCCGCGCCGCCGCATTGATCTCGTTCATCGCTCGCTTCACGTGCTCGTCCGGCTCGATGTCCACGATCAGCGTCTGCACGATCTCGAACCCGTACGCCGACATCGCCTTCTCCAGCTCCTCCTCCACGGCCTTGGCGATGTCGTTCTTCTGCTCGAACGCGTCGTCCAGTTCCAGCTTCGGGACACTTGCCCTGATCACTGTTCATACATCCAGTAACACCATAAAATTCAGATTCACATTCACATTCACATTCAGTGGCACTTCATACTTCCTACCGTCCGTTCACTAATAATACTAGCTGTTCCGATAATATCGATCAATGCCTACCATCGAAGACATAGGCTTGGATCTGGGACCTTGTGTTGCTCAGTTTGTAGAATGCATCGCTCGCTTTGCCAGCCAGAGCACGATACTGAATAGAGGCGACAACATTCACGAAAACATTGTCCTGCAGACATACCAATGTCAGCAACATCATGCAAATTCACTAAAACCTAAACGCAACATCATAGGCTGCTAGGCACCATGACATTTCAGACACTTCAACTGAAAAGGATTACTAGATGAGGTTATATGAAGAATTTTCTGCATCTCCTGTGGTATTGGTACGCACTTGGGCATTTTAGAATTGTATCCACATGGTTAGTCAAAAGCATATCTTTTTTGAACGAAAGTCAAAAGCATATCACACCATATCTTTTTTGAACGAAAGTCAAAAGCATATCAAATGTGGAAACTGCAGCAAGAAGCGTGCCATTGACATGGTATCTAGCTTTCAGTGTAATGCAGTTCCATGAAGCAAAGTAATAAGCAAACAGTTCATTCCTGAAACAGAGATTCATGCCGCTGTATTAGCAAAAATAGGACTAGATAATCATCAATATAAAAAGCTTTTCAAATTTCTACTGGGACACTATTGAGAGCCATCCATTTAACTTAAAACGAGTGTTAGGATGAACCTTAGTCTTAGTTTCACAGCGCACATCCAGTTGCTGCAGCCTGAGTGTGAGATGGCCAGCTACTCGCTTCCCAGCGAACCAAGGCAGGCAGTGGCATCCTGGCTCAAGCACACTATCAAACTTTCCAAACTGTTCTCTTATGGCCACTGTGGACTGATCAACCTGAACACAACAGCACAAATTGCCCATGGTTGCGGTCCTGGTAGTACCTGCATGTTTCATTTTCATATACCATAAAGTCGACTTAGTAATAAGATTATGAGAACGATGTGAACAAGCACCACAAAAGGTAGTCCATAATGGCCTCTAGCTCCATTTCAAAAGTTATTAAGAAAAATTCGCAATAGCAACTATGGCAAACAGAATCGGTTCAGTTCAGTTTCTCCTTGCGCACATCATTAGTCAACAAACATCCCTAGTCTCAATATAACCTCAGTCAAAAACCCTCTAAATCGGTCCTTCAGAAGCTGCAAAATGGCTCAGATCATCGAGCAAGGATATACCTCACTGAACATAAATTTGAAGCACACTGATGATGGATTTCAATTTTTCTTATTGAAGAAAGTAATTGTCTAGAATTTAATAATTCCATCAAGCCGCAGTTTTCGTGCGAAACCTAACTCGTTTCTGTAAAGCAAAAGAATTTAAATTGCCTGAAAACATTACAAAGCTTCTGTTTTTACAAACAAGGAGCATAGAAGAGAATCTTTCTACCTTAAACACAACGAAAGAGGATAGCCAAGGGTATTGAAGCCATTACAATAGTCACACCTTATATAAAACCAAAAAAAAAAACTAGTCCTTTAAATGGCTTGTAAACATTACAAAGCTTCTGTTTTTACAAACAAGGAGCATAGAAGAGAAGCTTTCTTTCTTAAACATAACGAAAGAGGATAGCCAAGGGTATTGAAGCCATTACAATAGGCACACCTTATATAAAACAAAAAAAAAAGAACTACTCCTGAACTAATTCTTAAGAACATGTACAAAGAAGAACAAACAATGGAAGAATGCAGTGATACTTGCCTAAGTTGAAGCTTCAAATTGTCTCAAAAAAGCTAAAGCTTCAAGCTGCTGGACAAGAGATTCTAATGACAGGGTGGAGCGGTTCACTAGGAAGGGAAGATATCTACACCTTAAATAGCAACATGGGGCACTACAGCCTTCTTAATTTATCCCGTCATTATCCGTCTGCACCTTAAATAACAACTGGGCACTATAACCTTCTTAATTATCCTGTCATTATCTGTCTATACAATGGACTAACACAAAAAATACTCCGTAGCTAACAAGGAAGGTCTACATCAACCTAAGCATTAACTGATCCACATTTGAGCAGAGTTTGGGCTAACTACAAGCGCATTTTATACTTTTCGGAATGTATAACTGGGGGCAAGGCTATTTTATTCACAAATTGGCGGACAAACGCGTACGAAATGATCGATTAAGCATTGATAAGAAAACTACTACTACCTACCAGGCTACCACAGACAGAAACAAACTACTACTACCTACCAGGCTCAAACAAGGAAATTTCCGTGCCAAGAATCCATGGTGTGACAGCCTACGGAGAATAAGACCTATGGAGAGGGGAGAGATATCTGGGGGCGATTACAAGAACCTGCCGTTGGAAGAAAAATCAGCACAGGAAAATTAAAGGCAGTCTCCGGTCTCCGTCAATCATTGTCGGCCCTCGTCCAAATCACCAAGCCACTAAACAGTAAACTAAGACTTTCTTGGCTAATCTTTATGGTCTAAGAATCACCAGGAAATTGCAGTGGATAAGATTGAGCGTTTCCTCTGGACTTTGGATTTGGAGCCATCGCAGCAAACAAGAAGACGGAAACAGTGTGCGGAGAAGGAAGGGTAGGGCAGGATCAGTATACGATATTTGGCCTAAGAAAGAAGCAAAAGCAAGACAAATGGTAAAGGCGACATTTTTTTAGACAGAAATCGAGGGGAAATTGCTGCGCGGTAGACGTTGCGTGAGAATCGAAGACCACTTCACAAAGACTAGAGATTTTTATGAAGAAGAAATCTCCTTACAAAATGAAGAAGGAACAGAAGGGCAAGACAGCTAGAACAAAAGAGAGAGCAGCAAACAAGGAGGGCATGAATGGGACGTACGCAGGTCAGAATTAGATCAGACACTCCCTGCCTACGAACAAACACACAAACAAGCCTCAATTTCTCCGCGACCCCGCATCCAGTTGTAAGCAAGGATCTTACAGAAACCCAATAATTAAGCGTTGCCTTGCCCAAGGAAAAGAAAAGAAAAGGAGTTTGTTGCGAGCATCTTTCTTTACCTTTGGGGTTGCACAGACAGAGAAGAGGACGAACACGAGCAGTGCTGAGTGTGAGTGAGCGACGAGAGCGTGGTCTCTCTTCTCTTTATCATACACCTCCTCCCTCCACCTATAGGGAATCCTCCGTCGTTGCATTGTGTCCCTGAAATGTGGCCCCACACAGCTGGGGCCCACATGTCACAGGGCACAACCACGGCCCCAGAGGCAGAGCCTCGCTAGGATCTCTGGATTTTTTTTTTTGAAAAATAAATAATCGACTCGTTTTTCATGTTGCAAGTAAACAAGAAGATGTCAAATGTGTGCGAGATTCACAATTCTTTTTACTAAAAAACAATGTTTTTTGAGCGTTTGTGTGGCTAGATCTCATATTAGATATAAATTCTTTTTAAAATTGCTTTTATTCATTATTGTAGTGGATATGGACTATTTTGTTAACTAAAGCCGTTACAATCCGATTAACGTGACATTTTTTAAGATTTTTGAATAAGTGTGGTGGTTTCATTGAACGATGTTTTGATTAGGATAATCCTCGAGTTCCATGAAAACATGATGTACATGACCCAGCCACTTCAGCCCGGTGCAATGCATCCATACATATCCACATTTTAGTAGAAGGAACCGGCCATCTGACACGTATTCCCTCGACTTCTTGTGCGTCCACATTATCAAGTAAATGTTGGTCGTCCGATCATTCATTTAAAAACTACATATAAAATAATCTCTTCCACCATCCATACAATGAGGCAGGCAGGTCGCCCACCTAGTTAGCACCGTGCGAGTTGGAATCCTAGCTCCAGGTAAGTATAAAATCGCCTATGATTTTGCTTGCAACGCAGGTGCCTACAATTGAGCAAAATCAAAAAGAAAAAAAGAGAACTGTGCCGTCGACTATAGTAGGAAACATGGACATGTTTGCTTTGCAAACTAATTTAAACTGAAAAAATTTATAGAATTAAATTCTATCTCAATGCCTCTCCCTCCACACCATATAGTTAAGTTGCCCTCTGACCAGAGCACATATAGGGCGGGGATTAAGATCCTTTGATTTCATATAGTTGGTACACATATATCAGCGAGGAAGTGTAGGTACCCGAAAACAGAGTCGAATCCCCCTCTTTGTTGTACATGTTCTAGTCCCTAAATCAAGTAGTTAGAACACACAAATATACATCTCTTGTATCATAACATCAAACGAATAAACTTATTACATGAGCACATAAAGCCAACATGGCTAATATTACAACCTTAGGCACAAAGGCTTTTAAACAGCGGAAGACTTAAATAACTCAATTAAAGAAAATAGTGACACCAAAACAATTCCAACAGGCAAGCTGTAGGGCGAGGCGGCGAACTCCTAGACATCAGAATGTCCTTCATCTTGCCCAATATTGTTATCGTCTACTTGAACTGCATGGTTAAATTCGTCCTTTTGGAACTTCTCGAGTACTTTGGGCTCCAACCTGCTTGTTAGAATGAGTGGCACGCATGAAAGGCGGGGTGAGTATGCAAATATTCAATAAGTAAAGTTGACTAGATGCAACTAAGTCTCTTAAAGAAAGGGTAAAGTTCTTTTTACATAAAGCCAGTTTTCTAAAGTTCAACCTATGTTTTTGAAACATGGACAACATTGGGAAAACAAAAATTTTTAATATTTTAATTTGACAAATCCCGCAACAGCTAGTTTTGCCCAAAGTGGCTAGTTGCGGCTCCCTACCCTAGCACTCACAGTCCCTCTGTGAGAAATAAACCAAAACGCATGACATCTGTCGTGATTTTCCTTTAAAAACATTTTTTAAGATTTTTGAATAAGTGTGGTGGTTTCATTGAACGATGTTTTGATTAGGATAATCCTCGAGCTTCATGAAAACATGATGTACATGACCCAGCCACTTCAACCCGGTGCAATGCATCCATACATATCTACATTGTAGTAGAGGGACCCGGCCATCTGACACGTATTCCCTCGACTTCTTGTGCGTCCACATTATCAAGTAAATGTTGGTCGTCCGATCATTCATTTAAAAACTACATATAAAATAATCTCTTCCACCATCCATACAATGAGGCGGGTAGGACGCCCACCTAGTTAGCACCGTGCGAGTTGGAATCCTAGCTCCAGGTAAGTACAAAATCGCCTATGATTTTGCTTGAAACACAGGTGTCGGTGTCTGGGAATCGCGCTCCTGAAGAGCAGCGGGTCCACGGACTGGCAGACTAATTTGTAGTTGGTGTGAAGCCCAACGACAACCCTTCTCAGCAGCCCGGGTGGCGGCTGAGCCTGCGGGGCTCAGGCCGCGCGGTCTTCCCGGACTAAGCCTGGTGCGATTTAGCGATCTAGGTAGGGTCCTTTGTACGGTGAAGGAAGAACAGAAGAGGGGAAAAGAGAAGGAAGGGAGAAATACAAGCCACGAAGACACGAGCGATTTACCCTGGTTCGAGCCCCCACTGCCGGGTAATAGCTCTACTCCAGTCTTGTTGATTATACGGTGGGAAATGGTACAGGGGTGCCGAGACCAGGCTTGAAGGCACCGATCCCGAGCTTACAGCGGGGGAAACTAGGTACTAGGGCTACTGCTAAGGAAGCTTCGAGTGCTTAGGTGTCTGAGACTGCTTGGATCACTTGCCACCTGCCCCAACTGGATCCGGGGCCTTTCCTTTTATAGGCGCGACGAGTCGCCCGGAGCTGATACGGCGAGCCCCGTGTCGGTCTTTGCTTTAGCGACGATGTGCTTGTCTCATTCCGGGGCTTTGTTTGATCTCGAGCCTGCAGGGAGAAACTGGTCAGGTTAGTACTGGACACGTGCTTGTCTTGATGCCGATGCGGGGAAGGAATCTTCCTTAGGGAGAAAGCGTTTTCCCTTTATTCCCGAAATAGCATTGACTGGACTGAGCTAGCCTCGCGCCGCCCGTTGGGGGCGTCGCGTAGCGTAACAACCGTTCGCTGCCTGCCAAGGAGGGCAAACAATAAACCAAGCTGCCCACGTGTCCTTCCCCGGGCCGCGGGTCCCCGGGGATGCACAGTTCTTTCCGGTCAAGGCCGGAGGAAACGCGGTGGGACACAACGGCCGTCGCCACCTGCCTACGGACATACGGACTATCCGTGGGACCATCTCCTGGGTTAACGCCTGCTAAGGCGTGGTTTTGACTTGGTCAAGCCCGGGGAAGATCCTGGCAGGCTAGACGCTTCCTTCAGTACGGCCAGGGGCGGCTTTTTAGATCTTCTGCATGTACGGTGGGCCGATATAGAATCGACCCAAGGCCTACCTTACGGTGGGCCGCTTATCAATCACCAACAGCCAGCCCCCGAGCCTCGAGCGGGTCGCGTGGCGAGCTGGTCTGAGGTTTAGAGAAAAATCCCCAACATGCGCCGCACGGGAAGATTTGGCTCGGGAGCCGAAGTCTTGGGCATTGAATTCGATTTGACAGAAAAGTGGAGCAGTTACGCCCCCTCCTGGGCACGATCTCCACGGTTTCCGCTTTGACCGTTGTCTTCCTTTATAAGGCAGCGCCTCTCAGGGGAACTCTAAACATCCCCTTTGCCTTCGTCTTCGTCCCCCCAACTTGCTTCCTGCCTTCTCGCTTCCCGCCGCTATGGTTCTCATTGGAGACAGCACTCTGACGAGGGAGAGGATGGCAGAGTTGGAGAGGGACGGCTTCGTGAAGCCGGGCTCATGGAGGCTACCAGGTGTGGAGCGGGAGCCAAAGCCTGAGCCCGATGAGCTGGTATGTTTCGAGAGTTCGGCCATTTGTGGGTTCCGCGCGCCGGAATCGCAGTTTCTGACGGACTTCTTCGCCTTCACGGAGCTGCTGCCGAAGAACTTGTCCCCGCAGTCCTACGTCCACCTGTCCATCTTTGCGTTGCTATGCGAAGCGCACTGCGGGGTGCGACCAACGGTGAGCCTCCTTCAACATTATTTCGAGTTGAAGTCCGTTGGCCACCGCACGGGCAATGGCGGGGTGTTCTATCTGACCGCGCGCCGAGCCCGGAGGAGCCAGTCGTATCCGGAGTACGAGGTGAGAACGAAAGTCGATGGTTGGGCCCGGCGGTGGTTCTACCTGAACCGCGGGGCCTCGACCTTGGAGTATTCTTCGGCTGCGCCGGATATTTCGATCTTCCAGCGCAGCGAGGCCCTGCCGGAGGATCAAGTCGCGGAACAAGAGATCAAGGACCTTGCCAGGAGCGGCCTGACGGGTTACGACATCGTCGTCAGCTTTATCCGGCACCGGATTAGCCCGCTGGGGCGCCGCGAGCGGTGCGTCAGTGACATGGATGGCTGGGAAGACCCGGACCGGGATTTCCACGAAGGTGGGCGTGAACCGCACCGTTATGCTCGATTTTAGCTCGAGGCACGCCTTGACCGTTTATGTTGCCATGCAGGACTCCTGGTTCGCGAGGTTGCGCGGCTTGTAGGAATGCTGCTGCCTATGGACAAGAGTACCCGCCCCATGCGATTTGTGAAGGATATGCTGTCTACGGTGCATGCCCGCAATGTGCTTGATTAAATTCCCAAGTGCGCGCGGCTTTCAAGGCCATGACTTGTCACGTTGGTTGTTTATAGCGGACGTGGAAGGTGGCTAAGAAGGCCACGCAAACCCCGGGCTCTGTCGAGAGGCCAGTGCATAATCCGGCGGGCACCCGTCGTCGGAGAGGTCATCGGGCGTCCGTGAGGTGCCAACCCCCCGTGATGTCGGCGAAGGAGCCCGCCGGGTCGACCGCATGACCAACCCGGCCGAGGCGGTAGCGGGGCGCGAGCGAGGAAGCGCACGGTATCGGCACAGGTAGGCCCTTTCTTCGGACGCAGGCCGAGTGTTGGGCTTTTTCGGTGACCCTTGAACCCTATTCTGTGTGTGCGTCTAGGGCGTGGCACTTTCGAAGAAGAGAAGAGTGTACCGACCTGTCTCGGGCAGTGATGATGAGGAGGTCGTGCTCGTGGCGGGTCCACCGCCGGCGACGGCGCCACGGCGGGTGCCCCCAAGGAAGGTTCCCGCGGGCCGGAAGAGGGCGGCCATACCCACCGTTGTCGCGTCGGCGGGCTGGAGACGGAGCTCTTTCTGCGCCCAACGCCCGGGGCGCATGAGGGCACAGAGCTGGAACCAGCGCGTAAGTGTCCTCGCACCTTCCGCTGTTGTCTTGCCTCTGTACCTGATCGCCATGCGCGCCTTTGATTGCAGTGCGTAACGACGAGGTGGCGGTCGAGGCGCCGCCCCCTTCTGCTGAAGCCACGGCGGCCGAAAGCGCGTCGGTTGAGACCGAATGAGAGGGCTTCCTAGTGCGATCGCTGGAGATTGACGTGCTACTGTGGCTGACGGACGCACGAGGCAAGGAGAGGCACTCATTTCATGGGGGGTCATCGTATTGCCTGCCGGTGGCGGTGTTGGATGCGTCTGCGGAGGTTGGGAGACCGTGAAGGTGGAGATCAAGGGAGACCCGGTGTGGGTTGCGCCCCTGCGCGTCGAAGGGCGCACAGCGCACGGGTGGTGGCCAATCGACCACCGGGGAATCACCGACTTCTTCAAGACCCCGCTTGGGGAAATACCTCCGGCGCCTGACCGGCGCATGCTGTTGTTTGGTTGGGATTGGCAGGTGCGCGTGCTTACGCCGTTGGGCTGGACAAAAGTCTCGCTGCCCAGCGTGGCACCTCTGACGTCTGCGGGCTGGATCTCCGCCAGCCCGGAGTGGGTGGAACAACAAGTAAGCGCCAGATCGCGGCGCTCTGCTGAGGGAGGCCCGCCGAAGGTGAAGGTCTACCCGACCCCGGGCCTGTCAAGGGAGGACCTTATGCGGCGCCTGAACGCCGTTCCGGCAGGCAAGGCGAACATCGCCCGTTAGCGCATGCAAGAGGCAGAGGCCGAGGCAGAGCGGTGTCGGCTGATGCCGGCAGGCGTGGAGGTGCCCCTCGACCACGTCCGGTCCTGGCAATGGGCGCCACACCCACATTCCTGCCCTCCGTGGAGGGCGAGAGCCCGATAGAGGTGGAGCTCGGGGCGACGAAAGCCGGCCTGGCCTTGGCGGAGGACGCGGTGATTAGACTCAAGGCACAGCTAGTGGAAGCGCAGTACGCCACTCAGAGGGCTGCGGAGCGAGCCGAGCCGACGGTGGAAAGGCGGAGACTAGCGCAGGAGGTCCTCCAGCTTCAAGACGAGCTTGGGCGGTCCTAGGAAGTCGTGGAAGAAACGGTCCGGGCGAGGGAAAAACTCGAGGAATCCTTGGCAGCCGCCAAGGCAGCGCTGGATGCCCAAGTCGGCGGAAGCGAGGTCCGTGCCCTTCCGGCGGCGGCAGACGGAGGCGAGGCCGAGCTTATGATCGCCAGGCAGAAGGCGGACAAACTGGAAGCCCTGTTGGCATCGGCTCAAGCTGAACTTCATGAAGCTAAGCTGGTGGCGTCGAAGACGATGGCGGCGGAGGCCGATCTTATGGCCAATGTGAAGGAGGCTGAGGGGCGAGCGGCCGCAGTCGGAACGGCGGCCCGGCCTTCGGCATCGCCACTATCATTGTCGCACTCCGTGTCGCTGGAGGAGAGCAGTCAGGCCTCTGCGGGCTGTCTGCCCTTGCCGTACCTCGAGGCGTGCGTCCACGGGCTCGATAAAACCGTCGGCGGTGCCGTTGAAGAGAGGTTGAAGAAGAAGCTGTCTTTCAGCAAAAAGTAACACTCTGGAATATGCACATCATGCTTAGGGGTTGATCCTTCATCGTCCTGATATGCGTTCCTTTGTTTTAGTTCCACGGCCTCATCGCCGGTACGTCCTCGCTGATGGAAGCGGCGAACAAACGATCAGCTGACGACGCGGCGAGCGTTGAGCGCCTCTCTGCCGAGCTCACGCAAGCCCGAGCTGAGACGGAGCACGCAGTCAAGATGGCCGCTGAGAACGAGGTTCGCCATGCTGCCCGCGTCGCCGAGCTAGAGGCCGCGCTCCGGTCTACGCAAGAGAAGGAGCGGGAGGCCGTGGCGAGGCTCGCCCAGGCCCAAGGGGGGAGGCAGCCGCAACGATCCGAGCCCAGGCGGCCCGCGAGGAGGCAGATCGGGCCCGGATTCTCTTTGACGAAGAATACGGTCGCAGGGAAACGATCTCCAAAAAGCTAGAGGTCGCCCTGGCTGAGCGCGATTCCACTGTACATGGGCTTGAGGGAACCCGTGACGAGCTCGCGGCGGAGATCGCGGCGCTCCGGGAAGCCGGGACGAAGTTCAAAGCCGCGGAAGAAACGCTCAGGTAACAGGAGCGGGAACTCATCGAAGCCCGGGCAAAACTGCGTCAGGAGCAGAACGACATGGAGGTGCAAGTCATCGAGCTGCTTCAGGCGCGAAGGCGAATCCGGGACTTGGAGACCAAGCTAGAAGAGCTCAAGTTTCAGCACGGGCCGTAGTTTGACCCGATCTAACTGTTCCCAAACTCCGCTCTGCGAATATTTGTGTAATTTTTTGTTTTTAAACGCTTGCTTATCGGATAAGCGTCGCGTAATGTGTGGTGGTCGAAGGGCTTTAGCTTTATTTTCCTTATTTTATTGCGTCAAATCGTGAACACTGGGGCTCTGCGGTAGCGCTTACGATGTTCGGCGACGGAAGAATACGTTAAACAGCACAGTTCGGGCGAAACCACCCGCGCCGGTTCACGTACCCAGCTAGCTACGCGTCAGGCCGCGGAGGCGCTGCTGGGCCGCGTTCGTACCAGTGGGCCAGGCCCGCCCGGTAGACTCCTGCCCCGTAATGATTTCTCCATCGCCACTGATGGCGGGACCGGGGCACGCGTCGCGCAGCGACGGGCGCTGCTGGTATTCCGCGAGACCGCTTGCGCGCGCCTCTTCAGCTCGGGCAGTGGGTTTTAATTGCTCGTCTCTTCGCGCGCAGCGACGCTTCGGGTAGCCTGCCGTACGATAGGACGTTGCACATCCTCCGAGCTATATAAAGCGAGGCGCAGGACGCCGCGCTGCATCGTTCCCACTTAGCTTCCCTCAACCTTAAGCCAAAAACCGAGGTTCCGAGGCAGTGAGAGAGAAAACATGGCTTCTGACGCCCATTCTGATGATCCGTTCGGCTGGCTATTAGCGGAGACCGAGGATCTACCGCCACTGTCTCCTCTTCCGGGGCTGATCCAGCCCGCGGTGGAGGAGGCGAATATGCCGGCTCCGATCGTGGCGAGCCAGGCGGCAGCGTTGGCGGTGCACGCCCAAATCCGCGCCGACGAAGGGGCGGCCATGGCGCTGGCGACTTTTGCGGCGGAGGAAAGCGCGATTGCTGCGCAAATCGCTGCCGACGCTGCGTATGCCGCCGTACTGGCGGCGGAGGAAGAGGAGGTTCCGCCGCAGGTCGCGGCGGAACAGGAGATCGGGGCGACTAAGGAGGCCATCATAGCGGCGCCGCCTCCGCTGCTCATGGATTCTGTCAACTACCGGTGGTGGAGGAGGCAGCACTCGAGCGCGCCGGGACCGTCAGTGCCTGCGGCGGAGGGGGCTGAAGCGTCGGTGGAAGCTCCTGATGCGGCGTCGTGGGTACTCATGGCGACCACATCCATGGTCGTGAGCGTCACCCGGCCTTGCCGGGGCCTTCTGCGCCCGTCTTGCGAACTTCTTAAGACGTCGTCGTCGTCTTCGCCGTCGTCGGAGTCTGCAGCTCCGCCGGCTCGGCACCAGCGCCACTGGTAGGCTTGGTGATGCAATAGCAGGTCTTGGGCGTCATCGTGGGCGTAGTAGCGCGGCGCCCCCTCTTGCGGTAGTCCAGGATGACGGGACTTTCTTTTGATTGTACAATCCTATCCTTGTAAGATCTTCTTATGTGAAATGCAGCTCCTTTTGGAAAATCCGTCTTGTCGTTATTGCTTGTTTGCTCATTCCCCTTTCTTGTGCGAATCCTAAAATGCGAAAAAGATGAACAGTAACGAAGCTCTAAGGCTTAACTTAGGAAATTTGAGCAAACAGGTTGCTTTTGGGAAGATTGTTTTTGGTGCGCCTAATCATCCAGCCCCCGGGCCGCGGCCAAGTCCAAGTGCGATCTTGGAGTTGGGCGCGGTCTAAAGACTAGAGTGATTCAGAAAAATTTCGCGCGAACTCCGGCCCCCGAGCTTCGTTGGGCCGCGCGGCGATGCGGGCTTAGCGAAGTGAGAGGTTTAGGAAAAAATTCGTGAAAAAACCCAGCCCCCAAGCTTCGTTGGGCCGCGCGGCGATGCGGGCTTAGCGAAGTGAGAGGCTTAGGAAAAATCTAGGCGCAACGAATCTCTCAGCCCCCGAGCGTTGCGAGGCCCAAGTTAGCCATCCAAACAAACCTGTCGTGGGCTCCCGTACCTTTGGGCCACTGGAATTCCACATTGCGCGAAGATTCACTAGGGTGCAAGAGATCGACTTATCCCGTCGTGGAAATGCTCCGGAATGCTTTATCCTTAGCCCTCGGGCTTTGGCCACGGGCTGTTGGAAATGGTCAGGACTTAAACCAGCGTAGCTCGCTAATGGGGAGTTTTTTTTTGAATTTGAATTTGAATTTGAATTGAAAAGAAAGGAGACTTACGACCTGATCAAGCGTAGAAACGTCGTAGAAGGGAGATGTTCCATGAGCTAGGGAGTTTGTTGGCATCCTTGTCGGAGTCGATGAGCCTCTGGCTCTTGGCCGACTACTTTGTCTGATCCCTCCCACTTGGGGCTAAGCTTGGTAGAGCCCGCGAGGTTCTGAATGCGTAACGGCGTAGGGTCTGCTGGTAGGCCGCAGCCCGGAGTAGGGATTGCTCACGGCGCGCCGCGAGTAAATCGAGGTCAAGCTGCCGCTCCTCGTCGTTGACCACGAAGCTGGCGAAGTCAACGCGATCGGATCCTAGTCTCATTTCCGTTGGGAGGACGGCCTCCGAGCCATAGACGAGTCGGAAAGGAGTTTCTCTGTGTCTTACCGGTCGTTGTCCGGGCCGCCTGAGGGATCGACGGTAGCTCGTCGACCCAACCTTACTGTTTTGCTTTGAGGGCGTGGTAAACCCATTTTTTGATGCCTTGGACTAGCTGTCCGTTAGCCCGTTCAGCCGCTTCGTTGCTCTGTGGGTGGGCCACAGATGCCAGGGCGAGCTTAATACCGATATCTTCGCAGTAATCGTTGAACTCCCGGCTCGTAAATTGGGTGCCGTTGTCATCGATGATTCTGCTGGGCACACCGAATCTTGCAACGATGCTCCGGAAGAAACGCACCGCGGCAGTTGCAGTGATGTTGGAGACCGGCTCGGCCTCAATCCACTTGGTGAAGGTGTCGATGGCTACGAACAGATGTGTTTTGCCACCGAGGCCTTTGGGAAATGGTCCTAGGAGATCCATGCCCCAAACTGCGAACGGCCACGCTATTGGGATTGTTTGCAGCTCATACGCGGGCTGGTGTGTCATCCGCGTATGATACTGGCAAGCTTCGCAGCGCTTAACCAAGGCTTCTGTGCCGCTCATCGCAGTGGGCCAATAGTAGCCAATGCAGAAAGCTTTGCCTACGAGGGTTCTGTGTGAGGCGTGTGCACCGCAGATGCCCTCGTGTATGTCGGCTAGAAGGTACTTACCTTCTTCTTGGGTGACGCACTTACAAAGCACGCCATTAGCACCCCTTCGGTACAGCGAGCCCCCGTGTAGACGGTAAGCTCGGGCTCGTCTTTTTAGCTGGGAACGCTCAGCAGCGTCCTCAAGCAATGTCACCTGCTCCAAGAACTGGATGAATGGCATCATCCAGGAGGTGCTTCTCGAGAATGAGGCGATCTGGATGTCTCGGTTTGGGGGGTAACTGATGTCCCCTTGGCCTCCTCTCCGGAGGGAATGGAGGGCTTTAGAAGGTGCTGCACTAGCACCCCCCGGCGGGGCCGGTTCTCGTGAGGATCCGAGTTTGGCTAGCTTATCAGCCTCGCCATTCTTTTCTCTGGGAATGTAGCTAATTTCGAAACTCGTGAAACGCTTCTCCAGCTTTCTCACTTCCGCCAGGTACCGCGCCATCGAGTCGTCAGTTGCTTGAAACTCCTCCCCACAGTGGACGACAAGTGCGAATCCCTTTCATAAAAATTTGTTTGATGTCGAGCGCAGTGCATGCTCTTAGACCCGTAATTAGGGCTTCATACTCTGCGGCATTGTTGGTAGCCGCAAAGTGTATTTGTATAACGTGCTGAAGTCGCTCTCCGTTGGGGGAGATGAGAACGAGCCCGCATCCTAATAGCCTGGACTGGTGTGAACCGTCGAAGAACAGAGTCCACCGACCTTCTTCCCCGTCTTGACCTGGAGAGCTTGACTCTTGCTCATCCGGCCTGGTTAACTCTGCAACGAAATCAGCCAGGGCCTGGGCCTTGATCGCGGTACGGGATACGAACTGGATGTCGAACTCACCCATTCGACTCCAGCCAGCGACCCGACGATGGCCTCTGGGTTTCGGAGAATGTCCTTGATCGGGTAAGTAGTCGGGACAATGATCTGGTGGGCTTGGAAATAGTGACGCAACTTACGCGAGGCCATCAGCAAGGCATAGCACAGCTTCTGAAGGTCGGGATAGCGCTCTTTTGGCCTGGTGACCACCTCACTCACGTAGTAGACGGGCCGTTGCTTCCCTTCTCGTTCCACTGCCAGCACCGCGCTTGCGGCGTTTGGTGTAACCGAGAGGTACAGCAGGAGAGATTCTCCGAGCTTAGGAGTGGTGAGGACAGGTGGCGAGGCGAGGTACTGCTTGAGCTGTAGAAACGCGACCTCAGCCTCCTCAGTCCACTCGAACTTGTCGTGCTTGCGGAGCAACTTGCAGAAGGGCGCGCTTCGATCTCCAAGGCAAGAGATGAAACGGCTTAAAGCCGCCATTTTGCCTGTTAGGGACTGTATGTCCTTTACGTAGGTCGGCGACTTCATCTTTTCGACGGCCTTGATCTTCTCGGGGTTCGCACCGATGCTCGCCCCTCCGATCATGTAGCCTAGGAGCATGCCGGACTTGACGCCAAAGACGCATTTCTCGGGGTTTAGCTTGACCCGGTGCTGTCTCAAACTGTCAAATGTTTCTCGTAGGTCGGTACGTGGTCCCGGGCATCCTTACTCTTGACTACGATATCATCTACGTAGACTTCTATGTTGCGCCCTATTTGATCAGGGAGAGTTTTTTGCATGAGACGCTGGAACGTGGCGCCAGTATTTCTTAGACCGAAGGACATGGTCGTATAGAAAAATGTGCCGAAAGGCGTTACAAAGGTGGTTTTTTCCTCGTCCTCTTTACATAGTGCGATCTGATGATAACCGGAATAAGCATCTAGGAAACTCATCAAAGCTGAATCTACCGTAGCGTCAACTAGCTGGTCTATGCGTGAAAGGCGAAGTTATCCTTGAGGCAGGCGGAATTAAGGTCGCGGTGGTCAACACACATGCGCCATTTGCCTCCTTTCTTCTAGACGACGACTGGGTTCGCAAGCCAATCGGAGTGCTGTACCTCGCGGATGAAGCCCGCACGAAGCAGCTTCCGAGCTGGTCTTGAATGATCTTGGCCTTCCAGTCGGGGACACGCCTCTGACACTGCCTTACCGGTTTTTTGTCAGGCCGGGACAGCTAGCCTGTGCTCGATCACCTCCCTTGGGACACCGGGCATATCGGACGGTTCCCATACAAACGCGTCCTTGTTAGAGGAGCCGAACGTGATGGGCAGCACGACTTGCCCGACTGGGCGAAGCGACGATCCCGGGACGATTCCGTGGAAGGGAACGGTGATGTCTTTGATCTTGGAGCGCGGGACCTGCATGAGGCCCAGAACGCGCGCCGTAAGGATGTCCAACGAGCTTCCGCTGTCCACGCGGACGCGGTCGACTCGGGTGTTGCCGATGGTGGGACAGAGTACTAGTGGAAGGCGCTGCGGCTTGGATAGCCCGGTCGGGCAGTCTGTCACCGTAAAAGTGATGGCCTGGCTGAACCAAGGCAAGGGCTCTGCCGCGGGCTTGCCGCTGGAGATGTGGAGGACCTCGCGAGACGCGGCCTTTAGCTCGCGGCGAGTGGTGTAGGCTGACGTGCCGCCAAAGATGACAGCAACGTGGCCATGGGCCTCAGGGAAGCCCTGATCCTGGCCACCCTACAGAAGAGGTGCTGCGGCCGTGCCCATAGGTAGCTCGGGCATGGGACTGCGGCCGGCGTAGAAATCTTCCATCTGACGGGCCCAAGTGCGACAATTACGCAGGTCGTGGCCGGGGCGCTGATGAAGGTGGCAGAAAAGGCTGGGATCATGGAACGGGTCCTCACCTCTTACGTTGTTGCGGCGAGACGGGGAGGCAGCCACGAGGCCCCCGCCGCCACGCGTGCTTTACCTCGGCACAGGCGGATTCTTTGCGGTCATTCTTCTGCGGCGAATGACGCCGAGGCGTATCGGCGACAGGATCTTTTGTGGCGGGCACTCAGTGCCGATCGGGCTTAACGCGCGATGAACTTGGTGAAATTGCTCGGGCGCTTCTTCTTCTTCTTCTTCTTCTTCTTCTTCTTCTCTGCCTCGGCCTTGCCCGGGCCGTCGCCGGTCTTGGCCTTCTTCTTGACGCGGCCCCTTTTGCGCTCAACAGCTTCGGAGGCATTGACGTAGAGGGCTGCTGTGCGGAAGAGCACACCCGCGGTGTAGACCGGGTGGAGCTCATGGTCTTCTGTGTAGCGCCTGTCCCATACGCCATCCTTGAAGGCCTCGATGATGGCCTCGTCGGAGATGCAGGGAATAGTGTTGCGGGCTCTGACGAACCGGCACACGAAGTCCTGGAGACTTTCGTCGTCTCGCTGCACCACGAGCTTGAGGTCCTGGGGGCGCCCAGATCAGGCGTAACACCCCTGGAAGCTTGTGCGGAAGGCATCCTGCAACATTAGGAGGTGTTGGTATTACAGGACAATAAACCTCCCTTTTATTTAGCGAGCTCAATTCTGTTTCAATTGCCTCCTTCCATTTGACCCAATCTGAGCGCTTGAAAGAGGATCCTAAGGCCTAGAGGGAGGGTGAATAGGCAATTTTAAATTCTTTTGATTAATTGTTGATTAACATCATATTTAGAGTTACCCAATCCTAGTTGCAATTGCTCGAGTAGGCGGGCGATAAACTAAACACAAGCAACTAAGATATGGCATTCAAATTCATCACAAGCAATGCAATGAGAGTAAGTCTTGGAATATAAATGAGAGGAGACACGGTATTTGTTTGACCAAGTTCAAGCCATAACTCCTACTCTCCGTTGAGGCTACCCTTGCGCTGAGGCCGGCTCGCTCTCGAGCCTCACGCCTCGCTCGCTCCCTGTGAGTCGTTCGCCACTCCGTGAGGTGGACTCAAATCACCCGTACACCGACTCAAGAGTAGCCACCGCGCCAAGGCCTACTCTCAAGCCCACGCCTCCACGAAGGATGTCTTCAAAAGTAACAAGTCAAAACGCCCGATCATGCGGGATCGAAGGACTTCCATGAAGCTTCGGTATTGGGGTTTGATGGATTGTGGCTTTGGATGCTCTTGTGGGTGGAGGAATGGCTCTAGAACACCTAATTGATGAGCTATGAATGTGGTAGGTGAAGTGGGCAACAAACCTCAAAGTAGCCGACCACTAGGTAGGTATTTATAGCTCAAGAGCAAAACTAGCCGTTGCTCCTCGGAAGAGGACAAAAAGACTAACCGTTAGCCTCTCTGGGGCGCCGTCAAGCGAGTACCGGACGCCGTCCGACAATGCAGCTATCTCCACAAAAACATGTGACGGGACGCCGTCAAATAAGGACCAGACGCCGTCAAGCGGTCAAGGAAGCAAAGGACCGGGCGCCCCAGACGCCGTCCGACGGTGAAAACACCAATTTTGATCTTTATCGGACGCCGTCCGACAGGGAGCTTGCAAGGGACCGGACGGCCACCCAGACGCCGTCCGACCTGAAAGTGCCTCGGATTTTAACTTTATCGGACGCCGTCCGATAACGACCGGACGCCGTCCGACGGAGAATATTGTTTTGGTATTTGGATGGTCGGACGCCGTCGCTTTCGAACGCCGTCCGAAGTAAGGGAATTTTCAAGCTGAAATTTGTGGGGGAATTTAGGTGGTTTTCTCTCTCTCTAGAAATCTCACAAAGGGATATTTGGGTATTTTTGGAAGTGGTGGACTACGAGCCGAGTTTTCGAGAATTCATAAAGATCGGCATAGTCAAGATATTGAACCCTTTTGAAATCCGATGAAAAGCGAAATAAACCTAACTACTCTAATCTATCGTGACCTCTTCTCTCCTGGGTCACGCACTTGAGATCTTGGGCGACTCGAGAAAATTGTCGGCGCTTCAAATTAGGGTTTATAAAAATCGCCGAGTCTTCGCTAGGGTTAGAAGTCCAAAACCCCTAGCACTTAATATTTATTTATTTTGTCATCAATGCCACTAATAGAAATTAGGGCTCAGCGATGCTCACAATCTCCCCTTTGTGGCACTTGATGGCAACCCAAGAAAGAATAAAATTTTTGAGTCTGCAAAAGGGGTTAGTGCAATCTGATCTGCGAGTAATTTCAATAATTAAGAAACCACAACTCGACCGGAAAGGTGTGCAAACAAGAGGCTCCCCTAAATTCATGCATAAATTTAAAACCACAACCAAAAGGTTCAAAAGACATAAAACCAACGGAGTAACAATCACAAATTTTTAACCGAGTATCGAGGCAACAAATAATAATACGGTAAAGGCAAAACCTCGATCTCACTATCCACTAACACACTATTCTCTCTACCTTCTCCCTTTGTCACCAAGTGACACAAAAGGAAAAAGCTCCTAACTTTGTCTACTCTTCTTGGTCTTCGTCCATGTTGTCGCCTCCGTCATTTCCTTGGCATGGGAAGAGCCACGACCTCTCGGACGCTTGAACAAGGGCATATGAGCTGCAGAGGGTACCGACCGAGGTGAGGAGGATCATCAAACATTTAGGTCGGTTGAGGATTTGGCAAAGAAAAGTTGAGATAATGACGATCTCTCCACGATGAAATAAATCTTACCAGGAGAAGGGTATGGCTGTGGTGGAGACACAAAGGAAGGAGGGTATACCCAAGGATGAACCGGTGGTGGGTAGGCAGGAGGGCGAGGAAAACTCTGAGTCTGTTTGGTAGACTGATAAACATCATGAGCATATGAGTACCATGAGTAAGGATTGGCCCTTCGGAGCAGGCATAAACATTGCCCCATGTATTTGCCGGTGACTTAAACTCTGCGAACTCATCTGCCAAGCACGTCTGCTGCCCTGCCAAGTCAGTCATCTCCCTGCGGGTGGCTGCTAACTCTTCTTTCACTTCAGTGTGGAAACTTCTCATGTCGGTCTGTGCAGCCCCTCATCTCACCTATCAAGCGTCATACCACGGAGGAGGCGGCAACATGCGAAGATCCCGCACCAACGGCTGGCACAAACAGGTCAGACCGGAGGCGGCGGGGAGCAAAAACAGGGGCAGTCTTTGGAGGAGGAGCATCATCACTGGACGAACCAGCTTGGGCTTGCTTTTAAGAAATTTTTCATTTGGTGCTTCTTTACTTTGTTGTTCCAACTCCTCGCTTCATCATTAGTTACATACATCACGGAAAAGCAGGCCAACATAGGGAGCTAGAGGTAGTGCCTATTGACCTCACTGAAGATGGTGTCATCAAGTTCTCCTATGAGGTGGCTCCAACATTTATAATCACGCCATCGGAAGGTATAGCATGAACCAACTGCAGATTGGAAGAATCCTGTCACGGTTACCCCCTCGAACAAACAAAGTGCTCCGAAGGATAAGATTTATCAACGCTGGCTCCTGGCGCAGTTGATTTGCCTTCTCTATATTTAATTCTTCTTCATCAATATCAATGTACATGAACTTCATCTCTTCAAGAGGAGGATATTTGCCTCTCCAGAGGGCATCTTCATAGCACACCTCATTTAAATCAGTGCCAGAATCTGGAGTACCCAAGGCGTGATTCATCTCGGCCACTGTGATCCTTCTAATCTGTCCATCGACTGAGTGATAATAGTTTGACTCTGTCTCGTCTTCGGCAATCAGTAAAGTAGCAAAGAACTCACAGTTTCTTTCTATGCTCTAGGTCAATTTCTTGTTTGAGATCAATTCTGCTAGGCATGGAGTGAAGCTGAACATGGTGTGAACCTCAGGCCCACGCCATCTTGAGATCTTGCTCCGATCAACACGGTGGGGATCCTAGGACCCGGTCGTGGGAGCAGAGAAGCACATGTACAATTGTTTCTGAAACTTGGTGTAGAACCTGAAGTCCCTGGTATCCTCTCGCCTCTGAGGGAACCTCTTCGCATAAGAGACGGACCTCCTCTTCCTCAGTGTCTCCATAGATAGTTTTAGAACCTGATCATCCACGGGGTCGTCCTCAGCGACCACTGTCTCAGTGACATCCTCATCAATCGGGTCCTCAGCATATGTCTCGTCAGCATCCTCTGCGGTGGCAAAAGAAGACCCCGCCATCCGAGTCAATGGAACCCTTGATCGGCTAACTGCTGTAAATCTGCTCTAGACACTCTACTTGGGCGAGGAGGCGGCCTTGCTAGCCGTCTCATCTATGTAATCCGGATCGCCCTTCTTCGCATTGTCGCGCCCGACCAATCGAGGGTCTGCCTTGAGCCTTCCCAAACTTCTTCAAAGATTTGACATCTCGGTTGCTTCCTCGACAAAGTGACCCTTGACGAACAACCTTCATGTCAATCGCCATCGTCCAGCGATCCACCGACAAGGTGCCAACCCACCACGGTCCAACCCGAACACGAGCGCGGAAAATCCTATTCAAAACCTAGAACTTCGGTAAACAACGAAATTTGATAGGAATAGAGCGGGAAGTCGTTACGAAAAACCCTAGAAGCGAGGAGGAAGCCACCGTCTTGTGAGGAGATCGTCCCCAAGGCCCTTTCCTGTGGGAAAGGAGAACCACGACGAAGATGAGGTGCCTGAGCGGAGCCGTCCACTTCAATCCACGCGAGGAAATCGAAGAGGACGACGAGGGAGGTCGCCGATGTGGTGGTGGAGGTCGCCGGAGGTCGCCGGAGGGCCTTCCGGTGAGGAGAAGCGGCGAGGCGGCCGGTTTGGGAGGAGAGAGAGATCAAATGAGGAGAGAGAGAGGCGAGAGGTAAGTTATAAGCGATTCAGCGGTTAGGCCTGTCGGACGGCGTCAACAATCTGATTCTGGCCTTGATCGACTTTCGTCGGACGGGTCGCGAGGAAGCGAGCGGCGTCCGGCGAAGTATTGCGGCTCGAATCGACCTTGGTCGGACGGCGTCCGGTGGTTACGGACGGCGTCCGACAATCTGGTCAGCCGACGCCTTTTCTGTCGGACGGCGTCAGACTCTCAGACGGCGTCCGATGAAGGCAAGAATCGCGGTTGTTGCTCTTGACCGATGGGCCCTACCAACGCGAGAATTTTTATAAAATTAATGTCTTGAAGTGATGATCTCCATTTTTGCTCAAAATTCAAAGGAAGATTCAAATGTGAGCAATTTGAAGTGATTTTTAAAATTTTTAATTTTGAAGAGATAAGATTATAATATGACAAATGAAATCAAGTCAAATTCAAAAACCCAAATTTTGATCTTAGAGATCAACAAAATGTGCGAACCCAAATTTTGCCTTGATTTCTCATATAGGCATGAAAATCGAGCATAGGGGTTCACTTTAGAGTTTAAGCACATGTTTTTGAATTTTGGCTCCTTTTCAAATATTTTCAACAATTTTGATGCCATATGATTTTCAAGAGAACAAATATGCATATGGAGCAAATTTTTTCAAAGGGGGTAAGATTTTCAAAACTAGAAGTTTGAAGTGATAAGACGATAAGGATAATCTATTAAGTTCAAATTTGTTTTGGCTTGAAATATGGAACAAGAATGTGCTAACCCAAAATCAAATTTATCTTTTCACCACTAGAGGGAGTTTTGAGATCATGAGTTGAAACTAAACTCCCCCTAAATGTGACAAGGGTCAAAAGCAAATGGAAAAAATTCAAATAAGACCCTAAAAACACAAAATACAATCAACACGCATTTGACCTATCTAGTATGTTGAGTTCATTCCTTAATATGCAAAACCGTGCCTCATCCAAGGGTTTGGTGAAAATATCCGCCAATTGGTCTTCCGTTTGCACGTAGGCAAGCACAACGTCACCCTTTGCAACATGGTCACGAATAAAGTGATGTCGGATGTCGATGTGCTTTGTACGGGAATGTTGGACCGGATTGTTGGCTATTTTCACCGCACTTTCATTATCACATAGAAGTGGCACTTTTTCAAATTTTAGCCAAAAGTCACTAAGCATTCGAGTCATGTACAAGAGTTGAACACAACAACTCCCCGCCGCTACATATTCCGCTTCCGCGGTAGATAGCGCCACGGAGTTTTGCTTTCTCAAAGTCCATGACACGAGTGAGCGTCCTAGCAAGTGACAACCACCCGAGGTGCTTTTGCGATCAATTTTGCAACCGGCATAATCCGAGTCGGAATAGCCAAGAAGCTCAACACGCGCTCCCTTGGGGTACCAAAGACCTAGACTAGTGGTGATTTTTAGATATCTCAAAATGCGTTTTACGGCAATAAGATGCTCTTCTTTAGGGGATGCTTGAAAACGAGCACACATGCACACACTAAACATAATATCGGGTCGAGAAGCGGTAAGATAGAGAAGCGAACCGATCATGGAGCGATAAAGCTTTTGGTCCACGGGCTTTCCATCTTCATTCAAATCAAGATGCCCATTAGTGGCCATTGGTGTTTTGATCGATTTGCAATCGTCCATAGAAAACCGTTTGAGAAGGTCCTTTGTGTATTTCTCTTGACAAATGAAGGTCCCTTCCCGAAGTTGCTTGATTTGAAATCCAAGAAAGAAAGTGAGTTCTCCAATCATCGACATTTCGAATTCCTTGGACATCATTTCTCCAAAGTCCTTGCATTTAGATTTGTTAGTGCATCCAAAAATAATATCATCCACATATATTTGACAAATAAATAAGTCATTTTCAATTGGCTTTAGAAACAATGTGGAATCAATCGTACCGGTTTTAAATCCCTTTTCTAAGAGAAAGTCCCTAAGACGCTCATACCATGCTCTAGGAGCTTGCTTGAGACCGTATAGCGCCTTAGTGAGCTTATAGACATGGTTTGGATGTTTGAGGTTTTCAAAACCAGGCGTTTGCTCGACATAAACAAGTTCATCAATAAAACCATTTAGAAAAGCACCCTTAACATCCATTTGAAAGAGAGTTATGTTATAGAGAGAGGCGAATGCCAAGAGTAACCGTATAGCTTCAAGTCGAGCAACGGGGGCGTAGGTTTCTCCATAGTCAAGACTTTCGATTTGAGTGAAACCTTACGCCACCAATCTTGCTTTGTTTCGTACCACTTCACCGTTCTCATCTTGTTTGTTGCGGAAGACCCATTTAGTTCCAATGACATTGTGGTCCTTCGGCCTTTCCACAAGCTCTCAAACTTCAATGCGGGTGAAGTTGTTTAGTTCTTCGTGCATGGCGTTCACCCAATCCGCATTCGCCAATGCCTCATCAATGGTGCTAGGCTCAACAATAGACACAAAGGCGCGATGCTCACAATAATTAGCGGTATGAGAACGGGTTCTTACGCCTTGATTGAGATTGCCAATGACTTGATCTAGGGGATGATCCTTGGAGAGAGTGCGGTGTTGTTGGACGGGTACTTGTAGATCAACGCTTCCCCTTTGAGCTTGATCAACTTCAATGTTTGCATCTCCGTCCACCGCTTGATCTTGAATTGTTGGAAAGGTGTCTTGAGCTTGATTATCGATGGAGGTGGTGGGGGTCATTACTTCATCTTTTGGTACCTCCGGTGAGGATCGAATTTCCCCCAACTCCATGGCTTCATATGGTAGCTCATCACCTATATTTCTTGTTAAATCTTGCTTATTTTGTGAGCCGTTAGTTTCATCAAACTTGACATCATAGGCTTCCTCAACTAGCCCGGTAGAATTATTAAAAACTCGAAAAGCTTTTGAGCGAGAAGAGTAGCCTATCATTATACCAACGTCACACCTCTTTTGGAACTTACCCAAATAAGTCCTTTTCTTATAGATGTATACCTTGCAACCAAAGACTCGAAAGTAAGAGATGTTGGGCCTTCGTCCCACTAGTAGTTCATATGAGGTCTTGTGAAGGAGTCGGTGGAAGTAGAGGCGGTTGATGGCATGACACGCCGTGTTGATGGCTTCCGCCCAAAAGACATGCGGCGTGTTGTACTCGTCAAGCATCGATCTTGCCATCTCTATCAAAGCACGGTTCTTCCTCTCCACCACTCCATTTTGTTGCGGAGTGTATGCCGCCGAGAATTCGTGCTTCACACATAACTCATCACAAAATTCTTCAACATTTGTATTAGTAAACTCGGTGCCATTATCACTCCTTACCTTTTTAATAAAAGAGTCAAATTCCTTTTGAGCTTTCAAAGCGAATCTTTTAAACACATCACCGGCAAGTGATTTGTTTGCAAGGAAAAATACCCAAGTGAAGCGAGAGAAATCATCGACAATCACATGACAATAAGAATTACCGCCTATGCTCGCATAGGTGGTTGGGCCAAACAAATCCATATGTAAAAGTTCAAGTGGTCGGGATGTAGACATAAAAGTCTTAGTCGGATGGGAATTAGCCACTTGCTTGCCGGCTTGGCATGAGCTACATAAACGATTTTTCTCGAATTTGACATCCTTTACTCCAACAACCAAGTTGTCTTTAAAAACCATTTTCAAAGTGCCCATTTCAACATGTCCAAGACGTCTATGCCACAACCAACCAAGAGTGGTTTGAGCAATAAGACAAGTCTTGATTTGAGAAGATTGAAGGTTTAAAAAATCAACCAAATATAAGTTTTGAAACCGGGTGCCTTCAAATGCAACACTTTGATCCTTAGTGGAAACAACACGAACTCCGTTGACCGAAAAGAAGCAATCAAAGCCCAAATCGCACACTTGAGCAACGGAGAGGAGATTAAAGTTGCAAGCTTCCACCAAGAGCACATTAGAGATGGATAGGTCATTGGATATTGCAATTCTACCTATACCTTTTACCTTTCGCTTGGAGTTGTCCCCAAATGTGATCTTGTGTTCGGGGCCCTTCTCCTCCTCTAGTGAGGTGAACATACTTGAGCTACCGGTCATGTGTTGAGTGCAACCGCTATCGAATATCCAATGTCGGCAGCCGCTCTTATAGTTCACCTACACATACAATTTCAAGCTTGAGTTTTAGGTACCCAAGACTTCATCTTGGGTCCTTTGGAGTTAGTCATCAAACATTTGGGCACCCAAATAGCTTTTACATTCTTCTTATCATTTGGTGCACCAACATACTTAGCATAAGTAGAGCCATTTTTCCTAATAAGCATGTAGCTAGCATCAAGCACTTGAGTTTTAGACATGAATTGAGATGTTTTTGCAAGAGGACAAGCAATGGCTTTATGTTTTTCATTTTTACATATGTGTAGCAGGTCCTCCCTAACAAAAGTTAGCTTGGTCTTACCCCAACCGCCCTTGGGTAAATCCCCAGGATGAAATCCCAAACCATACTTACCCAAGGTATACCTTTGCTCCCGAAGCACCTTGTTAAGAGAGTTGTTCCCCACAAGCAATTTAGCCAAGCTAGAGTCTAGTTGCTCAATTCTATCCTTAAGAAGCAAATTTTCCTTAACTAGCTCATTAGCACATTTAGCTACACCACAAGTTCCAATTGAACAAGCATTTTCATTTGGAGAAGTAGCACTAGTGGGTGAAGATGAGCTAGCATTGGGTGTGATCGTGGGTGACAAGCTAAAGGATGTGTCATGAGATAAGCTAAGTGAACCATCTATAGTGTCAATCAAATCACAAGTCACACCAACATTACATTTTTCAATTGAGCAATTAAGCGGAGTTTCAACATCAACATTAGAGCTAGCAAGTTTGTTTTCTAGAATTTCAACTTGCAAATTTAGAGCTTCATAATCATCTTCTAGAGTTTCATGTTTTTCAAACAAATTTTTAAATTCATTCGCAAGCTCTTTATGCACTTTCACTAGCTTTTTCCTCTTAGACTTTTCCTTCTCTAGAGCATTATTCAAATCATCAATCAAAAGCTTAAACTCACTTTTAGAGAGGTGCTCATGAGTTACCTTCTCCGCTAGTGCCATAAGACACATGGGAGGTGAGGGGTTGACGATGGCGACTCCGGACACCTTGGTGTTTTCATTGTCGGAGGAGTCCGCCCAAGAGCCCTCTTCATCGGTGATCCATTCCCCAATTACTTCTTCTTATATATTGGCAGTGAGACAAAGCTTTTGTTTGGGAAGAACCGGAGGAGCATTCTCCTTGATCGCAAGTTCGGCTAGTCCATGAGCTCTAGTGTCTTCTTCTTCGGAGGATGATTGTGAGGACGATGAGCTTGAGCTATCTTCCTTCTTGGTCTTTTGTCCGGCAAGAGCCTTCTTCTTCTCCTTTGATTTGTGTTCGCTCTTGCGGTAGTGATGGTACTTTTTCTTGTCATCATCCTCATCTTCTTCTTGATTCCTTACCTTGTGCTTGTTCTTTTTGCCTTTTGGACAATCCGCCGCCAAGTGACCCTTCTCTCTACATTCATAGCAACGCATCTCGGAGATAGGTCTTCGCCTTGAAGAGGATGATCCGCCGCGGAAGCTCATCTTCTTGATCAACTTTCTTGACCGCTTGACAGGGAGGGCCAATTCTTCAATCTCCGGAATTGCATCATCAGAGTCATCATCTTCTTCTTCAATTTCAATCTTCTTCTTTCCACTTTTGGCTTTGGCGGGAAGAGCAATGGACTTCTTATTGAGCGGGGACTCTTCACTTTCAAGAAGTCGCATTTCATATGAGTTGAGTTGCCCGAAAAGCTTTGTCGGTGTCATTTTCTTAAGTTTTGACTTGGATGCTCGAATCAAGGTCACAAGTGGATTAAAGCTAAATGGCACAACATCAAGCATCTTCCGACAAATGTCAATGTCTTCCATGACCTTCTTCTCCGAACATCCGGCAATTTCATTGACGATGGGGTTTAACCTAAGAAACATTTCATTAACACTTTCATTAGGGAGCATCTTGAATTGATCAAATCTTTTTCTAACTCGAGATAGCTTCTCCTCAAGCATCTCGGCACTACCAACATGAATTTCTCTAAGATGCTTCCAAATATCATAAGTTTTAGTAAGATTACCAATGCTATCAAAAACTTCGGAGGATACACTAGAGAGTAAAGCATTTCTAATAATGGCATTAAAGCGTTTGTACTTAGCATGAACTTCATCAAGAGCAATCGTTCCGGCTGGAGGGTCCGGATAACCGGTCTCACAAGCAACCCACACATCATAACTAAGTGCCTCTAAGTAACATTGCATCCTAATTCTCCAATAGTTGTAATTTGTTCCATCGAAAATAGGAGCTTTTCTAATTTCTATCCTAGGCCCCTCTTGAGCCATCTCCTAGCGGTGAAGCTAATACCGGAGAACCTAGATGCTCTGATACCACTTGAAAGAGGATCCTAAGGCCTAGAGGGGGGTGAATAGGCAATTTTAAATTCTTTTGATTAATTGTTGATTAACATCATATTTAGAGTTACCCAATCCTAGTTGCAATTATCGAGTAGGCGGAAGCGATAAACTAAACACAAGCAACTAAGATATGGTATTCAAATTCATCACAAGCAATGCTGAAAGAGGATCCTAAGGCCTAGAGGGGGGGTGAATAGGCAATTTTTAGAACTTTTTCAATTATTCTTGAATTAACATCATATTAAGAGTTACCCAATCCTAGTTGCAATTATCGAGAAAGCGGAAGCGATAAACTAAACACAAGCAACTAAGGCATGGCATTCAAATTCATCACAAGCAATGCAATAAGAGTAAGTGCGGGAATATAAATGAGAGGGAGACACGGTATTTGTTTGACCAGAAGTTGAGCCGCAACTCCTACTCTCCGTTGAGGCTACCCTCAAGCGCAAGGACCGGCTCGCTCTCGAGCCTCACGCCTCACTCACTCCCAGAGTCGTTCACCACTCCGTGAGGTGGACTCACACCAGACACCGACTCAAGAGTAGCCACACGCCAAGGCCTACTCTCAAGCCCACGCCCACAAAGGATGTCTTCAAAAGTAACAAGCTCAAACGCCTGATCATGCCGGATCGAAGGACTTCCTTGAAGCTCGGTATTGGGGTTTGATGGATTGTGGCTTTGGATGATCTTGTGGGTGGAGGAATGGCCCTAGAACACCTAATTGATGAGCTATGAATGTGGTAGGTGAAGTGGAGCAGCAAACCTCAAAATAGCCAGCCACTAGATAGGTATTTATAGCCCCAAGAGCAAAACTAGCCGTTGCCCCTCGGAAGAGGACAAAGACTAGTTGTTACACTTTCTACGGGGCCGTCCGACGGCACCGGACGCCGTCCAGCGTCAGAGCGCATCGCCACCAAAATAGGTTTATCGGACGCCGTCCGGTCCCCACCGGACGCCGTCCGACAGCAAGGATCTAGGTAGGTATTTATAGCCCCAAGAGCAAAACTAGTCGTTGCTCCTCGGAAGAGGATAAAAAGATTAGCCGTTAGCCTCTACCGGACGCCGTCCGACAGGCACCGGACGCCGTCCGACAGTGGCAACTGCTCACAAAAAACATGTGACCGGACGCCATCCGATAAGGACCGGACGCCGTCCGACAGTGCGGAAGCAAAGGACCGGACGCCCCAGCACGCCGTCCGGCAAGCCGCTGAAACACCCACTTTGATCTTTATCGGACGCCGTCCGTAACTTCACGGACGCCGTCCGGCGAGAGCTTTACAAGGGACCGGACGGCCACCTGCACGCCATCCCACCGTAAAGTGCCTCGGATTTTAACTTTACCGGACGCCGTCCGATAACGACCGGACGCCGTCCGACAGAGAATATTGTTTTGGTATTTGGATGGTCGGACGCCGTCTGGCTTTTCCAGACGCCGTCCGACAGAAGGGAATTTTCGAGCTGAAATTTATGAGGGAATTTAGGTGGGTTTCTCTCTCTCTAGAAATCTCACAAAGGGATATTTGGGTATTTTTGGAAGTGGTGGACTACGAAACCGAGTTTTCGAGAATTCAAAAGATCCGCATAGTCCGAGATATTCAACCCTTTGAAATCCGATGAAAAGCAGAAATAAACCTAACTACTCTAATCTATACGTGACCTCTTCTCTCGCCCGGTCACGCACTTGAGATCTTGGAGCAGCTCAGAAAATTGTCGACGCTTCAAATTAGGGTTTATAAAAATCGCCGAGTCTTCGCTAGGGTTCCAAGAAGTCCAAAAACCCCCTAGCACTTAATATTTATTTATTTTGTCATCAATGCCACTAATAGAAATTAGGGCTCAACGATGCTCACAGCGCTTCTGACACTTAGCCATGGACTTGGGTTCAGGATCCAGCTGAAGAGTTTTAGCAATATTGGAAGCAAAATAAATGTCGACAACTGTAACATTTCTTTTATATAATTCTCTTGAATTAACATAATGGATTGAGATCTCCACATTTATATCTTCCAACTGCTTGTTATTTCCCAAAACAGAATTCAAGTGTTTCGATTTCCCAACATTTGTATTTGTGCGCACATTCTTGTTAGGATTCTCAACTTCAGGTTGAGTTACAACTGCTACTTGTATTACCTTTTCAGGCTAAATATCATTTACTGACTTTAGGAATAAATCTGTAGAGAATTTTTGTTTCCGTGAGCGCTTTTTTGGAACTGAATCCTTTACAACCGGAGTTCTCCCCCTCTTATTTATATTTGGGGGTAACTTTGATTTTTCTAGGTACCTCCACTATCTCCGGTGCATTAGCTGCAGGTATATGTGACTTAGTTACACCCTTATGGTCAGTAAATGCTTCTATCAGATTGTTTGCAATACAATGCAAATTTATAATTCTTTGAACTTCCAGTTTAGATTCATTAGTACGTGGATGTAAAGATTGAATGCCCACGACATCCCAATTTATTTCATGGCATTCTTTGTGGTACTTATTATCTCACCTTAATACTGGGAAATTATCTTCATCAAAGATACAATCAGCGTACCTAGCCGTAAACAAATCCCCTGTTAGTGGCTCTAGGTATTTTATAATTGATGGAGAATTATACCCCCACATAGATCCCCATTTTCCGGTGAGGACCCATTTGAGTACGCTGAGGTGGTAAGATTGGTACGTACACAGCACAACCGAATTTTCGGATATGGGAAATACTTGGTTCATCTCCACGTACCATTTGTAATGGGGAAGCTGTATGATATGCAGTTGGTCTGATTTGGATTAATGCAGCAGTATGTAAAACCGCATGGCCCCAACAACTTGCTGGTATCATACAGTTCTGTAAAAGAGGCCTAGCAATGAGCTTAATCCCTTGATAAAAAATCAACTAAACCATTTTGTGTGTGGGATGTATGGTACAAAATGCTCTACATTAATTTCCAGAGCCATGCAATAATTATTAAATGCTTTTCAAATAAACTCAGCAGCATTATCCAAACAAAAGTTTTTAAATTTTTTTATTCATGAAAGTTGGCCCTTAATTTGATGATTTGGGCAATTAATTTAGCAAAAACATGGTTTCTTGTAGACAACAAAGCTACATGAGACTACCTTGTAGATGCATCAATAAGTACCATAAAATAACGAAATGACCCTGATAAGGGTTGTATAAGTCCACAAATATCACTTTGAATTATTTCTAAGAAATTCAGTGGTTCTCTTTTCACTTTAAGGTATGATAGCATTAAAATTAATTTCCCTTTTGCTCAAGCAATGCACGGAAATCGGAACCTTTGACATTAGTCAACAGAACTTTGTACAATTTTACGCATCATACCCAAACCTGGATGACCAAGACGGTCATGCCAAATCTTGAACTTGTCAAGATTTTTAAATATAGTTTTTAGTGCAACATATGGTTTGTGTTTGATATGCGTGTAGTACAAACTAGATTAAAAAGAAGGAAGCTTTTCAACCACTTGTTTTTCGCATCCATGAATTTTACTTAATAGCAAAAATTCTTTTCCACTCTCACTACTAGTCTCCGCATGGAAACCATTGGCGCGAATATTTTTAAAACTTAATAGGGTACATTTAGATTCAGGATATAAAAGTGCATCCTCAATTATAATTTCAGTACCCATAGGGAGAACAACTATTGCTCTTCCAGAACCAATAATAAACGCATCGCTTCCGGCAGTAAGAGTTTGGAAATATTTTGTTTCCCTTAATATAGTATTATTGGTACAGCTATCCACGAGACAAAGCTTTTTCTCCATCTGATCTTTGTATAATAGTTTATATCAAATAATAGAGATGATATTAATTCTACGGGAATTAATATTTAATAAAACATATCTAGTACATAGACAATAGATATATTGTTTTACATAAATGGTAGATGCTCTATATGAGCAAAGTTCTTACAGGAACTTAAACTATTTATTACATAGTAGATAGTTCTATAGAAACTTAAACTACTTATTACATAATACATAGGCTGATACATAAATTTGGTAACATGTCATTAGTATACCACGATCATGTCGTTGGTATCCATAATACCATCGGTATTAATAATACCATCCTTCTCATTAGGACTTGGAAGAAGATTTGGTATTCCAACACTTGTAGTAGCTTCGGACGTTATAGCAAAGTGGGCTTTAGGATTCCCTTCGTGTGATCTTTTGCCTTTCTCAATGGATTTAAGATATAATTGAACCAAATGCTTAGGAGTGCGATATTTGCGAGACCAATGTCCCTTGGTACCACACCTAAAGCAAATTTGATCTTTGTTGCCCTAATCCTTTTTAAAAAAAGAATCCCTTTTATCCATTCCATTATTTTGATGTCCCTCGTTATTCTTCCGTACCAAAATGCATTTTTTAAGTCCCTAAACGGATGTACGTGTTAATAACCGTTAAAATTGAATTTTATATATCGAATTTTGCGTACATCAATATGCAGGAGTCTTACAAAATATAAAATGTTGAATAAAATGGAATCAAACTTCACGGATCCAATTATATATAACACAACAATTTATTAATCATGGTTACAATGTTTCTTACACATATTTTGCCAATCTGCTGGGGCGAAAATAACTATGTACCGTGTTCACCTAGTCGCTAGTCGGTAGTCAGTCGGTTACCTAGTGACTAGCGACTAGGCCGACTAGTCGGTGACTAGTTGGAGACTCCAATATGGCCAGCAAAAAAATAATAATACAAGTCACACACAGACACGCATAAGACATAGCCACAGACACCAAGTCACCAATCATCACAACTTGAAATTTCACGAGTCACAGCTCACAACTGATAAATATCAATAAGCATAGTTCTCAGTGCAATGACATAGGCTGATAGATAGTCATAGACACATAGTTAATAGTTCTTAGTTTCTCTTAAGTCACACACCAAGTCGCTGGAGGTTGGAAGAGGGAGGCGGCGGCGCTTGAGGGAGACGGAGGGAGGCGGCGGCGAGGGAGCATGACCACCGGCCAAGGGAGCCGTCGGCCTGAGGGAGCACGACCGTCGGCCAAGGGAGGTGTCAGCGCCGCCCTAGAGATGTGTGGGTTGTGGCTGCTTCCTAACCTAGTGTGGTCTATAGTGTACTTGTGTGTACCCACCCTTTTGGGTCAAAAATTCAGTCCACACACCAATTTTCATTATCCTAGTCGGCCCGACTAAATGCCTAGTCGCCGAATTGGACCGATCGACTAGCGTCGACAAGACCGATTTAGACCGACTAGGCGGTTTGACCGACTAACCCACCGATCAACCCCTGATCAGTGCGGTTGCCACCGACTAGCGACTAGTCATGCTAGTCGGCCTAGGCTAAAACTGCTATGTACATGCACATACGTCGAGTACAGTGTAAATTCCACCTACTTCGGGGGTGAAATGCCTTTTTACCATACATGTACATACACACATAATGTCTTAACATAATTCTATGCTAGTAAAGGACTAAAATGCATATAGGAAAAAGATAAGACAACGAAGGGCTTTTTCCCATCGTGACTTCCAGGGAGAGGATCGGGGATGAGGCTTCTATAGAGAGAGCCTGAGAAACATTGCCATCTCCGCCTGCTTGCTCTGGTCCGAGCGCCGCCGTTGCTGGCCTGGCTCCATGCGGGCGTCGCCTTAGCTGGCACGGCTAGGCCCTGCGTGAGCAGCCGCCGTCGCTGGCCTGCCTAGCTCCGTCGCCCGTGGTTTGGTTCCACCATGGCACCTGCCTCATCACCGAGTCGTCGCCTTAGATGCTACAGCGACGCCACTGCCACGCGACGCCAAGGCGACTTCATATAGGGAAAATTTGTGGCGTCAGTTGTGGCGTATAGGAAAAAGCGCCTTACTGCCCAAGTGTCGTTGAAGCGATGCTTAGGCGACACCATGACAACCATGGTTGTACCACTTACACTATTTTGCGAGAGAAATATTTTCATAGCCTCCGCAAGAGGGATGAGAATATTGTTAGAATTATTGGGCTTGGCCCATTTAATATCTAAATAATTCCTGGAAAATCTCAAAGGCCCATATATGCATGAGGCATGTGAAATTTCTTTAGTACCATATTGCTAGTGGGAGGAGTGGAGGACATGCTTAAATAGTGGAGCTTGCTTCCACCCACTAGAGAATGTGATGGGAGAGAGAAATAGAGAATTACACGCTGCCGCCACGCCTCATGGGGCGGGCGGGCGCGCGCACACTGCGTGAATGGTCCGCCAAACGGACCCTCGTGCTTTGCGCAGACGCAGCCTCCTTTTGCGTTTTATTTCTTTTGCTCTCCGGATTTTGCGGATGATATGGAATATACAAATCGTGTTGGACTCGGTCGCGCCCGCTTTCGCGATCCGTTTGCCTCACGCGTTTTGCTATATAAATCTGCCGCCCGACCGTCCGTAGAGTATAGATCGATCGACCTAGGGTTTGCCACCTCCTCTGCCGAGCCGCCGCTTCGTTCTTCCCCATCTGCGCGGCGCGCACCGCCGCTCGGGAGAGCGTGTCTCCGGAACCGATCGCCTTGAGCTCCCGCACCGGTAGGGCGAATCAGTTTTGGAAGCGCTTCGGCGATCGTCACGCTTCCTTCTTCCGCTTCGCGAGGACTTCTTCCACTACGCCGTCGCGATCTGCGTCGGCACCACCTTCTCCAACACGGCGTCGATTCGGAGACCCGAACCAGACCTCGCCGCAACTCGTTCCGTATGGCGCGACGACGACCAAGTCCAGTAAGTCATCTCCTTCGCGAGTTCACCAGAGAGATATACGTGTATTTCTTCTGCACGTGTATCTAGGTTGTGCTTCTGTGGATCCAACCTGTTTTATCTATCTCTCAGACGTTGTGCGTGTTTTATCTCTTGATTAAAATAAACCTGAAAGTGCTAATTATTCCAACAATCCAAAAACCTGATTATTAGGCACTTTGGTTTATCGATGGCTCGTTTTGCTGATGCTCTGAAACCGGAGAAATTCGGCGGAGTAAATTTCAAGAGATGGCAAGTAAAGGTGCAAATTGTGGTCGACACTATGAACGATATCTTGGGTAAAGGATGGCAAACCGGAGGAACCCTAACTCTGAAAAGGAGAAAGAGTTCGAGAGGCCACCACGCTTTTCCGCGTGCGCTTCTTAGCGTGTTTCTCGACCGTCTGTGATGTGTATATGAACATCACAGATCTGAAGAGATCCGGGATGCGTTGAATAATAAATTCGATGCATCGATGTCGGGAAAGGAATCGTATGTCATGGAGCGATACCACGACTTCAAGATGGTTGATAACCGCTCGCTGTCGAACAGGCTCATGAGATACTGGTCATTGTGAGGGAACTCGAACTCCTTAAGTGCAAGTTACCCGATAAGTTTGTGGCTGGAGGCATTATTGCCAAGTTACCTCCTTCGTGGAGAAACTTTGCCACATCTCTAAAACATAAGAGACAAGAGATCTCCGTTGAGGGTTGATCGCGTCTTTAGATGTTGAAGAGAAAGCTCGGGCTAAAGATGCACACAGGAAAGGAGTCGAGGGACAGTCCAGCGCCAATGTTGTCCAGCAGCATGGCAAGAACAAAGGGAAGAATAAAATCAAGCAAACCACTGGATTCAAGAAAAAGAAGTTGAACAAGGATGAGATGCCTTGCTGGATTTGTGGTGAGGTTGGGCACTGGGCTAAGAAGTGTCCAAACCGCAAAGACAAAAAGGGCAATCCAGGGCAGACTTCAAAGTCTGTCAATGTGACCATTGGCGACACTGGTGAGGGAACCGATGGGTATGTTTTACCTACTGTTCTTTCAGTGAATCAGTCTACCGATTGGTGGATTGATACTGGGGCTAATGTGCATGTGTGTTCTGACATTTCAATGTTCACTTCTTATCGAGCGTTCCACAGTTCACCCGTTTTGATGGGGAACGGGTCCAATGCTTCGTTCTTGGTGTTGGTACGGTAGATCTGAAGTTTACTTCGGGAAGATCGTGCAAATGAAGAACGTGCAGATGTCCCTCAATCAATAAGAACACAGTCGGCGGGTCCCTTCTCTGCAGAGATGGGTTTAAAGTGGTGTTTGAGTCCAATAAGGTAGTCTTGTCGAAACATGGTTTGTTTATTGGCAAAGGCTATGAGTCGCGGAGGCTTGTTCCGCTTTTCCTTCGATAATTGTCATAAAGTTGTGAACCATATTTGTGATCATGCTATTGAGAGTGAGGTCGATGTTTGGCACTCACGTTTATGTCATGTTAATTTTGGTTCTATGTCTCGGCTTGCGAGTATGGGCTTAATCCCTAAATTTTCCACTGTCAAAGGTTCTAAGTGCCAGACTTGTGTGCAATCAAAGCAACCTCGTAAGCCTCATAAGGCCGCTGAGGAGAGAAATTTGGCACCTCTAGAGCTCATACATTCTGATATTTGTGAGATGAATGGTGTGTTGACAAAGGGTGGAAAGAGATATTTCATGACTCTGATTGATGATGCTTCTAGATATTGCTATGTGTATCTGTTGAAAACTAAAGACGAGACTCTAAACTTCTTTAAAATCTATAAGGCCGAGGTTGAAAACCAGTTAGACAGGAAAATTAAGAGACTTAGGTCGGATCGTGGTGGAGAGTATTTCTCTAGTGAGTTCGACTTATTCTGTGCGGAAAATGGAATTATTCATGAGAGAACGCCTCCCTATTCGCCCCAATCAAACGGGGTGGCTGAAAGAAAGAACCGTACTCTAACTGATTTGGTGAATGCCATGTTAAACACTGCGGGTTTATCTAAGGCATGGTAGGGGGAGGCCGTGTTGACTGCATGTCATGTCCTGAATAAAGTCCCTGCAAAGAATAAGGAGAAAACCCCATATGAAATATGGAAGGGGAGAAAGCCATCACTTTCTTATCTGCGCACTTGGGGTTGTTTGGCGAAAGTAAATGTGCCAATCACAAAGAAGCGCAAGCTTGGGTCTAAGACAATAGATTGTGTCCATCTGGGTTATGCTTCTCGTAGCGTTGACAGTAGGTTTTTGGTGATAAGATCAGAGGTGTCTGACATGTCTGTTGGCACGATCATGGAGTCTAATGATGCTACTTTCTTTGAGAACATCTTTCCTATGAAAATTGAGCATAGCGTTCGGTAAAACTAATGAGATAATTCCAACCTTCTACTCAAATTGAATATCCTGAACCAACACCTGAGGAAAATCCTGAGGAGGATGACGGTGAGGCTCCGAGGAGGAGCAAGAGACAGAGGATTGCAAAATCCTTTGGTGATGACTTCACTGTGTACCTCGTGGATGACACTCCCACGTCGATTTCAGAAGCGTTTGTATCCCCTGATGCGGACTACTGGAAAGAGACGGTTCGTAGTGAGATGGATTCCATTCTTGCGAATCAGACTTGGGAACTCACAGAACTACCTTATGCTTGCAAACCTGTAGGGTGTAAATAGATATTTAAGAAGAAGCTTAGGCTGATGGTACTATTGAAAAGTATAAGGTTCGGCTTGTGGCCAAGGGTTATACCCAAAAAGAAGGCGAAGATTTCTTTGATACATATTCACCTGTGGCTAGATTGACTACAATTCGTGTACTACTTTCTTTGGCTACCTCACATGGTCTTATTGTTCATCAAATGGACGTTAAGACAGCTTTCCTAAATGGAGAGTTGGACGAGGAGATCTATATGGATCAGCCTGATGGATTTGTAGTAGAAGGTCAAGAAGGCAAGGTGTGTAGGTTATTGAAATCTTTGTATGGACTGAAACAAGCTCCTAAGCAATGGCATGAGAAGTTCGACGAACTTTAACTTCATGGGCTTTGTCGTGAATGAGGCCGATAAATGTGTATATTATCGGTATGGTGGGGGCTGTATGTTATTTTGTGTCTCTATGTGGATGACATATTAATTTTTGGGACAAGTCTTGATGTGGTTCACGAGGTCAAGTCTTTCTTGTCTCAAAATTTTGATATGAAAGATCCGGGAGAGGTGATGTAATCTTGAATATCAAGCTCTTGAAGGGTGAGGATGGGATCACTTTGTCGCAATCCCATTATGTGGAAAAAGTTTTGAATCGCTTTGGCTTTGCTGATTGCAAAACTTCTCCAACACCCTATGATCCTAGCATTGTGCTTCGAAAGAACAAGAGAATTGCTAAAGATCAGTTGACTTACTCTCAAATCATCGGGTCACTCATGTACCTAGCTAGCGCTACAAGGCGGACATCTCGTTTCTTTGTTAGCAAGTTGAGCCGGTTTACTTCTAATCCAGGAGATGATCATTGGCGAGCACTCGAAAGAGTAATGCGCTATCTGAGAGGTACTACAAATTTTGGTTTGCACTATACGGGATACCCAACAAATACCGGAAGGGTATAGTGATTCCAATTGGATATCCGACGATGGGATAAAGGCCACAAGTGGATATGTGTTCACTCATGGTGGCGGAGCGATCTCGTGGAGGTCTTGCAAATGACTATCTTGACACGCTCAACAATGGAAGCGAATTGATCGCTTTGGACACGGCCATTTGTTGAAGCGAGTGGTTGCGTGAACTCTTGATGGATCTTCCGGTGGTTGAAAAGCCGATTCCGGCTATCCTTATGAACTGTGATAATCAAACAGTGATTGTCAAGGTGAACAGTTCTAAGGACAACATGAAGTCCTCAAGACATGTGAAAAGACGACTGAAGTCTGTCAGGAAATTGAGAAACTCCGGAGTGATAGCGTTGGATTATATCCAAACGGCTAAAAACCTGGCAGATCCTTTTACAAAGGGTTTATCACGGTGTGTGATAGACAATGCATCGAGGGAACTGGGTATGAGACCCACGTGAGTTACACCATAGCGGTAACCCAGCCTATGTGATCGGAGATCCCGTGAATTAGGTCCTGGGGAAAACAAGCTATTGGTTAGCTGGATGAGAGTATATTCTAACCCATTCCATGTGAGATGCAATACTCTCGAAATCTGTATGGCAGGTTGGCATTTGCCTTAATGTTGTTCTGTTGGCTTTAATTAGCAAAGATGTCATCCTACAGAGCATCTTGAAAGAACACATCTATATGAGCCCGACTGTTGGAAGTCGCAGTCTATGAAACTTGGGTAATCTCTAGTAAGCTCATGAAGAGACCATGGAGTACGACTTATATGCTCCACCCGCGGGGTAGCCTATTGGCAGCCAAGTATCAGTTGGCTTTGAGTGAAACTTGTTCACATAAAACTTGCAATTCAAGGCGTAGTTCATTGTCCAAGTTGTGAATGAATATAGCTTAAATGTCTAGGTGCAATTCAAGGCATAGTCCATTGTCACCGAAACACTGGTATATAAACAGTTTTGGGAACAGGCAAACTTGATGGGACTTTGAGATCTGGTGGGGGATTGTTAGAATTATTGGGCTTGGCCCATTTAATATCTAAATAATTCCTGAAAAATCTCAAAGGCCCATGTATGCATGAGGCATGTGAAATTTCTTTAGTACCATATTGCTAGTGGGAGGAGTGGAGGACATGCTTAAATAGTGGAGCTTGCTTCCACCCACTAGAGAATGTGATGGGAGAGAGAAATAGAGAATTACACGCGCGCGCTCGCCTCGCCTCGCCTCGCTCGGGCGGGGCGGCGCGTCTTGCTGACGCACTGCGTGAATGGTCCGCCGAAACCGGACCCTCGTGCTTTTCGCTAAAATCCAAATTTTTTTGGATTTAATGATGAAATTGTAGAAATTCTAATGGATAGATACTGCTTCCTTCTTCCGCTTCGCGAGGACTTCTTCCACTACGCCGTCGCGATCTGCGTCGGCACCACCTTCTCCAACACGGCGTCAGATTCGGAGACCCAGAACCAGACCTCGCCGCAACTCGTTCCGTACGGCGACGACGACCAAGTCCAGTAAGTCATCTCCTTCGCGAGTTCACCAGAGAGATATACGTGTATTTCTTCTGCACGTGTATCTAGGTTGTGTTTCTGTGCATCCAACCTGTTTTATCTATCTCTCAGACGTTGTGCGTGTTTTATCTCTTGATTAAAATAAACCTGAAAGTGCTAATTATTCCAACAAATATTATAACCATTGCTGGGAGCAATGCGAGAATAGTCGGTTCTCGTCGAGCCGTGCTAACTCTCCCCATGGGTACCATGATTCTGGTGAAGGATGCCTTGTTGTATCCTGAATCAAAGCGTACATTACCTCAGATTGTGATTTTAATTTATATGCGCTAGATATCTCATCATTTGTCTAGGTGTTTCAAGCAGTCAGCCAAGACGATGGAACAACAGTTTCAAAAGGAGTCTAGGTTCTATGGCTCATTAATCAGGTACGTCTTGTTGCGGGACTCGTGAAACTTGAATATCACTTCAGTTATGATTGTGCTATTAGCGACATTGGTTGCTTGGCTGACTTGTAACACCCTGACTCTTCTAAGCCTGGAATGCCATTAAATATCTAAGAACTACAAAATTTCGAGAACATCTCCCCTGTTTTCTCAAAATCCACACGGCAGAGATAACGTAAATACTCATAAATGCGCAATGTAATAATATTGAACCACTACCAAGTCTACATAAACCCAAAACTGGTTCCACCTCAACGGGAACCCAACACGACCTATACGACCTATAACTACCTTTCTTTCTTTGGCGACATTAGCGTCCAAAATGACAATCAACAAAGCAACCCACATGAACTTAGTAGATACGATTTTAACATAACCTTTCATTACAATTTGTTCCTCAAATGATTTAATCAATTAATATATAGGTCACACTAGTAAAATTGTTTATTTATTTTAATGTGAGAGGTAGTGCGTGCTCATTACGATGTGCTACTTTCCAAAAGTCTCCTTTATGTTGATGCCATCTGTTACCTAAAAACCAAATAAAAGCAAGAATGAGTATTCAAAAATACTCAGCAAAGTATATGTATAAATATAAAGAACGACAAAACTTCATTCATGAATCCATATTCAGAAACAACCTTCCATCGATCCAATACTTCAAACTTACTTCCCATAATTCGATTCAATGCACATGCGTCTGTACTGTGAGCTCATACCGGTATAGCTCCTCCTTTGTGTTCTTTTCAAATTATTCACTGTTAGTCGTCATTTTTCAAGGTGGCCATGTTAGATTGAACAAAGAATGCTAATGCTGGTGTGCTTGTATCTGTTCACTCTCTTGCAGTCACACTATCTCTTTTCTAATATTCCCTACTTGGTTTTTCTCTTCTACTGCATAGTTCACGGCAAAAGAATAGAGGGCCATATCATCACTACATTGAGTATATGCTTTCTCATTGTTCTCAAATGTTTTTTGCTTCTTTTTTTTGGCTCAAGAGTTCTCCTCTCTTCCAACCTGATTCCCTACAGGTCGATTGTTTTTGCACTTGCCCATTAGCTATACATTTTAATACTCTTTCTGTGTTTTGTGATAACCTTTAAGTTTTGCTCTTCTCTTTAATGTTTGATCACACATACGAATGTGCTTCATTCTCAAAGGCCCTACAGCTCCAACTTGCATACCCTGTTTTCTCTTTATAACATGAGTTTTGATTTCGCATATTCCTGTTTCAAGTTTGTTGTTCTAGCAAAATACCCCAAACCAAATTTCACTAATGAACTCATTAACCTGCTTCCTAAAGCAGCCTACGAGGGGCGCGAACAGCGCCAAAGGCCCTAGTAAAAATTTAAAACTGTCATGGCTGCTTCTATATGACCTTTTAAATGGAGAGTTTTGCCGTTAGATTAATTCAAAGTGGCTTATGTTACATTCAAACACACCACGAAACAGCAAGAGCATGTGGGATGCAGTATACAATGTTATAAACATATCTACTATGCATGCAAAAGTATCAGGTGTATACATATCTTTTCTGCTATTCTTTGGCGGCACTTAAATACCTCTCCTAGATTTATTGATGCATAAATAAGCTTGTACTGTTGTATACATAGAAATCCTAGAAGTTTAGAGCATTTAGATAATACCACCAGATATCTTGGTTAGATATCCTTTGTCAATATTCACTAAGGATAGACCATCAGCAAAATATACGATGAGTGCAAATTGCAAAAATGGCCATGATGTGAAGGTACGTCAAATTGTGAAAGCAGAAAGAGCGCATGTAGACGCAGGACTGAAAATACATCAAATTGTGAAGTATATAATGATTCCAGTATATACACGCTAATCATTTTTATTATAACTGATATTCTAACTGCCATTTGATTATGCAGTTGTTTTGATCTTCGCTTATGGCAGGATGTATGCAGTGTCTCGCAACGCTGGAAGGAACGCCCAATATGAACGCCCTCAGTAGCAATCATTATTATTAAATGAGATGCAACATACTTAACGAAGATGGATCCCACACACTCACACACACGCGCACACACAGGTTCACTTGTAATAAAATTATTAAGCAAGCTGCAAACACATAATAATTCTACACCTTGTCTTCCTCGTCGTCGGTGACCTCCACTTGGAACTCCATGGACCCCTTCTTGATGCACTGGCGGACGGCGTCCTCGTGGAACTCACGCATAACCTGATTTTCAGCTGCAGCTTTGTCTAGGAAGTCGTTGAAACACGGATTGCGGGTATAGACGGGTTTGAAGGACGGACGAGGGTTATCCTTCATGAACTCGAGCATCTCCTTTGAAAACATCCCCGTCTTCATCTTCGTCCTCCTCTCCACGCCCTGCGCCAGCTGGGGCATGGACAATGGCGGACGCAGGATTAAAACCAAGCCTGGACGAACTTAACCCTAAGAGTCGTCATCGAATTAACATAATATCTATTTGTATAATTTAGATATACTTCTGGAAGGCAAACAATTTCTATTGTGTGTGGTTTTCAACCTCAAAGTCGTATTCAAAAGCTTCTGAGAGAACATGTCAGGTCATCATATTTTAAAACCGTCTAATTACGGTAAAATACCTATTTAAAACAATATGCTTATTAGAATATTAAATCAAACTGTTATCGTAAGTGATGCTTCTCTTATACTCGAAGACTTTTTCATTTAAAACTAGATGAAAAAAAAAATCAAATCCACATGTTCTATTTATAAGTGGATGGATGTAGAAGACTAGAAGCAAAAAAGGCGCATGAGAATCGAACTAAACACCTCAGGGAAGCTAGCATTCCAGCCTAGCCAACTACGCTAGAGATATTGCTGTTTTAGGTTTGTAGTATTGACTTCTTTATATAGAATCAAGGGTATGTATTAGGCTAAAATCCAAATTCAAGCCTGGGCAGCGGCCCCACCAGCCCTAGTGGTGGATCTGCCCCTGGGCATGGACAATCCAGCGCTCGCCACCATCGCCTTCAACTCGTCGAAATTCAGCGAACGGTAACAAGTCGGATACTTCTTGTCCTTGGCCATCCTTCGTAGCATCTTCTTCTTCTTCGTCCTCCCTTCCTTGTTGGATCCCATCTTCTTCTTCTTCGTCCTCCCTTCCTTGTTGGATCCAGCATTCGTGACCACCTTCTTGTAGGACTTGGGCACGGCGCACTTCTTCCACACCCAACCGCAGCACGTCTGACACCTGACCATGCTCTTCATCTCACCCCTCTCCATCGCCCTAACCCCTCCGTCCGTCTGCACTAGATCAGGGCGGCTACTGCCTTGGACCGAGGAAGAGGAACAGAGGGGCGCCCCTAATATCCCTAGGTGCCAGAATGGGCCTAATGGGCCAGACCTATCCACAAGCCCAGCTCATTACCCCTCCACTCCAGAATTTATTATTATTATATATTTTTATTTTTTCTAGATTAAATAAATAATATTCATTTTATTCAAATTAAATAAATAGATGCCTCCCTCCGTTTCAAACAACGGGTTATATATACCATCAAACGAAAGGGAGGGATTTATATAAACGACGATTGGAAGGGCAGGACGTGGGGGCAGTGGCTAGCTGGCAAAACACGTCGGTTCATACGACGGGACTTAGTTTCTTCATTAGCATTCAAATTAATTCCTTATATCGTTGCATGCAAATTCATTGGCTGACGATGGCAATTAATTCCTTCATTAGTCGTTGCATGCAATTTCATTGGCTGACAATGGCAATTAATCCCTTCATTAGCGCTCATGTCAAACCATGTTGGTTAATTGTTCTATGTCCTATCGGTGTGTCGGGTGTGCCACATTGTTGAATTGACTTAAAGTTTGCTTATTTAGATTATAATGTTTAATTTTATGTGATCGCTTGGATGCATCTTGATATATTCTCATTCGTTATGACATAGAGACGTGTGATTGGCCGTGATGGAAGAGCAGTTGTGTTTGGTGGGTAGTTGTACCCATAGTTGTTACGGCGCTTAAGGCGTGCGGCGGTCGCCCGAACCTTTTTACCTTTTAAGCGCTTAAGACGCGAGGCGAGGCGATGCTATAAACACATAAATATGGCGAACGAAAATAATAAATTACCATAAAATAGGAAATTTTCTCACCATGTTCTAATACATACTTCATAACCTAACATAGTTTGAGGCCCACTCGCCTAATAGGCAACAGCCCAACTAGCCTAAGGCCCAGCCGACCACCACATGTCCAAAAGACCAACTGACCACCAGGCACCATCACAAAGTATACGCAACCCTAGCCTCCAGTTCTCCCTCACAGTCCCAGCCGCCACCACCACGCGCCCACAGCCGGCGTCACCTGCCCTCTCTCCCACCGTTGGCCAGCCCGCCCGAAACCTTGCCGCCTCTGGCCCCGACCAATTCGGCCTCAGTCCGCGTCGCGCCGCCACAGTCCGCGGATTGACGAGAGGAAAGGGAAGGCGGCGGAGAGAAAGAGAGAGAGAGAGAGGGGAAGGGAAAGCAGAGGAGAGAGGAAGGGGATGGCGGCGGAGCTTGGATTCGCCACCGCCGGATGGCGGAGCTTGGATTTACCGCCGCCGGCGACTCGATCAGGTTTTCTAGGCCTCCTTCTCCCGTGCAGGCGCGCCGCCATGGTCGGCCTCCGGCGCGGGCGCTGTTGTTGGAACACACCGTTACATTAACCACATACTAATGTATTCATGGACCCATTCACAGTATAAAGCCACAAATATATTTTTATGTTTTAAAATATTTGAATTCAAAATATTCAAACTTTTATGACATGCGATGCAATACATGATTTTTTTCCCCATAAAATTGAGGATGTTCACCGACTACGTGAAGTCATGTCCAGACGTGGCTCTTGCAAAAACCTCTCGCTACAACTAGTTGTGGGTGAGGGCAAGGCGCATCCAAGCAGATCTCCTTCCCATCCCAACTCTCATCTAAACAGGGCGACAGACTCGTTTGTATAAATTTGGATAGGCAGACAGGCACAATTTTTATATAGGCTCTTGTTGTGTCATTGTGTGGTACTCCCTCCGCTCTCTTTTATTTGTCGTCATTGGCTTTTAGACATGCCTTTTGACATTCGTCTTATTCAAAAAGTATGTAAGTATCATTTATTTTGTTATGCTTTATGTTATCATAAAAGATACTTTAAGCATGACATATATATTTTTTTCATATTTGCACTAATTTTTTAAATAAGAAGAATGGTCAAAGGGCATGTTCAAAGATCAACGGCGATAAATAAAAAAGGATGGAGGGAGTACATCAGAGCATGGTTTGTCCTTCCAAAATTAGAGCAGAGAATACTAGTGTGATGGTTCCTTCTTCTACCAGCAAACTTTAACTGGATTATGCGCGCACGCTCTCTCTCTTCTATCAGCATGGCTTACCGAGTCTAGTTTGCAGTAGTGCAAAGTGCAAACCACAACAAAATTGTCTTGTATCAGTGGTCTTCTTAAAGCTAGAGCAGGCGGCTGCATATATATGTTCTCGAACACAGACGACCGCTGTCTAGCCAGTCCCGTAAAATAAACAGCATACGAAGTTCAAATTCTTTCAACCAAAAGGAGGAGTTCAATACATACAAAAATGACTTATCGAATTTCACTTGAGCATAAAAAAGTAATGAATGAATGTTTGGTTGGGCCTGGGCCTGGGCCTTTTTCTTGTCGGAGAGGGCGATGGAGTTGAGATTGGGCCATACGGAGCGGCCCATGAGCTTGGAAATATATGTCGGTACAGTGCAAGAACTTGACGTTTACTTGCGATGGAGATATCTTGAGGAGGTGAGTGTTTCTCCTGCAAACCAAACATGCACAGATCCCTAACCTTTCCTCTCCGTCCAAAAGAAGAGAATTCCATCCAAAGTTTCATCTTCATCTTCATCCCCCTACCTAGGAAAGGTTTGGAATCGTTCGTTCCTTCGTCCCTATAAATATGGGCATTCGCATGCAGGCAATGGCATTGCCATCCAAAGCACAATACTTTGTCTAGCAAGAGCAAGCATCAGAATTCAGACATCCATCGATCCATCTGCAAGGCAAGCAAGAAGAGAGCTTTCATTGTGTTGGTTGATTGTGAATCTGTGATCGATGGCAGCGAAGCAGCAGCAAGGAGCAAATCCAAATCCGCAGGATGAGTTGGATCCCAAGTTCGAGTGGACGGAGAACCCCACCAACTATTTCCTTCGCCTCAACCTCTCAGGTAATCAAACAACTAATCATTCCATTCCTACGTGTGCGTTCTTCGTGTTCTTCTTGATTTCCTGTACCACATGCATGATGCATCCACTTCGGTTTCCAATGCCTGCTGGTCTGTGTTGATTCCAAAAAGGCTTCAAGAAAGAAGATTTCAGGGTGCAAGTGGACGGCGCCGGCAGGCTCACCGTCCGCGGCCAGCGGCCGGCCGGAGCCGGCGCCGACGGCAAGCCCGTCCGCTTCCACAAGGTGTTCCAGCTGCCGCCCACCGCCAACCTGGACGAGATCAGCGGCCGCTTCGACGCCGGCGTGCTCACCCTCACCGTGCCCAAGCGCTCCGGCCCCGCCACCATAGACGAGATCAAGTCCAAGCCTAAGCAGGAGCAACATCAGCCGCCGCCAAAGCCCAAGGACGAGGAGGACGACGAGGCCAGCAAGACGACCAAGCCGCCGCCAAAGCCCAAGGAGGACAACGGCGAGGCCAGGAAGACGACGGCAACGACCAAGCCGCCGCCGCCAAAGCTCAAGGAGGAGGAGGAGACCATCAAGAAGAAGGCGCTGCAACAGGAGAAGGAGGAGGAGGAGGCCAAGAGGCGCAAACAAGAGGAAGAGCAGAAGGCGGCGGCGGCGGCGGCCGTGAGCAAGGAAGAAGCGACGAAGCCAAAGACCGAGGCGGAGGCCGGCGCGTTCGTCCGGCGGGAGAGTGTGAGGCGGCGCGCTTTGGAAGAGCTGGCCAAGGCGGCGATGGCGGCGGAGGAAGAAGCTGAGCGTGAGAGGAGGACGGCGGCGGAGGAAGAAGCGAAGAGGGAGAAGAGGACGGCGGCGCGCGGGGGTTGGAGGGAGCGGGTGGTCGGGGAGCTGGAGGAGCTCGCGGACATGAAGTGGGACGGCTTGGCGGAGGCGGCGTGGAGGAACAAGGAGGTGATCGCCGCCACCGTCGCCGCCTTCTCCGTCGGCTTCTTCGTGGCCCACAAGCTCTTCTCAAGGCGGTAAGCCATCACCGCTCACGTGTCTCGTCGTGATGCATGCATTCATCATGCATCTACGTGGATGTGAGCACATGAAATCCCAAGTGTAAAGTGTTCATGCCCAAGCACAAGCCGAGTTCATCAATTGTTCATCACCATGTACAAGTTCTCAATGTTAATGGGCCTTTGTTTCCATAGCATCAACGTTCCTTGGTGGGCCGAAATTGCATAGTTGATGAAAGAATCAGCACAATCTACGAGTTCATATTACCTACCGTGTTGGTCGCCATACATAACGCAGTGTGTCGTGTAACCATGCATCAAACAAATTGTTGGAATAAAAAAAATACTAATTTGTCTTTATTAACTTTTTATTCGTAGACGAATTTACCGGCTACAAACTTCAACCGGGATTAAATTAGTAGATAGAAATGTAAATGATGAAAAATAAAAAGTGTGAATAATGACTGGGACATCCTAAATTAGACGATGTCATGCGCCGTCGAGGAACTGATTCGCGAGCCTGGCCTCATTCTCTTCAGACCCGGCTTCTTTCCATGCAGGCATGATGTGGATGTGAATACGTGCAATGCAAAATGCTCCCAAGTAAAGTGTACATGCCCAAGCAGAAGCCAAGTTGATTGTTTATCACCATATATAAGTACTCAATATTAATTAATGGGCCTTTGTTTCCAAAAGGAATAGCATCAAAGGGGGTCTTTGGTTGCCCGAAATTGCATACTTCATAACTTCACAAGAGAATCAGTTCAAGCTACGAGCTCATATTTCTAATGTTGGTCGCCACCAGCAGTCCCATATACTGCCGTACGTATGTGTAATCATGGATCAAATAGATGCCACAGCCCACAAGGAAAGCATACCCGAAGAGCTAAAATTACCAGGCAATTGAAGACAAGGGGAAAAAACTCACTGCCAATGTTACAGTTCGAGTACCCTAGCCAAAGAAATAACCACCGTAGCAAAAAGAAAAAAAAAACCTAAAGAATTTATCTTCTCTTTGCATAGACCATACAGTGAGGTTGGCGATGCTACCACCATATGATATTTGACGAAAAAAACAATTTTCCCACCGTAGTGGGGTAAAATTCCACTAAATTGACAAAGAAAGGCTCCTGGAGTTGCTCATTTGTACAGTACTAACCAACTCGCTTATTGTACAGCTCGCGCAACTTCTGATTTTTCAATGGCCGCCGAGCATATGAAGCAATGCAACCTGGCATTGCTCAACAGTGAAAGGATTTGCCTGGCAATGATTCTTCGGTCTGCTACAATCCCGTCCATACACTTCACTCATTTGTTGTAGGCTCATCAATTCTCTTCTCGTCAACCTCCACATGTGAATCTTCTTTAACCTGCAACGCTACAATTGATTCCTGGGCAATTGGTTCATTATTATCTTTTGAGGCAGCAGAATGACTATCATTAACACCAGATTCTTGTGAAGCTCTGGGCAAACCACTGCCAGGTTCACATGAGATTGCAGGTTCATCCACTGCTTTGTCTGTGCCCATCTCACCACATGTCGCTTCAGCTGCATCTTCTGCTTGTTTGTCAGCTTGCCTATCTTGAACATTCCCATTTTGCTCAGTTGCTTCGGATTCTTTGGGTACATTTTCCTCTTCTGTGCACAATAATTTATCATCATCTATACCAGAATCTGTGCATTTAGCAACATCTGGTGTTTCCTTGGTCCCCTCATCAGGGCCGTTTTCAAGTGATACACTTTCCGTCTGTGGTTCAATGCCAGTGACTTCACCAATTAGCACCTCATCAGCTCCTTCGGTGTTTACCAAAGCCTCTCCAGAATTGGGCGACGAAGAGGGGACAGGGGATGCTAAACGATCATTGATTCCTCTATCACCGTCAAACGTAAACCAGTTTGAATTCGTAAAGAGGGAGCTGCTGTAGAACACATGCTCTATAAGCTACTTCATTGATACCAAGAATGATGAGACTGCTAAAACAAAACAGAATTACCTGTCCTGATCATCCCCCAAGCGCAATGAAGATATTACAACTTCAGCTGATTCATCATCAAAGTAGACATCCTAACAGAAACAGAAGCGCACCATTAACACAGAAACATACAAATGCACTACTTTTTATTGGTTATTTTGAAGCACTGACTACAATTTACCATGATTCTTGAGGACAAATTATTTGACTGTATGGAAGTACTAAACATACACATATAGTGTCATTAAATGTAACATAAACAGCACTTCTGACATACCTCATCATCCCGTTCGAGTGATCCCTGTGCCTGTAATCATTGAACATAACAAAATTACTAGGTATCATAGTCTTGAAAACCAAAAGTTTACATAAAGTTAAATATTTCATATGTTGAAAGGTGAAAAATATAACAGATATATGGAATCTATTTTCATTTCCTCAAATATACCAACAGAATATATTGTGGTAAACCACCAACCACCAAAGCTCAAAGATGTCGCAAGTTCAGAAAATCACCTCTTCAATGTCGTCATTGCTGTATATACCATATCGGAATGCCTGGCTCAAGTTATTAGCAAGGGCCGCAACATCATAGTCCCTGTCTCGGAAGTCATCATCATCACTGTCCCTACCGCGATCATGTAGAGATGTTGGGCGCCTGCAGCATAAAACATTGATGGCAACAATTAAAGAAATATAAAAAAACACCATGAGAGTTGCAGAAATGTATAAAATAGTGAAAACGCAAAGCACCATAGAGGAAGAGAAAAGGACTTACCCACAAGCCCAGTGATAAACATTTTCCACCTCATTTCGTTTGACTAGGACATTCGTCTGCCATTCAACCCACTCGCTATTATCCTGCAAAGACAATTTTCGTCAAGGTAACTAAAATTGGTACCGAACATACCAATAATGTACAAAATACGGTGCTGGATTTCTAAGCTAATGAAATAAGACAAACTTGAGTTACCTGCAAGTGCGACTGGATTATGCTATTACTATTTCCCAACTGAATGAGCTTATTTGCTATTCGAGTTGTATGCCCAATATTCCCAATTTTTGGCGACGCTTTTTCTTCGAATGGTAATGTTGGCTGCATGCACAATATATAGTCAATATGAAGGATCCTATGTCTGTCTGACCTTGCAAGGAGGAAACAAGGTACCAAGAATCCAGGAATGAATTACCCCATTTGAGTCTGCCGACAGAGAAGAAATATTTTCTGCAGCAAGAATTTTACCGACAAGGTCACACTCACAAAGAACATGGTCAATCAGTTGAGATCTTTTAACCTCCAGGCAAGAAATGATAATATTCTCGACATGATGATGCAAGAAGTTATTGTACGGATACCTGCAATACCGACCAATATGCCACTCATTTCCTCTAGTTATCTTATATATTATAATGATACACTAAAGCACACATATTAACCCACTTACTGAAAGAACAAATCAATTGAATGCTTTATTGCTAATTGGTTGATTAGCTCCTTTTCAGCAGTTTCACTACCAATTGTCAGCAAAACGGAGATGAACTCTACAATCTGAAAGAAACAATACACCATCTGTTAGAACCAAAACGAGTTAGGAAAGGACCATAAGCAACAAGAAAAAAGAAAAGAAATGATTCATTGAACCTTCCAAGCCTGGACAAACTGCAGAGACTTATGCAAGGCGGACAACAATTGAGACCATCAGGCTTACATTGCATACATATCTCAAAAAATTACCCGCCAGATACTCTGAGGCAATATTAATAATAGTAGAGTCTAGATAGCAGATAACCCTAGGCAAGATTAATCTTTCCATCAAACAACTAGAAGCTTAAGATTGATCCACTCATTAAAAAAAGAGTGGCCTAACAAAATAACAGATAGTTAGTTATTACTATTACTATTATTAAGAACATTCACTACATTAAATCATACCTTCAAACGATGCTTCCCAAGAGGGGGGCGTAAGCACCCATATGTTGTAGGCAAAACATTATCAGAAGAAGAAATGTCCAGCAACTTCAGCAAATCACCTAAGAAAATATTTCAGGTGTATCATTAAGTTCCCTCCAATATTTGAAATCACGCTACTACTAAAAATTGTGCTGTACACAATAGCAGTATATCAGTCATGATAAAAATTAAGGAGACGTATAAAATAAATATAATAGACATCTTTTAGTTCAGAAATGAAGAAATTAAACACCATCAAAAGTAAATGAGGAGCACTCACCTAGACTCTCCAACATACCATCAACTGTCTCTGGGCTGGCAGTGACCAATGTCCCGTGACTTAAGTTACTTCTGAATGCTTGGTACGAGGCTGAAGCAAGTCTTTTTGGGTCCAACAGAGATATACACACAGATAATGAATGAACAAGGACAGATTTTGGTCTTGACTCTTCAAGGGCATGATGAAACAACCTCCCAACAAAACTGAAATACCATGAGATAAATAAATAAAACTTATGAATAGTAGGTAAAAAGATATCACAAACGCTACATTTCTGTTTTTCTGACAATAAAACAAGTTAGAATTGACAACACAAACCTTGGGCTGCATATTTTTGCAGCAAGAGCAGGAGGGGCACATCGAGTCACCGCAGAAAGGACTTCTGCAGCATTGGCATGTACTTCAGGGGAATCCTGCTTGGTCATAATAGCGTACAACATATAAGCACCTCTAGCAAAGTCCAAATAAATTTCTTGCAAATAGGTGCAGATATATTATAATCATATAATGTGAGAATAAAGAAAGAATATTCCTACACAGCGTAATTTCAATTCAATAGTGTGCTGCATAGCACTAAATAAATTACTGGGTATCAAACTTTTAGAACTTACAGATGAGCCAAATTTATCCACAATCATTTCCAGGACGTCTGTATCGTCTAACCAGTGCAACGTGTCAGCATAATTCGAGTATATGGTGTCGTCCGCACCAATCAACCTCATCAGCACCTGTTTTACAAGAAGTTCCATGAAAAGCATTAACCAAATGTTCTCACAAAAAAGACAAGGAATAATCTTAGTAACGACTGACCTCCATTATTGATGTGATGCCAATGAGATCAACAAGTTGGACAACAATGTTTGGGTGCTCCTACATAAAATGTAACAAATATCAGCGAACATAAATTGGACTATCCACAAATAACTACAACACAGTAGCATGCACATGACTATAAAAAAAAGGAAAATTGTTTGATTGACATGAACTTCTTCAAGAGTAAATATAATAGAATGCATCCAAGGAAACAAACTGTGGGTGATGAGGTGAATTGGGATCTCTAAAACAAAACAAACAAAACTCAAGAATTGAGTGTCTATTGATCATAACATTTACAATTATGGGCTTATTGAAGTCAGGAAACAACTAGAGCTCAAGTCAGCAAGCACAAGTACATAAAAAGGATATGCAAGAACAGACACACAACTACACTAGCTATAATTATTTATACAAACTGAAAAGAGAAAAAAAGCAAGCAAAACAATATCAAATTACCAACTGAATATTGTCAATAAATACATACTGGTGGCATTATATGTTCCTATAAGAAGAGCTCAGCAATACCTGGACATAATTCATAAGAGGAGCAGTCTTCCGCAGCATCAAGCATATTACCACCTGCAATAAGCAAATGGCCAAAGTCAGCTCCAGAAGTCACCAGAAGTGCAACAGAGGGATACATGATGCCCAATGTCTATATGCTAAAACAGCAAGGAGTCGAAATATTACAGCGAGTGTTGAAACAAGAAAGAAGTTTAATCAATATTCCAGAAACAAGCAATACAGGAAGAAAAGAGTACCTTACTGAAGTAACCAGCTAACAACGTGCTATGTTGATGGTCAGGTTTTACAAATGAGAAAAGTAAATCCATTAACTGTGTCAAACACCAGAAGGAGCAGATATAGTTAGCTGGAATGAAGTCTTATCAATCTATGCAGTAAAACTTTTTAAAGGAACATGATAACAGGGTGATATATCTACCTCTTCATCCTCTACTAAGGTCCTTAATATGATGTCAATTTCACAAGTAAATATTTCACAAGCAATAAAAGGAAACCTGCAAAAACTCACAGTAAAGTTTGAAGAGGTTAGCTAGTGAGCTATTTTACAAAACATTGTGGTAAAGAACAAAACCAGCAGCATACTTGAAAGACCGCTTCTTTTCAGAATCTTCTGGAACTTCTTCTACGATGTACCGAAGCAATTGCTCCACTTGGGCCTTATCTCGCAAGCTAGGGAGTAGGGAAAACAATCAAACATATAAGAATGGAAAGAAAAATACAATTATGTGAGAAAAAAGTTCTGGTGGAATTGTCAGCCAAGAAAAGGCACATAATATGCTTGCGCTAATTATCAACTACTAACATCATCTATAAGTAAAAGCAGTTCAATTCTTGCCAGTTGGCACTAGTGAAACTGCATAGAAGATGAAAACCAAAAGGAGATCGGTACACAGAAGGATTGTAAACAGGTAATAGAACATTTCGTATGCAAGACAAATTGCGATACAAAGCTGTTCCTTATTTTCTTTGTTATACTCTGATGCACCTCATGTGCAGCGGCATCCAGGCTAGAACATAGTTGCAAGTTGCATCATGAGCATGTACGATGTCACTCATATCAGGAACAATAGTAGAGAAAACCAAAATATCAGCGATGAAAAACAATAAACACAAAAGGGAGGCTTAGCAAAAGCCGACCAAAAAATCTTTAAGCATAGTCACAAGAGTACAAGGGCTGGATTCTTGCACTCTCACAATCCTCTCAAAGCCATTAATTTATTGTGCACCCTTTGCTTTGGATGAGATGCTTGTCTTGTGGCTTGGCTCTTTGTGGCCACCCCTCATGGGTTCATGTAGCATTTCCCTCAAAGCCTCTTGCAAAAAAAAAAAAAATAATAAAAAATTCTAGGTTTCCTTGTAGGCTTGTAGCACATCCAACAGGTTCAATAAGGTAGGTTATGAGACACCTGAAATACTTGACTTGCTTAGTTGCTGCTGCAATTTGCCATGCCACAAGTTAGGTGTGCAACACCTAGCTAGGCACTGGTTTTTCCAGTGCCACAGTTGAGACTTGCAACAAAAATGTAGCAACTGACCCCACCTATCACAAGCTCCATTTTTAGCAAGCTTTGCAACAAGTATGGCGTTCATTTTGGATACCACATAAATTATGGCGCCCCACACTTGTGGCAGAATTTGATAATTAGCCCAATGAACCAGAGTTAACCAAGCAGGCCCATATTAATTTAACATAAGATTCTTTTGCCACTGCAGCACACTGGGAACTGGGAAACTTTATGAATAACGCCATTGGATAATGCAACAGGATTTTAAAACTTGTTTCTCAACTAGAAAAATGAAATCAGTAACTGATAACAGATAAAACGGTTCCATAAATAAGCTTTAACATGGAAAAGCTTTAGTTAAGAGAATGAGTCAATAAATGGGGAAAAAAAAGATAAAGGAGGAGGCATACAAATTTATGAGGCGGGTATTCAGCGCTTTGCACTCTTGAATAATTTCATCCTCATCAAGAAGTTCTTCCAATGTGAAGTTCTCTTTGTCTAGGATCGTATCCACCTGACCAATGAAATACATAGGCAAGCAAGGTGAAGATCTTCCCACTGTGCACTAATAATTTTACAGTCAGGTCTCGCAATGATAAAAAAAGCATAAATTGACACAATTTAAGTAATCATGCTCAATTAATACAGTATAAATTATTAAAAAGATGAGCACGGAGAAGAAAAAGAACTATGAAGAACTGACTTATTGTCTTGGGTACAAATAACATAACAAAGGAGCCTATCACAGAAAGGAATACATCAAAAAAAGGAAGGTTGAAACAGACAATGATACAAAAGGGCAAACAATGCTACAAAAAAGGCCTAAGCAGAAAATAACTTTCAGTGGATATGAAAAGTAAAGGGATGAAAGAAACAACCTGTTCTATTGAGGCATGAAATCAAAGTACTAAAATTTGTGAGAACAATAAATCCCAATGCGATCGAGATTTGCACCAACTATGAACAGTTGGCAAGCTGATCCATATGGTATGATTAAACAAGACTGCTCTGCCCCACTCATACAATTTCTTCTGACATCTCCTAGCCCTATCCTTTGATTTGCTGCTACTGGGAAAAACAAGTATACATTGAAAAACGCAGCCCTATTACGCGTCTCCAACCCCAGAGCTGCAGTCCGTTACGTTGTTTAACAAGGCAGAGAAATTGATATAATTGGATTCTTGATCCTTGACAAGAAGTCGTCCAGAGCGAGAGGTGGTGAAGTAGCAGAAATGGACAGACAGGGAAATGAGCTCTCCTGTGGACTGACTGATTTTAAGGGGGGCACAAGAAGCGAGGGCCATTAACAAAGCACCAATTTTTATCCCTCGTCTCCGGAGAGCACACCAAAACCCAAAATTGCTGAACTGAAGCAGGCTGTGGGACGAGTCTGCGTTACGAAACCCTAACCGAAGGCAGGAAAGCAACCGACGTCGGCATGGAAGGAAGGCAATCTGGAGTTGGAGTGGGGAAGGAGGGAACTCACGGGGGAGGCGGCGGAGAGGCCAGTCATGCGCCAGAACATGGCGGCGAGGCACCAGATCTAGGTTTGCCGTGGGTGAATCGGAGCGGATCCAAGGCCGCGCCGTGCACCACCACCCCCGGGCAGAGAGGCAGCAGCAGCAGCAGCTTGTGGCTTCCTTGGTCTTTTGGACAGGGAGGAGGTAGCTGGCCTAGGCTCGCTCGAGCTCGATTTGGTCTTTTGGTTGCCTTGCCGGGTACCGGATGGAGAGCAGACAGAGAAGCAGGGAGAGCTGCACTGCACTGCAACACACTGACTCTTCCTAGGCTCTAGGCTCTAGCAGAGTGGTTCAGCTAATTCAATACTACGATCTAGTCCACGAGGAGCAGGGCACACTGACGGCAACCACCAAAGAGATGATGAACATCGAACGCTCAAGATCCCATTTCGGCCAAAACGATAGCGAATGTTATTTTGACCAGCAAAACAGATTACAACCACGGCCGGCACATTTTACTAGCATCAATTCCTGTGCTACATGCACTTGTAAAAAAACGGGGGGATATACATACATGCCGTCAAAGTCCTAGCAAACTAACACTGATTTGGATTTTGATCCATCTAGTGCAGCCTCGTCAGCTCTTCCACCCTCTTGGACAGCTCCTCAGCTGAAACTCCCATCGCCTTGGACACCTCCTCCATCTTGCTTCGATTAAGGTCCAGGAATGACTCGATAAGGTCACCATCCAAGAAATTCCGAGCTTCCGCCGTCTTCTTGTCATTATGGAATGACCGCCATTGCTCGTGGCTGAGGCTACCAACGCCCTTTATGAACTTCACAAGAGTGGACTGTAGCTTCTCTAGAAACACGTATTGCTCATGCGGAAGGGACGCAATGATGCCAATGACCCCATTGATTGTGCCAAAGATGACAGTGGGAATCTGGCCTATCTCTGAATCCGGGAGCCGCATTACAAGCGAACCATGACGAAATCTATTCACAAACTCTCCAAGATGGTACTCCCCAACAACCTCGAGCCTGCCCCTCTCTTCATCTGTGGCTGCGTCACTGTTCTTGCGCACGGTGCAAAGGTTATAACTGTTCTCTGCACCAAGATAGATTTCATCATCAAGCATCTCAATTGCAGTCATCCAGTTTGCATTGTAATCCCTAGCAAGCTCTTCAATCGCACTTTCCTCATGCTGCACAAAGAAAAAACACGAGTAATCAATCAGATCAAGAGACTGTTACATAATTCACAAAAATAGAGACATGTTATGTGCGTCACATATCACACATCAGGCAAACTAAAGTTTACCTTGTACACAAGCAAGGATATTGATTTCATCAGGTCTCCAACCACAATGAAATCACCACGGGTTTGAGTATACAAGGCCAGTATGTGCCCATGATGGCCACACTCAGATTGCAGCTCACGTGAACCATCTTCCCGCAGTGTCCACTTATACAATTGAATCTTCTGGTTGATGGCCGCCAACAATTTTCCATTAAATGCATTCAGCGAATAGACAGCCCCTTTGGTTTCTTTCTCTACGATCAACTGCAACCTACCATCTTCAACGGCAAATACAAGGATACGACCCTACACCAGGATGCATTGACACACAAGTAATATATGCAGAAGAAATCAGCAAAGTATTTACCAAGCGCTAAAAAGAAACGCACAGCATTAAGGAAACATCAGCTTCTCAGAAAAATTACCTTGGTCGGTTCATTTTCCTCAGGTAAAACGTATGCTGTTCCCACACAGTAATAAACATTATTATCATCCGAGAATGAACAGCTAATGATGGAGCAACCACATTCATATTGATCCAGAGGATGAGTAGACAGAAACTCAAAAGTTTGATGATCTAAAAGACGAACAAAATGTGTCTCACTTTCCTCCATGCTAGTCTGGATGTACTTGAAACTGCAAAATGCTAGTGTTCTCGACTGTTCCTGATGGCAAATGCGCCGTGCTTGTTCATTCAAGGAGATCGTGCGGATATGAAGCTTCTGGATATCATCAATAGTTCCAATTGAAAGTTCACCTTCTTTAGCAATTGCAAGGCTGCGGTATACCCAAAAAAACATAAAAAAAATTAAGACAAGTACAGTTTCCAAATAACATATTAGAATAACATAACCTGTAAATCAGCAAGGAATTTTTTTTATTCTGTGTGCTATGCCATGGTTGTGATGCATAAGAAATAAGCCTCTAAAAAAATGTTGATGATAACTGGATATGCATCAAGAACAAAATAAGAGGAACCATATGGTAAAGAAGGTTGATTCAAATAAATTGAATCTTCTCGTAGAACAACTTTTTAAAAAGTAGTTAATCGATCAAAGTGATGCACAAAGATCTGTTGCATGTCTATATTGGCCAGTGGCACTTCAACCAAATACAGAACCACATATGGAAGCTGCTGAATAACATATGGAAGATGCTGAATAAAAAACAAACCATTCCCATGCACACACACACACATGATAGATAGAAAGATAGATAGAGAGAGAGAGAGAGATACATAGAGAGAGAGAGAGAGAGACCTGTCAGGAAAAGCAGCTGTATTAAAAGGACACATATGATTAACTTCTTTCAAATTGACATTGCTATATAGTAGTTTCTTGTTGCTGCTGTAGATAACAGTTGGTCTATCCGATGAAGCAAAAACATGGGTTGTACCCTTTGATGAGAATGTACGAAGGCTAATTGGTTGTGTACCAAGAGAAACCTTCTTTCTGTCAGTTAGTTCACCTGTATTTCCATTCAATAGAAAACTGAACAGGTGGCCATCTCCAAGAGCACAAAGCAAATATGAAACCTGAAGCAAAGCAAGTATTAGACTACAAGGTCACTTGAATTAGCTTTTTTTTCACAAAAAAGTGAACTCAAGAACATACCCCTTCCAAGGTGCAAAGAAGAACAGACCGAGGAACGATTTCTCCACCAAGATTTTCCTTCCTGATTAATACAAGGTCTGGAAGTGAAAATATTCTAACACTTATATCAGTCCACATCCCAACTGCAGCCAGAGAGCTATACTGTGTATTCTCCCCGATTGGGTTCAAATCAACACAGGAAATCTCATGTTCTAGCTGTAAATGTTTCACTTCTACCAGCTTAGCATCCCTAATTTCTAAGTAAACAAGATGGCCACCACCAGTAGCCAAAAGAACCTGGAAGACACATAATATGCATTTTAAAAAATATATATTAAAGAAAATAGTATGCTAATGCTAATGAACAAGTGTCTCTTAAGTCCAGACAAGGTTCAGTGGTAATAACTTAAAAGGTGGGTACATCGGTATGTCAGCACAAAATGAAGAAAAGAATTCAAAGACATACATATAAGGATCGCTGTGGTATTGAAGTGGGCAGTGTTTATTACAGTGGGATTGTATGTGCACAGAAACATCTTGTCTTTTCCTGCTAATGATTCTTGCCTCTAAAACTCCTTGTATACTTTAAACAATTTGTAATTATTGAATGTGCTTGTGTGGGTATTTTGTCGAAGAGTTAAAACAAGGAAGCACGCCAGAGCCGTGTTCACGAACACATAATCTGATCATTGTTGGCAATAGCCCATCTCCTACCAGAAGAGAAATGAACCAAAAGAAAAGCAGCGGATCCAATACCCACCTGACTGGCGTTAGCTGATGCAACATTCACTGAAAATCCTTCTGGTGCATTCCATTGATCAACTAGCTCCCGAGAAGTACAACTGACTAAACGAACAGAATTAGCAGTAACCTGCCATTGAAAGTAGATTGTATAATTTTAATTTCTTATTACAATATATCTCATAAGGCATAGTCACGTAACCACACTAAAAAATGGCGAATAAATCAATAAACACAGAACATACAACTTGCCTGATAAAATTATTTATCAAATACTCTTGAATCATCCACACCAATTTTCCCATTAATTACTATATAAATACAGCTCACAAAGCATATTCAGATAACAACTTAATGGTAAATAACAGACCATACTACTTGCCAAATAAACTTCTTTCTTCAATACTCTTGAAATAAATCCACACTAAAGCAAATATTCTTCCATTTCCATACAGTTTCACTCAATTTCCCTCCACCAAACATAGTTATTGCTTATCACTCATCAAGATATAAGAAAAAAATGAAATAGTTCAGTAGAAATAAGCACCTGTGTAAGCAGATCATTGATGGCATTTTGACAAAACAAAGTCTGGGTCTGTGCATCGAAGCCTTCTATTTCAGTTTCTTCTAATTCATCTTCCATGTTCATAGCCAAGAACCGTGTTTCACTTATAAAACTTACAACCAAGTACATGTCATATGGATCATTGAAGGATGATTTCAATGACCATAATCCCTTGATACCTTGGAGCTCTACTGAAGCCTAATTACAGATGAGAAAATATGCAGGTCAACTTTCTATATTATAAAATTGACCATAATAGACTATCTTTAATTGAATACCTGCTCATTAATCCCTATACCATTGCGAACCACACGAAGTGAACCATCTTTAAATGCCCCTGAGCAAGTGACCACCTGACCTTGCCCCTGCCTATCAAGGTCAACCACACAGAAGTCCACAATAGGTCCAAGATTCACATACCGTTCAAGAACTTCAACAAATGAACCACTTGCATCAGGTTGAAGATTCAGCTTTACCAGCTGTCAACAACAATGAATAGTTTAACGCTAATATAAATTATAAAAACACAGTAGCAAATGGATTTTAATGTTGAATTGTTACACAGCACCAGAATAGACGCAAATTTGTTTCATCTAAATTGGAGCAAGGCAAATTAGTAGCAGTAGCATGTCACTGTATCTGTTGATGACCCACCTGTGAATCACCAAATCGAGAACCGACATATACAACACCATTATCAAGATACGATATTGATGATGCGACTGAGGTCTCTCCCAAGTACTCGATTTTCAAACCTGTCACCCTAAATAAGCAACCAATACATGAAAACAGAATTTTTAAGCAGTATGCCAATAATCTTTTAGTTACGAAACAACACAAAAACTGGCACCTTTCTCGTTCATGGGTAAGGACAAGTAAAAGCAAAGTGCCTGCATTATCGCCAAGCAAATAACGAGAACCATCTGGATCAACACGTCCGTAAGCTCTGATTATGGACTGAGCAAAAAAAGGGAAAATCAATTGCAAAAAATTAGGAGGTGTTAACATACCGACCAGCATGCGGTCAGCAACACAAAGATATAAAAAAGAAGAGAGTATTACTTGTTTGATTGGTATAGCTCTAAAGGTAGAACTAGCATTGCAGTAAACTATTGTCTCCTCGCCAATAATTATAACACCACCAAGTGGGGCTGGTACAGGTATTAACAAACCAGCGCCGTTGTCTAAATTGTTCTGTGACCAAGGACCCTCAACAAAATCTTTGTCCTTCAATGCAACTTCATATGTCTTAACATGCCTTGCATCTTTGTTATCCTGAAACAAAGTACGAAAAATGCTACTAAGATCTCACAAATTATCTGTAATGGAACTCAAATAAGAAGGAAAACCTAAAGGGAGAAGATTGAGCGGCCATAAACAGAAGATAGTTTATGCTTCGTTCTCTTCAGCTTAACGGCTTATCTACATTTTGAAAAGACATATGTTATGGGTTTTTTGAGTCCATTTTTCCGTTGTCTCAAAGGTGGGTCCTAACGCTTTAAAAAGCAAGTAAAACAAAATGGATCCAAATCACGATACTACCTCGAGAAGCTCTCAAATCACGATACTACCTCGAAAACCACCATCAAACCCGGTTTTGACCGGTCCAGGGACTAATTTGGCACGGTTTTGAAAGTTCAGGGTCAAGCAAGCCTGGCTTTGGACCACAGGGGCGAATATAGCGCAAATGTGAAAGTCGAGGGACCAAATCAGCACTTTTTCCTAAAATAAATACCATGAAATAAACATGTATAGTTGGTCCATCATCTATGAACAATTTGAGCATAATTGCAAACCATATGCATATGTATATGAAGTGCATATTCATCACTAGACCAACTCAATAAAACAAAAGCTACCATTGAAATTGGTGTAGTTCAAAAAAGTGTCCTACAGTATGAAGACTTAATGGTAGCACAATGTAAACAGCTGTTAAAGCTTGAGCAAACCTGGTAGAGAACAACTATAGTAGGTTTGACACAGCCATACAGGAACTTGATGTCCAATACTTGAAGTTCTTCGAGTCTGACATAAGAAAAGGTTAACTGTAAGACAATATACTGCCAAGACATCTAAGCCAATCAGGTCAAATATTTAATAAAAAACATCATCCTTAATAAAGATAAACCTCTATCATGAACTTCTAACAACTGTGCTATTAACATCTGATGGTTGCTATATAACACTAGAATAAACATTCAAACATTAGTATGAATCTCCTGCAACCATGCGAAATGTAGGCTTCTATCTTGTCTGACAAGCATGTAAAGCAAGCGATAAAATAACCATAATACTTTTTATGCATTTTTTCCTACATCGATAGCAGACCAAGTGGAATGCATAAAAGATCAAGAAATCAAAACAAAATCTTGATTAATGTATACATTATGCTCGCATGTAACAAAAGTAACATGATTCCATAAGAATCCACCCATTCACACACCCACTAATCCAATAATTCTATTTACATAATAGACAGACACATTTTTTTCGAGACTGCCACTAAATGAATGTTTCTACCAGCAGAAGAATTCAATTATTAACTGCCATACTGGTACCTGATATTGAAAGCTTCTTTAAGCTGCCCTTTGTTGTCAAATGGTATAACCTGCCAAGCAAGGGATCCATTTAAGCAATGGATACATATAAATTTCTTTCTCTCAACAGAGATGTGAAAGTACATCTTTGTGCCAACTGCCAAGGATGAGGCCCTCATTGGTTCGCGGTTCGGTTGGGTTTGGTTTTGTTGAACCAAAATTTAAGGCCGTTTTAAAAGAGGTATGGAAAGGCTAAAAAAATATTTTTAAGATTTTTTAGTAAAATCCTACAAAGTCTCGAAAAAATTATGAAAAAATGTTACACCAAATAGTCTACAAAAAATATCAAATTTTGATCCAACTGAACAAAACTAAACCCAACCGCGAATCAAATAGAGCCTGAATGTCCAAAATTCATGAAAATCTACGTAACAGACAGTGAGCTTACCTTAAATAAACCATCATAGAGGTGAAGACCAATAAGCCTACAGTCAGGGTCGATGATACCAATCTACATTATAAGCAAAAGGTTATCCAATAGTATTATTCCTCCATCATAAGTATAAGAAAGAAACACATAGCATTGCTCCCTCTTTACCATATACAAAACTCTATAATATGAATATTGGGAGATCAAATGAAGAGGAGTTCAAACATGGAACAATCACATGCTCACAGTACCTGTCCATTGTCTGTAGGGCGACCAATGCGATCTGAAACATCTCCCATGGCTCTACAAATAAATTATACCTCCATAAGAATTAAGAAAATAGGTTCAACTTTTCAAATGACATCAAAGAATGACAATATCCATTTTCTCTAGCAACACATTGCGTGGTGTCATGGTTATCAAGGCACTCAGGTGAGCCTAAAGTACTACAAAAGTAAGGGCAGATAGCTCTCTTTCCCTCTCAATATGCCTCAGCCATTGCCAACCAGAAGAGCAGGTGCCCAAACCTAGTGAGAAGCTCATTATCGCCCTAACATACAGATATGCTCACAAACTGCTAGCTTCAATCAATGCCATCTAAAATAAAACCAGGAGAGTAACTGCCCAAACCTAGTGAGAAGCTCTGATTTTTCTCCATCCCACTGCAGAACACAAAATTTGTATCTTTCCGTAGCGATGAAAAGGAAGTCCTGACCCTCATTCTGAGGGGGGAAACAGATAGGAAATTAATTTTACAGAAATACAGTATGAGCAAAAAAGAAGAGAGAGGCAACAACACAATATCTCGCATCACTGGTCAAGAAAGTGAAAATTAACTCACATGTGGCCGGAAGAGCTCAAGCGTTGCAATTCTTCCATATATTGGTACATCAAGCATAGGCTGCTAACAAGATGAAATGTTATGGTCCAGCAGTAGCAGATTATCGTGCAAACTAACAGGTAACCAGCAAAGACAGGAAATGGGAGGCATCATGCAAGATAATGACCACTAACCTGGAGGCCTTGAGGGGTAAGCAGATGGATCTCGATGCGGGTGCATTTCCTGAAAGGTTGGTGCACGCATGCATTTATATTTAGTAAAAGATTCAACAGGTAGGCAACATTGAACAGACTGCCATCCAGTTGAACTGCAATCGAGGAAAGAGCTTCCTAAACACATATCCCAATACTTGCATGAATCTTTAGGGCACAAACTCAATGTCTGCAAACATAAATACACAATTGCTAACACTGGGTCTCCGAATTGTGTCGCGCATACAGAGAGACAATACACATCTGGTTGCTTATGAGGCATTAGGCTTTAGCTGAACAACCGTGAGAGTTCGGACTCGACCTGAAGCCTAGGGTTTTACCCTGCCAATAGTATCCCAGATCCCATATATAACTAGTGGGGGCAGGAAAATGCGAAACTCTCCTGCGCTAGGACGCGCTTGAGTAGAGCCAAAATGCACCACGGGGGTTTCAGAAAGGAAACTGCGCATCCTGAAACCCTAGGCTCGAACGCATTGCAGTCTTGCAGAGCCCTAGAGAGCGAGCGGGCAGACCGAAAAGAGACACGGAGAGGTTTGAAGCGGCGAGTAGAGCCGAACCCTAGGTGTATGCAGACTGGAGAGAGAGGGTGAGGAGAATACGTACGCGACGATGAGGTTGAGCTGGTGGGGGCTGGTGAAGTTGCCGACGCAGGAGTGGCTGACGCTGGTGGGCTTGTGCGCCGTGACGACGTAGTTCCACACGCTCATCGCCGCCGCCGCCGCCGCCGGAGAAGGGTTGGAGAGGAAGGGAAGGGGGGAGATGCTGCAGCAGTGACGAGGGGGAGGGGATGGCAGTGGATTGTTCTGGTTAGAATGGATGCTGAATTGCTGATGGCCATGGGGCCGGGCCGGAAGCCCAGCCCGAACCTATTGGGCTTGGGCCCTGCTTATTGTGGGCCGCAGCGTCCGCCTTCGTTCCAACCCTGTGCACACGAGTGAATGACAGTGGTACGGTGAGCGCGAGGGAGTGTACTTGGTAAAGTGTTCTGCATCATCTCAACATAATAATTTAGATTGCGCTATGGCATTAATTTAGAGTGTGCTATGGCATTGGTGTGGACAGATGGAACGGATCCTCTCGTTACGGCAAAGTACCGTTGGATCACTAACATGTGGGACAGAGTGATGTCGGATCAGTGACACGTGAATCTTAGACGCATGGGGCTTATATATTAGTGGCTCGCGGTAGAGGGGTGAAGGGTGGAGGTCCTAATCCCAATCCGTTGGCTAGACCACATTCATCCATTCCTCATCGTATGGTTTCCTATTCCTAAATAAGACTTGCCTACAATTTGAAAAGACATTTTTTGAGTTTTTTTAGTCTGTTTTTTCGCTGTCTCGAAGGTGGTTTCTAACAATTTAAAAAACAAGTCAAACAAAATGAATCCGAATATCGAGACTACCTCGAGAAGCTCTCGAACTTCAATCATTTCAGCTGTTTAGCCGTTCAAATCAACCTTAAAAAATAGAGCCTAAAACTAACTACAAAAAGAAAAGAACAAGAATGCATGCAAAGCTGCAGACCATGTCTAAAGGGAGAAGCCATCTCACGCACAGATAAATGATAAGATATCTTTGTTCGAGAAACAATAGGTATGCCCTTGAGAACATGAACAAAAGATATGCCCCTAATGACAGGCAAAACTGTCTAGCTTCCCTGTTCAACAAACCAGGCACCCGTTACTATAAATGTGGTACATGATCACTTTCAAAAAACGCCTGCAAACAGCTCTGCAGGGAAACAGGTAAAAAAATGATCATGACCCAGAACAAAGAACTGCTGTTGGTGTATACCCAATTCGATGTTTGCTATTAGATCATAAGGGAGCAGAGTCATCTGAAAGCACAAGAGATTGTTTCAATCCTCACTAAAAACCCAAAGATGTGTAAAGTGTCACTCCTGAGCTAGGTCTGGTCTGCCATTGTACCATCTCCATCTGCCTGTCTTTGAAGCTACATGTATCTACAACAAGCCAGATGGAGCTCGATGGAAATGGCTGAAAGCATTGCCAATTCTAGATTCAAGCTTCTCATTTCTTGACAATAAACCTTTGCGGCATCTTTATACCTTTCATCTCAAATGTGCTAGAGATTTCTTTGAGCCAAGAATATTGTGTATCCCTACCTGCAAAAACAGGTGCCGTTTTTTTATCAGCTAGCAGAACTAAGGATCCACAAAATGATGTTCTTTGAATTGAAGGTCACATGTCTCTTCCAAAATAGTTTTCCGTAGTTTATTGTTTCTATTTCATACTGAAGATAGATGTGTTGAAAAAAAAAAAGATTCAAGGTAGCTTTTTATAGAAGAAAAAAAAAAGGGAACCCACCAGATGAACTGTAGTACGGGTTCTCATCGTAATATGAGCAATCTCTTCCATCAGCACGATTGTATGGGGGTCCCATCACATCAAGAACAGCACATGGGGTCAGCGCAGTAAAACAATGCAAATTCCCTCCATTCTCTGGGTATAGAACTACGGTCTCAGCAGAAGCGTCGAAAACAGCATCGGTATTTACCTTAGCTAACCGAGCCCCTGCGACAAGATATTGATGAGCAAATAAGTGTAGGCACTAAAATCGGATTTTTTTAAAAAAAAAAACAAATAAAAGAGGAAAGAGAGAAGGTAGCCACTAACCACCCGAGGTATTGAGTGTATTGTTATCACTATCTGGGGAAGTTCTAGCCCAGTCATATGACTTGAGGTGCATGGAGCCAAAGAGCATCTTGCTGAAGACTGTCATTCCAGGATGGTTGTGGAGAGGAATGACAGCTGACTTGGGCAAGCAGAAGATACCAAACTGCACAAAGCACACAGAACCATTTTTGTAAGAACCTAAAGGCATTTAAGGTACCCTGCGACTGTGCAAGCTCTTCAAAACATCATTTTTAAAATCTTTAAACACAATAACCAATAGACAGAAATTACCGAGAACTTGGGGCAATCATAGAAATGTAGGTATGTGACTGGAGGAGGCTCTTCAGAATCAGCATGCTTGAAACATTGCATGCCTGAATCTATGCCAACATCATCAACTGTTAAATTATCTGCATACAAAAGCGTAGAGGATCAGATGAAATCCGTCTGAGTGTCTGGGATAATCAGACAAGCGTCACACGAATACGAGCGCTGAGGAAGGCGCTCAAAAGATAGATATGGGGTTCTCCCGGTAAGTAACAACTAAACGTTAGCTCCCTATGCAATTGATAGGAAGTTTTCATCAAAGGGCGAACTTTAGAATCCTATTATTATCAGTAAAGAGTTTTAAGGTTGAGGTTGAGCTGGCAATGGCATGGCATGGTAAACATGATACGACATGCATAGCAAAGGCATGGGTTCATATTAACTAAACTGATTTCAGATCATCAGATGCTCCGAAGAACCCAGGCATGACCTGCCATACACACTTTAAAAATGAAGGTCTCACGAGATGGAAGGGACAGCAACGCACGATGTTGACTGCGTGCTTGGGTAAAGGCAGCTCATTCCTGTGATCTAAAGATGCTCTTTTAATCATTGTCGCAACATCCTAAGCACGAGAAACATGTAGGCATAGAACAAGTGTCGCTGTGGCTCGCTTTTGATAGCAATTAGGCAGTAGCAGCCAGTCACTCAGTGAGCGGCTTGGGTCGAGCGTGTGGCCATGGCTTGGGTCGAGCAGCCAGTACACCCATGCATAGTTGAATTGCATTTCCCCTTGCGAAATAAAAATCAGCATGCAGTGATGCACATATGGGGGCACACTATGGGTATGCCTATGCCATGAGAGTAGGCACGTAGGTAGGTAGGATAAGATCACGTACTGAGGAGGCCCGCGAGGCGCGCCACGGCGTCGGGCGGCGGCACGAAACCCGGCGACGAGTTCTTGAAGACTTCCCTGCTGGTGTCGAACAGCCTCTGCATCCCGTGGGGCGCCGGAGCGGCGGCCTTCTTCTGGCGGCGGCGGGTCTTCTTGGAGGCGGCGCGGGGCTTGTCGGCGACGGGCGGCAGGTCTACCCTGCTGGCCCGGGGCTCCGGCACCTTGGCCCCTCCGACTCCGAGCTGGACGGGCATGAGAAGGGGGGGAAGGGGGCGGAAGGGGCCAGACAGGGACGGACGTGGACGGTGAGGGTGGAATGCAATGGAATGGAATGGGGAGATATGAATGATCCATGGGGAAGAGGGAGAGGAAGAAGAGGAGGAGGAGGAGGCGAAACCGAAACCAAAACAGCGGGCGACGAGGGACGAACCCTGTGGGCTCGGTCCCCGGTTTGCCTGTGCCTTGCCAGGTCACGCCTACGTGGACATGCGTGCCACCCTGGAGCACACCTCTCCCTCCAACCCCTTTGTTGCCACCCTAGCTGAACTCACCCGAGTTGTAGCATCGATGAGTATGAAATAAGCTTATGCTGCATCTGCATGGTCTTTTTAGTTGTAAAAAAAATGAAGCATGTCATGTTTTGGTGACAATGACTCATGGCCCTCACTCGATTATGCATATATGACATGCATAAGTTAATTTCAGTACATTAGCGGGTGGATAAGAGAAGTTAGTTTTTGAAAATGTTTTTCCCTAAGAGTCGCTCGAAAATACGATAATTTGGTTACCAAAATTTAAATTCAACACTAGAAAACCTCGATTGGCCAAACAATCGCAAATCCCAAAATTTACTAGTTCGATCCAAACGAACCATAAGTTTTATTTTCATGTGTCCAATTCAAGTAGTTCAAAATATTTTTATAGATAAAATTTTGAAACTTTAATTTTGGACAACTTCAAAATGTCTAGTTTTCTTGACCTAGAGTGAGCATTACATCATCTTGTGTCATGTAATGCAATTAGCCTTGATCTTTTTGGCTTAAACTATATATTATTATTTGAAATTTTTACTGATCCTGCATAGAGGCTTGAAGAGAAAAAATATATCTAAAAAGGTTTCAGGATGCTAGCAAAACCAAAAAGGTTTTTTAAAATTGCTAGAAAATGCTTATAGCGTCCAATTTATGTAAAATGTTTTTTCATAACTTTTATCGCCATGTTTAGAGTAGTTTATACATATTTGGTTAGAAACCAAATTAGCTTTTTTTCAGCCTTGTGTTTTTTTTTCAATCGTACTCACCTATAAAAGATCTATAAATAACAAAAATAAAGTGAACTAGCTTTGAGAAATATATTAAAAAAATATAAAAGTCCAACTTAGCAACTAGGTTATTTCAACTCAATTTATTCGTTCAACTCAGCTAGTCAGCTATCCGAGACACGTATATATAATTACTAGATGAAACCCCGTGCGTTGCTGCGGCAGAGAGAGAGAAAATGGTGAGCAGAGGGAGAAAGAAAGGGGCCGGCGCGGGGAGGTGGAGGCGTCGCGGGGAGGAGGAGGCCGGAGCGGGGGGCGCGGCGGTGGAGGAGAGGCCGGCGCGGGAGGATGGCGCGGGGAGGAGGAGGGCGGCGCGGGAGGCGAAGCGGGTAGGAGGTGGCCGGAGCGACGCGGTGGAGGCGGTTAGGGTTATAGCTCTGTGGATTTTGGGTCGGTGGAATTTGGGTCGGTGGAGGCAAGTAACTGTAGAATGAACAGTGCAACAGTAACAGGGTATGTGTCACATTTGGAGGGGGGAGCTGGACATAACCGATTTTACATATATGGATGGATTCCATAGCAAAAGAAGTAGAATTAAGCATGCCACATGGAAAAGCACCAATGATATTGCAGTTGTGCTGCGGAGATGCCATATCCAGATCATACGAACTTGGTAACAGAAAAAAGTGCCATTTACCATTAGAGAAACAAATAAAAAAAACTTTGGGTTCTTATTTGTATGTCTTCAATAGTCCTGTAAGATATATGGGCATGCAAGATCTCATCTCTCAACAGGCAAGCAAAAGCAGAAAGCATAATCCAAATACCAGTTGATTAACATTCATATTGAGGGACTATTAAGTTTAAATTACAAAAAAGTGACTTACATCTCTCGAATAGAATTAAAATATATTGCATTGTCGGGTAGGATAAGCGAAAGAAATGACATCACTGCATAGACCTGCAAAATAAATATCCTCAGGGTTAGTATGGTGGTGTGTAGCAAACATAAGTGAATACAATTGGATACATTCATTAAATATAAATGCACGCTGAAAGAAATGCAAACGATCGTATTTATCAAGAAAGGTATTCTGCTGATGAACAATGGCAATGTTGTATTTCCCAGAGCAACCATGTTATAGTGTTAGTTATGAAGCAGAGCCTTTTGCCCTTTTCTCCAATTTATCACGAAGTTATTATAGCTTACTCACATATAGACAGTGTTATAAGTGCAGCAAATTCATTAGATGATGAATACAGCTACCTGCATGATTAACCCTAAACTGTATTAGTATTACACTTCGTTTCCATAAACAAAACCCAAAAAACAGAAAAAGAGAATGCTCACAAAACTTTGGAACCCCTACACTCCTATCTCCTATCAGGACTCAGTGGGCAGTTCCAATGGACCAACTTGCCTATCCAGCAAAAATCTCAGCTTCAGTGAATCAACTTACTTGTACCGGGAAAAGGCACAGTGGAAGTACCATAAAAATCCGTACTGATCAATTAATTACTACAATAAAGAAAAGGGAATTTCGAAGTGCTCATCTCGCCGCAGGCTCGATATACTGAGCAGCATTCTATTAACAACAATAAAATAGCTCCAGCATGTTCATCAGACAGCATTCACTTCAAATTTAGCCACTACCGCAGCAAATTCGCCTAAGAGCATCACCAAATCCAATTGCAGATCCACACACAAACCCTGCGCTGCGAAACCAGAGCCCCTGCGTGCGCTTGGATTCCACCAGAGGTCAGATTCCCGCACAATCAGAGCAGCCGCATACCGGCTCCCGAATCGACAGGGAGCGAATCGCATTCCAGGTCGTGACCACGAAATCGCCCAAAAACCCAGCAAAATTTCGCGAAGGAAGCGGCAGATCTGGTCTGAGGCGAGGGAGCTAGGCAGAGGCGCAGAAGCGTACCGGAACCATGAAGATGATGCGGACGATGAACCGCTGGTAGATGGGCTCGGCGTAGTGGAGGAGGTGCCGGTAGATGTGGCCGAGCGGGCGCGCCGGCCGTGGGCGGCGAGGCGGAGGCCGCACCGGGCGCGGCGACGACGGCAGCGGGTGCGAATGCGGCAGCGGAGACGCCGAGGCGGCGCGGGGGCAGCGCGGGGAGGAGGAGGAGGCCGGAGCGGCGCGGCGGGGCGGCGCGGTGGTGGCCGGCGCGGGGCGGCGCGGCGGAGGCCGGAGCGGGGAGGCGTCGGGGATGGGCGGGCGCAGTGGAGGCGCGCCGGCGTGGAGGACGGGCGCGCCGCGGGGAGTCCGGTCGGCGCGGGGAGGCGGCGGCGGCGCGGTGGAGGCGGAGGGAGGCGGTGGAGGGGAGAGGCCGGCGCGAGGGAGGAGGCTCGGTGGGGATGCACTGTTGCATGAACAGTGCAACAGTAAATCGCTACGTGTCGGGCTGTGAGGGGGGGAAGCCGTACCTCACCGGCTTTAAAGACAAGGATGGATAATAGATAACGTATCAGGTGTAATTGGGGTTTCCGTGCGATCTCCGTACAACCCAACTAGCAAAAGTCATGAAAAGTACGTATACACCATTGCTAGTTGAGTTGCACGGAAATTGCACGGGAACCCCATTGCACCGGATACGCTCCCGATAATATACATGAAGAAATTGTTAATATACTCCACCTTTGTAATTGAGGCCCAATTGCTAATATGCTCTTGCTACGAGGCATATCGGTAATTTTCTCTTCTAATATTGGGCCTGGGCCCGAGTAAAAAGAAGAATCCGAATTACCACGCACACAGAGACAGACACAGTCACAACCAGCTATCCAAATCCACGACCAACCACACACTCCGCCCCCATCCCCATGGCGCTCGCGCTCCGCTGCGCCGCCACCTCGCCCTCGCCGGCCAAGAGCTCCTTCCCTGTCACCTCCTCCTCCCCGCCCTTCGGGCTCCCGAGGAGTCCGGCCAGATGCTACTACCACCACCACGGCGACGGCGCCGCCTTCCGCAAGAACTACGACCACATCCCCAAGCAGTTCCGCGAGGAGAACCTCAAAGATGGCCGTGAGCTCACCGCCCCCCGACTGCCTCCCTCCTATCGCTTAGCTACATAGTCTGCAGATAAGATCTTGCTAGGTCGCGCAGTCTCCTGCCAGGACCAAATTCCTTTCGCAATCTAAAAGTAGGGTCAGGGAGTATCAATAAATAATACTGATGGACTTTGGACTTAAAAGTTACTGGGTATAAATGATTTAGGGCAAACCATGGCATGGCTGTTTGTTAACAATTTTGGCTCAGCTTTTACTGATTGTGAAATGAATGAACCGGTGTGTACAACTACAATCATACATGCAAAATAAGGTTATAACCAATTATCTCAAATAAGCCTTGTGTATTACTAGGGCTACCCAGTAATGAGCTTTGGGTGTGTTGCTGTTCTGTTCAAAAAATGTCAGTAAAAGCTCACTGACACGCAATGTATTTATCTAATTTTTTTTTGTTTTGCGCAATATAGGGCACAAGATTTGAATTCATCAAATGTTAGGAGAGAAAATTTGCCTAGGTGTAACCTTACCAGCTGATGGTTTATAAGAAGTGCTAAACATTAGCAAGTTGACTATGAAGTATTGTTAGGTTTTAAATCCTCACAAGTATGCGCAAGTGCTGGACATATTTTATCATTCATACAAATTGTAATGGCTGCACTGTTTTAAAGTTTGATGCCTTGTTGCAGTGATGGATAACTACAAGAATGTTCCTCAGTTTCTTTATGGTTTAAGTCCTGCCCAGATGGAAATGTTTATGAATGATGACAATCCTTATAATCGGCAATCACAGAAAGTTACAGAGGTTAGTTCTGTTGTATAAGTGTATAGAGCTTTCTTCATTATTCAGTATTGAAATCTCCTCTGAAGAAAATACAAAAGGCTGATATAGTATTTCTGTGAACTGCAGGAAAGTATTTCTGCTTCTAGAAGCTATGATGAATTTGGTATGTACACATTGTCAGGCATGCATGAGGGCCCTGCAAGCTACAGCATGGGTATGGGGATGGGAAGCATGAGCATGGGTAGAGCAGGGCGAGGATATAGAAGAATGAGAAGCTCAGCTCCAGATCTACCATCATTGCTATTGGACTCTCGAATTATATTTCTTGGAATGCCTGTAAGAGTTCCACCTTATATCCTATTTTGCTATCTGTGAGACATGACGATAGTTACAACGTTTTGATCAATAAACTTGTACCCTTATGTTTCCATTGTTCTATTGCTAGATTGTGCCAGCAGTAACTGAGCTTATTGCTGCTCAATTTCTGTGGCTAGATTATGATGATCGCACCAAACCAATTTACTTGTATATAAACTCCTCAGGAACAATGGTAAGTAGTTGCCATAAGATGTTAATGAAACATGACATTTTCATTAGTTTCCATTCTCTTGTATATGCACTGAGTATATTCTCTGTGCTTTATCAGGATGAAAATAACGAGCTGGTTGCATCTGAAACTGATGCATATGCGATCGCTGATTTTATAAATGTAAGCCTTTAGCTTTTCTCATTCAGATCATCTGAAAATTCAACAAATGTTTATGCCATATTGCCATTGTCATATTTTGTACTTGTTTTGCATATGGGGTGCATCCATGAGACCCTATTTGCATTAATGGTGCACTATTTGTATTATTATGCCCAGTATGTTCCTATTTTGAGTTTTGATAAATAGTTATTGTCTATGGTGCAAATTTTTGTGCCGTGATTTTAGTGTTCAAGTGTTCTTGCAGGTACATTGGCATCAAAATTGTGAATCTAGACTCTAGAATAGCTGTACACGTAGCTTAATTGTCGTCCTTCATATTCTGGAAAAAACTGGAAGCAAGTTAAATTGGTTGGAGTTCTGCCTGTTATTGTAGATGCTACCTATTATTCAAAATTCTTTTATAGTTTCTGCTTGAGCAGTTTTTCTTTGTATATGCAATTAGGTGACTTATTTTTTAGTTATAACTGACTAATTGTGCTGATGCTTGATATGGAAGGTTTAGGGAATATGATAGGCCTTTTTTCATACAGTGTGCTCAGATTTCACTCTCCAAATACTTGACCTTTTGACTTTGCATGGTCTCCAAGATGCAACTTTGACTATTGATTACTATAGTATTTTATTATAAAACATGCTAAAATTACATTGTAATTAAAGTGATTTTTAGATGGATCTATATGTTGTACACAATCTTGTTATTTAAAAGGAATACGTCCATTTTAGATACCCAAACTATCACATAGGTCCAGAAAACCCACCTAAACTATGATTTGGTCTATTTTTCATACTGGAACTTGCAAAACTGGGTCAAAACACATCACAAGGTGATTTCCCTTAGTTCAAAACTGGGTCAAAACACATCACAAGGTGATTTCCCTTAGTGGTTTTGATGACGTGGCTGCCACGTTTCCTTGATAGTTTAGGTACCTAAAATGGATTTAATCCTATTTAAAAAGATATTTGTGACTCAAGTTTTGAAACTTTGCCAGGCACGTATGACGATTCTCTAACATTAAATTGTTTGTGGTCAGATGGAGTCTTTCTTTTAAGCAAAATGAACTATTGAAGGTACTTTTCCCAACAATGCTTGCTATGGCTTTTCATTATTTTTTTTTGGGTTCTGTAGCGAAGCAAATCCAAGGTTTACACAATCAATCTGAGCATGGCATATGGTCAGGCTGCGATGCTTCTTTCCTTGGGTGTCAAGGGTAAAAGAGGAGTTCTGCCAAATTCAATCAGTATGTTGCTTTTCTTAGTTTTTCTGCTCCCTTTTGCAATTGCATATGTACAAGAATGAATGCTGACTGCCATGTCAAATATTTGATGTGCATCACTGAACTGCAGCTAAACTGTACCTTCCTAAGGTCCACAAATCTGGTGGAGCTGCTATTGATATGTGGATTAAGGTCACATTCCACTAGTCTTTTCAATATCATAACATCTAGCTAACTCTCCATGCTATGCTTCTGCCTGCATTACCGATTAAGTACTTCCGTTTGTGTACAGGCAAAAGAGTTAGATACGAACACAGATTACTACCTGGATCTCTTGTCTCGAGGTGTTGGTAAACCAAAGGAAGAGCTTGCAGAATTTCTCAAGGGGCCGAGGTACTTCCGTGCTCAAGAGGCCATTGATTATGGACTTGCTGATACGATCTTGCACTCGTTGGATGGTTCTTTCAAGCCAAAGGTATCTTTTGGTCCCTCGTCCATCTGTGGATTGTTGAATAGGCAGCTTTATGCCTGACTATTTCGACATTTTGGATTAGGATCTGACAGCACAGCTGGCAAAAGCACAGGAGATGCGGCAATCAGGGAAGCGTGCAGCAGCTGGGGCTGGGCGATGGACAGCAGCTCCGACCGCACCTAGATAGGTTAGAAAAAAATTGCAACAAAACAATCCGCTTATGTTGACGAAAGTATGATCCCCCACCCCGTGTAAAGACTAGCCTGCAGGCACTGCTTGTCTGGAGGATCTCGGTCAGAATTGACAACAGAAGATTCAGGCTGATGATACATTGCAAACCGCAGCGCCAGTTGTGCTTTGAAACTGTATAATCTCAGTGTAATTTCTAGCCGCAGCTATGTCCTGACGGATTTCTCTGTTGGAAATGCAAATCGGTTTTTATGGGAAATTCGCCTACATAGTATTCCCAACTTGAGATTTTTTACACATGGTGAAAATTTGTGCAACTGTTATGAGCAATTTTCTCTATTATTATTTTCATTAACTAAGCATCTAACTCTGAGCATGATCAGTTATTATTTTGAGTCAATTTTCTACGTGCCATTGAGAAACATTGAAATTCTGTATCTGCCACTAAGAATCTTACCCTTCCATACCACTGATTTAATTTTTTTCTCCGATCAGTGCCATTGTCGTTAATTGCACAGAGGAAAGACGTTTTGCCCTCAGTTGCCTCTAGTTTATCATTCCCTTGCTTCGGCAGAAGGAGAGGTTGGGCATGAAGAGGGAGGAGGTGAGGCCATAGGGTTGCCCGGTCATTATCATATCTAAAATTTTCGATTTATTCATATCGGTTTTTAAGAATCTTCAAGCAACTAATTGAAGCTTTTAAAAAAACTTAAAAATAAAGCATAACAATTTCATGAGATTCGCTTGTACAAGTTCTTAAAAACTTTCATCTCACCAAGATACGTAGATAATTAGATACGGTATGGCTCATGAATAACCCATAGGAAATCTAAGTGAATAACCCATAGGAAATCTAAGTGCATTATCTAAATTAATTAACATATTGGTAAACTTCGATATGCAAGAACTCCAAACATGGAGACACATCTACAGCCTACTCCCAATTATTCTTGCAAAATTGTTGATTGGAACAAGATTCATATGAACATCGACTCACCAAGGGTTAGTGACCAGCAGGCCCTGAGATAGCCAAAATAAACATAAACAATTTAAGGGTCTATTTTGTAATCAGTACATTAGGTCTAAGAATTATTAGTCCTTGTATTATGCAAATAGGAGAACACAAGTATAGTTCTCACAATGAATTGATACAAAAAAGAATACAAATACAAATAGGCATAGAAACCTAGGAGCCTTCCATATCTCAAAGATTGGCTTATGGAAACAATGACCAAGAGATTATGAAGGAGTAATGTGCTCTTAACAAAGTCAAGTCTAAAACCCAGTGAGCCATCGGTGGGTGTGCTAGCAGCGACCTTGATCCAATTGGATCACAAGAGCTACACGCATGCTCCTCCCAACCTTAAGCAACGCAACTAAAGGATTGATTGATTGAAAATTCTTGGCTTTGGATTTGAAGTCTTGATTGAAAAAATTCTTGATTTGAAGTCTTGGTGTTGTATTGATTGAAAACATGCTAGGGTTCTAAGTCTTGATTTGGCCACGGGACTGCGGTTGGATTTGAAGGCTACGGTTTTAGGTCGCAATTTAGGTTCAGTTTTTTTGAGCTGATATGACTGAACTTCGAGAGCTTCTCAAGATAGTCTCGAGATTCGTATTCATTTTGTTTGACTTGCTTTTTAAATCGTTAGGACCCATCTTCCAAACAGCGAAAAAACATACTCAAAAAACTTAAATCATATGTCTTTTTAAAGCGTAGATAAATCGCTAAGCTAAAAAGAAGAACAGGGTCCTAGGGGACAACGGTAGAGAGAGCTTCGTGAATTGTCGTAGAAATATAAGGATCAATGTGGGACCTTATTGGTCAAAAAGATAGCAAAGTTGACGGCAAAGGGAAGAATACGTTTGTTTCTTTTTTTTTCTTTGTTCTGCCCCCTTATCTTTCTTTCATAAAAAGAAATAAATTGCTCGGCTAGATAGAATAGCCGAGCCAGAACAGAAAAAAAAGTAGAAGTAGAACAAGTATAAATAAGAAAATCTTAGTTAAGAGGGTTCATGTAAAGAACAGGTTCCAAAGCACGATCGATTCCTTTTTCAAAGCCTGCTGCAACAGCCCGGGCTCTTCCTGCATGCCACAAATGGCCCACAAAAAAGAAAAATCCTAGATCAAAATGGGAGAAAAAAAATTGAACCACTAGCATGACTCCTCTTTCGGCTCTCTATCAATATTGTCAAACACACAGTAACTGAAAAAATTAAACCAATGACATGAGAGGAAAAGAAAAAATCTTGATAATAGATAGAAAATTTCAATATTTTTCGGTGGCACATAGAAAATTTCCTCTATTATTTTGGTTGTGTTTGTGTTGGCTGTTACATGGATTGGGATATGTTGCTCGTGCGGTAACAATTAAATGATAGGGCAGTTTCAGGACGCTGGATGTACTACATATATAGATAGATTTCATGCAATGTAAAAGAAATGCGAGACGTGCCTCTTGATAAGCTGATGTTATTACAGCATGTATGTATTTGGTAAAATATAAAGCGGATTGAGAAAATTACAAAAGGTCAATCCGTATCAAAACTGAAAAGCCTCTACGCAACTTCACAAGTTTTTTTCCTTCTCAAATTTCATTCATGCACATGCAGGCCTTAATATCAATGGATGTTCTGGCTGACAAAATAGCAGGCCGTCTCATCTCATGGTATTTTCAAGATGGTCTTCAACTTTACGACTAGTTGCCAGTCATTTATTGACAAATCACTGTCTGATTTGTTCCCACAAGCGCTGATTTGTATCGATCTCTCTTCCCAAGATGGCAGAACAACGACGGCGACCCAGGTCGGCGCTGCCCTCGCCGTGTCCGACTCCAGAGCGGCTTGCACTTTCACGTTGACGTCCATGGCTTGGTTGACCGTGTCTGTGCGCTTCATCTTCGGGCTTCGGCACCGGCTGCGCCTCTAGAGCTGCCTCCAGATCCGTGTCCATGAAAAGATTAATTTCGTGAATCAAGAAACAAACTTCAAATCAATCAGATGGGGTTTGGTTTATGGGCATTGGATCTATCTATATTTTTTTTTCTGCTTCGGGTCCTTCACACAAGAGCGAGATCAACGAGCATTTACTCTTGCCCGTAGACACTGCACAAAGTGAATATCCACCAACCAGGCCAGGGCAATACTGCAACAGCATACAGAATCTTTACAGTTTGCAATTGCAGGTTCAGGGGAATCTCCATGACTGGAGAGCACGCTCAGGGAAACCATTAGAGTCCATTACTTGCATCTTCCCTGGCTCCACCTCTATTAGTGCTTGCCATGGTCGACATATGATTACGATTCCTCTTATATATGTGTGTGGGCATCTTACTCGTTTACCAACACTTTCATCTTTTCTTTTATTCATTCCATTTGCCATATAAATAGACTTATTGACGGAATGTGCTTGCATGCTACTTGAAAAATTAAACTGTGTGAATTTTATAGCGTTCTTAATTAGATAATAGCTTTTGCTCAGTTAGGTCGCATCATTCTAAACATGATAGCGTCTGACATTATCATCACCCATTTGTTGTTTACAAATGCTTCTGTTAGATATACAGTGTTGCATCGGACGGTGAATCATATATTGCCTATGGTCAACATGATAGATAATAAAATTATCATTACATGCTTTAATGATAGCATGATATCATACTTAAACATGATTTTTAAAATATATGAAAGTGGACAAAATCCATGCCCATACAAATAGGAAAAATACAAGTGTAGACACTTTACGTTAATGCCATTTATTTTGTTTTGTTTTGGTTTATTATTAAATGTATGTTAAGTATGATTTTTAGTTTTACATATTTGTAATAAATTTTTGAATAAGATGAATGGTCAAACGTGTGTCTAGAAGTCAATGGCGACTTCTTTTTAAGAACAGAGGGAGTAACTAATGAACATGTGGACTTGGCAACATCAAACATATAATCAAACATCAAATAGCAGAAACAACTGACAACGTTCAAAATAGATAAAAACATAATGAACACATGGACTTTAGGGAGCATGTAATTATTTTTTATGTCATCCAAATATAATGTCACTTGTCAAATATATTTTGTAAATGAAGAAAAATTTGTTCACTCTTCATATTAGTCTTCATCAGGGAAAAGATAGATCCTACCAATGATAACTCATGTCCAAAAGAAATCCATTATAGCAATTTAGCTAGTAATATAAGTATGAACATTATTTGGAAACAACCCATGTCTTGTTGCAAAACATATCAGTAATATAACTATCACCTAAAGTATTGAGAATCTATTAGGGAGTACTATGGAAGCAAAGTTAAAATAAGCCACCACGTCCGCTCTAAAAAAATAGAAATTTCCATGTTAATTGGAGGTGAAAAAAGTGAAGATACTTCCTCCGTTTCATAATGAACACAAGGACTTTCGCCGAGCTTCACGGTGACCTCCTTGAAGAGTTCTACGTAATCAGGATTCGTGACCTCCCGAACTTTTTTCCTCTCTTTTTTTGGTTCCGTAGTAACGCACGGGCCCTCTTGTCTTTTTTTTTTAAAAAAAATGAATGGATGGTTTCAAGTAAAATCACACATGGAAAGCAATTAATATTTTGGGCGAACTCATGAATAAAATTCATAGATAGTGTAGAGCAGCATTTACATGTCTAGACTCGAACGGAGTTCGTCGTCACAAGAAATGGTAAATGAGATACATGTTCTTAAATTGAATATAGCAAATCGACACAGCTCGGAGATGATTTATTCAGAGCTCTATGCCGGCCGGCGCAGCGCCGTGCATCGCCCATCCGTGGGCGTTGCATCGCACCTCGAGCTTCTGGAGGGCGGGCATCGCCCCAGCATCGAAGGCCAGGCGATGAGAGCCAAATGCAAAGTAATTCAGCCTGGAGAACCCCGTCCCGGAGATGACCACGACCTCTTCAGGCGTTTTGAGGAAGAGCAGATCGAGGCTGAGGAGGCAGGGAAGCTGTGCAAGGATGAGCATGTCGTCTCCCACCACCTGCTTAATCCAGACCTTCAGCCTGCCGAGGTAATGGAGCTCGCTGATCCACCTGGGGAATGCTGATACGCAGCCCATTCGTAGCGTCTGGAGACGGCGGGGACAATCAGATAGAGAACTGAATTCATCGCACCTGCATGTTGTGGGGTAACCTTGCTCCTCACAATACAGATGCAGGTATGTGAGGTTGCAAAGCTTTTCAATGGAAGATCGGAGAGCAACCAGGCGATCCCTTGATGCCATATTATCCCATTTAAATTCGTCAAACCATATCTTCAGAACCCTCAAATTTGTCAGATCTCCAATGTTGTCTACTGACATATCTTGCAATTGGACACCTCGCAGCGTGCGTAGTGATTTCATGCATCCAAATATCCTCTCAGGCACACTTAACCAGGGAGGAATTGTCAAGTGCAACAACTGGGGAAGATGAACAACAATAGGCGGAAATCTTGTGTTTTGATCATGCCTCAGGCCCAATGATTTTATTTCCAATGTTTCCAATTGTTGTAGCCCCCGAATTTCACTTGGTAGTTCGAATTTAAGAACATCAGTTACAACTTTTACATAGCTCAGTAGGGGCAAATGACAAATTCCGGTGCGGTCAATATTACTAGACTGTCGACATTCAACGGTTAAAACTCGGAGAAGCTTGAACTTCAATAGAGGAGGTGTATATATGAAGGCACGAAACATAGCTAGCGCTCTTACTTGTGAGACAGGATGAGTGAATATTCCACGTGTTGATGGAGAGTCCTCCAGATTGAGGGAGAGTCTACGGACTTTGTTATGCACTTGTGTCATTCCTTTTTGGTCATGATCTATTATAGTGACAAAATTTTCTTCTCCACACTCATGTATAATAAGGTCAAGCATCATATCATGCACTCTGCAAGAAAGCACGTCATCATCTACCTCTGTTTCTACAGGTTGAATAATGCTCCTGTTGACAAGCTCATTGAAATAGCGCTCAGCAACATCCCCTCTATTTTGCCCACTTGCTTTCCCAATAAAACCTTGGGCAGCCCATTGCCTGACCAAATCTCTCTTCTTGATTATGTGATCTTCTGGATATATACCCAGATATAGCATGCATGCCTTCAAATAATGAGGAAGATTTACGTAGCTAAGTCTCAATATTTGTCTCATTCCTTCCAAGGTGGGATTTAGTTCCAAGTTTGAGCCCAATGAATCCATTATGTGCTCCCATTCCTCCTTTCTGTCTTTCTTCCTTGGCGTAGCCAAAAGGCTAGATATAGTGATTATTGCAAGTGGCAAACCTCCACATCTTTTTAAAATAGCAGTTGAAACATCTTTCAAATACACAGGACAACCATCCTCTGAACCAAATATTCTTTTGAAAAATAGTATTCGTGAGTCTTCATTGCTAAGTGGCATCATCTTATAAATATATCTGTAGTTATTTGAACAGCATGCTATAGCCACATTCTCATTTCGTGTAGTTGTTATTACACCGCTACCATTCTTGTTTTCTGGAAGAGCGTTTTTGATAATATGCCAATCATTTGCATCCCATATGTCATCAATAACAATAAAGTACCTACCAAATAATTGTATTCGAAGAATGACAAGTGTTAGACAAATGTAAAATGTACATAAATACATCCTTATTGCCTACATGTGCATTTGAAGAGGCAAGGACAACTAAAAAGGTTTTTTAATTAGTGAAACTCTACATGTGCTAAGAATATGAACCTATGTGTAATACATGGTAGATGCATTGAAATCAGTTATAGACCGACTATAAATTAGTAGTCAATTATCTCTCTCCTCCATGTGTCGCTTACACCTAAGCAAAATGTTGAGTTAGCATCCTTATAGCTAGCTGACATCATACCATTGGAGTTGCCCTTAACGGACAGCCTCTTGCAGTTATAGATGGCCAGATGGGCCGGCACGAAAGCCCACATTTTCGGCATGGCACGGGCATGGCACGACACGAAAATAAATAGGCCGTGCCGGTCCAGCCCGGCGAGGCGTGCCGTGTTCGGGCTGGCACCTGCGCCCGTTGGCTGGCACGGCACGGCCTGTTTATTTTTTGTTTTCGTTTCTGTTTAATATTTGTAGGTATATTAGGAGCCATAGACCTATACAAACATAAACCAAACTGTGGCCAGTTGGCTTGCGCACGCTGCTGTAGTACTTCCTCCCACGCGAGGTCGTGGGATCAAATCCTCCCAGCCGCATTTTTGCGCGCTGCGCTCCCTCTCCCAGGGGCGCTCCTAGCGCCTTCGGGCCCATGAAGCTAATCGTGCTAACGGGTCGGCCCGGCACGGCTTAGCAGGCCCCGTGTCGTGCCTGGGCCTAGGTCTTGGCCCGTGTGCCGGCACGAGACGACCCGTTTTCTTGGTCGGGCCGTGCTGGGCCCGGTCTAAACCGGCATGTGTTGGGCCGTGCCGGGCCACCCGTTTGGCCATCTATACTTGTAGTCGGCCATAATTTTAAAATTATGGTGACGGCTACTTATGCCGTTGACCAAAAGCTGATGACAATTCTACTTAGGTTCAAAGTTGTGGCATATGATCGGGTCACTGGGAAAAGGACGTTGACCATAATATGCTGGACGGTTTTCTGTCGATCATAATATGGTTGATAGTTTTGCCGTCGACAAAAAATTTATAGTCGTCCATAATTTTATGGGCGGGTTAAGGTTGACGAGTGGACATCAATCCTAATTAGGGTAGACTGCTCTCATGCTAGTGTAAATGGCTTTTGCTATCGAAAACAGGGTGTTTTCTTCTAGTTGCCTTTCTAAAGTGGATAATGTCTTTGCTCAACCAAAAGTGGATACAAGTCATGCATGTATGCACGAAATGTTAATAAATATGTTTAAAGTATTTGAACATAGAAATTTGTTAAATATTATGTAGTTGTTTGAAGTGATGTGCTTGAGGAAAAATTCTCTCTATACATGTTGACTTAATTAATTTCTATGTTCGAAATAAGTAGTTGCATTACTAAACATTTGTTCCAAAGGATCTAGAGCATTATTATATAAATTCAAAATGTGCAACATCGACATACTAAAATTTTACCTAGAGAACACGAATAACTAGTAAGCTAAAAGAACATCAGATTCAATAAAAATCAAACTTCCAATCTAGCATACATACCTCTTGTCCTTGAGGAAATTCCGAATTGACCCGATTAATTCATGCAGCTCATCCATTTCTACCGGTTTGTGGCCCGCGACTTGGGAAAATATAGTTATGAGAATCTTCAATATGTTTGGTTTCTGGGACACAGAAACAAAACATTGGCACTCGAACCCCCCCTTTAGCTTGCCATAAACCTCATTTGCGAGTGTAGTTTTACCAAGGCCTCCAAATCCCCATATAGCAAGCACCTTTAGCCGTTCCTCCTCCTCCTCCTCCGTCATCAGATGAATTATATGGTCTCTTGACTTGTCGATACCCACAAGGGTAGCATCTCCGTGTAGAGTGCTACCATGCGAGGATCAATAACTATATTAGTTGGCAGAGAGGAGGCGCCGTCAATAATCTCGTACCTCTTATGCCGCTCACTGACCTCCTTGACAAGACCCTTGAGGGCTTGGAACTCCTTGCCGAACTCGTGCCGAGTTTTGATCCTCTTTACTAAATTCTTGCTCTTGTAGATCATGAGCCCCATCCCCATGTACTTGAGCTCACCAGTGAGGAATCGAGCGTCGTCCATGGCCTCCTTTTGCAGCTTGTACTGGCCGGTGAGCAGATCGGCGAGCTTCCCAAGCAGGGCGCCCATGGCTCCATGGGCTACGCTCACCGCAGCCGCCTCCATCTCCTTGATTGTGGTTGTGGTTGCAGCTTCCTTCCCAGTCGCGCGTGTACAGTATGGATGCAGTGAAGCTCCCGAATCTCTTGTGTTCTAGCTCAAGCTGCTGGTGCTTGCTATGCCTCCATTTATGCCTCTATATGTAGTGAGAGTGTTGTTGGTCCATGTGAAATTACTACGACCACAATGCTCCGGGCACTGATCTGCCACACGTTCATAATTCGGATCGGGATGTGAATAATAAAAATGAAATAACTACAGTGACATAATCCTGTCACAAGAGGGCGTACCAACCGAGTCCAACGCTACGCGGCCCAGCAAAGTCCCGTTTACCTATCCCGTTCACCGTGGAGTAGTTTCGTTTGTACTCGGTTATTTGGACTGTTTCAAGGCGCGTTTCTCTGGAAATTTTTACGCACTAGCCCGTGCTCACCAAGGCCGCCTGCTCCCATGTACTAGTATCTTTTATAGGAACACACGAGAAAAAAAAAACACACACATTATATATTTTATTCTATGCGTTTTCTTCTTTTTTTTCCAAATAGTACACGTACATGTCCAGTATACTGAAAAGAAGTTTAAATTATTTTCTTCAATGGTTTTAGGCATCAAACAAATTTAAAATATTTATTTAAGGTATTGTTATCATTCGACAATCAAGTATCAAAAGGTTGTATCGTCAAGTACTAAAAGTGAGCTATCTTTTGATTTCTTTTTTAAGTATCAAATCCGGATGTTAAGTATCGGTGGTATCAGATGGTATCGTTGAGTTTCATGATATCATTGAGGTATCAAAAAAAAGGCATCGTAAGGCTATTGTCACAAAACAAAGTATATGGTCTAAATGTTGAGTATCAGTGGTATATGGTTGGTGGTTGACGGTGTAATAAATACCGGGGTACAAAGAGTCCTGTGAAGTTCAAACGGGCCCCACGTCGAGCGGGCAATCGAGCCCAATGGCGTGGCGAGCCCCTCAGCTCCAGCGGCCCCACGCGTCGAGCGGGCGATCGAGCCCAAAGACGTGGCGAGCCCCTCAGCGCTCAGAGGGCCCCGCGTCGGCGAGGCGTCGAGCCCAATGGCGTGGCGAAACACTCGGCGGCGAGGCCCCATCGTCGGCGGGCGTGTGGGCGAAGCTCCTCGGCGTAAGGTCTCCCATCGCTGTCAAGCGAGCCAGCGCGGCGAGCGTGCGGAAGAAGTCTTCAGGTGAAGGCTTCCCTGCTGCGAAGACGAGCGCATTTATCGACATCACGCGGATAAACGGTGAAGAGATGATTACCGCTTCTGATGACCCTGCAGTCTGAGCGGTCACACTTGTGGCGCAGCGGAATTTACCGGCGAGAGAGGTTTGCTTAAGATGGCCGCCGCGTCGGGAGGCGGTGGGCCCATACACGCCTCACCGGTGTGTCTGCATGCGGGTCGAGGCTACTGCGGCAGCTGAGCGAGCGGCGCCGCTCGGCGCGAGCAGCGGCACGTTTTCGTCTCTCCTGTCGTGTCTCGTCAGTGTACCGAGAGTATTGTACTGCCTACCCCCTTGGCTCTCTCCGCCGGTTCGAGGCTTGTATAAAAGGAGAGGAAAGAGAGAGAAGGGGGTACGCTTTGGACACACAGTTCACAAGCATCCTGTAAACCACATTCCATTCAACCACGACAAGAAAAGAGCTAAGGCTCAGCAGGAGTAGGATTATTACCCGCAATGGGGTCCGAACCTGGGTAATCCCCATGTGTTGCTCTTTGCTGTGTCCCACGCTCAATCGAACCGAGCACGGCTGATCGGCTAGCAGGTTAGAAATCTGACTAGGGGTGTGATCCGCAGTGGTTGAGCGGAGAACACGCCGTCGATGGCGCGCCGGTAGAGGCGCTAGCATCGATTCGTGCTCTTGACTTCATCAATGGCGGATCGGTGATGCGATGGATCCGAGCGGCCGCCAGAACGCGGCAAGGCGTCGCCATGGCGATGGCGATAGACCACCGGGTGGTAGCCGCCGAGGGTCGGAACCTGGCGGAGAGCGGCCGCCCGCCAAGCTAAGCGGCGTCGGCCTTGGGCGTGCACTCGGCCGAGAACCTCCATGCGGCCAGGGCCCTGCTGGACAACCCACCGGTGCCGGTGACTCCGGACTCCCCGGCGGCTCTGTGGCTGGCCAATTTGGCCCGCTACGTCGATGCCGCCACGGCGGTGGTGCAAGTGTCGGGAGGTGCGGGAACCGGCGTTTCCGCTTCTTCCCGTTCTTTCTTGCCCTCGTACTCCTCTCGCAGATCTCCTGGTAGGAGGGGCGGGCAGCGGCACGAGAGCCAGCGACTCTCTGGGGTTCGATCGGGCAGAAATGGCGGTGGACGAGATCTCCGGTCCCACTTGGAGGATCGCCACCTCCTGCAAGGAGAAGACCTGCGCGACAAGCTCCGCAGTCAACATGATCGAGTCTTGCGACATTGGACGCCGCCATCCGCAGAACAGCGAGACTCCACTGAGGCTGCCCGGCAGCGAAGGTGGTGCTTCTTGGCGCCACCCAGGCGTCGAGGCGGCGGGGCGGCCGCCGGCGTCGAGGCGAGAGGCTCCGGCGTTGGGTGCCGCGCCTTTTCTAAGAAGTCATGCCCGCGTCCGATGGCGGAGAGGTTCCGCCCACCCCATCGAGAAGTCTGACGGCTCCACCAATCCCGACGAAGTTCTTGCAGATCTACACTACGGTGATGCACGGCCCGGAGGGTCGGAGAAGGTTACGCGAACTACTTTCCTGCAGTCCTCACCGGTGGAGCCCGCTCTTGGCTCATGAACCTGCCCCCGGAGTCCGTGGGGTCGTGGAAGGAGCTCTTGGAGCTCTTCATCACCAACTTCCAGGGCACGTTTGAGCAGCCCGGAGTCGAGGACGACCTCCACAACGTGGAAGCGGAAGAAGGAGAGTCATTGCGACTACATCCGGCGCTTCGGTCAGTTCGCAATACCATCCCCGACATCTCCATCGGCGCCGTTGTCCAAAGATTCGGAGAGGCGCCGAGACCCTAGGGTCAAGGAGAAGATGGCCACCATAAGATCAAGGCGACGGAAGAGCTCTTCACCTTGGCGCTGAAGTCGCCCTTGAAAGTGAGGCTTCGCTTCCGCCCAGCTGCGAAAGAGGACAGTGCTGGCGGCGGCCGGACTTCTAAAATCCGCGGCAAGGACAAGAAAAAGCGCAAAGCGGCGAGACCGGGCAGGTCATGGCAGCCGAAAGCGACGACGACAACGACAACAAGGATATAGCGGCCGCCGCAGCGCGGGGCGCGCAGCGTAAGAAAGGAGGAGGTCGCGCGCGGCGAGTGGTCCCGTAAAGTGGCGAAGCGTCGGCCATGGCGTCGCCGTGGCGCGACGATCCCCGCACGTGGCGAGGGCGAACCGTCACCCCGCGAATGAAGCGGGGGCTTCTTATCCCATCCACCGCAGTTCCTCGACTTGGCGATTGCCATGTCGTCGACAAGTTGGTGGACAAAGCGCGTCCACGGCGGCGGCAAAGCGTCCGGCGGCGGCAAGCGTAAGGAAGCGGCTTCGCTTGGTTTCAGCAGACGGAGCGCGAAATCGCCGTTATCCACGGCGGATCGGCCACCTATCCGTCCCCACGCTAGCTTTAAGCGTCGCGATGAGAGGTGTCTTGCCGTCGAGCCCGGCATTGGGTCGACAAAGCGGTGGCGTGGTCGGAAGCGACCGATCGCGTTCGATCGAGCCGATCACCCACCAAGATCGGCGGCCCAGGCATCTCCCGATCGTGGTTGCGCCCACGGTCCGGAATGTAAAGCTAGGGCGGTCTTTGGTAGGCGGAGGAGTTCCTCAACCTCTGTCCGTCCGGGTCGCCAAGGCTCCCAGTCCAAAGCAGCGAGAGCTTCGACCGACGCTCCGTTCTTGACATCGCGCGGGCCGAGTCCGTCTCATTGGCGCGTCGACCTCCGGTGGCGTTGAAACTCAAACAACTTCCGCACCGAGATGCTCGAGTTCGGTGGCGGACTTCGACCTCCCTACAACGCCATACTAAGTCGGCGGCCACCAAGTTCATGGCGGCTTGCCACTATCGTACATGGTGGTGAAGATCCCGGCCACCGCCCCATCGTCTTGAAAGTGGACCGCTCGGAGGCGCTCCGCTGCGACAAGGACGCCTGGCTTTGGCGAAGCGACGGCGCCCGAAGGCCGACGCCGACTCAGGAGCTCCTCCGTGAAGATCCGTGCCTCCCGGTTCGTCCGGGAGGTTAAAGCGATCTCCTGAGTGAGTCGATCCGCGAACCGTTCGGGTGGGCGCCTCTCGGCGCCAAATAGGAAGGCGCGCTTCGTCTCCTTCCTTCGATCTAACGCAGACGTGTTTGCGTGGCAACCGTCCGACATGGCTGGGGTCCCGAGGGAGGTGATTGAGCATAAGTTGGCGACGTTCCCCGAAGCGCGACCGGTCATGCAAAAGGTCCGGAAGCAATCGGTGGAGCGCCAGGAAGTTATCCGCCAGGAGGTGGACAAGCTTTTAAGGCGGGGTTGTCGCGATGTCGCCCATCCTGTGGGCTCGCGAACCCGTCCTCGTCAAGAAATCCAATGGGCGGTGGAGGATGTGCGTGGACTTCACCGACCTCAACAGGGCGTGTCCGAAGGACCCGTACCCGTTGCCCCGCATTGATCTCATCGTCGACTCCACGGCGGGTGCGGCAAAGTGCTTTACGGATCGTACTCGGGTACCACCAGATTAGCATGGCCGAAGAAGATGAAGACAAGACCGCCTTCGTGACGCCCATGGGCTTCTACTGCTACACAAGGATGGCGTTCGGATTGAAGAATGCAGGCCCAACCTATCAGAGGGCCATGCACATCGCTCATCGCCCTCAAATAGGGCGGAACCTAGAGGTGTATGTCGACGACCTGGTGGTGAAGTCCAAGAAGGCGGAGGAGTTAATCGGCGACACGGAAGAGACCTTCGCCAACTTTGAGGAATCTTGCATCAAGCTTAATCTGAGAAATGCACATTCGCCGTTTAAATCAGGCAAGCCGCTAGGTTTCCTCGTCTCCCGAGGGGATTGAGGCGAACCGACAAGATCGCGCGATCGAGAACATGAAGCCCCGACGCGACTTTGGCGGATCACGGTGCTTGGTGGGTTGTTTGACCTCCCCAGGCAGCTTTATAGCTACTTTGAGGATAAAAGTCTCCCACTACTCAAGCTCCTAAAGAAGACCAACCAGTTCTAGTGGGCGGCGGGGCGCAGGAGGCGTTCGGCGGTGAAGAAGTATCTAACTTCCCGCCTGCGTCTTTGGTCGCCCGGACAGGCGAGCCACTAATCCTTTATGTCATGGCGAACCCTCGGTGGTCGAAGACGGTCTTTGGTGGCGGAAAGAGAAGGCGTTCAGCGCCCCATTTACTACATCAGCAAAATCCTCCACGACGCCGAAACAAGGTACTCACAACACGAGAAGATGCTCTCACGCCGTCTTGGGCGTCCGGGCTAACGTCACTACTTCCAAGGCGAGATCCTTGTCTTGACCAAGTACCCCTGCGGAGATCCTCTTCAACCGCGAGGCGACAGACTTGTCGCCAAGTGGGCCATGGAGTGGCGACTTGACCTCAAGTTCGCTCCCGAACGGCCATCAAAGGGCAGGCCCTGGCGGAGTTCGTCAGCGAGTGGACTCCGGCGGACACAGAAGCTGAAGACGTCCCAGTACCCTCGCCGTGGACTCTCTTTTTCGACGGTTCGTTCGGCTTGAAATTTGGGGCGGTGTCGTTCGTGTCTCCCACCGGCGACATTGTCCGGCACCTGGTGGTGCTGGAGTTCCGCGCTACCAACAACGTCGCGGAGTATGAAGGATTACTCGCCGGGCTCAGGGTGGCCGACCACAGGCATCCGTGGTTTGTAAGTAAAGGCGACTCTCTCCTGGTCATCAACCAGGCGAGGAAGGATTTCATATGCTCGGATCCCGTCATGGCGGCCTACATGGCGGAGGTGCGCCGGTTGGAGCGGCACTTTGAGGTTTTGGGCTTCGCGCATGTCCTCGCCGCGACAACTATATGGCGGATGAATCGCCCCAGATTGCCTCGTCGAGGCACTGCTTACAGCCGGGTCTTTGAAGAAAGACTCACGCGGCCGTCTGTCGCAGACCCCAATCTGGCGGGGACAACGCTTTCCACGCAGCTCCACATCGGAGGAGATGTCACCAATCTGCCACGCTCCCGGTTGGAGGAGGAGGCGGAAGAAGCTGCCGAGGCGGTTGAGGCGGAAATGCGAGCCGAGGCGACGCCGTCGGCGACAATGTACGGAACGTCGTCACGCTCGTCCGGGAAGTTCAGTGGATAGATCAGATCCTAGCCTACCTGCAGGACGAAGTGATCCCCGACGATGACGCGTCGGCTGAGAAGATAGCGCGCAAGGCCAAGCGCTTCACGCCCAGTAGGTGGGGACCAGTATCGCCGAGGCGCAAACGGAGTTCTCTTGAAGTCGTCACTCGGGAAGCGGGGAGTGCAATCCTCTCTGAGATCCATGGAGGTATGTGCGGGAGCCATTCGGGGAGCCGGCGGCCGGTCGGGAAAGCTTTCCGCCACGGCTTCTATTGGCCTCTCGCCTCCGGGATGCCTTCGAGTGGTGAGGAGATGCGAGCGTGCCAATTTCATGCTAAGCGAGATCCACCGACCGCCCAGCGCCGCAAACCATTCCGCTTCTCTGGCCCATCTCAGGCCCGTTCCGCCGGCGACCGGAGGTTACGTATCTGTTAAATCGCCGTCGACAAGTTCACCAAGTGGGTTGAAGCCACGCCCGATCCGGCGATCACGTCGCGGCAGACCATAAAGTTTATGAAGAGCATCTTCGTCCGGTTCGGCGTCGCCAGCAGGATCATCACCGACAACGGCGCTTTCGATTCAAGCGCCGATTTCGAGGCGGATGCGAAGAGCTGGGTACCAAGCGTGTAGCCGCCTCGTCGCGCATCCGAAGAGCAATGGGCAAGTGGAGCGGCAAGCGGAAGTACTCAAAGGGCTCAAGACAAGGGCTTTCGACCGTCTGGAGAAGCGCTGACAAGCGGCCGGGCGGAAGAAGTCCCCATATTGTGGGCGCCAGGACAACTCCCAACAGAGCCACCGGCGAGACCCCTTCTTCACGGTGTATGGCTCGAGCGGTGCTCCCATCGAGCTTCGCCTTTGGGTCCCCAAGGGTGGCGGCGTTCAGCGAAAGAGAGACCACGACCGGCGTCGGGATGAAGTAAATCTTCGGAAGAGATCCGAGACAGGCGGCGATCCGGGCCCGGTATCGGCGAACCTTCGCCGTTATCAAGCAAGGCGGGTGTGTGAAGAACACCGGCGATGGGCGACCTCGTTCTGCGCAAAATCAAGCGCAGTTAGGCGCAACAAATCGTCTCCCCTATGGGAGGCCCTTCAAGGTGGTCTCGATCTCCCTTGAGCTCGGTCGGGCTCGCCGAGGATGGTCATGAATGGCGAACACTTGGAGCGTCGGCGGTGAGGAAGTTCTACCGTGAGTAGCAGTTCAAGAGCTTTTTCAGCCTTCCTTTGGAGCTGGCGGCGAGGTCTTCTTCCTTCCCTGCTCGCCTCGGGTGCTGCGTTGTACAAAGCCATCTGCAATAAAAAAGATAAGTTCTGTCTCTCTGTGGACATATGTTCCTTTTTCGCCTAAAGTCTGTTAGAAAACATTCATTGAAAGTGGTAGCGAAAAAGTACTTAAAGCCGATGGCCCTTAGTTGCAAAGCAAGCGCTTAAACTTGCGGTTGGGCGGCGAGGCGACGGAAGCGGGTTCTAGCTTTGGTGTGTCGGCTTGGTGCAGGCAATGCGCCAACGGGCACCGCGTCTAGACCACTTCCTAAGCTAAGCTCTCGCCACGCAACGCTTAAGGTCGGTTTGCCAAGAGGCCGTAAGGGTTGAAATAACCTGATGCCTAAGGAAAAAGCGCTCACTTTCAACAGGACGTTCTGTCTAAAGCTTTTTGGCGATCAGTTGCTTAGCCCTAAAAAGTCTGTTAGAAAACGATACATCGAAAATTCGGTAGCGAAAAAAGTATTTAAAGTGATGGCCCTTAGTTGCAAAGACGAACGCTTATAACTTCTTATTTGGCGGCGAGGCGAGGCGACGAAGGCGGGTTCTAACCTGGTGTGTCGGCTCGGTCTGGGCAATGCGCCAACGGCGGCACCGGCGTCTAGACCACTTCCGGAAGCTAAGTGCTCGCCACGCAATGTTTAAGGTCGGTTCACAAAGAGGCCATAAGGGTTGAAGTAACCAAAAGCCTAAGAAAACAGCGCTCACTTGCGGCAGAACGTTCAGTCTAAAGCTTTTTGCGTTCAGGTGCCCCAGTTCTTTTCGCGAAAGTAAATTTGCGCAAAGTTTGATCGAGACTCACGGCAAAAGAGCAAAAGTTTGCATTAACAGGATTTGTACAGGACAAAAACGAATGAGGGAGTTCGTCTACTCCTCACCTTCATCTTCGTCGCCCTCTGCCGGCGCAGCGCCGCCCATCATAGAGACGCGGTTGGCAGCGGTGTCAACCCGCGACTGCTCGATCCGGTTCAGCTGGCGCGAAGGTTCCCCGGTGGCGGCGTCGAGGTCAAACGCGGCGTTTTGGGCAAGGTAGTTGCCCAAGACGAACCGCACTGCTTCGAGAGCGTCGTGGCAACCATTTTCGATCTCCCGCGCCCGCATCACCACCGGCAGATCGCGCAAGGCCTCGGAGGCGCGTCCCCACGGCCCCACATCTTGCAAGGGCGGTCTCCTCCAGTGGAGAGTACAAAATATCGCCAGCGGTACAAGACGTCCCCGGTTGTGGTAAGCGGCGCAAAGATATCGGCGAGACCGAAAGCGCTCGAAATGCTCAGCGAAGGTCTTGACGTCTTTGGTGGTGAGGCTGCGGCGGCTTGCGCCGCCCAGACCTCGCCGCCGCCGTTCCCTCGCGGCGGCCTCCGCTCAAGCGCCGGCCGCGGCTTCGTCGGCGGTCGCGACGCCGAGGCGAGCGCTCTCCCACGCCGCCAGTGTGGCGAGCGTGGAAGCGCTTGGCGGGCGACCAACGTCGGCGGCAATAGCACCTGGCGTTAGCGTCGGTGCGCAGCAACGGCGGAGGTTCCCCACCTCTCCTCGGTAGCGATCTCCGGGCGGCCTCATCCCGTCGGAAGAGCAGCGGGCGGTGGGGTAACAAATCGCAGCGGATAGAGCTTGAGGCCCAGCGTCCGCTCTATTCCATGAAGATAAGCAAAAGGTTCGGTATGCGAAGACATGCAAAGATGCTAACCATAATGCAAAACGTCGTAAGTGCGAGAAAAGCCAACTGAAGCGGCGCGCCTCAGCGAAAGGTGAAGAGGCGGCGTCAAGCCGCTTGGTCGCGGAAGAAGCGGCGCGCCGTCGGAGCAAAGTATTGGCGCGCATATGCGCCAGATGTAAAACGCCGCGCGACGGCGGAGGCAGCCAGCGTCAGCGGCGAAGGCCGCAGCAGGAAGCGTCGGCGCGGGAGGAGCGAAAGAAATCGCGCAGCGACGCTAGTTCCATGAAATCGCCAAGCGCTCGCCCGATGGTGGAAGCGGCGGCGGCAGCAGCAGGCCCCACCGGAGGGGGCGGAGGAGGCGGCGGAAGCTTCGGGCTCCGAGGCGAGCTCTCTTTGGGCTCGTCTCCCCCTCCTCGTCGTCTTGGTGAGGATGAAGCGGCGCTTCCGAGGCCTTGATCGGTCGGCCGCCACGCCAGAGCAGCGGCAGCCGTGGAAGCTTTAGCGGCCGCCGGGCGGTTCAGCGGATCTGCAGTGGTCCCCGCCACTTGGACCGCAGGACCGAGACCTCCATGGGGTAGCCAGCGCAAGTACTAGTTAAGCTCCGTGGATCCCGATCGCGAGAGGCGGATGGTCTCCGACAAGAGATATCGCCGGTGGCGCGGTCAAGAGTCCTGCTTGACCAACTGCCGAACACGTTCTCGGCACATTCCTGCGGCTGGGCGCAAGAAAGAAGAAGAATCCATAAGTCACAAGGAGTCAAAAGAAAAGACATTCCAAAAAAGACAAGAAACCCAAAAGATCGAAGGAGCATTTACCTCCGAGGACAAAGGCGGACTCCATCGTCATCACCATATCTCGCTAAGCGGGCGAACCCTCATGCGGAGGCGGGCGGGGCGCGCGCAAAAAAATCCGCCGCAGCGTGGGTTACAGTGAGCCCGTTCTTGGCGGAGCTTAGCGATCGCCCAACATCTCCTTTAGCTCCGCCGAGTCGTCGTAGAGACCCCGGTGGCAAGGGATTCCGCAGACCCTCGGGAGGTCAAGGTCGTCGCGACCGGAGTCCTCCACGTCTGACCATTGGCGTTGCCGATCCTTCGAGCTTGGACTTGACCGTGACCGGGAGGAAAGGCGCGGCGTCGCGGAGCGTAAAGTGTGACTTCAATAGCCCGCCGGGCGCGACCTCGCATGCAGCGTGAAGAGTCGGCGCCAGAGCGGGAGGTTTGGCATCGTCCCCACGAAAATCTCGCATAAGTGGATGAAGATGGTCGAGGCCACGGCGAAATTGAGGAAGGTCGTCGCTGGATCTCGTAGAAGGCAAGCACCGCCAAGAAGAACTCCGTCTGGCGGGACGAGCCCCGCCAACATCGCCTCGGTGAAGGTCACAATCTCCCCGTCGCGGGGGCTTGGCACTATGGTGCCGGCGCGGAACCGGACGGAGGCGAAGCAAGACGAACCCTTGGAGCAGCGTCGCCACATCCTCGTCGGCAATGAGAGGCAAAAGTCGCCCAGCGATGGCGCATCCCCGCGGCGACCCTTGCTGCGTTTGGGCACCATGGAAAAAACGGTGGAGGAGTTGGCGAAAAAAGAAGCTGGCAGCGGCAAAGAAGGCTCTGTGGCAGCGGCGAAGAAGGTGAAGGGCAGTTTGAGGACTTAAGCGTGCGGAAGGATTAGCCGCGGCGCCAATGGAAGTATTTATAAGCAAGGCGCGCGAGGGCGACGGTTTGGATTCCGACCCCACGCGCGCGCGTTATCATTGCCCAGCGTTTGATTTTCATGGCGGCGCGCGTTCCCCAAGGAAGATCGTGCGCGGTGGAGAATCGGCGTCGGTTGCGCGAAGGTGGGCCCCCCACGATTCGTCTCCCTCCGCACGAGAAACGGAAAAAGTGTCTGTGCGATGGTTCGCGTATCATGGTGGACCCGGGGGCTACTGACGGTGTAATAAATACCGGGTACAAAGAGTCCTGTGAAGTTCAAACGGGCCACACGCGTCGGTGAGCGTCGAGCCCGGCACATGGCGAGCCCTCGGCGCTCAGAGGGCCCCACGCGTCGGCGAGCGTCGAGCCCAATGGCGTGGCGAGCCCCTCAGCGCCAAGCGGCCCCACGCGTTAAGCGGGCGTCGAGCCCCAAAGACGCGGCGAGCCCTCGGCGCTCAGGAGGCCCCAGCGTCGGCGAGCGTCGAGCCCAGCGCGTGGCGGCCCTCGAAGACGGGCGAGGGCCCCATCGTCGGCGGCGTGTGGGCGAGCCCTCGGCGCGTAGGGTCTCCCATCATCAGCGGGGCCCGCGCGGCGAGCGCGTTCGGAAGGAGTCTTCAGGTGAAGGCTTCCCTGCTGCGAAGACGACGCGCATTGTCGCGACATCGCTACGGATAGACAAATGAAGAGATGATTACCGCTTCTGATGACCCTACGGTCCGGCGGTATCCTTGTGGCGCAGCTGAATTGACCGCAGAGAGAGGTTTGCTTAATATGGCCGCCGCGTTAGGAGGAAGCGGTGGGCCCCGCCATGATCTCACCGGTGTGTCTGCGGGTCGAGGCCACTTGCGGCAGCCTGGGGCGGCGCCGCTCGGCCTTGAGCAATGCACGTTTTCGTCTCTCTGTCGTGTCTCGTCGATGTACCGAAATCTTGTCTTGCCTACCCCTCGGCTCTCTCCGCCGGTTCGAGGCTTGTATAAAAGGAGAGGAAAGAGAGAGAAGGGGGTACGCTTTGGACACACAGTTCATAAGCATCCTGTAAACCACATTCCATTCAACCACGACAAGAAAAGAGTTAAGGCTCAGCAGGAGTAGGACTATTACCCGAAGAAGTCCGAACACAGGTAATCCCGTGTGTTGCTCTTTCTTTGTGTCCCACGCTCAATCGAACCGAGCACGGCTGATCGGCTAGCAGGTTAGAAATCTGACTAGGGGTGTGATCCGCAGTGGTTGAGCGGAGAACACGCCGTCAGTGGTATAGTTGAGTTTCATGATATCATTGAGGTATCATGTTGGGAGTATCAGATTGTGAGTACCGGATCATGAGTATCGGGTTAATCATCGATTGCGGTATCATGTCAGGGGTATCGGCCTATCAGGTCAAGAGTATTGGGTTTGGCATCGGGTCGGGGGTATCATGTCAAGGTATCAGATCGAAAGGATCATGATAGGGTCTCATGTCAAGAGTATCAGGTTCGGTATCATGTTGTAGGATCGCGTCGAGAGTTGTGTATCATAGGGGTATCAGATTGAGTATCACGGGGGTATTCATCATGTATTGTGTTTGTCATGTCATAGTATCAAGGTATTAGGTCGGTGGTATCGTCGAGTAACATAGTATCAAAATATGGTATCATAGTTGGATCAGGTATCAGAGCAATAGTATCATGAAAGTATCATCTAAAAATTTTGTTCCGTTCAAAAAGCAGGTACCACAACAAAAGTATCGTGGAGTGTACCATGAGGTATCAATACAAGTATCGGGTCTAGGTGTCGAGTATCGGTGGTATCAAGCTGGTGGTATCGTTGAGTTTCAGTATCAAAAAAGTATCATAGGGGTATCATGGATCACAAAGAAAGTATCAGTATCGGTGGTATCATGTTGAGTTTTCATGGTACCATTGAGGTACCGAAAAAAGGTATCGTGGGGAGGGTATCATATATCACAAATCAGGTATCGGATCAGAAGTATCATTGACCATTAGGTCAAAAAAATCAGGTATCGGATCAGAAGTATCATCGAGTATCGGGTCAAAAAATTAAGTATCGGATCATAGGTATCATCGAGTATCGGGTCAAAAAATCAGGTATCAGATCAGAAGTATCATCGAGTATCGGGTCAAAAAAAATCAAGTATCAGATCAGAAGTATCATCGATTATCAGGTCGAAAAAATAGGTATCAAATTAATAGTATCAAATTTGTATTATCAGGTATTTAGTGTCATGTATCAAAGTTGTAGTGTCATGTATGCGGTATCAAAGTTGGTAGTATCGGGTATGTAGTATCATGTATTAAAGTTGGATTGTCATGTATGCAGTATCAAAGTTGAAGTATCGGGTATGTAGTATCATGCATATATCACAAACAAGGTATCATTGATACCATCGAGCTTCATGGTATCGGGAAAAATGTATCATAAGGGTATCATATATCACAACAAAAAATATAGGGTCTAGGGTGTCGAGTATCGGTGCTATCGTCGAGTTTCATGATATCATTGAGATATGAAAAAGGTATCACAAGGGTATTAGATATCACAAGAAGGTATCATGTTTGATCGATGTTGAGTATCAATGGTATCAGAATGGTGGTATCTTCGATTTTCATGGTATCATTGAGGTATCATAAATGTATCATAAGGGTATCAAATATCACAAACAGGTATCGGGTCTAGTAGGGTCGAGTACCAGTGGTACCAGGTTGGTGGTATCGACGAGTTTCATGGTATCATTGGAATTATCAGATATCACAAACAACTATCAAGCCTAATGTCAAGTAAAAGGGGGGTATCATCGAGTTTATGGTATCATTCAGGTATCATAAAGGTATCTTTGAGGTATCAGATAAGTATAGTTGAGTATATCATCAAACCCTAAGTTTTTTTAAAAACGAGGATTAATTAAAAGTTGAAGGCCATCAAACAACACAAAAAGAGCTATGATATATAATACCATGAGTATTAAACACATAGGGTATCAGATTGAGTATTAGAGGTATAAGTACTAGATCCGTATAAAAAAATAAAAACAAAAACAAATAATGTAAAAAATAATGGGCACATATCATCATAATCAAGGTCATGCACAAAAACACCTTTAAAAAAAGCTATATAAAAAGGGAAAATAGATGATAATCATAAAAAAATGGTAAATTTGATCTTGATTTCGCCTGAATTATAAATTTTATTTTATATCGGAAGAAATCTATATGAAATAGATATAAAATTGTGAAGTGAAAATCAACTGAAAAGTACATCAGTACCGTACGTACGTATGTGAAACTACATGCATGCATAACTACAGCCCATATATACATACACAAACAACTATGGCCCGTATACATGGGTACGTACGATATGTGTAACTCAGGCATGCACTAAACTGCAAAGTCCCAAACACACGTGGGTGCGCGCCGTGACCCTCGTGTAGAGGTACAGTTGATCGCTCTTTTGTTGTCTAGTTATCCCGTTGCTGCCCTCCGAAACGGGATCCCGTTTATTAGAATTCCTGTTTTGTAATTACATATGTCATAACTTACATATGTAAAACAAATTTCACAACTTACATATGAAAACAAATTTCACGCACATATGTAAGTTCGGGCATGAAGAGGGAGGAGGTGAGGCCATAGGGTTGCCCGGTCATTATATCCAATCAACCAATTAGGGGCCTGTTCGCGACCTGTACAGTATCTGATTTTATACATTTTTTGGTGAGATGAAATATTTGAAAAACTAAAATTTTTGATTTATTCATATCGGTTTTAAGAATCTTCAAGCAACTAATTGAAGCTTTTAAAAAAACTTAAAAATAAAGCATAACAATTTCATGAAATTCGCTTGTACAAGTTCTTAAAAACTTCCATCTCACCAAGATACGTAGATAATTAGATACGGTATGGCTCATGAATAACCCATAGGAAAAGTAAGTGCATTATCTAAATTAATTAACATATTGGTAAACTTCGATATGCAAGAACTCCAAACATGGAGACACATCTACAGCCTACTCCCAATTATTCTTGCAAAATTGTTGATTGGAACAAGATTCATATGAACATCGACTCACCAAGGGTTAGTGACCAGCTGGCCCTAAGATAGCCAAAATAAGCATAAACAATTTAAGGGTCTATTTTGTAATCAGTACATTAGGTCTAAGAATTATTAGTCCTTGTATTATGCGAACAGGAGAACACAAGTATAATTATCACAATGAATTGATACAAAAAAGAATACAAATACAAATAGGCATAGAAACCTAGAAGCCTTCTATATCTCAAAGATTGGCTTATGAAAACAATGACCAAGAGATTATGAAGGAGTAATGTACTCTCAACAAAGTCAAGTCTAAAACCCAGTGAGCCAACCGTGGGTGTGCAGGCAGCGACCTTGATCCAATTGGGTCACAAGAGCTACACGCAGGCTCCTCCCCAACCTTAAGCAACGCAACTAAAGGATTGATCGATTGAAAATTCTTGGCTTTGGATTTGAAGTCTTGATTGAAAAAATTCTTGATTTGAAGTCTTGGCGTTGTATTGATTGAAAACACGCTAGGGTTCTAAGTCTTGATTTGGCCACGGCATGCAGTTGGATTTGAAGTCTAGGGTTTTAGGTCGCAATTTAGGTTCATTTCTTTTGAGCTAATCTGAATGACTTAAATGATAACTTCGAGAGCTTCTCAAGATAGTCTCAAGATTCGTATTCATTTTGTTTGACTTGCTTTTTAAATCGTTATGACCCACCTTCCAAACAGCGAAAAAAAGACTCAAAATTTAAATCACACGTCTTTTTTAAAATGTAGATAAATCGTTAATCTGAAAAGAAGAACAGGACCTTACGGGACAACGGTACAGAGAGCTTCGTGGATTGAGGTAGAAATGTAAGGATCAATGTGGGGCCTTATTGGTCAAAAAGATAGCAAACTTAATAAAGTTGACAGCAAAGGAAAAAAATTGAACAAGTAGCATGATTCCTCTTCCGGTTCTCTATCTATATTGCCAAACACACAGTAACTGAAAAAAATAAACCAATGACATGAGGAAAAAAAATTCTTGATAATATATAGAAAATTTCAATATTTTTCGGTGGCACACGGAAAATATCCTCTATTAATTTGGTTGTGTTGGCTGTTACATGGATTGGGATATGTTGCTCGTGCGGTGACAATTACATGATATGGCAGTTTCAGGACGATGGATGTACTCTAGACTATAGATAGATTTCATGCAATGTAAAAGAAATGCGAGACGTGCCTCTTGATAAGCTGATGTTATTACAGCATGTATGTATTTGGTAAAATATAAAGCGGATTGAGAAAATTACAAAAGGTCAATCCGTATCAAAACTGAAAAGCCTCTACGCAACTTCACAAGTTTTTTTTTCTTCTCAAATTTCATTCATGCACATGCAGGCCTTAATATCAATGGATGTTCTGGCTGACAAAATAGCAGGCCATCTCATCTCATGGTATTTTCAAGATGGTCTTCAACTTTAGGACTAGTCTCCAGTCATCTGTTGACAAATCTTCCTGCAGCAAAATGAATATTATTCAGCAAGTACACGATACTGGTACCATTATATGCACACAGAATTAACAGAGAACAAACTGTACACGAAAGAAAAAGGAACATTGGACTTGCCCTGTAATTTTCCTTGAGAAGATCAATAGATCGCCTCGAGATGTGGCTGACAAGCTCATCATCCATCTCAAAGTGCCTGCCAAAACTCTTCTGCTGCTCATCAGAATTGCTCCCAATAATCTGTTCACCACCCAACAAACACATTAATCGAGCCTAATAAACCTAACAAGCATCAAAAGATCAATCTACAGATGATAGTGCCAACCTTTATGGCCACCTTTTGCCCTTTTGTGGCCACGTCCACTTGCTTGTGATTAATTTCAATAGATGCAATCTTTCCAATATCAATAAATTCTTTATTGGGTATGCAGAGAGGTGTCCCCACCTAGATGGCAAGGGAAAATGAGGAATCAGCTGATATCTCTCCAAAGAGAAGTAAAAAAGATTAACATTATATAGGAGAAAATGTAACATGACATTCTAGCCTTTGATATTGAATGCGTTATTTAATAATTCCTGCTTTCTAGATGAGGTGCCTACTGGTCTTTGTTCATATAGGGGCTGCCAGTCGTCTTAAACTTTTTTAAGACAACTCTTAACTAGTGGATAAAACAACATTCTAAGGCCAGATATAGAAAATAAAAAAATGTCAGTGGCCAAGCAAAATACCTTAGCTATTCCTTCAAGGACATCAACACCCAAAACAATTGGATCCTTTTTGTTGAAGATACAATCTGGCATGATTTTGAGAACACATGGGAACACAGCTTCCTCAGCGCTTTCCTTCTTCTTTTCTTCCTTTAGGTTCTTAATGTACGCTGTAAATTGGTCAAAAAGATGGTATATTATGTCTGCAACAAAGATCCTCACACCAGATTCTTCTGCAAGATCACGGGCATCAGGCATCACTTTGACATCGAATGCCAAGATAGTTGCATATTCTTTCTTCCTCTCAAGCATAACACTAGCCTTCATAACATCTTTCTTGTGGACTGGCCCTATACTAAAATCACAGAAGGGAATATTCACATCAGGGCTCTTCAAGAACTCAGTGAGAGCTTCCAATGATCCTAGGGTAGATGCTTGGACATAGACACCCTCTCCACTCTTATCAATCCGGTTTCTAACCCTTGTCATCTCTTCCATTACAGCATCCTTCAGTTTGTCTATATCATCCTCAGGCTGTACAACATAGAGAGCAGTTCCTGCAATTGCATGCTCAAGACCCTGAAAAAAAGCAATCATTAATTTAATGCCATAGAAATATACAATGCTAAAAATAAAATTAACCCACCTGTGCTGATATTTTAATTCCTTGTGCAGCTCTAATACTCTTATGATGTTGGTAGGTGCCCTGAAAATTGGTTTTTCATTGTGTTACTCCAGCTTGAACTTAAAATATATGCAAAAGAGGTGAAAGGGAAGTGCATGTCAATTTGACACTGATGAAGGAATGATATTCAAAAGGCATAAAATAGAATCAGAAGAAGAGAATCACACCAGTGCAAAGGCAAAAAAAAAACGAAGAATGATAAATGGCGAAGTGTTTACGCATCTCTGTAGGATTAACCATGGTAATGCAAAATAGGAAAAGGACTATCAACACCAGCCATTATTTTACTTAATATACCAAGACAGTTCATGCTGGTGAAAGATATGAATGGCATAAAATTCTCACAAACATGAACAGAAACATCTTAGTGCAGCATAAAACAGGGGTGATAAGTAGCCCGGTGTTTGGCCTTTCTTGTTAGAACTACAAGGTAAACATTATGGCTATTTTCTATATGCAACAGTAACAACACCCTAACCTACATCTTTTGAAATTACATCTCTCTTCCTAGTACTTAAACATAAACCTATCATGCTTGACATTTTCGAAGAGCTCGGATAAAGCTGGAATTGACTATGTATCAAAGTTTGTTTGTAGCTTTTGCTTTTGCAGAGATTTTTTTTGTTTTTATTTCTTTAGGTTCCTTAGTGTTTGCCAGTGCCTGACCATGGTGTGTCAGGAGTTGCTTATTCAAACTGTACTGGGAGTCCAAAAAAATGTGTACCGCTTTTATGACGCATACAGTAAGTCTGTGCGATGTATAGAAATATGTTAAAAGCTTCGTGCAATTTGCTAGGTAGCCCCCAAGAGCACAATGTGAGCATGTAGTATTTTTAGTTTTTCACTTTTCACATCGTGTTAAACTTAGTTGATTTGCTATGCAGAAAAGAACGATTTGCATTGCTTTATCTCCATCTTTTTTATCATTGCATTTTGTCTTCTATATACATGATGGAAAGCAATCATTAGAATTTATTTGATAAAGATCAATTGTGATTTTCTTTGGCAAAACCACAAAAGATATTGCGAACATATGTTTGCTTGCAGTTGTATTCACTTCCATCTATCAATTTCTGAGCCGTGCACAATTATTTAGCATGATATTTCATTTTTTTTGTTAATCTATTCTATTAACAACGTATGAGAGGCTATACGGTTACTGATACACTCTTTTGTTTGTACTTTCTTGATGAAGATAAAGATACATGCAAGATAGATGTAAATCATTGGCGAGCTATTATGTGTTGTTTTGGTTTATTTAATAGATTTTTGGTTGGCTCATCTATATGCTGGATTACTGGTCTTTATTTATTTCTCAGGTAAAACGAGAGCTGTATGATGGCTTGAATGATTTTCAAGGGAGCTTCATGTGGTTACTTTCTTTTTCTTGCTGTGAACACTGAGCATTTTAATTCTGTGTAACAACCTAGGGTGTGAACTTCCAACAACTGGCTGCCCCTATTAGTATATATTGATACACTTCACAGAAAATATTTGGTCTATTTCATCCAATTATGCCATGGTGCTAGCAATTCCTCTTGCTTTTGAATCATAAATGTGGCTTGTGTTGATAGTTAGGCATTCCTGTGAAGTAGTAAAATAATAAAATTATAGAAAGCCTGATGTGGGAAACTTGAGCATAAAGGATAGTAAATATTGTAGTATTCATGCCATCAAAGTGTAATGCACCAATCAAAATTCGTCTGCTGGAGCAGGACTGCAGGAGCTAGCTAGCAGTGCAGCAGGTAGCAAGAAGTGTTTCAGTCCTGACAGTGATACAAATAACTCCAGCATGCCTACAGATGAGAGTAATATTCAAGATGCTATTGCAGAGTTGTTCCTAGGAAAAGAACATTTTGGATTTCCTTTAATCTTATCTTTTTTAAGAGAGCATAGTTTAGTTGTACATTTTTTCTTGAATATAGGTCGCAACTGGAGCTGGATTGATTCTTTCAGAGAATTTGTTTTCTGAAGAAAAAAAGTAGGTTAGAAGTACTAGATACGAAGGATGTCAAATGGAAAGCTGTTATGCTGAAAATTAACCTAGAGTTCAACATGTACTCTATGAAAGAGAAAATACATTTGAGTCTGCCTTTATTCTTTAAGGTTTCTAGTAAGCATGCAAGGAAGGTGTGATTTTTAGTTTGCTGTGGATGTTTTGTAGTGCATTCTGCTAACGGAGTGTTGGAAACTTGGATGATCCCACTTGTTTCCTTAATATGAAAACTATGAGGATGTTAATTTTTAACCGGTCTGCAAAGATAATCTCCAGTTCTCCACATATACATGATTAAGAGCCACATCTGACACCTTATTTATTTATTTACTGCTTACTTTGAATTTGACAAATCACAGCTCATGTTTTGACAGCCTCAGATGAACAGGACTACAGGAGGGGAATCCTCTACAGAGAAACTCAGATGTCAATAGAAATAATTCAACAATTTGCCTTGCTTTAGGCCTCATTTACCTAGGATGATTCATGCTGACTTTGTTGTATAACAAGTTGTATATAGAGGTTAATGATGCTCAACCAAATGAATTTAAAGAATGCGTCAATGAACTTCAGGCAACTAAAGCTCTCTCTCTCTCAGGTAACTAAATGTTTGTCCAGTCAAGATCACAATGACTGACTCTGACTCTGACTCTGACTCTGACTCTGTCTCTGTCTCCCTCTCCCTCTCCCTCTCCCTCCCTCCCTCCCCCCTCCCTCCCTCTCCCTCTCCCTCTCCCCCTCCCCCTCCCCCCTCTCTCCCTCTCTCTCTCCCTCTCTCCCTCCCTCCCCTCTCTCTCCCCTCTCTCCCTCTCTCTCCCTCCCCTCCCCTCTCTCTCCCCTCTCTCCCTCTCTCTCTCCCTCTCCCTCCCTCCCTCCCTCCCTCCCTCTCCCTCCCTCTCATATGCGGCCATAGTGATTTATGTTCTTCGGCACATTAGGAACAATGTGCTGAATAGCTCTCTTTTTATTGAAAAAATAAAAAAGAATGTGTGCCAGCAATTGCTATATGTATGCATGTAATCTGCTACGTCTGTGCGATTTCAAATCTAATATGCACCTAGAAAGTACATCTACTAGGCTGTCTGATAAACTACATCGAAGTTCTGGACAGTGATGGATTCTAAATTAACACTTCTTTATTTTATTTGTATCACAGAACTGCTTAGTTGTAAACAATGAAGATTGTGTGCAAGTTCATCATTGCTGTCTACCCTATTCACATATCTTCTCCCATATTTGCAAATTGTTAAGATCTGGAAGATGACCATGCCATGTCTTCCAAAAAAAGTTAATATAATGGTATTATGAGCTGCAATATATGAGCTACTGAGCTACACACCTTAACTCGAAGCTCCCTCATTGGGTGCGGTGTTAACAAAGCTCTGACAGTTGTTACAATGGGTCCCTACAAACATAAATCAGGAACATCAGACACCTTAAATATGCTGCTCTTACTGCAGAAATTGAAATTAAAAGAATAATGATTTATGATTTTTACCTGCATCCCGCAGACAACTATCTGATCTCCTTCATGGATTATACCATTGACCAAAACAACATCAACTGTAGTACCGTGCCCTTCAATGACCTTGACTTCCAATACAGTACACTGAAACACAGCAAGACAAGAGTGAATGGATTCCTAGAGACAAATAAATTATTCTGTAATGACAAGTAAATTCATGTATGGTACCTGGACTTCATCAACAAAAGTAAGCCTATCTTCCATTGTCCTTTGTGCCCATTGCACCAATAGTAGCAGCAGATCAGGAATGCCTTCACCACTGTGGAGAGTGGTGCATTAAGTGCCAATGTAAAGATGCCAGTGATATCACATTTACTGCAAGAAATCTAAATGAATGAAGCTAAGTCCGATGGCTGATCATACCTTATTGCACTGGTAGGAACTATGTTAAATGTATCCTCCATCTCCTTGTTCTTGTAGTACAAAGCGGTGTTCACCCCTTGCATCTTGAATTCTGTCACAATCTGTTAGACAAAAGCACATACATGCAATTATAGAAACACCAACAGGTAAGTTTTTTTAAAATAAAGAAAGGGAAGATGTAATGTTCACGCACATTAGTAAGCCTCTCATTGAACTCCCTCTTAACATCTTCATTTTGTTGTTTTAAAGCCTTCACGATAGGAGCATTTCGGCAGGTTTTCCAACCATAAAGGCGGTCAACCTTCATAGAGTTAAAACAAACAAAGTAACAAACAGATAATAGATAAATAAAAGAACAGCAAGGAAGAAAATGTTCAAAGGGGAAAAAAAAACTCCAAAACACATACCTTATTTAATGCGACAATAAACACTGCTTCTCGACTCTTCAAAAGATTAAGGGATTCGATTGTCTGAGGTTCAAGGCCATGCATAATATCAACAACCAAAATAGCAATGTCACAGAGACTTGAACCTCTAGAACGCAGATTACTGAAGGACTCATGACCGGGAGTATCAATAACAAGCAGGCCTGGAACCTTAAGAGTAGCATCAGCTTTTAACTCCTTTGTTCTCTCTCTAATGTTTTCAGTTGGGAAGTATGTTGCCCCAATTTGTTGGGTAATACCCCCAGCTTCTCCTTCTTGTACATTAGTACGTCGAATACAATCTAGCAACTTTGTCTTTCCAGTATCAACATGACCAAGGATGCAACAGATTGGTGAACGGAGGTCATTACCACTCTTAGTGTTATCCTCTTTAGTAGAAGGTCCTTTCTTTGAAGCAACACCTCTGTTCCTCTTAGCAGTTCCATTTCTAGTATCCCCATATTCCATTTCACTCTTTTTAGAGTTTGCAACAGGAGGAGAAATCTTTTGTTGTGCTCTTACACTTTCCTGCTTTTGGACAGGTTCAACAGCCTTCTTAACAACAGGTTTTGTGTCTTCCTCCTCAAAAGCACTTGTCTTTGGTAAATTCACATCAATGTTGTCCCAGCTCTTTGCATCCCACTCATCTTCATCTTCCTCCTCTTCTTCTGGTTTTGACTCTTCAACCTCCTGATCAGGTTCAGTTTTCTCCTCAGATTCCTCAACCTGAGACTGAGATTCCTGATCTACCAGTACATACTCGTCCTCATCATTGTTAGCTTCATTAACCTCTTGCTGTTGTTCATTAGCAGTCTCTGAGGTCTTTGGTTGGGCTTTTTTCTTCTTCGAATCATATATAGGCTTCTTCTTAGCCACAGGGGCAGCACCATCAGCCACTTGAAGTTCACTCTGTTCAAGGAATTGTCTCCTCATGGCTTCTAATCTCTTTGCTTCCTCCTTCTGCTTCCCAGTCAAGAGCTTACCCTCCTGCTTCTTCTTCAGCAGCTTCTCCTTTTCCCTTTCCTTCTTCCTCTTCTTTGCTTCCTCTGCTTTCCTCTCCTCCTCCTCCTGACGCAGCCGCTCTTCCTCCTCTTTCTTCAATCGCTCTTCCTCCTCGCGCTTCCTCCGCTCCTCGGCTTCCTGCCTCTTCGCAAGTGCCTCCTGCATCTCCCGCACATGTTTTGGGAGTTTCTTCATGTCAACCTTCCCTTTAGGCACCTGTGCCTCCTTTTCCTCCTCTTTCTTAGCCTCTGCCTCCTTCGCTGCCGCCTTTTTCTCCTTCTCCTTTTCCTTCTTCTTCTTTTTCTTCTTGGCGGCAGCGGACTCGACCTCTCCTTCCTCAACCTTCTGCTCCACATTATCATCCTCTATAGTTCCCACATCCTCCTTCACCACTGGAGCAGACGGCGGTGCCTGGGACGGCTTCTCCTCCTTCTCTGGTGGTGGACCTTCACCAAGCTCAGCAAGAAGCTTATCCAAATCTTCCTCTTCCTGTGCTGTTCTTCCACTCTTCTTCTTCTTCTTCTTTGATTTCTTCCCTTCAGCATCATCCACACTAGCTGCCGTAGCCACAGTACCCTCATCCTGCACTGGCTCAGGCTCAGGCTCGCCGGCAGGAGGCCGGTCCTCCGTCTCCGCAAGAAGACTGTCAATGTCCTTGTCATCCACTGTGAACACTCCCTTCTTTTTCTTCTTTGATTTGTTCCCCCGAGCACCATCCACATCAGGGGCAGCCACAGAATCCTCAGCCTCCTCGGAGGGCTGAGGAGGGTCAGCCTCCTCCATCTCAGCCAGGAGCTTGTCAATATCCTCACCATCGACGGTAAAGCCGCCCTTCTTTTTCTTCTTCTTCTGCGGCTTCTTCGCAGCGACCGCAGCAGCCTCTTCTTCTTCATCATCGGCAACAGTTGGGGGCAGCACAGGCTCGTCGTCCTCTTCTTCAAGCGCTGGGTGAGCATCCTTGTCCTTCTTCTTTTTCTTCTTTTTGGCCTTGCCGAAGTCGAAATCGATGTCGTCGTCCTCGGCGTCGCCAAGATCGGTGTTATCCTCGGCCTGGGAGGCGGCCTCCTCGTCGGCCGCGAGGGCGTCGAATGCGCTGAAGGAACTCCCGGCGCCGCCGCCCTTCTTCTTCTTCTTCTTGCCGGTGAAGACGACGTTGATCGGCTCCTCCTCGCCGCCGTCGTCTCCCGGTGGCGGGGCAGGGGGCTCGTAGTCGTCGTCGTCGTCGTCGTCGTCGTCGGGCGCGGCGGCCTTGGCGCCCTTGTTCCCCTTCTTGCCCCCCTTCTTGGGCTTCTCCTTCTCCGCAGGCGGCTGCATCGGCGCGGTGTCGGCGGCGTCGTCCTGCGGGTGGGAGTACTCGTCGTCGTCGATAGCCAGGTTCTTCTTGCGCCCCATGGACGGCGCGCGGGGGAGGGTTCGTGCCCAGGCGACGGAGGGGGAGCAGGAGCTGGCGTGGTGCCCGGGCGGCGGAGGGGGAGCAGGAGCTCTCAGGCGGCGGCGGCTGGAGGCGCGCCGGAGGCCGGAGGGGGAGCAAGAGAGAGGGGCGGTCGGTCCGTCGGGGAGACCCTCCCGTCGCTTCACTGGGGCTTTAGGGTTACCCTCGGCTCGGCTCGGCTCGGCTCGGCTCGAATGGGACGAGTCGCATCGCATCGCCCTGTCTAAAACCGTGAGAGCCTCAGCCAACTCATTGCCTGGTCGTAACTCGTAACTCCATTCATTTCTTAACCTAATACATTTTATTTTACGAAGTTTTCGATCAACTTAGAAGAATAACCAAATCAGTTCAGCACAAAAGCGAAATTAAGTGTGCAATCAATCACGAGGATGAGTCTATTTTACCCTTCCTTTTCTCATCAAAGAAATAGATGACCCCTACATTTATTTTCAACAAACAATGACCCTATACAAAAGAAAATCAAGCATATATACCAGAAATACAGAAAATAATTAAACATATTATACACATCTCGCATGGAATTTCCAACGAAGCTTAGCATATTTCTACCACACATAATAACAATTGTCTTGTCAATCTTTCTTTCCGAGCCTGCTGTTGAATGACGAGGCGATGAGGAGCTTCCATGAAAGGTTTTGTTCTGACTGTAGTTGTAGTTGAAAAATCGAGATCTTTTTTTTAAAAAAAATAACAACAACAACAACAACAACAAAGCCTTTAAATCCCAAGCAAGTTGAGGTAGGCTAGAGTTGAAACCCAAAACAAACCGCTAAAAAGGGGAAGGGGAAAAGAAACAAGAAGGATAAGGGTTTAAAAAGTTTTTTTTGAAAAAGAAGCACAAGGAAGAGCCTAGTCAAGGCTCAGGCACGTGGATAGCTGCTTTCCAAGCACTTCTATCCGAGGCTAACTCTCTTGCTATATTCCAATCTTTTAGGTCCCTCTTAACCGCCTCCTCCCAGGTCAAGTTTGGCCGACCCCTACCTCTCTTCACATCATTATTCCACCTTATGATTCCGCTATGCACTGGTGCCTCTGGAGGTCTTCGTTGCACATGCCCAAACCATCTTAGTCGATGTTGCACAAACTTTTCTTCAATTGGGGCTACCACTAGTCGATCCCGTATCTCGTCGTTTCGAACTCGGTCCATCCTTGTATGCCCACAAATCCAACGCAACATACGCATCTCGGCGACACTTAATTGTTGAACATGTCTTCTTTTAGTAGGCCAACATTCTGCACCATACAACATCGCAGGTCTAATAGCCGTCCTATAGAACTTGCCTTTTAGCTTTTGTGGTACCCTCTTGTCACATAGAATACCGGATGCTTGACGCCATTTCATCCATCCCGCTTTGATTCTATGGCTAACATCTTCATCGACATCCCCGTCTCTTTGTAGCATCGATCCCAAGTATCGAAAAGTATCCTTCTTGGGCACTATCTGACCTTCCAAACTCACATCTCCCTCTTCCTGTCTAGCAATACCGAAGTCACATCTCATATATTCGGTTTTAGTCCTGCTAAGTCTAAAACCTTTCGACTCCAGAGTCTGCCGCCACAACTCTAGTTTCCTATTTACTCCCGTCCGGCTTTCATCCACTAGTACTACATCATCAAGAACAAAGATACACCACGGATATCTCCTTGTATATCCCTTGTGACCTCATCCATCACCAAGGCAAAGAGGTAAGGGCTCAAAGCTGATCCTTGATGTAGTCCTATGTTAATTGGGAAGTCACTTGTGTCACCGTCAGTTGTTCGAACACTAGTCACAACACTGTTGTACATGTCCTTAATGAGGGCCACATACTTTGTTGAGACTTTATGCTTTTCCAAAGCCCACCACATAACATACCTTGGTATCTTATCATAAACCTTCTCCAAGTCTATGAAAACCATGTGTAGGTCCTTCTTCTGCTTCCTATACCGCTCCATAACTTGTCTTAAAAGAAAAATTGCTTCTATGGTTGACCTTCCCGGCATGAACCCAAATTGGTTCATGGTAATACACGTCAATCTTCTCAAACGATGCTCTATCACTCTCTCCCACAGCTTCATCGTGTGGCTCATCAACAATCCCTTGTAGTTAGTGCAACTTTGAATATCTCCTTGTTCTTGAAGATTGGTACTAATATACTTCTCCTCCACTCTTCGGGCATCTTGTTCGATCGTAAAATATGGTTGAAAAGCTTTGTTAGCCAAACAATAGCTATATCCCCTAGGTATCTCCACACCTCGATTGGGATCGCATCAGGGCCCATTGCTTTGCCCCCTTTCATCCTTTTTAGGGCTTTTCTAACCTCAGTCTCTTGGATCCTACGCACAAAGTGTCTATTGGCATCATCAAAGGAGTCGTCCAACTGAATGGACGTGCTCTCACTCTCACCATTGAACAGGTTGTCAAAGTACTCACGCCACCTTAGTTTGATGTCCTCCTTCTTCACCAAGAGTTGATCCCTCGCATCCTTAATGCATTTAAAAAAAAAGCTTAAAAAAAATTTAAAAACATTTTTAGTTTTTTTGAGAAAAAACCTGCGCAGAGTTTCCAAAAAAATATTACAAAATGTTACATTGAATGGTCCGCACAAAAGTAACAGATTTTACAAACCTAACCGAAACAAAATCAGAACCGCAAATAATGTCCATATTCTAACTAGGCAAGACAAAGTTCGCGAGTAAAAACAAATGTGTGTTCCGTTGCTGTTAACAAATCTCCTTCAGGTTTAGATCATTCTTCCATAATCCTTCCACACATCACAACTTTTACCGAGACCGTGCAGTACAACAGTAGTGACAAGAAAACAGATAAGCAGAGAGAAATTTTGGTACAAAGAGCCTGAAACCCAGTAATTGCTTTCTGCCAGATATATGGATCAGACCGAACAGCAAGAAGTTGGAGGGGCACCAGCCACCAGGCATACTTAACAAGGCAGAAAAGGAAATCAGAAACTAGTTCAATTAGGTAGTCCAAATGCTACAATTTACCAAGGTATCTTTGCCTGTTGACAAAAATAATGGCAGAAAACCGAATTTGTACGAGCTACCTCTACAGATGTTATGTTTTAGGTTTTGCACCCTAAAATTCCCAGGTTCACCTCCATGAACCAGAATTGGTAATCTGTATTCTGTACTGTGTAGACAAATACACTCCTTGGCACCTGGCAGCAAAAGTGGCGAGGACGGAAAAAAGTGCTTGTCCTAATGAACGTATCGGTGCACCAGGCTAAACATATTATGTTCAGATTATCTAGCATCTATTGTTATTGTTCACGAGTGCACTGTCAGGTTTTGTTCTTGAACTTCCTATGTGCCTTGAGGTCAACTACTATCACAGTGATGTTGTCCTTGCTACCCTTCTGCAGAGCTAGCTTCGACAAATACTCGGCAGCTGCTTGAGCGGCTGGATCTGAGGAACCACAGTTTCTTTGGGTTGACGATGCTGTGCCCGCATTCTTCTTGTGCCACAGTAGAATCCGCTTGCGAGCAGCATCACATACCTCTTCATTTGACATCACATCCCAGAGGCCATCGCTTGCAAGGATGAGGCACTCATCGTCTCTTGCACGGGCGACAACACTGACCTCAGGGACTGGGATTATGTAAGGCTTCAGGTATTTATCCCCTAAAAACAGATCAGTAACACAGATCATTTATATAATTATAGGTACTGGCGGCAAGCACCAGGAAAAAGAAACCACAACATGGGAGAATCAAGTTGGACATATCAACAACATCAAAACAACTACAATAAAGATAGGTGTGTAATTTGATGAGAGCGATGAATGATGCAGCACGAGTGGGGTGTGCTGTTCTGTTCATTCTCTGCATTTGGCGCGCTCTAAAAAACACTCAACATTTGGTTGTGGTCGAATTTTAGTTATGCACAGGCTGGGCACTACAACAAACACAGCCACAGAATGAACATGGCTGGGCTTGGCCCCTCTCCCGCAAGAATCAATGACAACACAACATTGCTGTTTCTTAGTACACATGAATGCCTACACATTTTGTGCTGCATAGTCAGTGAGTTATCCGAAAAATTGTGAGCATTTTCCATCAAACAGAAATACCTATTTCAAAGTTCTTCTTCCATTTGATTGATTCTCTGTAACAAGCGATATTTAAAAGCCATAGCTCATTAACGTTTCGGACACTAGAGACACTCTTTCACTAGCAGGTGTGAAGACATTGACTTCATCGCATCACTAATAACCATTAGTTTGACCTAAGAACAAAATGAATCATACAGAGACTATGACTGCAATAGTTCACAAATCACTGAACCATATCATTACCACAGTTCATGAATCACTAATAAACTGACTGACAACAAGAAGAATCAGCCAAGAGACTTCATTTGATAGTTAACACAGTAACCACAAGGTCACTACCACTAGAAAACATTCACATACGTGGAATTGGAGAGACATGAGCAATGCATGCGCTGGTAAACAAACTGTGCCTTCAATATGTCAGGAGGGAAAGAGTGCGTACCAATTGATCTTGACATGGCAAGAACACCAAGAACTCGATATCCATTCCACTGGATAACCTTGCCACCCTGTGCCTCAATCCTTGCATACTCGTCTTCCCTATTTGGCTGAAGCGAAGAAACACAAAACAACAACATATCCAATTAAAACAAGAACTCAGAACCAATTACAGGTACACGAGCACTACTCATGGAAACATGCAAAAGCAAAGCGAGCGGACGGCCTACTTTATGATCCACGGACAGCGGCAGGGGCAGCTTTCCACGGCAGAGCACCGCCCGCGAATCACCGCAGTTGGCAACAATGACATGTGATGAGCAAACAACCGCCACCACAGCGGTTGACCCCACGGTGTCTGGAGCCACGGGCTGTGCTCCGGCCGCAGCGCTTCCTCCCACCTCAGCGTCAACACGTGAGAAGCAATCCACGAAGGCCTTCTCCCACAGCTTCTTGGGGTCGGCCGCGAGCAAGTCAGAGCCCTCGTCTGCTCTGCCCAGCTCCTCTGTCAGTACCGCATGGATTCTCTCCCGGCAGTAATTGGCAACCTGCAACGGGAGGCAACGTCAAGGAGGGCACCAAGGGAGGATGACACGTGAGAAGCGTCGCGTCACCGTGGAAATGGAATCGTCGGGAACCATGTACTCGCCTGGACGCCACCGTGGCCGTCGTAGACGCCGAAGAGGTGGGATGCCAGGCGGAAGGAGGCCCGGTCGAGGCCGTCGACCTCCGCGTCGCCGGCGACCATCCATAGCGGAACATCGAAGAAACGCGGGACGACGTCGGCGGCGTCCTCCATCTCGGGGCGGCGGCCGCGGACGGACTCGAGGCCCCAGAGCGGCACGCAGTCCACCGCGAAGACGCTTCTGGCCGTGGCCCCCGCGGGCCTCTCCTCGACGGCGACGGCGACGGTGGCGGCGGCCGCGGCGAGGTCGTCGAAGGCGAGAGAGGAGCCGGCGGCGAGCGCGGCGCCGAGGTCAGCGAAGCCCTCAAAGCCGGCGCTGGCGACGCTGCTACAGTCGCTGGCGACGGAGCACGGGGTCCCGCAGGCGGAGGCAGCAGCCTCCTCGGAATCGAAGTCCCCGGGGTCTCCGGCGCGCGTCCTGAGCGGCGGGAGCGCGGCGCCGAGAGAGGCGTCCTCCATGGTGGGGGGCGGAGGGAGCGGGCAGAGCGACGTCATCCATGGGCGGGCGAGGGGGAGTCAGAGCGAGAGGGCATGGCGAAGGCGATGGCCATGGCGGTGGGAGCGAGGAGTGATGGGCATGGGCGCGGATCTGGGGGCGAATCGAGGGGTAGGTGGGGGCTCACGGGAGGTGCCCTGGCGAGGAAGGAAGGGCCTCCGCTCGCCGGCGCCGCCCGAGCGCGTCGTGTGGAGGGGACGGAGATTTGGGGATCGGGGGCCGGTGGTGGGCCCGTCCTGTCGGTGACCCAGTTGCCGGAAGGGAGCGGGGCCCTCTCACAGTCTCACGCGTCACGTCCCTTCGAGTATGCGTAATTCATACTAACTGGTTTCGTCCGAAAAAGAAAAAATTAGGCTTGCCATTTGCCCATCGATTGATTTGCAGAAGAATATCCATCGCTTGCAGAGCTGCCCAACGGGCCGAGCTGGGCCAACCCCCCGGTTGGTTGGTTTGGTTACTATGTGAATCGGACCAACGGGCAGCGGTCTCCGTCTACGTTTGGTTTGCACAGTGAATTGAACCAGACCGAATCGGTCCGGTTTTTTATTAGCTGGTTTACCGGTTTATTTTTTATATACATTAAGAAGCACCGTTATATTTCATGAATATACATTACAAATTAATTAAATATATTATTTCATAAGAAAATATATATAGAAATACAAATATTAAATTAAATTAATATACTACAGCATCGAACCGGACCGCCACTATGAGAACCAAACCGGGCCGGCTCGACGGGTCGAGGTGTCGGCCCAGGTGCGGTTCGGTTTGGTTCAGCCGGACCGACCCATTTGCCCACCTCTAATCGCTTCCATGCACTAGGAAGTTAGAACCAGTGGAGAGAAAAAAAGAGATCGGCTCATCGGTTGAAATTTAATGGCCCAGATAGTTAATTGATGCATCGATGGATTGACAAATAGATAGCCTAAAAAAATATAGAGTAGGAAAGAAACTATAAAATTACATGCAACCTGAAGACATTGAGGCACGGCCGGCGAGGAAAGGGAGCTTTTGGAGGGCCAAGGAGTTGGAGGGTGGGGCGAGGCAATGGCAAAAACATGAGCAGCGACAAGGAGCATCACAAAGCCATCTCGCCCAACAAGCTGTTGAGGGTGACGAGGGAGGACTGGGGGTTGTCGACCGCTAGCAGTGTTGACCCTTTTCTCAACCCTGAGTCACCTGCTAAGTGATAGGAGTGGTTGTCTTCCTGTGCGGAGGCGAGGACTGGTGCAAGGGGGCTGATAGGCCCGGAGCAGGAGGGCAAGTAGGCATTGGCCCTCGCCAGCCCCACTGGTGATGGTGGTTGCGAGGTTAACTCTAGTGGGTCGCCTCAACTTGGCACCACATAATACACTAGCCTCTTCTTTTTGGTGGAATAAAGGAACTTGGCCCTTCAGCTCATAACACAAATAGGTACGGGAAGATAGGATCCCTTTGTCTAATTCTACGAGAAGGTAGAAACCAGAGGATACCTCTATCTTAATCTTCACTTTGTAGGTGGCACAAGTAATATAATGCCGAATCACGTCAAGCCATTCTCAGCAAAACGTAGATTTCTCATAACGCCTAATAGAAAATACCACTCCACCCTATCAAATGCCTTAGCCTACCGCTTCAATTAAGTGGGAATGAGCCAATCATTGCCAATGCCACTGACATCACTCTCATGTTGCTCTTTCACCTTAATCAAGACAACATGTTTGTCATATTCTTGAAGGTGGTGGTTAGATCCTTATATCGTGTACAGTTCTTTTCTCCTTAATAAAATGGTAGAGCGTCTGCCCGTTTGTTAAAAAAAATCTCGAAGGTGTTATAGTTTACCCGTAAACAAATGCGGCTCCAACAAAATTGGTAGAGAACAATTTGTCGGGAATTGTCAATTTAATATTCTTTTTTCACCACTATTAGTATTGGGCATCCCCAACCGGATGGCTAAAATGGGGGATGGCTACACACAAGCAAATTTTAGGGATTGAGCGATGCACAAGGATACCGAGGAGGTGAATGGTTTGACATCCGGTGCAACCATATATATTGGAAATGTGCGAATCCCTTTGCCAATCGTCGGATTGTGTTCCAACAGAGAGGATCTCCCTACCAGCTAGCGGCGCACCGCGCGCGCACGCACGCACATAATAATAATAATAATAATAATAATAATAATAATAATAATAATAATAATAATAATAATAATAAAGAAGTCCCCGAGGAAAATGTACTTCATTCATGATCACCCCCTCCATCCAATCCTCCTCAGACCTTCCCCCTCCATCGCATGCTCCTATACTAAGGCCCAGTTCTTGTCAGCTTAACGGTTTATCTACGTTTTAAAAAGACATATGTTTTGAGTTTTTTTAGTCTGTTTTTTCACTGTTTTAAAGGTGGGTCCTAACGCTTTAAAAAGCAAGGCAAATGAAATTGATCTAAATCTTGAGGCTATTTCGAAAAGCTCTCGAAGTTCAATCGTTTCAGTCGTTCAGCTGTTCGGATCAGCTCAAAAGAACAAGGCTTAAGCACTTACTACCACTATCACATCATCACTGATCCTCACCATCTAAAGCCCTAAACCAACAGCCTAACTCATCAACAATGTAGCCAGTCATTAATGCGTCATGCCAGCCAATTAGCCACAGATCCCAATCTAGGGACTAACGGTGATCCCCAAGTCCAAAGGTATAAATGCATACAGATATTCAAAAAGCATCTATGGTGTTATTTAAGCACTGCAAAACAATTAAATACATACCCGGAATTTTTTTCAATTGCAGCAAACACCCTAGGCACAGTAAAACTTGGAATAAAAGGGGTTTCTTTACAGTGATAATAATTCACTACACGAAACGGGAACTGTGTGGACGACGAGCAAAACTGTGTCGGCGATATAAAATCCGCCGACACAGAAATGTCGGCGGCCAGAACAAAACCACCCCCGAACAAAACCGCCGCCACAGACAGGCAGTGTCGACGGCCTCAAATAAGCCGCTGACACAGGTACGCCTGCCTTCCGCCCGCAAGACAAAATAATGATTCAAGTATATACACGCTAATCATTTTTGTTATAACTGATATTCTAACTGCCAATTGATTATGCAGTTGTTCTGATCTTCGCTAATGGCAGGATGTATGCAGTGTCTCGCATATGGATGTCTACGCAACGCTGCAAGGAACGCCCAATATGAACGCCCTCAGTAGCAAGATACAGACAAACATGTAAGAGCATCCCCAGCAGGGCCTTCAAATTTCCCTCTATCGCTACAGTAACTGCTACAGTAACCCACACCGTGCAAATTCCCTCTCACATGCATCAAATTCCCTTCTGCTGCATTTGAAATTTTTTGAAATAGAGGCCTTTTTAGGGAGTGTGATGGGGATGCTCTAACACCAGTGTCGTTAATGAGGAGATGGATGCCACACACACTGACACACACACAGGTTCACTTATAATAAAATTATGAAGCAAGCTGCAAACACATAATAATTCTACACCTTGTCTTCCTCGTCGTCGGTGACCTCCACTTGGAACTCCATGGTCCCCTTCTTGATGTACTGGCGGACGGCGTCCTCGTGGAACTCACGCATAACCTGATTTTCAGCTGCAGCTTTGTCTAGGAAGTCGTTGAAACACAGATCGCGGGTATAGACGGGTTTGAAGGACGGACGAGGGTTTATCCTTCATGAACTCGAGCATCTCCTTTGAAAACGTCCCCGTCTTCATCTTCGCCCTCCTCTCCACGCCCTGCGCCGGCTGGGGCATGGACGATCCAGCGCTCGCCACCATCGCCTTCAACTCGTCGGAATCCAGCGAACGGTAACAAGCCGGACACTTCTTGTCCTTGGCCATCCTTCGCAGCATCTTCTTCTTCTTCGTCGTCCTCCCTTCCTTGTTGGATCCGGCGTCCGCGACCACCTTCTGGTAGGGCTTGGGCACGGCGCACTTCTTCCACACCCAGCCGCAGCACGTCTGACACCTGACCATGCTCTTCATCTCTCCCCTCTCCATTGCCCTAACCCCTCCCTCCCTCTGCTCTAGCTCTGGATTGCGAGGTTGCGGCGGCGACTGCCTTGGACCGAGGAAGAGGAACAGATGGGATGCCCGCGCCACCCTAGGTGCCAGTATGGGCCTAATGGGCCAGACCTATTGTAACGTCCCAAATTTAGGGCATAAGAAAATTATTTGAAATATTAAAATAATGTAAATGAAATTGTAGGCTTCTTTATATGATATCATCCAACATATTTGAATATACCTCGAATGAACTTATGTATTTTATCATTTTTAGAGCTTATGTATTTTATCATTTTTACATTTTAGACGGCTACGTGCCTTATTAATTAAAATGCATAACCTGACAACCTTTCTATATGTTAAAATTTTGGCTTGTTCAACATAATTTAAGTTTTTATTATTTCACTGTTAGTTCTTTTGACGGCCCGTTGAAATTATTATAGATACTTTATTCTTTATTTGTTAAAATTCTAAAAAGAACATGATTAGTCGCTTATGTTGTTGTTATACTGGTTTTTATCTGACAGCGGTTGCATGTTATAGTGTTTAGCTAGGAGCCTAGGAGTGTAACATCAAGAAACTCATGCCGTTTATTTGCATCTAGTCTAATTGTTTTTATTTTCTCTAATTTCTAGTTCTGAGGACAAAGATAATTCCAGCTATTGTCTAGTTGGTGTCATTGAGCACCTTGGTGGCTTCAACGCCAATGTTGGGCACTTTGTAGCTTATGTGAGTCCAAGTGATCAGCAGCAGAGCACTGGGCCTACCTCATGGTTTTTTGCAAGCGACACCGATGTCAGAGAAGTCCCTATAGAAGATGTTCTCAAGTGCGAGGCTTACATGCTTTTCTATGAGAGGATAGGAAGCTAAGACATGCCTAGCATTATATCCACTAACTAATCAGAAGAGCAATCACAAAGGAAGCAGATTGGTGAGGCTAGTAGACATTGTTTGGATTGCCTAAGATCCATTCAGTGTACATACAAACGTAGATCTGTGATAAGTCCAGTTTTGTTACTTTGGCTGAGATATTGACCGCATGCACATACCCAGTTGGACATTTCTGCCATTGTTCTTGTTCGGCTGATTTGGTCAGTCATTCGTAATCAGCTTTTTTGTACACAAAGAACATACGTATATCTTTTTTCCTTGAAAAGTATAAATAGAGTAGGACCATGTAGCATAGGTAAGGTTTTCTTCAACACTTAAGAGAACTTAGGAACGTATTCTTTAATACATTGGCCTTTGCCTTAATTTTTTTTGTGCTGGGCAAGCTACATTGTATGTGCAGCATGAGTTTGGACCTTGAAGTGGTAATGACAAGCTCATTATTTTTCAACCGTTGAAAATTCTGATTGCCGGAATATGCGCATCTATGTCGTCGTTGTCGTGTGAATATGTGTAGATTGTCTGAAGAATAATGTTAGTATTTCCTCTTGCCGCATGCTAGGCCTTTGCGTCACCCGTTTGTTAAAAAAAAAATATCGAAGGTGTTATAGTTACCCATAAACAAATGCGGATCGAGGGATGCACAAGGATACCGAGGAGGTGAATTGTTTGACATCTGGTGAAATTATATATATTTGAAATGTGCGAATCCCTTTGCCAACCGTCGGATTGTGTTCCAACAGAGAGGATCTCCCTGCCAGCTAGTGGCGCACCGCGCGCGCGCACATACATATATAATACTCCATTCATGATCATCCCCTCCATCCAATCCTCCTCAGACCTTCTTTCCCATGGGAGACGAAAATATGCTCAAGTAGTAAGTGATCTACACACTACTGACTACTTGCAAGAAATAACTTAAGAGAACGAATAACTAGCCTGAATTATTTAACATTATTTCATATAAACCTGGTTGCTCAAAGTTACACAGGTGCTATTCAAGGCCCAATATTGCCCAAAAGCTCCCTCGCCACATTGTAGAGAAATGGTCCAAAAAAGAGTTGGCAGGTTCCATAAGCTACATTATTGATCGGTTTATATCTAGGATATATGCTACACAATCGTATAAGCCGATAAATCAACAAAGAATAGTGTATGGAAAATAATATACACTGGACCATTCATTGGTTTGGATTACTCAAAAGTAATAATTACTCGAAAAACACCGCCTGACCACAGATAACACGTAATATACTGTGCTCAGACAAAATTTATGGTGCAGGAGACGTAGGGGTAGGCTTCTGCTTCACCTCCCAGGCCAGGAATGCCTGGGTCGTCCTCAGATTTCCAATAAATACTGCAATTCAAACAACAAATTAGTGAAAAGAAAAGGAGCAACTTATGACTAGCAATGCAATGGACTGCAACCCAGACGTTAAATACCTGTGTACATTGCCACAAAGATCCTCTAAGATGCTCCTCACTTTTTTCTCACTCTTTGTAGATGGTGCTAGAACAGCAGACTGAAGCAACAAGGATGACATGTTTATAAGAACGTCATGTTTATAGGTCAGGTAAGAACTGACGAAATTGACAAGTATAGGACAGTACGGGAACTTACCAAGAATGATGGCGGCAGGCCATATCTAAGAATGCTCTCTACAAAGACACGCACAGCACAAAAATGCATCCAGGAGCTGAATACCTGTACAATAGTATCGCAGAATCAATATACAATTGATGAATGATGAAAACAGATTATTCATGAGAAAGAAAGCAGAAAATAACTACAATAACCCAACAGTCAGGCACCTAATCATCAATATTCTTGGCATGCTTACTGAAATAAATATCAAATATCACACGCTTCAGTATTATAACCATAGATCTAGGTTCTAGCCAACACAGCTCCGTACACAGCTTACTTGAAGGCGATTAGGAATTGTACAGCTGTAAGCAGAGAAATAGGAGAACACAAAGAAGTAATCCATGGATAGAGAACACAAGTTTTGCTGCTTTATTACGACTTTATGAGAATTAGCAGGGTCGATATAATCCAGAGATTAATCCAAGGAATAACGGCCATCATTGTAGCTTTAAATTAACAAATAGTGATGTATTTCTTCTTCTGTTGGAATAAAGTAATTGTAGGGCAGCTTATGATGGTAACACTTTTGTTATGCGCCTGTGTTGGATCTATTTCCTTAATGGAACTCGAAGAAGGGCTTCCCTTTTTTTTGTTTAAAAAAATTGTATAAGTCAGCAGTTTCTTGTCTAGTGTCCTTGTTTAAGATGTAAATAAAAAAAACTACCAAAGCGACATCTATCTAAGATTGTCAGCTGTAAGGCAAGCACTAGCAGATTAATCATTCAGATCCAGCAGATCAAGTAATGATCATTACATCTGTCAGAATTTAAATTATTATTAAAGGAGATGAAATAGCCATACAAGAAATTCTACCCTTACTATGGAGGTTTATCAGCCAGAGAAATAGTGTGAAAACTTATGGAGGACAACAACATAAATAGATAAAAAACTGGAAATGCTGAAACCAGGAGGTAGAGATAGGTCCAGCCTTTGGGCTAGGCACCTTACTAAAATTTACCAGTTCAATGCAAAAATGGTATACAGAACTCTAATCAGATTTAAATATAAGAAACGGCTTATTATAGAATCTATTACAAATGTAGATAAATTTAGCACCTAGCGGCTTAAGTCACCTTATGGTTCCATTTAACAATTTTTAATGCAAAATGAACAAGATGAATCACATCAACATCAATAGCTTGTTACCTGAACGACACTCACAATGCAAACATAACATGTTTGATATTTTATAAAGCAATGTCATTTCAGGCCGCAGCACAGCAGCAGATATACCTCGCTGTAGCTGGCATAGCACCATTGTAGAAGAGAGGTCCTCATAGCTTCTTGGTCTTGCAGTAGCTTATCCATCTCTTGCTTCCTACTCTCCTGTGCTTCTGGACTATACTCAAAATCCCTCAACTGCAATTCAATATGAAACATAAATTAGTGGATGGCAAAAAAAAAAACAGAGAGCTAATGACAGGGAATCAGGGATAGACCAACAAGATTAAACTTCTGCCCAGATTATTTGTAGATATACCAAAGGCTATAATGTTACTTGACAAATAAAGATAATAGTGTAGACAGGATTTCGAAAAAAAAATGGGCAAAAAATTTACCTGGAAACCTCTCTCGCGTGCACGGGCCTTAAAGTTGTCAACAACCTTAGCAAATAATGTTACAGTGTAGAGTGCGTACTCATTATCCTCGTAAAGCTTCTTAGATGATCTAGGTACCTGTAAATCAATAACTATCTCAAATGAAAGAACCAACTGAATAAATCACAAATAGGAATACTAACCACACGAACTTGTTGTACAAGAAAAACAAGCTCCTCATAAAGGTAAAATAAAGCAATTGAGTAAAGAAGTTAGAATCAAAAGTATCTGGAGTTGTATAAGTTTTGTGATGTGATGGCGAGATCTTATGGTAGCATTAAATGCTGGCCATAAAATAAAGCAACAGATAAAATGGGAAACTTGCTGAAATGGAACACAACATGCAGACACTTGAATTTACAGTATATCATAATGATGTCACCAATTCAGCGTTCAACAGCATAATCAGGATTTTTGAACTTACCACAAATGTGTCAAGTGACTCATAGCTTGATAACCAATCTTTTTGGGAGTATTTCGAAACAATAGCAAGAAGTGTCACTAGGTGTTCTGAGGTAACTATATCTTCCGGTTTTACCAAGTTTGAAAGATCACGAACTGCTAAGCTGTCACACAAGAAAAACAAATTAACGAGAGTGGTGGAATGGATGATGCATGAATGCAAATCCTGTTTAGCTTATTCCTTTTATAGAGAAGACTTCAAGGTCAGGAACTTAGTAGTATAATATTAGTACCAATCATGTCTTTAGAGCTTAGTCGCACAAAGTATGGCAACATAATTTACCTTCCACTTTGCTTTCTGTTGATTGCACTAAGCTGGCTCCTAACATTGCTGTATTCAGATGCTCGGACCTGAGAGATGTATGTTACGCTGTTGTAAACTCAACATTCCAACCAACACATTTATGGAGCAATTTTTACGTACTACTAGAATGGAATGAAGGTTCAAAAACTTAATACTGAGCTCCACAAAGCATTACAAGGAAATGGTTGACAGTAAGCGTATGAAAATCAGACATATAATTGCATGGTGTTTTAGACTTTTTATTTATCAAATATTAATACCGAGCCCCACAAGGCAATACAGAAAAATGCTGATAATGAGCATGTACAAATAAAAGGCATAGGATTGTATGGTGTTTTAGTCATCAAATACTACAATTTTTGCCTTTTCCTTGACAAAATCAGGCACAAATGATTATTTGTTAGCTGTGAGCTAAAGCAAAATGGCATATCAAGCAATTTCGAAAATTTTGATGTACATGATAAACCAATGATAGGAAATATAATAATCAATAATCATGAAAGCCGTCCACTGCGCCATCCCCCAAAATGCAATTTCCAGCAGTGGCAAACTCGTTCGATCTAAACTTTATACAACATTTCACACAACAAGGCCAAAAGTTTCAACAACCCTATGTTCTAGAAAACGGGATTGATCCCTGATTAATCTCTGATCAGCAATCAATCATCAAGTTGAGATTACCAATTAGTTCTGATTAATCCCATCTAGTCACTAGTCCCCAGCTCGGTGACCAACTAGTGACTAGCATCTTGTTCAACCTTGCCCAAACTACTAGCGTAACAAATACAATGCGTGCCGAGTATACCGAATGAATAGGCATTTGCGCGGTAGTGCTAATGTTTGTAAGTGATGAGCAAACAGGAGCGGAGTTATTATCACCTTCATGTCATCCTCAATCTTGGCGACCTGCGACTGGATGCTGCCGACGATCTCCTTGAGTGGAGACATTGTGGGGTACTTGCCCTCATCCCAGACAAACCTGCACGAACAATCGAAAGCAGGTACAATTTACACTCGCAAGCAAGGCGCATCCGGAGCGGTGAACAGTCGCAGCCGCACGGAGATACCTGGTGAGGTAGGTGTCGACAGGGACGCCGTCGACGGTGAGGGCGCTAGTTTCGACCCCTCCGGCGCGCTCGAGGTCCTCGATCTGCCTGCGGATCTTGTGCGAGACCCCCTCGATGAAGAGGTTGGACTGCAGAGAAAGGCATAGGGGTGAATCGAGCTCTGACAGCAGCAGCACAGGGGCGAGCGCGGCGGGGGTCGGGGTCGGGATCGGGATGGGGATGGGGAGGAGGGGCGGACCTTGAGGAGATCGTCGCTGAGGGCGAGGAGCGAGTCGAGCGTGCCGACGCGGAGATCCGGGACGTTGAACTGCGCGGGGAGGCGGGGTTAGGGGCAGGGGTGCAGCCGTGCAGGAAGGAAGGAAGGAGTGGCAATGGCTTACGCGGTAGAGCGGCGTGTCGAAGGAGTGGCGGGAGATGGAGTCCTGGAGGCGCGGCCAGAGCGAGTTGGCGGTGGCGCCGGGGGACTGCACGGGGAGGGAGACGATCCAGTACCTCGCCGCCATGGCCGCCGGGGGGGCAGGGTGCAGGTGCTGGGGAAGGAGACGACGGATCGGGAAGACGAGCGAGGAAGACGACGGATCGGGAAGACGAGCGATCACATGTGGCGCGTCTTGCTTGACGTGGGTGGGCCCGCTTTGTCGGCCTCTTAAGCCCACGTATGCCAATGTCCCTCCACTTTCGAAACGACGAGTATCATGGAACCGGAGGAAGTACGTATATATGGATTTGGATGTAGGTAAACTATTTGATGCAAAAAAAATTTCTAGGTGCACAAATGCAAACGACCGTTTTTGGTACTTGAATCTTATCTCGGTGGCCTCGCTAAATATTTTGCCTACTTATAAGCGGATAAAAGACGGTCACGAGGCCTTGTTCTTTTCAGCGTATTATTCTGTCGGTGTATTACTCTACCAAATTTAATAGCACTCGAAAAGAGCTCTAAAGATTATAAAAAAATAAATAAATAATAGTTTTATATCTTTGGATGGACTACTAAAAGCCACGAAAAAATCGTTATAAATTATCACAACATATAGGGTATATAAAAAGAACAAAATTTACAACAATAATTCGCAATGGTACATAACGCTGAAAAGAACAAGGCCTTGGTGAATTTGTGTATGAACAATAATGAATTTTTTTTTCCTTGTTTGGATTAGATCAATTTGACCCTCTGGAAAAGATTTTTACTACACTTGCATTGCAGCTGTTCTTTGGTGTGTTTGGATGGCTAGGAACAAATGGTGCTTTGAGATGAAGACCTTTGATTCTCCGGTTCACATAATTTACTCCACTTGCGCGGTACTGCAGTATTGGGCTGATTTGTTTGCAGGTGACTCAAAAGAAATTTCGGTTCAAGGTGCTATGATGTTGGAGGGAGCTGCAACTGGGATACAAGCTTGCTGTCCAAAACGTCAGCGGCTGCTAACCTCAAGTTCCCAGTTGCAAAATTAGATCATTCGCCTGTGTCCTATTTGGCTGTTGTTCGAAAATGGTGTCCCTCCTTTTTGGTGAATGTTATTGTAAGTGTTTAAATTTCTCGTATATCAATACTGTTTTAGACTCGGTTGCAAAAAATACCTTTCTTTTGTTCATCCTTTTGGCCTTAGGGGTGCCAATTTGTTTGAAAAAATTGGAATACATGGTTTTCATTGTATCTGTTCCTGGTGCAATGGAAAATGGGGCTCTAGCCTCTTCTTACTCAAAAAGTACATTGTCTCCTGTCTGTGGCTAACAAAAGCTGAGGGTGATATCCCTCTACCTCCTCAGCACCAACCCTTGGAAGCCCTCGTGTCTGCTTATTTATGACTCGCAGTAACCGAAAACATTTCTGTCTTCGCTACATTTTTCGCCCTTCGGAAACATCCATTTCATAATACATGTATCATAAAAGTTATGTTTAGTTGGTAATTTACCCACGATCTCTGTCTGAATCACTGCTCTCCGTTGTGCCTCAAAAAAATCTACGCTCATGCTCATGAAATTCATCTTACGAATAGTTTCCCTACACGACTCTTAAACAAAATTTCGGAGCTACATTAATTCGGTCCTTTACATTTACAATGTTAGAGCATCCCCAGCAGGGCCTTCAAATTTCCCTCTATCGCTACAAAGAATCGCACAAGAATCTTGCATGCAATGCAAATTCCCTCTCACATGCATCAAATTCCCTCCTGCTGTATTTGAAAATTTTTGAAATAGAGGCCTTTTTAGGGGGTGTGATGGGGATGCTCTTAAGGTACAACTGCCAAATAAATGAAGCCAACCATATGGGTCTGTGATGGCCCGAACCCTAGGGTTCAAGCATCACGTTCCATCGCAATCGCCGCCGAAACGCAAGACAGGAAAGGGAAGGAAGGGAATTGGGGAAGAAGGCAAATGTTACTTCATTTTTCGACAATCCTGCATACTACAACGATTCCCTTTAAAGACTCTCCCACAGCCGGCACACACAAGCCACGGCCCACTCACGCTTACAAAGCCCACGGCTCACTGAAACACACACTCGGCCCAACAAGCCCAATCACGCCTCTGGCTCATTGTTGTTGCCTTCCGCCCGAGTATCGGCCCTGACAGTGCCTCCCCCTTGAGACGACGCTTGACCCCAAGTGCGAGCATCCGGGTATCTCTTCTTCAAAACTTCATAATCCTCCCACGATGCAAAATCTGCAGACAACCCAGTCCATTTTACAAGAATCTGGAGATACGCGGAATTACCTTTCTTGATGAGTCTACGATCCAAGATCTCCTCTGGTTCGACATCCTGCACGTCTAGCATCAACGTATCCGGGAGTTCATTAGAAACAGGAGTATGGTCAGGGACAAAAGCCTTAAGCTGAGACACATGAAACACCGGATGGACAGCACTGGTTGCCGGTAATTTAAGTTTGTAAGCAGCTGATCCAATTCTCTCAAGTACTTCAAACGGACCAAAGAATTTAAACGCCAACTTTGGACAAGGCCGAGCTGCTATCGAAGACTGAATATAAGGCTGCAACTTCAGCAAGACCTTTTCTCCCACCTGAAACACCCGGTCAGATCTGTGAGCATCTGCATAATGCTCGAAACGCTGTTGAGCTCTTGCCAAATGTGCTTTCAACAATGCAGAGAATGTCTCCTTGTCCCTAACCATGTCAGTAACATCCTTGTGAGCAGAAACATAATCAGGTAATATCCCATATGAAGGCTCATAGCCATAAAGAGCTTTGAAAGGAGACATCTGAATGGCACTATGATATGAAGTGTTGTACCAAAACTCAGCCATAGGCAGCCATTTGACCCAATATTTAGGAGTTTGGGAGCAGGAGCATCTCAAGTACATCTCAACACACTGATTTACCCTCTCGGTCTGACCATCCGATTGAGGATGATAGGCAGTACTCAGATGCAAACGGACATCAAATAATTTGAACAGCTCCTTCCAAAAGCTACTAGTAAATATTTTGTCTCTGTCGGACACTATGGTTCGAGGCATCCCATGTAGTTTTACGATGTTGTTGAAAAACAGCTTGGCAATGTAAATAGCAGTGAAAGGATGTTTCACAGGAAGAAAATGGTCATATTTGGTGAACCGATCCACAATAACCAAGATGACCGAGTAACTCTCAGATAAAGGCAACCCTTCTACAAAGTCCATTGAAATGTTCTGCCAAGCTCCTTCAGGAATTTGCAATGGCTGTAACAAGCCAGGCAACTTACAGTGCTCATGCTTAGCTTGCTGGCATAAGGCGCATTGCTTAACAAAATCCTGAACTGCCGATTTCAAGCCTTCCCAACTAAATAGCTTCTTGATTCTTTGATAAGTGGCTGCCATTCCAGAATGTCCCCCAATAGGTGTGGAATGGAAAGCCTGAATGATTTTGTGTTGCAGCCCAATATTGGTTCCCACCCAAATTCGGCCATGAACATAAATGATGCCTCGTTGCAAAGAGAACTCCTCCCATTGACCACCAGCCAGGGCTAATTTTTGCAGCAATTCTTGAGCTTTGGGATCAACCGCATACGAGTTGAGAAGCTCCTGTACCCAAATTGGTTGACCCCCAGAGACAGCTTGAACAGAGAAAAATTGCCCCATCTACACAGAGCATCACCGCCTGTTCTCTCGGACCCTTCTTATATTGGAATTGAAACTGCAACCCAACCAGTTTTGCCATAGCTTTTTTTTTGTAAATCAGAGGATAGAACCTGATTTTCCAAGTGACACAAGCTCTTGTGATCAGTTCTAATGACAAACGGTCCCCTTATCAAGTACTGCCTCCATCTGTCCACAAACATCATTATGGCCAAAAACTCCTTTTCATATATAGATAAGCTCTTGTTTTTAAGCCCTAAAGCTTTGCTATAAAATGCCACTGGATGACCCTCTTGAGATAACACAGCCCTAATCCCAGTATCACAGGCATCGGTCTCAATAACAAATGGCTTAGCGAAATTAGGGAGCACTAGAACAGGAGTAGAGACCATAGCTTCCTTGAGGGCTTGAAACGCTTGTTGAGCCTCAGATGTCCACTGAAACTGTTTCTTTTATAACAGAACAGTGAGTGGTTTGGCCAACCATCCATAGTTTTTGACAAACTTTCTATAATAACCAGTCAGCCCTAAGAAGCCTCGGAGTTCAGTGATATTTGAAGGCACAGGCCAATCAGCCATGACCTTAGTTTTTTCAGGGTCAGTGGCAACACCCTCAGCAGAGATGATATGCCCAAGATAGATCAAGTGAGAAGAAGCAAACTCACACTTGCTTTTCTTGGCATATAAAGAATTTTCTCTTAAGACAGACAACACTTTTGCTAAATGTGATACATGCTCTTCCATGGAGCGACTATAAATCAAAATGTCATCTATGAAAACTAGCACACATTTTCTAGTATAGGCTGCAAAGAGGTTGTTCATAACACATTGAAATGTAGCAGGTGCATTTGTAAGGCCGAAGGGCATTACCTTAAATTGGAATAGTCCATGATGAGTTTTAAACGCTGTCTTGTCTTCATCCCCTTCCCACATTCTGATCTGGTGGTATCCAGATTTAAGGTCCAGTTTGGAGAAAATTTTGGCCCCTCCCAGTTCATCCAACAGCTCATCAACTATAGGCATTGGGAACTTGCTTTTCATAGTGATAGAATTAAGTTTTTTATAATCAACACAGAATCTCCATGAGCCATCTTTTTTTTTTACAAGTAACACCGGAGAAGCATAAGGGCTCATACTATGGGTTATAATGCCAGCAGCTAACATCTCCTTCACCTGCCGTTCAATTTCATCTTTTTGAGTTAGGGAGTACCTATAAGGTTTAACATTCACCGGAGCAGATCCTGGAAGAACAGGAATTGTATGATCATACTGCCGGTGTGGAGGTAAACCCATTGATTCTTGAAACACATCCTTAAATTGGTGCAAGACAGCCTCAATATTAGATGGAATGTTTGCTACTTGATGATCAGGAACCGGCTGCAAAACCACAGTGGCCCAGATATCATTTCCAATCTGACACTTGTATAATGTATCGACTGAAATTTCAGATAATAATGGTGTGGCTTCCTCTTTCACTCCTTGTAATGTAATTGAGCATCCTTGATAGGAAAAAGCAATCCACTTATCTAACCAATTGCATTGCATGACACCCCACTTACTAAGCCAATCCATGCCAAGAATGGCATCATATCCCCCTAATGGTAACAGTTTCATATCATGAGAAAAGGTATGGCCCTGTATCCACCAACTCAAAGCAGGGACACATTGAAAACACTGCATAAGTTCTCCATTAGCTACCTTAACCTGCATCCTTGGTATGGGCTTGGTCGGTAATTGCAATGCTTCCACTAAGTGAGCATCCACAAAGCTGTGAGAACTACCTGAGTCCACCAAAATTAATAAGACCTTCTGACCTATCAAAGCCCGAAGTCTTATAGTACCTGGGTTATCCACACCGGTGAGAGCATTGAGAGATAATTAGGCTTCTTCAAGCTGTTCTTGTTCTTCTTCTTGAACTAATGTGTCTAACACTTCATCCGGTATAATTTCCTGCACTTGCATTGCCCTTACTTGGCCAATCAGATTTCCTGGGCATTGGTGTTGAGGGTTATAAAGCTCCCCACATTTGAAACATAAGCCCTTCGATCTCCTATAGTCTTTAAGCTGTCGGGCTTTCCCTAAATCCCCTTTGTCTTGTTTTTGTTGCAATACTCCTTTAGAATTAGCCTCCCCAATGTGCTCTCCAGTGGTACTGTGTTTGGAATATGTCCCTCTGTACCCAGTTTTTTTGGATGTAACCAATATTTGTTCTTGCACCACAGCTAGGGTAGCAGCCTTCCAAACCGTATCTGGTAGTTGCATTTCAACAGCAGCTCTCAACTCTTCATTTAACCCCATAATAAACTTGGTGACAAGCATCATGCCCCCAACCGATGTGTCATAGAGACGAATCTGGTACACCAGAAGTTCAAATTTCCTTTTATACTCATCCACTGTTCCCGTTTGTTTGAGGTGCAACAATTCCCAAAGCTTGTTTCTATACTCATTCCCTTCGAACTCCATAACCACTGCTGCCTTAAATTGTTCCCAACTATGATCAGGGGTCGTTAGCTTATAAGATTGATACCAATGAGCAGCCCCTTCAATCAAATAGATAGTTGCCGCAGCTACTTTAAACCCAGATGGAATCTGATACATGGCAAAAAAATGTCTCACACTTATCCACCCAAATCCTTACATCACTACCCCCAAATTTTGGAAAATCCATCTTAGGCATCCACGACTTCCTGGAACTAGACTCTCCAACATCCACAGTGACAGGGGTCGGCGGAGGAAAAGTTACCTAAGGTCTTTGCGCCTCGCCGAATCCATGCAAACCAGTCACTACTGTCGGCGCGATCCTTGGTCCAGTCCCCAGAATCCCAGATACATCATGTGCAGGGATGGCTATTGGAGGGGGTGGAGCGCCCTTGATCACTCTGCTCGCCACTGAATGCTCTGTCTGCAATTTTCCAACTGAACTCATCGTCAGATCCATCTTAACCCCAACTTGTTCAATTTTTTCCTGCTGCTCCACCAATTTGTGCTCCATTTCAACAAGCTTCATCCCCGTTTTCTCTTCTATGATTGCCATCTGAATCTCCATCCTGTTCCCGAGAGCTTCGATCTCTTTCTTCAGGACTTCCCCCACACGATCCTCCATATCTCCCATCGCCGCTACCACTTGCCGCACTTGAGCACTAGGCTTAGCCGGCGCCGTGGTGACTCCCTCTCTGAGTGGATCGAACCTCGGGTATGGGGATTTTACAGCGATCGAACCCGAAGGCAATCACTAACCCGCCCTTCGGATTTACCGATCAACACCTCGAGTATGCGGAAGCCCTCCCGATCGCCACGGCTTTGATACCAATTGTGATGGCCCGAACCCTAGGGTTCAAGCATCACGTTCCATCGCAATCGCCGCCGAAACGCAAGACAGGAAAGGGAAGGAAGGGAATTGGGGAAGAAGGCAAACGTTACTTCATTTTTCGACAATCCCAGGCAGCTACAGCGATTCCCTTTTAAAGACTCTCCCACAGCCGGCACACACAAGCCACGGCCCACTCACACTTACAAAGCCCACGGCTCACTGAAACACACACTCGGCCCAACAAGCCCAATCACACCTCTGGCTCATTGTTGCTGCCTTCCGCCTGAGTACCAGCCCTGACAGGGTCTCTCTAATCTTCACATGTTTTTGTTTTTGTTTTTTTGAGGAAAATGCGGCATGGTCAACCTTCACCTGTTGTTGAGAAATATAGCCCCGCAGGCTATGATCACAATAACAGCACGCACCCCCTACCAAAAAAATCAAAACAAACATAAACATCAATCAGGCACAGCATATCAGAGGGAATGCCAAGGAAGAGGCAGTCAGTCAGTGTCACTTGCCTGATTAACCAGCCAGCCATCCAGCATTGGAAAACCACCGGTTCGTGGAGTAGAAGGTGTCGCATTTCTCCTCTCATCAGCGTCGCTTGCGCTCTGCATCACAGCAAAACTCAGCAAAAGGTATAGAGCAGCTCAAGATCAGGGTCATTAGCTGCACACCTCGTCGGCGTCCAACCCAACTCCAGCCCGCTGTTGCTGTGAGCGCGAGCGCGTAGATGAACTCGAGTGCTCGAGCTCAACAAGATCTTTGAGCTGTCTGCTTGCAGTGGTGATGCAGACATGGGGGTGAATCCAGATGCTAGATGTCGCAACCAGATGGTTGAGCGGATGGTGAAGAAAGTATCGGGAGAGACCCATGGAATGCTCCTGCTCAAGTGAGTAGGGGCCCTTGGAGCGACGGTGCTTTGCCTGGGATCGCCTCCTCGAGTCATTCCCTCTCACGTTCTTCATCTGCATTGCTGCTCCCTCACGGCTACTGGTGGCACGTCTTCTGCTTTCGTATGCATTTGATTTCGTGCTGCTCAGCATGGCATGCCTTCTTGCCACAAGCTCTGTTTGTGCATGGTCTGAAGAATTCAGTGACGCACCACCATGCAAGGAAGACTTGGAGGAAGTCTCTGAAGAGACAGACATCCCTTTTAACCAACTTTCTGATTTGATCCTCGCCATCGAACTCGTCCCCTGCAAGCCAATGGAAGACGGTGTAAAATGGTTGGATGTTTTTCCCCAAGCCTGACAAGCATAATTCAAGGAACAAATGGCATGCTCCTGGTAAACAAAGCAATTCGTCTCTCAGTATTTGGACAGGAGCAAAACCTGTGAAGAGCTGCTTTCAAAGGCACTTATCATCTTCTTCACTGCGCTACTTGACCCACCCTCTGGTTCACCACACCCTTCCTTGGTGTCAATGGGATTGAGATCGTCAAAGATTGAAGTGTTTCTATCACACTGCAGCAACAAGTCTCTAGAACCCATGTGGGGATCTAAACTAACTCCAGAGAAGGTAGCCCTCCCTTGTAAGTCATCCAATGACATACACTTCCGAAGCGTTGGCTGATCTCCTTTGCTTGGAACAATGTTGTTGATCCTTTCTGTCAGATATTTAAACAATGGACCATCTGACAAAATTTGGAGATCATCTATGAGAAAGAGAATTCTCAAATATTGTTCATATCAGTTACTCGTTTCATCTATGCTAGCACTACGGTTACATAACAGTCGTACACAAACAACGTAATGTGCTATTGTGTTCAGAGGCATATGCAATTATGCGAACGCTTAATTTGATAAGTTTAATGAGTCTACAGTTCTACGCACATTAGATATGTGGGACAATTGCTTCTGTTTGAAGCTGTATATAACATCAGTACAGAAAATTTTAAGAAATATTGACATATGAACTTCATATTGCTGTCCTAAAGCATATATTGTGCACTTGCGATGGAAAATCATAAAAATTTGAACAATATTATATTCTACATACAAGTTACCTTGCAAATAAAGCTCATAGCCATTCCCAAGCAGCTCTTGTTGCTTTCTTTTTATTGCGGAGTTCCTCTGAATAAAAGGAAGTAGTATAAACATAAGCTGAAATTTATGAAAATGTTTACATTGAGCCTTTTAACTGAAAGTAGCCTAACAATTAAAAAGAGCCATCTTACCATTTCTTGGACGCACTTGCGATCTTCATCATTGAGTAAGAACTGCAACTGGAGAATAATTTTTCCTCCTCTGTCAAGGGTAAAAACAACATCCATCGTTCCCGACTCAACAACCGCTTTTGTCTTCAATTCTGTGATGATTTACAGGACATCACACTGAACAAGTGAACATCAATTGATAGGTGTGCTGATAAATGGAAAAGAACAGTGAGCCAATGAAAAAAACCTGCTTTTGATATCAATTCCATGTCTGCATTGTAGAGCATCATTACCATGCTCTCACGAAGTGACGTAACCGGGCTGCACATATATATTTGGCGTGAGATACCTTCAGAATTTCCCTTGTACTGTGTGCAATAAGGGCAATTCCAATGCACATTTGCGGGATTACAAAGGCAAACATTAAATACTAGCAAAGGCAACATGAAAATGGACTTACAAAGAGAAATCATCTTGCCCGATGTTGCCGCTGTACTCTCTTTTGCCCAAAGCAACTGCATCCAAAATGATGTTTGCTTACATCTGAAGAAAATTAATTGAAGGAAGAGGAAAGTACAGTACAAGAAGGAGACACCAACCTTGCAAGAACAGTGGAGCGGTAACTGGTAGTTGAATGGCTGCGTAGTTAGAAGAAAAGAAACGAAAGAAAACAGTCAATTCTTGTTCCAGTAGAACAAATGTGAGCATTTTGCTCATATATCTGCATAAAACATAGGTAGAAATTATAGGAGAGAGAAAAAACTTGCCTGAGATTTGGATGCAGCCTGGCATCCTTGTTGAGTATCTGGTTGGTGCTGCTGCATAGAAGCCCCCCCCAATTCTGATGTTGTAGAGCGTAGAGAAGGAGAACACCAGCCAGTGGATGTTATTTGGGCAAGTTGGACGTGTGGCTATCTGTAACCACTGTGTCTGATGGGATGGGCCACGGGAAGAGTTCAAGTTTGGCTCCTTCTTAGTATTGCTATCACATTCAGTCACAGACCACCACCCACAAAATAATGAGGACAACACTGCATTAAGGTCGCGTGGCTGGAAGGATTCTCAGAGCAAGAGCAATTCCTCCCTCAGTAGCCAAGCAGATCATACAAGAGATGCAAACTCTGCAGATATGACATGAGCAAAGGAAGCAACACGCCATGAGATATTAACAATCTCCAACGAGCTGAAGAGAGAGCGAGCTGTGGCTGGCGGCTAAGAGAAAAGGGGTGATTTGGGACTCTTAAGGCATCTCCAAGACTCCAACAGCAGCCCTATTTTTAGATGTGCCTTGTACTCCCAGGGTCATGTGCAGTCTAAACAATTTCACAGTAGCAGAGCAACACATACATGAGATGCAAATTTTGCTGATGTGGTAATTGACAGGCTCACACATCAGTATATAAAGGCCTTGTTTGTTTCAGATTAATGTAGCATTGCGTTTTACTGTAGCAAATTTGTAATCTCCTCAAAATACGTCTTAACGAGTTCAAAAAAATATGAAAAAATATTTTGCAAACTTTAAGAAGTACTATTTAAAACCCCACAAAAATGACTACAAAACATTACATCATTTGGCTTATACAAAAATAACAAATTTTCATTTAATTTAATTTAATTTAATTTAATCTGAAACAAACAAGGCCAAAGCAACAGGCCAGAAAGAATCAACGTAGCAACACATAAATTAAAGGATTTACCACAACATTCTATTAAATTAGACAGCACATAGGTCTTGAAGAATCTTTGAAGCCAATTAGGCCACAAGGCCAAGACTATTTTGCATCCATAGGAAACAGTTCAAGAATCAAGAGTGACCATAGAGGACTTGAGCCGTTCAGCGGTCAGATCAAGGGAACACCAGGTTACAAGCTAGTACAGTGTTCTGCACTTGTAGATAATCCAACCAGGCTCAAACCATTCCTAGTGAAACATCGCACGCAACAGATCCAGATAACAATTGGTGGCCTCATAGGCTTGGGAGTGATGGTGCTCGGATGAACTCCTTGAGAAGGGCCTTCTCCTCATCGAGTTTCTTCTTCTCTGCTGAATTGTGTGGTTTGATCTTCCGCTTCTCTTCCAGCATCCATTTGTAAAGCTGGCGCTGTTCATCTTCAGGAATCGGTGGGAGCACTTTCCTGGGTACGGCAACAGGTCCTGCAGACTTCTCAGCAGCTGCAGTAGATGAGGTCGAGGCAGTAGCAGTGGCTGAATCTGCCTCGGAGTCTTTCTTTCCCAAGCCATTTCGGTAGTACCTCACGAATACGTAAACTGCATGTTATCAGGAATGCAAACTATTAAACTCACTGAAGGATTTGAGTAAGCATAAAAACAACATAGGATTTCAAAGGAATTCATCAGCATCGACACTCAATATGTTGTATGTTTCAGATCCGCAAGCATCCATGCTTGCACTTCAGGAAAGGATGCATGCGTGTTCATAATATGGAGGCAAACCCATGAATGAAGAAGTCATGTTTGATCACATCCCTGGTCTCTCACAAAGTTAGAAACAATGTGACATAACCGCAGAGCCACATTTAGAGCGAACGATGATGCAAGTCTGAGCACGAGCACTTTTACAACGGCCCTTTTATAGCTCACTGACATCTATACTCATGCTATTACCTGAATATTTTACCATAGAAATCATTTAGAAATCATATGACAAGCGGTGATTTACATGCAAAGTTAATTCTACAGGGTAGCCACCATTTGCAAAGGTAAACACACAAACAAACTGGCTTAAAAGCATGAACTCAACAAAAAAAATGCACCAAGCTCGCCGCATTTCTTCTGGTGCTTGAGCTTCTCTTCGGAAACTAGAGCTAGTTAGATCGCTACCAGAAAGCACGGAGATCTCTCCTCATCGGCGCCTAAAACACGATGCGTAAGGCCGCGAGCAGAATCGCTCGGACAAACCAGCAGCAAAGCGACGGGGGAGTGAGGGGAGGAAAGTTGAGGTGAGCCGACGGCTGACCTCCGACGAAGAGGTTGGCGGCTAGGAAGAAGGGGATCGTGCGGCGGGCGAAGCCCCTCCGCGCCTCCGGCGGCGGGGGAGGGGGAGGCGGCGGCGGCGGAGCAGCCGGGGCGGGTGGTTTGGGGTGCTTGCCGTGGGCGGCCATCACGTCGTGGAGATTCCCTCTCTCGCAGAGCAGATGGATTTGGATTTCTGGGGAAAAACAACTCACAGGGTGGTTTGGGGTTTAATAATTTTTAATATTTGTCACTCGTAATTCAATCACATGTGATCCCATTACTCGTGTCATTGACACGAGAAGTAACAAATCTCAAATTACACATATTTTGAATGAAAATATTGAATTAACCCTTTTTCCTACCTATCATTGACATGAAAAGTAACAAATATTAAATTATACACATTTAAGGTGAGAAATATTGAAATGACACTGCGGATGAAAGAAACTAAAGGTATACATAATGGGTGAAAATGACATTAAAACAAGTGGATATAGTGAGTAATTTTTATAGAAAAAAGGTGTCGCCCCGTGGATTCAGGACACGCGGGAATTAAAGCAAAGGCAAAAGAAAACCGAGGATATATATATATACAAATTCAAAATATTTGATCGACGCACATAGAATGATAAAATTAAAAATAAGGACCTATACGAGATGATATATAGTGAGTAATTTTAGTAAAGTACATTACTACTTACCATTACTTTTAATTGAGATTAAGTCTGTGCTTTACATTTCACTTTACAACTCACGTGATATTACTGCACTACACAGAGTGGTATTTATATGAAGCGTCAATTTTGTAATGGCAAGTATATCATTCTGATAACGAATAACTATGTGAATAAAAAATGTTTCAGGCTCTCAATTTTAATAAAGAGTGATCTGATTTCTTTTAAAAATCGCATAGTGTTCTATACTAACGAAGAGCAATTTGAGTTTTTCTAGTGTTGAATGATTATTGAATTGCGGGAATAGTCAACTTGAACTTTTATTTCAACTCAAATGCATGTAAAACGGTACTATAGTACTATACACTAGATTATATCGGCTACTCTAGATGATAGCATGATGATATCCTAATTTTATGTTCATATAGTGACAAACATATCAAATTTTACATATCTCCTCTCTCTTAATTTTATGGGTCTCATCAAACTGTCAACACCCCCGGCAAACTCTTTTATATTATGGATAACCTGACTTGACACCCTACTTCTCTGTGTTTACAACTTAGTCAAGACTTAGCTACACATGAAAACCCTAAAGATGCCACAACACCATCATGACGAGCCACCGCATCACTGCCGTCACTTCAGATCTCCACAGTTAATTTAAGAGGGGCACACCATCGAGCACCATGGTTTGGTGAAGGGTGAGAAACGGAGAGGTGGGTTAAGGTGAGAAGGACACAAACATGGGGAAGGTGGGAGAGAGAAATCATGCTGATACAGTCGAAGGCTACAATTTGATCTATACACCCCCCCACTCTCGGACATGCATAAGGCACAAGCTCTAAGAAATGTTCAAACCCTTTGTTAATTTTCAGTTTTTTAAGGCGTAAAAAAACTTCGCCGATGAGTGATAACTGCATATTATTGTTCAAGAGCGAATGTAATCCAACAATTAGGCTCATATTAATAGTTTCTATTAGCACAACCAAAATCCACTTGGAAGCTGACTTATTTTATTTAACTTATCTATTTATTTGACTTATCTACTGATTTAACTCATGTTCTTTAGATAGCCTTGAGTGTTTGATCCACTTCGTTCAACTTGGGGTTCAAAGCTCCTAGACAAGCCTTTGAGATAGAAAAAACCAAATTCAAAAAAAAAAAATTAAACAAAGTAAATAAACAAACAAAAGTCAAATAAGCTAACCCTAGAGCAAGGACGCCTGCGAGGGAGCGAGTACGCACAAGAGAGAGGGAGTGAGAGAGAGACTCCATGCAATCAAGACTTCAGCCTTGTTTGTTTGAGCTTAAATTAGATTAATATAAAAATTTGTTATTTTTGTATAGGCCAAATGATACAATATTTTGTAATAATTTTTGTAAGGTTTTAAATAGTTTTTCTTAGAGTTCGTAAAAATAATTTTCACAATTTTTTGAACTCTCTAAGACGTCTTTTAAGAGGTCACAGTTTTTTCATATTAAAGTTTCCAACAAATTTCAGCTCAAACAAACAAAACCTTTATATTTGAGTGTATTATATTATATTAAAAGTTTCCAATGGTTACAGCAAATCCATGCAATGAAAACTTATGGTCATTAATGCATATTATAGTCTCCGATATTTGGCTGCGAAAGTCCAGCACAAACACGTACTTATAAAAACTTTTCACAAGATTTCAGACTCCAGCATCAACAAATCATCAAACATCCAAACAAGTGCTTATACAAACAACTTCGAATACCAGAATTTGCTTGTTGCTGCACAGCACCTGGATTTGAACAAGTAACATGCATTTCAAAAACACAAAATAAACATCATGATACGCCGGACGCCTGAGCTTTCAGCAGAACTGATTCAGATAGCCCAAGTGACAAATATTTCGTTGACATGTTACTTCATAGGTTTTTTTCTTCTCCCCAGACTGACGGTACATAACGGCACTTGCAAGGTAAAGACGAACATGTTTTTGCAATGGAGGCAGCAAAGCGTGAATCAATAATGCAATGAAGCACTTTTGCATTCACTAACTTGTAGGTTAAACATACAGGGTTAAACAAAGATAAATAATCATGACTGTTGGTGCATGGACCTCCTATAAAAAATATACAGCTGGGCCCAGGTTTTGGGTTACAATCTACCAACAAAAGAAATTAGCACCTGCAAGAACCACCTCCGGCTATCTAGACTGCAATAAAGCATATTCTAACTTCAAAAGGTGGAGTTAACAAGACAAACAATTATCTTATCTACCTGACATTAACATTAAAGTGAGTACGATTAGCTCCAAGTTGAGTTAAGAGCACTATTATCCGCAGCTTCCATAGCACGGACACCTAGCAAGAGAAAAAGTAAAAATGATCAGCAAAATAAAGACAAACCCCACTTGAATGACTCCTGCTAAAAAGAATGCAACACCTTTCAGCTAATGCTGATGCTCCTACATATTCATGAAGTTTCAAAAGAAATGTTTTATATGGAAGTATGCAGCAGATGCTCTACAGCCCCACTGCGCTTACATATTGGAAATTTGGAATAACCAGGCCCCCTAACTTAAATTTCAATACTATATGTCCTCTACCTTACGTAATGGAAAACAACAGTCTGAGTGGACTGATGAAAAATTCCAAATGGTTCCAAAATTTAACTCCATATACAAGCGGGCACAACTAATAAACTACAATTAAATGATAGTGCCTGTTGCCAACAGGCAGTAAACAAGTTGGAAAACACATACCTGTACAATAACTTTACACTAGAAAGACTGGTTGCTCTCTAAAAATGCTCAACCTAATAGTTCATCCCAGCCTGGCCCAGAATTGGAAGGAGTATATATACCACCTTGAACAGGTCTCTGCTGATGCTGAGGCTGTTGCTGATGCAGTGACTGCAGATTCTGCCTAGATTGTTGTTGGTGCCACTGACCACTAACGCCTTGACCATGCATAGGCAAACCGCCTGAAATTTTCCTATGCAGCAAGTCTTGACTAGATGGTGGCAATAATGTTCCATTCCCAACAAAATTATCTTTAGGCGAGCTAAGGAGCCTAGATGGTGAGGTAACAGCAGGGTCAAGTGATGCCTCGTAATTCTGCTGGTTTGTGGATGGAAGTCCAGGACTGCCTGACCCTGTACTTTGAGTAACAGGTGCAGTTGAAACACTCTGATTGTGTTGGACTTGCTCGATTTGTGAGTCAGCCCTACAATCAAAGTTCATTTGGATGTCTTGATGCATCATCATTCTTTGCATGCTGTTCTGTGATGGATTGATCTGCCGCTGCTGCTGCTGCTGCTGAGTAGTCAACAGTGGCTTAGAATGAAGCAGAGGCTGCTGTGAAGCTAACATATTCTGGCTAGGAGAACCCTGCATCAAGTCTTGGTTTCCAATATCTGGCAATTGGTTTGGCGATTGAGGCAATGGAGAAGTTGATGTTTTATTACCAGGGAAAAATCCTTGCCCATTTTTGTCAGAAACTTGTTTTTTGGAAGATGTAGAAACAGTACTGGCTGGTGTGGTGTCGACTGGAGGAGTCTGAGGTATCAGCATGTTCCCTCGACCTAAACTCTTCATAAGTTTAGCTTGTTGACTACCTTGATTCCTTTGTTGTTGATTTTGTCTAGGCTGCTGTTGAACCTGCTGTTTCTTCTGCTTATGCTGTGTAAAATTAGCAGGTTGGCTGGGAAGTGCCAATTTATCTGGTGGATTTTGTGCAGGTTGCTGCCGCTGATGCTGTTGTTGTGAAGGAACTGAACCGGGTGCAGATGCTTGGCTCTGCTGCTGAAGTTGCGAGCTATTTTGCACACTGGGTGCCGCACTTGCTCCAGACAGATCATTCTGTTGAGGCACTATACGTTGTTGACTTTGTCTTTCTTTAGCCAAGCGCATAATATATGCCTGCTGCTGTGGGCTTGAATGGCTAGTTGCTTGGATCTGAGGATGGTGCGGGTTCCCACACATGTGTGATGGTTGTGATATCTGATGTGGTTGTTGGGGTTGCTGAACAGGTGACAAAGTTGTAGCAGTGCATAATGATGGATTCATGCTGCTGAAATTGACAGGTTGACTACTTCCCTGTGAAACCTGCATGTGGAACTCTGGCATCACCTTCTGCCTATGCTCTTCCATATTCTGACCATGCTATATATGAAAAAAAAATACCATAAGTGATTCTGCTAAATACATTAAATATCACTAAGAATTGATTGCCCTTAGCAAACTAAGCTTAGTGTAATTGCACATCAGAAATACTATAACCATAATTATGTTCAAGTTGCATAATAATTAACAAAAGTGTTCCTTCTGCAAATCAGAATGCATGCTCGATTTTTTATCTTTTACCAGTTACCACTAATACAGAGAGAAGTATTTAGATTGGTGGAAAAAAATCATGGTCACAAGACTAAATTGAAGAATGCCGATGCATAAATTTAGTAACAGAGGAAGTATTTACTAATCAGTCAACAGGCAGCAAATGAAACATTGGCGAAACAAATTCAGCTAGAGAATAAGTGTGTTACATCAGAACTAGAACAAATTGCTAGAAAAGCCACATAGCTAATAAAAAAGCAACCTTTGTGACTGACATCCATTAGGATTTGTAGTGCTGTATCACATCATCTTGGATACAACCACAAACTACTTAGTTCAACCCTTTGCTTATTCAAAATTTTCAGGAAGCTTTGTGCAATAATATGTAGCAAGCAACACTCATGAACCTGAACATGAAACAACACATCCATATCTTAGAGGATGAAACTGGAAATGACTGGAACCTTTTCAGGTATTAACCCTTTTCTTTTCTCTAATGGAAAGTTTTAACCGTTAGAAACGAAACGATTTAGGCATTTTTTTGTGCATGAAAATTTAGAAGTTCTCATTATGCAAGGGATGGGGCTACTCACAAAAAGCATCTGCATAGGATCACGTGGCCTCAACATTGAATTTCCAGAGGCAGGCATGGCTCCAGGGTGGACATTTACTGCATTTGGCACTCCCTGCCCATTGTTGGGTAACCCATTTCCAGAGGAAACCATATTTAGCAGTCCTGGGGGGGTAACTCTTGGAAAGCCTGCCCTGGCAACAGGCGTACCTCTATTAAGTCCAGTCATCATTCCCATGCTATGGGCACCAGGCAACATACGAGCACCACGATCAACCCCTGCAGGAAATGCTCCAGGCTGCTGAAGATTTCTGCCACTGAGCATTTGATTATACTGAATCTTTTGTTGCTCATCACCCTGTAAAGAAGTGGATCTAGGAACACCATATTTCTGAGCATCCCTGCAGCAAAGATTACACAAGGAAAAACTGAGAAGAACTTTACCATGTACTCTGTTAAATATGTACTAGGAAGAACACCAGACCATTTACCTAGAAGGGGCACTCAATGTTGAAGGTGACGGTAAATTGCTGCCCAGAACCATGCCAGGAGATCCTGGTAACCTAGAATTTAGATTTGAAGTAGTAGTAGGAACAATGGAACCATGGTGGTTTGGCAGCATTAATCCATTTGTATGAGAACCCTGGTACCCACTTCCAGGTGTAATTGGATCCAGGTTCGAACTCATTGCATCACAAAGATCAAGTGGCCTGTAATGGATTAGACATCAACAAAAGGGTTATTGTTGGCTGTTAAGTAGTGCATCTGGGTAATGAGACTTATAAGAGATACTTAAATAGCATATAAAAAGGTAATATATCGAAGCAATTTCCTCAAACTTGGATCTAAAACAAAACTTCAGATAAATAATCACATACGTCAAAGTGCCTCCCGCTAAGTTGTTCGGGCATGCTTGTGAAAGTGAGATAAGATGAGAACTATGTGGTTGCATGATCGACTTGAGCTCCTTGTTATTGCCCTTCACAAAACATACAGAACAAAATCATAATCACAAGAAAAACTAACAAGAAACAATATAGGTATAACAGCATAACAAAGGTCCTCTGGCAAATTGTGAAGAAATGTGAAGAATACTTTCTGAGCTCAGAAAGACAATTAGAACTAATGTGAATGGAAAAACAGCATATAATCAATTATATATAGGCATATAACAACTGCTCAGTGAAAGAACCCAGTAGCACACCATATTAATCATCAATATAGCATATAAGAACCAAATGTGCAGATCTGCACATGAAAAATACCAAAATTACATTGATATGCATGGATTTAGAACTTAACGCAATTTTAAAAGCATATGTTGCAACAAGTACTTGATTTCCCAGACAACAACCCTTTTTTTTTTGCAAGAGTTTTTTTATAAAAAAAATAGCATGATTTACTCATCCATATAATAAAAAAACTGCAAAGGTAATTACATTATATGCTACCAATGAATAAAGTCAGCAGAAACTTTTAGAAAATAAGAGAAAAGACGAACCTGTCGATGTCTAGAATGCACTTGTTGCATGAGGTGTATCATTCTTTCAAAATGTGCCTTCAGGTTCTCTTCCTCAAATGGTCCTTGAAGTCGCTGGAACAACAGCCTTGCACTACCCTGATGAGCATATGAAAACAACTGTTGGAGAATCGAAATAAAGGGTTGTCAAAAGCATCTACTCTTGCAATGGTGATGATGAAGCATAACTCAATTTGAATACGAAAGTATAGCATTTGCAGGGACTAATAGGAGGCTCAACCACATGATTCAGATCTGTGAGTTGCATCCTTCATGCATGTCAAGCAGTAAAAGATAACAAAAAAAAGTGTTAATGGAAGAGCATGCCTTTGGAATGCCAGGTATTGTAAAATGGTAGTGTTGAGATGAACCAGAGTCTTCTGCACTGTCAGCACCATCACCAGAACTTCTATCCACAAGAACCTTATAGCGCTCCTTGCATTCCTTAGGTTGTCTATGTACAGACTGTATACATAGCATATAAGGAAACACGAAAAAAAAATTAGAACCAATGGAATGGAAGAAATCAAAGTTTGCATTGCATGTTCAGGCAATATAATAAAAAATAAGAAAAGCACAAGATTTCATCGTAAACATAAGATCACCTTGAATTGCACAATGCTATTAATTGCATCGCTTACTAACTCCCAGTTTTGACCCATGTCATGGACAAGGACAACAAGGGCCTGAACATTTAGGATAAATCTAAGTCATCACCACAAATCGTAGTGAAGGAAAAAAAAGGTACCAAATCAAGGACAAGAACCTGATCCTCAAAATTTGACCATCCACCATTGGAAGCCGTCTGTCAAAAGCACAAAACATTTTGATAAGCAAATCATGGGAAAGAAATCATGCTTGTAGAGCATAAACTGTTCATACACTAGACCCTTGCACGTTTACAATTATGGCACGTAAACTAGCTGCACAATTCACACCAAAAAAGGAAACAATGAGGAAAAAGTATGGATCATGAAATGTGTCATAAATTCAGTAATACATCTACCAATCCTTCAAGGAATGATTAAACTATACTCGAAATTCGGAACTACATGTAATGCATGAGTAGCATCTATCTGGTGTGTCCCATAAATGAATAGGCATTCATGGCACTGTAACTGCAAAGAAAGAAAATTCTTTCTTAACATTAGACCATAGAGGAGGAGCTATAACCTACAAACCTATTTTCCTCATGTAGAGCTAGTTGCACTTCCACTGGTAAAAGGAGATACATTTTAAAAAGTCCAGAAGTTAGTAAAATTTTTAAACATGTTATTCCAACAGTACAACTAAAACAACTAAAGGCTATCCCTTCTATTTGGCATGCTTGCTTAACCTGGGCTGAACCTATCTTGACTGGCCAGCAATATATGAACAAGCAAGAGTGGCTTATTGGTTTACTACTGGTAGAAAAAGTAACCTAATTCCTACCATGAGTTCATGACTGAATGGTTATAGGCATCGAGAGTAAATTAATGACAATACAGCCAATCAAAGGCCCCATCCAGCCTATATGACACAGTTAACAATACAGTGTCTACGCAAATGAAGAGAGGCATATGACGGAAATACAGAGAAAGGCATCATACCTTTAGTATTTTCCCTTTTCTCCCACGATCCTTATTAGTCATGATATCTAAAATTTTAGCAGCATTAACCATGTTGCTCATCTGTGATGCAACAGGGGAAGCTTCTTGTGAAATATTTATCCCTTGCTTCATCATTCTAAGCTTCTTAGAAGCATGTTGACCACCATTGGCAACTATAGATAAATAAATACATGACATTTTAGGAGTAATTTATATTTTATGTTTACATAAATAACAATCAGTTGCCTATTAGTGTATCCCATAGGCTACAGTTGCACTCTATATAAACAGAGGGAAGGAATAAAATCAATGTTACCATTTGAATCAAATTGTTTGGTCTCTGATCTCTTTTTCAGATAATCCTTCTGCATAGAAAAGTTTTCAGAAGAAAAGGTTACAGGCCGTCAACACTAAACTAAAATTGTAAAAGAATCCAAGTACGTCATATTAATATCAGGATAAACAAAAGAAACCGGCTCATATTGAGCAATCAAATAAGCATGCGATCTCTGATCATAGATACGGTCCTTAAACATTAGGATAATAAAAATTACGGTAACAAAGATTGTAATTACAGTAACAGGGAGTAGGTTTAAAGAGTGAACCTTTAGAGTAGCCGAGGCGCATGAATTGGCTGCATTGTGAGCAGTCTTGTAGCTTGGGTTCTTAATCTTTTTCTTCTTGCTAGCTTTAGTACACACTTCATTACCATCATACGGAAATTGCCTGTCAAAATCAACTGTGGATTCATAGTCCATGTTTTTCCATGGCAAGGACCCCCCATGCAATGAACTATGATCATCTTGGTAAGAATTCGTGTCTCCACTTGAAACATCTGTTTTACTTGTGACTTGCAGGGTTCCACCAACACTAACAGGGAATGGGCTCACAGCTCGTTGTCTAACAGCTGTACGGATGCGCTTTGTAGGAACTGTAAGGAACAATGAAGGTCTTTTTCCATTTGACAACAATGATTGGTTTCCTGACTTGCTTTCCAAACATGATTCATAGGGCACATCGGTACCTATTTCATATGGTCTTGAACTGTTGAACCTGTGCTGCATTAGTTGTTTTTTCTTTTGGCTCTTTTTTAATAATAAACCACCATCATATGCCTCAGGCAATACATAAGTCTCACCCTCATCCTCCTCATATGCATTCTCCTGAGTAATACCTGAACAAAATTGTAAAAGTGTTAACAAATTATGAAGTACATGATATTATTATTATTATTATTATTATTATTATTATTATTATTATTATTATTATTATTATTATTATTATTATTATTATAAGGAAGAGGTTTTAACTTTTTAGGTCTAGGCGAATATTACCTGCAGCAGAATCACACATAGATGCCTCATAATCATCATTGATTCCAGTGTAACCAACCTTCTGTAATTATTAAATTTTATTTATAAATATCACAAAAGAATATAACAAAGCTGTCAACTGTGAACGCAAAGTGTGATGCAAAAGTTAAAGACAGCAAAAACAATTATTGGCCGTATAGCAACATAATACTTGAAAATAACATGAATGTGATAGGATAACATGACATAGATGCAGTAGCCCATAATTCTTTTGTAATAAATCATAAAGAATGCATAAAGCTTCTCTTCACCTTATGATACATAAAAAGAGATTCCATGGACTCCCTGTATGCCAGCATTGCACCAGGTGCTACTGTGTAGAAGAGATTTTCCTGAAAATTAAGAGAATAATCAGAGAACAATGGTGCTGAGGGTGTCTACCTTTAGTATTAGCATGGTGGTTGTGGTGATGGTGGTGGTATGCTATGTCTTAATTCAAATTTAGACTTCCAAAGCCTGCCAACACATGGGCAAGCTTTTCTCTCATGATTCCATCTAGGACTACATACAAATCAAATCTTGTGCAAAACAACGAACACTTGGCTAGTATAATAATACTTCGCCTAAAAGTATTATTGATGGTGCCCTACTATTTGCAAGGATGTCTTGCAAAAGTAAAAGTAATGAAACAAGGAAACCATAATTAACCAAAGAAAGTTGCAATTACTTCTGGAAGTTGATCAGACACTTTCAAGATGCCAAAATCATTTAGCCTGTCAGGAGTAGATGGTGCTTCAGCCAACACAAGAGAATCAGATGTGTGACAGTTATATTCAAGAAATCGAACTGCATAATCCTGAATTTGAGATCGACAAGTCTGCAAAGACTCTTCTGCGTCCATGAATTCATTACCCTATATAATACCATAGATCAAGTCAGGCTCACAGATTATGACACATGTTATGACATCTAGTGATTAATATGATACATCCAATTAAACTGCTAAAACATTATTTTATGAGGATAAAACTGTTACTGAAATCTATTTTACTATTCTTGACTTCCTGGCCACGCCTATGTGTGCATTAGGACTTAAAATTGAACATATGAGATACCATGAAAAAAAATTGCATAACCCATCAGAAGAGATTATGGGCCTGTTTGGATCTTGTGTTCATCTTGGCTTGCCTAGCTCAGCTCGCCCAGCTGGGCAAGTAGAGGCAAAGCTAGCTGTTTGGGTCCTTTATGCACTCTCCCTCTCCTCTTTCCTCTTCTTAATTCTTTCTCTCTCTATCTCACTCGAACACAGCAGGCAAGGCCTCCCCGCCGGCACACCTACCCGCCTGGACTCCTTGTTGGGGGCACCTCCCCATCAGTGGCCTCACCACGCCACCTCCCTGTCGTTGAGCCGCCCCGCTGCCCAGCCTCTACGCTGCCTAGCTCCTCACCAACCTGTCTCCCCTCCTGTGCTCTCCTAACCAGAGCGCCTAGCCGTCGACGCCCCTCGCCGCTTGGCCTCCGCGCAGCGCAGCCTGACCACAGGAGCACCTCCCCGACGGCGTGCCTCATCACCTGGCCTCCGTGCTTGTGTGCCTCCCCCTGGCCTGCTCGTCAGAGCTCCTCCCCGTTAGTGCATCGCTCAATCTGGCAGCCCCTCCCCTCCAGATCTCCTCGCCAAAGCCCCTCTCCGTCGGCGCATCGTTCAGCCTGGTGTGGCCCCTCTCTTCCTGCACCACCCCTCTCTGTGGACGCCACCGTCACTGCCCAACCTTGCCAGCTCAGGTGAGCCAATTTGGCTCATCAGGCTGGGCAAGGAAAGCCTTGCTGGGTGGGGCTAGATTAGTAGATTGCCTAGCAAAGCAAGGATTATTTGTACTACCAAAAGCCTATCTGTGCTGGGCAAATCTGGACAAACTCTAGCAAGACAACCAAACAGGCCCATGTAAGAATGATTAACCTACCTGTTCTTCAGCTTTGATTTCAGTACGCTTTGTCTTTTCCAGTATGTCTGAACCATGATTTTGCATCACTTTAGATGTCCTGCCGGTAGTCCGTAAAGCCTCAGCTGAAAGCCAAAAACTCAGGATACCCTTTGTAAGATTTCTAATAACAGTTTTATGCTTTCTCTGAATGCTTGCTTCTTCAAATTTCACCAGACCATCAGAGGCAATGCAATGGCACACTTGAGATGCAGCCATACTTTTCCACAGGCGCTCCTATTAAACAGAAACATCAATTACACAAGGACTATGTAACCAAAGCTAAAAGAAATGAGAGAATAGAATCAGAGGGGGCCCTAAACTAGCACAGAAGTCCCTGAACTTGGAAATACCTGTCAGCTTCCTAAGATTGTACTAAATGTTATTTATGTCCCAGGACATGCAGAAGTGTCATTTAGATCATTGCAACATCATGGATAGCTAAAATTAATAAGTTACTAGTAAAATGGAGCGGTAAACTAATATGGTTCATTCAAATTGATGATCCATGTGGCAATTAAAGGTACAGTGACTTTTCGTTTGGAAATGTCGGTTGAATAAATGTGCCAAGCTCAAGTTAAAATGATCAAGGTGAAACAGTTTGGCAATTGAAGGAGTTGCCAGAACGGGCAAGCTTGGTTGGGTGTCAATCACTTTGCCACAACTGCAGCTAGGTGAAAACTAGTGTTTGTTTCAATGCCAAAATTGTGGTGGTGTCACAATTTCTCAGCAGCTTCGTTCACATTACATGCTATTGACTCTTCTGGTACCAAACTTTTCAAAATTGTGGCAAACGTTTTATTGCCCACACAGATTGGCCTGTCACTGTCAGACACAATGAACCAAACAAATTTAGAGGCCTAAGCAGGACTTCGTTACAATTTTAGGTGTGCATGGTGAATATAGTAGAGAAAAACTATTTAAGAACTTTAGCCAAGAATATTGACTGTGCATTACATCTCGAGAAGTAATGAGGAAGAAATATTAAGATCACTTAAAGAAAAATACCTGCATGAAATCATTCGCCATCCAGACCATCTCCTCAAGGACAAAATCCCAGTTACCCTTTCTCCTCTTCTCTAAAGAAATATTACGGAGAGATGGTTCACTACCTCTCTTAAGACTCGCCTATAGCAGAATCATTTTCACTCATTTCAGAAACAAGATCAATACAAGAGAACTACAAGGAGGAGAAAAAATATATAAACCAGCCATACCTCTATAAGACGAGCTTTTCTAATGATAGAATCCTCATATTCCTTCTTTGCTATCTTATGGTGGTCCTCTCCAGATTTTTGAATCTCACTCTCCAAATTAGACTCATTTTTTTTTAATGAAAGCATAGAATCAGGCAAAGGATTTTTAGGCAAAGCAGAGCCTACAGCAATAGTATGAGCAGAGTTAGAAGTCCGAAGATAGCTGTTAATTCTCTCTGAAGATGGGCTTCCCTCATTGTTCATACTATGGCCTGGAGATGGGCGACCTGTATCCTTCTGTGCAACGACTGCATCATCACAAACTTCCATTTCATCTTTCACATGTACAGAATTTGAATTTTCCTTCACAGAAATAGGCCTCCTAATACCTTCTAGTTGAACACTTTCCTCAATAGACTTGTTAGGAAGTCTACTAATGTCCAGATCTTCACGAGATTTGCCGTCAATCTTAATTGCAACCAGATTACTGTTCTCATCTGCATGTTTGTCGAGAATACTGGTGATGCCTTCACAAGGTGGATTAACCGCATTTTTTAGCAAAGTAGCACTTTCTAAAGAACAAACAGGAAAAATGCTGCTGTTACCCAGTTCACCTACATGGATATGGGTTGCATTTTTATCCAACTGATCACCATCAACTTTCTCATCATCAGCACATGTTTCTCTCACATCATGTGCAGATGTGCTAGAATTAGATGATTTTACAACAACATTTGAAGTAGCATCAGGGTTTTCTACAGACGCACCTGAGGCAGCTATCTCACCACATCCCTCAAGCCGCTGATTGCCATTCGCGTCATTAGGCTGTGCTTCTGTAGCTTCACTATTACTGTCACGTTGCCTATCTTCGCTTTTTACTACATGGTGGTTATCATGAACAGTCTGAATCCCATCCAGCTCCATTGCCGCCAGTTCATCAGAAGTTGTATGCTTTGGTGCATTCTCGCACTTTGGTCCTGCCTGTTTTGAACAAGAAATGGTCGGTACACACTGATCACCATTGACATTGTTTGGTTCAGAATCTTTAGCAGGAACCAAAGAAGATCTAGCAGAAGCAACATTCCCATTCTGCCTGCTTGGCTTTGATCTGTTGCGTCGAACATATGCCTGGCCCATCACTCCGGGGCGTGGCAAACCAGAATCTTCAGGTTTTTTTTCATTGCTATGACCACTGATGGGCAAGGATTGCTTGGGCTGAGCTGCGTTAGTTCTCTTCGTTCCTCTTTTTACAGTCTTCTCCTCTACAACATCATTGTTATCTCCACCAAAAAGCATAAGATTGTCCGCTGTGTTGGTTTCACGACAAAGTGAACTTCCGGGTTTGCCACTACTCTCAACCGAATCTCCATGAGGCGATGCAGTAAATGCAAAACTACCTTTAGCTTCACTGCAGTTGAAAGAAAACAAAGGCTCCCAAGTCAACTTATGGTAATTTCAAATTGCCAATCAAATACCACATCAGGAAGCAAACGTTACCTTATCACATTTTGTTCAACAATTTGATCTGTGAGTGAAGTGGACTGTACACTGACCGATGCTACATGGACAAATTTGAAATCCAATGGGTTTCCTCCCTTCAAATAATAGGAGTAGTCAGACCAAAAGTAAGGGAAAAAATCAAAATGAAAGATAACCTGCAAGCATACTTTCTCTAGAAATTCCAACTCTCTCCTCCTTTCTTCACGGACATCATACTCCTGCCTGAAGTTCAGGGTCATAATGCAAGTTTTACTATTCCAAACCAATCGTCCCAAAAAAAAAAAGAGACATGCTGTCATTGCTAACATACCTGAGTTCATCCTGAGCTCTCTCGATGGCCACCCTCTGCGGCGAGGATTTGGTACTGACGGTAACTCCGTAATCGGTAATTCCACCCATAGAGTATGGTTCAGAGTTCACCATTGAACAAAAGCAAGAGTAGGCATTGCCCACACATCGCTACACGGGCATGCGCATTGATGTCGAGAAACAGACAGAAACTTCCCACGAGTCGCCACAAGAGAAAGCTACAACACTGAAAACAGAAAACAGAGCATAAGTAAACAACGGCAGAAAAGGTTCGGCAAATTCATATCTGCCGTGTTTCAGCCGATGCTGCATCGGCGGCGATGGTATTACAATTTTAAAATAAAATTGAGCTGACGTTGAGGGGCATATTGGCAACACTCTAGAAGCACATTTGGTTGGCATATGTATGAAGGGAGAGGAACAAAATGCGGCACGCCAACCTACCCTAATAGATAGTGAGCAGTAGCAGCAGCAGCAGCAGCAGGAGGTCATGGCCACGGGCAGGGCAACGAACGGGAGGCCAGCTAGGAACGAAGGAGGGGAGGAGAAGAAGACGTACCTCAGGCAGAGGCCTGGCCTGGCGCACGGAGCTAGGGTTAGGGTTAGGAGCAGAGGGGAAAGGGGCAGGCACGGAGCGGGTTGGAGGGGTGAGTGGGGCAGCGGGGGAGGGCGCGGGCGGAGGGGGAGGGTGGCGGAGGGGGTGGGCTCGCCGGCGGCGGCGCGGCGGAGAAGCGGTAAGGAGCGCGAGGATGGAGAGGGTGTGCCTGCGCCAGAGACGAGGTGGTGCCGGTGCGGTCTAACCCCGTCGCCGTGGGGTTCAGTCGGAGTCGGACACGACGTCGGCCTCGGCTCGGCCCAGGCTCGGGTACGACGAGCCGAGAAAGTGTTTTATAATTCTGCCATTATTATATGGGTTAAAAGCACACATGCCACTTTAGAGTCACTTTTGCACAGAAATGCCACTGTAGAGTCTCTAATATCTCATACGCCATTACAGAGTGAAGAATTGTGCACATATGCCATTATGGAGAGTTTTGAAAATATAGGAGCTGAATTTACAATCTAAAATACAACTAAATACAATCTGACAAAGGGCCCTACGTGTCACCCCCTCTAATCTTCTTCCTCCTCCAATCGTTCCCCTCCTCCTCTCTCTCTCTCTCTCTCTCTCTCTCTCTCTCTCTCTCTCCTCTCTCCAGCTCCGATCCGGCAGGGAAGAAACAAGTAGAGGAGATGGTGCCGCCGCCCTGCCTGCCTCGCCTCCACCTCCAGGCCGTGCTCACCACCGCCTCATCTTCCTCCACGCCGTCGCCGCCGACGAGGCGCCGCCTCCTTTGTCGCGGAGCCAGCCGAAGCCGCCCCAAGCCTAGCGCGAGAAGAAGAGGAGAGGGAGGGGCGAGGTGGCTCTAGAGCGACGGCGGCGCCCGGCTATGAGAACGGAGGAGGCGGCTCCCGACGAGGATGACGACGACGGCAGGCGGTGGCTCGGCGACGATGGCGGTGGCTCGAGTGGCGCGAGTCATGATGGGAGAAGCGGCGACGGAGGTGGGGCGGCAGCAGAGGAGGTGGCGGCCACCATTGCCGGTGTCTTGCATGCACATGGCGTTGCTAGTCGTGAGAGAGAGCAAATCGAGAGAGGTGAGAGAAGAGAGAGAGAGGGGGGAGATCAAGGAGAGAGATGCAGAGAGATGGAGAGGAGGAAGAAGATGAATAGGGAGGCTGACATGTGGGTCCCACATATCAGGCCTTATTTTATACCGTATTTGTCTATGTATTTCGTCCAAAACCCCCTCCCAACCCTGATAATGGCACCTATGCACAATTCTTCACTTTGTAATGGCGTCTGAGATATTTGAGTCTCTACGATGGCATTTCTGTTTAAAGAAGACTTTCTAGTGGCATGTATGATTTTAACCCTTATTATATTTGAGGAAAAAGTGCTATTTTAGTCACCGGATTTGATTGTGATTTCGCTGACGTGATAGTCCACGCATAAAATGACGCTTTTTCCTATATTTCATAGTAATTGAACTGTATGATACTTCGTTTTTTTTCCAAGTTTATACACTGATTGTAATATCTCATGGCTATTTCTTCTTTTCTTAAATAGACCAAAATTTGGCACAGTTGACATCAATTTTTGGGCAGTTGACCAATATTTTATAAGTTCACAAAATAGGTTTCAACCGGATGTAATATGGGTTGAATCGGCTATACAATGAAGAGTCTGGGTCGGCTTAAAGCAGATATGGAAACAAGAGTTCGAGTTGGTTCAGCCTAGATATATTTGAAAATGGATATAATATTATAATACGAAGATGTCGGATCGAATCTGTTACAAAGTCATAAACCCTAACCGGTTATATTAGAAATAGGTTTAAATATGACCCCCTTATTTTGAGTAAAGGGTACATAAAAAGTACACTTATCATGTCCTTTACATTTTGTATACTTTTGTTATGTTACGTTTGGTTTATATTAGTTTTGTCATACTTTGTTCTTGATCGACTTTGTCGACAGTTGGGAGTCAACTTCCGCATTAAGCTTACTTGATGAATGAGTGATCGACTAAGGCCCATTCTGTGTTGGGAGATGACTTCGTAGATGGCCAATTGCCCAAACGCAAAGGGTGATGCGAAACTTCCACTATCAGAATAAACAATCCTAACTACAGCCTTACTTGACGCACAAAAAAGTTTGTACAATGGATGAGTGCCCAAGCTACACGCAGCTCAAGTGGCTTGAGATGAGTACAAGTGGCAGATTAGGACTCATGGTCAAAACCAAAGCCGACCCGCCAAGCAGTAGCCACGACCCACTATTTTCTACTATTATAAAGCGTTTTCAGGTGGTGGTGTCGGTGGTAGTATCATTAACTATGAATATCCACCATCCATCCTCACTCTCACATCTTTGTTGAAATCATCGCCAACCAATCTCTCTTAAAAATTTAGGCCTTGTTCTTTTGAGCTGATCTGAACGGCTGAAATGACCGAACTTCGAGAGCTTCTTGAGATTCGGATACATTTCGTTTGACTTGCTTTTTAAAGCATTAGAACCCACCTTCAAAACAGTTAAAAAAGGTACTAAAAAAACTCAAAGCATATGTGTTTTCGAAATGTAGGTAAGTCGTTAAGCTGTTAAGTTGAAAAGAACCGGGCCTTAAAATCACATCTAACATGGAATAATTCCATCTATCCAATTGTCGCTCTTTCATTCTAAACTATTAGTTGCTCTCCCAGCCTGGTATTTCCTTTCATTTCTTTCAAAAAATTTCAAATTACGTTTACTCATTAGATAATTCCACCTCTCTTCTCTTCTCTCCCACTTTACCTCAAACACAAATAGGTAAGTTTACTCTCCTTCTTTCACGGAAAAGTTTACTATGTTTCGAAAGTCCTTTTTTACTTGCAAATATCTCTAACCTAAGTAAATCAGATTTGCAATCTATAAAAGTCATAATATTTAGGTTTGCATATTTCTAAAGATAACTATGGTCGCATTATTGAGCATTAGATCTTTGTACAAAAAATTTCATAATACATAGCCCTATGTTGCACTTGTCCTCGTTAACCCAAATGAGTATACCACCGAGCCAACATGTCCCTAGGGCATGTAAATTTTCATAATATAAGCTGATATACATGGTCGATGGAGGAGCGATGTACAAACCGAATCTATGGCGGGACAATGTAATAATGAGTGAAGCATCAGACCTTTAGTCCACCGTACATATTTAGAGCCAGAAAAATCTGGAAAGCATACAAATCCAAATTGAAGTGCATGGAAATTATACCCAAGACCAAACTTAAATATAGAAAAAACAAAATAAATCTAATTCTAAAGTTAAATACCAGGGAAAATCGGATACGATGCGTCAATGCATGCATTCAGACAGGAAATGAGCGAAGCAGGAGGTGGGCCGCACAGTAAGAGCATCTCCAATGGGGCCACGTCAGCTGGCTATAAGGCCTCCACCTAAATTTTTATGTTGAGATGTAGAAGAGAGGGAACACATAGGCTAAGCGCCGATGCTACATCAAGCGTTGGGCGCTAACGAGCCCCCAACACGTCTCTCTCTCTCTCACGCGCGGGATCAAAGCCTGTGCCACGCCGTCGTCGCTGTTGGCTGATCCGAGCCCACGTCGCACCATCGTTGCCGCCGCCGCATCCCGGCCCGCGCCACGCAGTCGTTATCGCAACCGCCGTCGAAGTCGGCGCCGACCGCGCGTCGCCACGTCGTCGTTGTTGCAGCCACCACCGGAGTCGCTACAGCCCGCGCCGCGGCGACATGGAGGCAGCAGCGGTTGCCTTGCCGGCGAAGAAGAGCTTGGAGGCAAGGTTGTTGGTGTTGCATGCTTGTCGGAGGCGGGCGCAGCAGAGGAAACAGGGAAGAAAGGATGAAATTGGGAGGTGGGGAAGAAACGGGGAAGAAAGGAAGAAACGAATTTAAAAATATTGAGAGTTGTGGGTCCCATGTGAATTTGGGGTTATGTGCTTATAACCAGCTTGTTGGAGAGGTGCTCAGATTGGCCAGACTCCAAAGTTGCATGGAAAGCCTATACACGTGCTAAAGGCTTTGTTTGTCTCATCTTAAAGTTGAGTTTAGTTTTACCGTAACAAATTTTGTTATTTTTACGTAGGCTATGTGATGTATTAATCCGCAATGATTTTTTTGTGTCCTTTAGTTCTTTTCTTAAGATTGTAAAACTATTATAAAATTATTATTATTTTGAATTAATTAAACATTGTTTGAGGGATTTCATTTTTTGATACAGTAAAACAATAGGCAAAATTGCCTCTATACCATTATGAAAAGTTCAACTTGCCAAAATACCATCCAAACTTCCATCATTGCCAAAATACCATTATAGAGGAATGGAGGGCTAACTACAATGGATAAAAGACAACAATGCCCCTAGCATAAAAAAGACATCTTTCAGCTCAACAATCCTATAATGGGATTGCCGCAGAAATTCCTAGTCACAAGTAGTTCACTGATACTTCAGTTCCACCTCAAATCAGGGCAAGTGCTACACAGGCATCCATGTATCAAACTTCAGAACTATTCTTTGAATGCACACGAATTCCACCACTAATCAGCAATCCAGAAGGGAGGAGGAGGAGGAGGCGGCAGAGATTGACGGGTTCGACTGGGCTCACCACGCGCGCTCTTCCATCCGGCGGAGGCGTCGTTAGTCTTGCCGTCTTGCCGGCGCGCCTGTCTGTGCGGCAGCCTGCAGCATCCTCTGCAGCGGCCGGTCTTGCATGTACTGGCGCCTGTCTTGGCGCCCTGTGCAAGGCGTCCTCTGCAGGGTGCCCTCTGCGGCACCTCTCTGGCGCCCGCTGCTGCGGACCCCTCGGCGGCCCTCTGCGACGGCCTCCACCGGCGACAACCCTAGGCAGTAGCGTGGAAGAATACCGAGCGAGGCAATACGAGGGAGTTGGCTGTGGGATGAATATGAGGGCAGGGGCAATCCTGGTATTTCAAAAAAAATATTTAATGTTGCAGCTGATGGCTGGGTATTTTGGGGGGACGGAGTTCATCTTCAGTGGTATTTTGGCAAGGATGAAAGTTTGGATGATATTTTGGCAAGGTGAGCTTTTCATAATGGTATAGAGGTAATTTTGCCAAAACAATAAGTTATGTTCTTTGAACTGATCTGAACGGCTAAATAATTGAACTTCGAGACCTCCTCGAGGTAGTCTCAAGATTTGTATCCATTTTGTTTGACTTGCTTTTTAAATCGTTAGAACCCACCTTCAAAACAGCGAAAAAGGGGCTAAAAAATCCAAGGCATATATCGTTTCAAAACATAGATAATCGTTAAGAAACATGACCTAAAACTCAAATAAACGAGGCCAAAATCCACTTCACCCTTCCTTCTCCTCCTCCTCCTCCTCGTCTCCCTTGGATCTCGAGAGCAAGGAGAAGAAGCAGCAATCCCTCAGAGCAGAGCTCCCTCCCGCTAGCTGCTAGCACCACAGGTCCACAGCTCCTCCTCTTACTCCTCGTGCATGGCCTGGCGCCTCGCGCTCTCCAAGGTTTTTTTCTTTACCCCCTCCCCCCTGCAACATGATTCGATTCGCCGTTCGCTCTGTTTACCCCCATAAAGATTCCATCTTGAACCTTGCTTGCCCACGATCAGGGGCTGCTCACACCATGAACATGAATGGATCCCTAGGCGATTGCCACGTTGACTGACCGAATCTTTGGATACGAACTTGGGTTTAGGACGACAGGGTCGCCAAATGTTTGCTCTAGATCCTTTTTTTTTTCTTCAATTTTTTTGGTTCCAAACCAGAGGAAAAATAGCACCTTGTTTAATCCAGTGAAATGCAGAATCTTTTTATGCATAGCAGTATGCAACGACACGGCTGAAATTAAGGTCCTCAATCCTCTTCACTTAATTCTTATCCAAGCCGGAAACTTGCAACTGCAACACTGTGGCTCTGATATTCAGAAAAGACCCTGGACAGTGGCGGAGCTATACAATTTGAAAGAGTGGGGCTAATAGTTTGTTTCTAAACTACTTATCAACAATTCAATCGGGATGTTTGCAAAAGCCAAACAATTTGACTTTTTGACCCTGTTTCTTGAAAATCTCTAAACTGCTTCTCAGAACTCTAATGGACTAAGCTGCACCAAAGTAAGAACGTATCAATGCCGCTTCTAGAAGCTCTCTAAGTTCAACTTTCATCAATTTAGCTCATCCTTTTAGAACATGATGTAAATAAAAGAACCTTTAAGGATTAAACACCAACTACATCAAATTCTTAAATTGTAGTATTATACTACGTATACCACATTATACAACACCATAGAAATTTACAGATAGAAAAAACTATTTAATATTCTCATTGATTTAAATTTAATAGTAAAATGAGGATGGACATTCGATCTATAAATAAAATACAGCCGCCAGCTATTACTTATGGACAAATGGGCTACATATGTCTAGTGGCTAGCAGCCGATGTCTGGGTTAAAGTCCTGTTGTGCCCTGGTGGGAGCTCCGCCACTGACCCTGAATAATTGATTGTGGTTACCACTTCATGGACTGCTTCTGCTTGTTAAATACCACTGCATTTGATCAACTAAATTTGTGACATCTTTTTCCGTGTGTCTGTATCAGCCTGCAAGGAGTCAATCAGCAACTGCAATTTACAATGAGCTAGTGACTTCCTTTCCACTCATGACACCTACCAGTGCTACTGGTACAGGTACGGTTGCTTCACTCCGTGCATTCAACTATGGCTTCAAAGGGAGAATGAACATTCTTTATGCTCCAACTAGTGTCTGGTTTAATGGTGACCGATTCCTTTTAACTAGACAGATGTCTTTTCTGGTCTTTTCTTTCCGCGTAATATATATGTCTTATACTGCATACCATAGGCCTGGTGGTTTTAGTGATGCAATTTCCTTCATGGATTCATGGTGGAAGTTTCTTTGTTTTGCACCTTTTCTTGCTCCTTTTTTAAGCTTTGTTGGGTGCTTTTTTATGCAGGTGCTGTGCTTAGAAATTTGCACGAGAGGTACCAATCGAGCTATGTTGGTAGCTTTGCGCGCAGGATACGAGGCCTAGACTCAACAAATGAAGCTTCTCTTCTCAAAGAGATTTATAGAAGTGATCCAGAAAGGGTTGTGCAAATCTTCGAAAGCCGGCCTTCATTATATCGCAACCCTTCAGCTCTCTCTGAGTATGTGAAAGCTCTCGTATCTCTTGATAGGCTGGAGGATAGCCCCCTGCTTAAAACATTGCAAAGAGGTAGCCATTTCCACTGCGTTGGTGCAAATAATTATAATGTGCAAAATGTTTCTTGTTTGTTTGTTTCATTGTTTGTTATGCAAGGTACAATGCACTTAATATAGTGGGTTTCTATTATGATATGCATACCTTTATTTGTGTTTATCTTCAGTTTGTTCACTACTGATTATTTGTTCCCTAGTTGCTGTGCCAACCATCATATAATGGTATCAGGACATTTGTTGTTTAGTAGAAATTTACAGATTATTCCATTTATTTTGATAAAAAATGGAACTTCTCTGAAATCAACATACATTTCCACTGTAGCTTTCTGTTCTGATCGTTTGATTTTTTATGTTCAGCACCAACTGTTGTCAATTGTCATCATGTCCTTAGTCCTTGCTACTTTGCACTTTGCTTGTTTACTTCTGTATGTGGTACTCTTATCGAGTAGCAGATTCACACCTTCTCAGTAGTTCGAATTCTTTGTTTTTCACATAAATGGCATGTAGTTTGTTTTAGAAGTTTTTGTGCGACGGCGTCATGGTGCATGGATGATCACATGATTTTTCTCTATGCAGGTCTCGCTAGTGCAGCAAACGAGGAAGAAATCCATAGTGGTATTCCAGCAGTTCATGGTGTTGGTCGGCTGACAAAAGATGGTGCTCTTGGTACTGCTAGTGCACCTATTCACATGGTTACAGCAGAAGCAGGGCAATTCAAGGTGCAGCTTTGGCGTACCTTCCGAAGCATTGCCTTTACATTCCTTATAATCTCTGGCATTGGGGTTCTGATTGATGATAGGGGAATTAGTAAAGGTTTGTTATTTTGAAGTAGGACGACTATCTTTTGATCCTGAATCAGTTTCCACAGATTTCTTATGGGCTTTATTTGTTTTGTAGGCCTTCGTTTGAATGAGAAGGAGAAGGTTCTACCAAGGATGGCTTCAAGCACAAAATTTAGTGATGTCAAGGGAGTTGATGAAGCTAAAGCTGAACTTGAGGAAATAGTTCACTACCTACGAGATCCAAAGGTAAGTCTCTATCGATTAGGTGTTTTCATTTACCAGTGATTAGGAAAAGGTAAAAAATTGGCTGAGGAAAAACAATACCATTTACAAAAAAAAAAACCCGCTGCTACGGCACACATGCCATGCTGTGCTGAAATTTCATCACATTGAAGACCAAGGCAGCTGGCCTATCAACATTCTAACCAATTATGCCTTTCCCTTCCCTTTGTTTTTTTTTTGTGGGGACTTTGTTTGGATTTTATAGAAGTTCAGAACAAACTGCTGTTCTCATCTAGTTTATTCACCCTGTCATGTTCTTCCAGCACTCCTTATTGGCCACATTGTTTAATTTCATTAACTTCACTTCTAGGCTCTTCATTTATACCATTGCACCACTTTATTTTGCAGTTGCTGCATACTTGTAGTTCTATACCAAACAAAGTGCTATCGTACTGTTCTGAGCTTTTGCTCTCACACTGCTTTCTTAAGGCTGACTTTAATCTAATGACTAACAAATGTTTTCCCGTGCCATTCTGTGAGATGCATCCATGTTTTTCTTATATTCACAAGCACCTCATACTTTTCAGCGTTTTACATGCCTTGGTGGCAAGCTTCCAAAAGGTGTTTTGCTTGTCGGCCCACCTGGCACAGGAAAAACCATGTTGGCAAGGGCTATCGCTGGGGAAGCCGGTGTTCCTTTCTTCTCGTGCAGTGGTAGTGAATTTGAGGAGATGTTTGTGGGAGTTGGGGCTAGAAGAGTGAGGAATCTCTTCAAAGCCGCAAAAAAGCAATCTCCTTGTATAATATTCATAGATGAAATTGATGCAATTGGTGGGAGGAGAAACCCAAAGGATCAACAGTATATGAAGATGACCTTGAATCAGTTGCTTGTTGAGCTAGATGGTTTTAAGCAGAATGAAGGGATAATTGTAATCGCGGCAACTAACTTCCCTCGTTCACTAGATAAAGCCCTTGTTAGGCCTGGGCGTTTTGATCATCGTATTGTGGTTCCAAATCCAGATGTTGAGGGCCGACGGCAGATCCTGGAGGTTCACATGTCAAAGGTAATCCTACGTTCCTACATCCCAAACATTTCTGCTGTAGCGTAACACTAGACGGGTTATCCACTGTAAGCCAGTTGACTTGACCTGAACTGCAGGTCCTAAAAGCTGACGATGTGGACCTGATGATCATTGCTAGGGGAACACCTGGATTCTCTGGTGCTGACCTTGCAAACTTAGTTAATGTAGCTGCTCTTAAGGCTGCTATGGATGGGGCAAAAGCTGTTTCAATGCATGACCTTGAATATGCCAAGGACAGGACCATGATGGGCGCCGAGCGCAAATCAGCAGTGATATCTTATGAGAGCCGGAAAATGACTGCATACCATGAGGGAGGGCATGCCCTTGTTGCTATCCACACCGAGGGTTCTCACCCGGTCCACAAGGCTACCATTGTTCCCAGGGGAATGTCTCTAGGAATGGTTACACAGCTTCCAGAAAAAGGTCAGGCTAAAGTATCAAGGAAGCAGATGCTGGCGAAATTGGATGTCTGTATGGGAGGGCGGGTGGCAGAGGAGCTTATATTTGGTGAAAGCGGGGTGACATCTGGTGCTTCATCCGATCTAAGTCAAGCGACTAGGTTGGCACGGGCCATGGTCACCAAATATGGTATGAGTGAGCGTGTTGGGCTTGTTTCGTACAACTACGATGATGGTGGGAATACCATGAGCACACAGACAAGAGGCCTGATTGAGCAGGAGGTGAAAGATCTTCTGGAGAACGCTTACAACAACGCAAAAACAATTCTCACGGCACACAATAAGGAGCTTCATGCGCTAGCAAGGGCCCTCCTGGAGCATGAAACACTCACAGGAGCCCAGATCAAGAAATTGCTCGCACAGGTAAACTGTAAGAATCAGCAGCAGCAGGCTGCTGAAGTGACACAGGAAGCACCAGCCTCATTCCAATCTCCAGCAGCAGCGGCGGCTGCGGCCGTAGCAGCAGCTGCAGCACAAGAAGCAGCAGCTAAAGCGAAAGGAGTCGCAGGCATCGGATCTTAGCAACTGTAGACAAGCATGGATGTGCACCCACCCAATTAGCATGTGATGTGACAAATTTGATGGGCAATTAGGGCCACGGAGTGAAGAGTATTTGAGCTACCCTGAGTGTTGGTCTGAGGAAGTTGCAAACGCAAGGCAGGGAGTTTGTAGGTGGTGTTTGGATATGTGAAGGAATTTTGTTGTATTCGCATATGACCGTACCATTAGGCCATCTTATTCAGTGGTAGGAACTGTTAGCATGGGGCAGTGCAGTTTGGATAAGATGTAATGCCGCGATATTATCATTGGAATGAATCTTAATCCTTGCTGCTGCCCCTGTGTTTATTTTGACGGATGGAAGTCATGCTCGCTTGCTTTCTTAATCCCATATTATCATAGGAAGTCATGCTCACTTGTTTCTGCTCTGTGCATTGTGACTGGGATCCAGTGCAGCTGCATGTGCGCAGCAGAGCTCGCTCCCTGTGAATTGCTTGCAACAGCCAACCGTCACATTCATATGTGATGTGTGTGATGTACCTGCTTGTTCTGTCAGAGGTGATGGTTTTTTGTTCTTCCATCAGTTGTGCCAAACAGGTAAAAAAAATAGAGGGGGGGGGAAATAATAATAAGAAAAAGGAAAGGAGGAGAGGAGAGGAGGTAGGGTCATTAAGGCCGGCCCAGTTGGAGAGCCCAGAAGGCGAGGCCCAGCAGTAAAAAGCCTACAAGCCCAAGTGATTATAAGTGAAGTGCGAGCGTGCGTGCGTGCGTGCGTTGCCTATATAATAAGGGGGACACCCGCAGGCGGCAGATGGAGCCTAGACTTGCCTTCCCCCGCAAAAAAGACCGACCCGGTCCGCAAGCCGAGCCCGAGCTGCCCTGCCGAGCCCGAGCCCGACCCGACCGACCCCCGGGCCCCGGCGCGCGCGTGCGCCGTGCGGATTGGGCTCCTCACTCCCCGACCCCACGCCGCCCCCCCCCCCCCCCCCTCCCCCTCCCGGCGAGGGCGATCCCCTCCCGTCGCCTCGCCGCCGCGCTCCGCCGTCTCCCGCCGCCGCTCACGGTTCGTTCCCCTCCCCCCTTGTCTCCCTTTCCCTCCTCGCCCTCGAGGGCGAGGGTTAGGTTGGGCTCCGATTGGATCCCCTACCGTACGTCCCACGGATTGCTCTCCCCCGCGCCCGGGCGATTCGCTCCCTAGATTTGAAATCGGTTTCCACCCACTGGCCACTGGCCGCTGGTGCTGCGCGCGCCGCTGCCGCCGCAAGGCAAGATCTCCCTAATTCGTTGTTTCTTCTTGCCGGCCAGGGCAGGGACGTGGGCTCCTCGCTTATCTCCTCGCTGCTAGCTACCTCGGATGAAAGGTCCGCCAGCCTGCATCATTTATGGCGCAGAGCTCATCCCGTCTTCACCGCCTCCTCACATTACTAGAAAGTATCCTTGTACCTTATTGCTCTCATGTTTTAATTCCCTGCTCATTTTCTTGCCTGCACCTTTGTATCACAAAATTTGAACCTATCTCCGTCGAATTCTACTGACACACACCACCTGCATCCAGTGGCCAAAATGGCGCTAACCATTAAATCATTTCGTATCCCCATATGATCTCTTTTGCAAAATTTTCTTTAACGCAATCCTAGCTGGTTCGACACAAGCGACAAGGTTTGCGGCTGCTCGTCAAATCGGAGGAATAGCCAAGTCACATCCCCAGGAGCTAAGTGCTTTGTTAAAAAAGGTAATATGCGCCATACCACCACTGCAAGTGTTTGCTCAACATGTTCTTACGTGTTTGTGCAAGATTTAAGATATCATATATGGGCGTGCATCAATGTCTTTAACTTTTTAGTTGCTTCCTCCATGCATGCTTGTCTGATGGCACTGAAATGCATCTTACGTTTGTCTGTTATGTTACATCGTCGAAGATCTATAAGTTCATTGATCAACTGTCATTTTTCAGTTCTATATGAATTCTTGTATTGTCTGTTCTAAATATTGATTGTTTCTATGTACTCATTATTGCAACGAATTGTTTTCTTGCTCTCATCTTTCTTTATATGTGATGTCCTCTCATGTATGGAGTGGTAGGTGTTTAGTCAAGGATAAATAATGTTTCCCAACCTTTTATTATATTATCAACATACTGTACATGATCTACCGGGCAGTCAGCCTGCCCTCTGTTTTTTTTTTGTGTTCACTTCTTTATATAGCATTTTCCTTAAGTCTGTGCCCTTCTGTACCAAATTTAGGTCTCTCAATATCTTCGTAGCAAGAATTGGGATACAAGGGTCGCAGCAGCCCATGCGATTGGTGCCATAGCAGAGAATGTGAAACACACATCATTGCAAGACCTGTTTGCAATTGTGGAAGCAGAAAAACATGTTTCTGGGTTGTCTGATGGAACTGGTGGTGATGTTGGCTCAGTACTCTCACATGGTGATACCGCTCCAACGTCCGAGCTTGCTTTTGGAAGGTTTTACTAGGATTTAGTTTCATTTTCCACAATGTTTAGTATACTGTTCCATTCTTTCTTGTTCCCTTTGCTGAAAATGAACAAACTAATGTTTTCTCACTTGTTGCAGCTTTGATATGAAAAGGGTATTTGAGTTTGGGTCTCCTTTACTGGCATCAGGTGGACAGGTGTATTCGTTGTACCATTGTTCTTGCCTCTCAAAATTTAATGAATACAACTTAAATAATTCTGGGTTTATTTAGGGGCACTGCTATTTGAGATTTTAATTTATTATTCCTTTTTAGGTGGGTCACACATGCCACCGCTGGGTGCTGGGCTGCTGGCTACTTGATTTAAACCCTTTTCTTGTTGATTAGTAATTGTTAAGCAGAGATTGACATTGGGTTCCAAAATAGATCATTCACAGTTTTTCATATTAGGATGTACAGGTTGTTTACTGTTAATTTTGATTTGAGGAATTTGAATGGACAATAGATAAATTTGTTTGTCTCATAGTAATCATATGCTTAATTTTCCTGTGGGGTTACACACAGAAAAATCTCAAGTTTCCTTACTTGATCTGTATTGAACTTCAATAATATTTTATAGGGTGAAGCTTATAATTTTTTGTTTAATTTTTTGAAGTTCTTTCCGTCGCCACAACATGCACATTTTCTAACAGATTCTGTTACTTTTTTTTGTTGCTAGGAATACGACATTGCAAATGATGCTGGCAAGAATCCAGCAGAGCGTTTAGCTCGCCAAAAGCAAAATCTTCGGCGTCGGCTAGGTAGGTACCTTTTTACCACTTTTAATAATTTATTTTCAAGATTTCTAACATGTTTTGCCTTATAGTTTGTCAGAATCCCCAAACTATGATTGTAATAAGATCGTTTAGCTTTAAAAATACAAGCAGGGTTTTCTTGGCAGTTTTTATCAATTGATTATGATCTGACTTTTCTGATGTATGTTCTTGTATGCGTACGTTAGGATTTCTGCTGTCATATCTCGAATATTGCCAAAAGCCTAATAGCAGATTTATAACGAAGTTTCTTGCGCCACTTCCTTTCATTGGATTAGCTTAGTGGCACGTTGGAATTATATTTGAGAAGGATAAAGGATATTCGATTTGAGTTAATGATTCTAGACAACTATAGCTGCTCACTGTTCTCTTATTGGGTGTTGATGTGCTGGTTCTATCATGTTCTTTTTCTATGCTTGTTTTGGTACCATGTAAAACATCTTTGCATTTCCATTGCTGTTTTGGAATGCTTTTATAATCTTTTTGGCTCTGTTCTAGTGCAGGTCTGGATGGATGCGAGCAATTTATGGATTTCTCTGATGTTATCAAAGATGAGGATCTTCTGGCCCAAAAGAATTATTGGGGTGCAAATGTGCAGAACAACGCATTTTATTCTTTCAACACTGGCCAGAATATTCAGCATTTGGTTGCAACCATGGTTCCTAGGTATCCCAAACATTCTAATTTTCGTTCTAGGCAGTTAAGTGCCAGGGAGCGAAATATGCTGAAGCGGAAAGCAAAGAGTAATGCAAAAGATCATACAAAAGCTTTATCTGAGGATGATGAGGCTGTGCTAAAAAATTCTGCTTCGCCTAATGGAGCTTCTTCTGACCAAGTTGGTGGACATAATGTATGATTAATCAATCAAATCATTTCCTTTCCAAGAAATTACTAATCTCCTGTGGTTTTTTGCTTGTATTGGAGTGCCATAAATTGGATGGTTAACCTTTTACTTATTTGATTCCTGAAATTATGTGAAGCTCCACAATTCTGTTTTCTGCTAATCAGCCTTTCAATATTTCAAAGCCTAATAGGTGTAGAAGCTGCAAAACTCTGTTTCTCATCATCCAATTTTTAGCACAAGTTAGCATGTCTCCAAATGTGGCAGGTTGCAAGTGGTCAGGTGCATGTGTGCTTGCTTGGGTGTGAGTTGCTTTCATGCATGCACGAGTTTGATGACTTGTTATTCCTTCTGTTTTGTCTGTTATTTCACTATTATTTGTGCTTTTTGTTGTCTTCTAATGGTTTAATCATTTCCTTCCCCTTATTCCAGGATCAATTTGATGCAGTTGCAGATGAAGACTACCGGGAGTACAGTGAGAATGGGAGATGGCCTTTTCAACAGTTTGTGGATCAGCTTATTCATGATATGTTTGACTCTAGTAAGTTCGTTATCCATCGCCCAAATCTATCTCATTTTGTCGTACTTATACAGCCTTTTAACTGCATGTTGCATTGTAGTTTGGGAAGTTCGCCATGGCACCATTATGGCTTTGAGGGAAATTTTGACACATCAAGGTGCTTGTGCTGGAGTATATTTCCCTGATTTGAGTTCACATTTTGCTGATCTGGATGATAAAACCAATCTGGACTCCCTGAAAAGGCCACATGGTATTGATCTTAATGAAGACATTGATGTGGAACTGCTTGAACCAGTTTTGAAGAGACATAAAAAAGAGGAACTAAATCCTTCTGAGATTATGGACATTGACATGGATAAGGAGATGGTGAATAGTATTTATTCTAAAACAGAGGCAGTTCTGAGTAATGTGCCCGTTGTATCATGTGTTGAACCTAATTTAGGCCCCGTAAAGGTTGATTCCGTGTTCCATGTTGATGGCTTAGCTGATCTCTCTAAGGTGGATGTATCCTGTACATCACTCCACAAAACACTTGACCCCGTGTCAGATATGAGTTCTGTTACACATATTCCTGAAAATTCAAAATACATGAAACTGATGAAATTAGCCAAGTACTCGTGGACGAAGAATTGGGAATTTCTTCAAGACTGTGCCATTCGCTTCCTTTGTGTTCTTTCATTGGACCGGTATGCATTTATTTGACCTCCAGATTGTTAGTTAGTCACACATATATTTCCTTCTCTTGTTACATTACACCTTTTTCTTTCTACCTTAATCTTCCTGTAGCTTTGGTGATTATGTATCTGATCAAGTGGTTGCTCCTGTTCGTGAAACTTGTGCTCAAGCTCTTGGTGCTGTTCTGAAGTACATGCATCCTTCTTTAGTATATCAAACACTAAATATTTTGCTGCAAATGCAGGTGTGTATTGCTGCAGCGTTTAATGTCATCTTTAGCAGCTTTCGAAACAATCATTCATTTTTGTCGCTTCATCTCTCTCCCTCTATTTTCTTTGTTCTTTCAGCACAGGCAAGAGTGGGAAGTTCGTCATGGGAGCCTTCTTGGAATTAAATACTTGGTTGCTGTTCGCAAGGTAATTGCTAACCAAGAAACTGTCCTAATACGGTTTTTTTTTATTGTAGCCTCTTTCTCAGTTGTGCACATATATACCTGAACTTTGGTTGATATTATCAGTGTGTGAACGGTAGTCAAGCCTGTTGTCAGGTCATGTTGTGGTGTTCATTGATCTGCATTGGGATCGTCAAATGAACATTGTTTTTTCTTCTGATAATGTCTCATTAGTTATTTCTAGTGTATGATTTTATATCCAGCTTGTGTACAGAATTGTTAATATTGTTTCCTGTCTCACCAGGAAATGATTAAAGATTTGCTTGAATATGTCCTTCATGCTTGTAAGGCTGGTCTGGAGGATCCGGATGATGATGTCCGAGCTGTGGCTGCAGAAGCTCTGATCCCTGCTGCTGCTTCTTTAGTTAGATTAAACGATCAAATGCTGCATTCAATTGTGATGTTGCTTTGGGACATATTGCTGGACCTTGATGATCTAAGCCCATCGACAAGCAGGTGTTACTCCAATCTTGTTTTCCTCGTGTAGCTAACTGATTTTTTTGTATGAAGATAAGCATAGGAAAAACCGCAGAAGATCAATTTACCTATGACTGTTATATACTAATTTTAAAGCAGACTATACATGTCACAGGAAATATTGTGCTCAGCTCACGCCCAATTTTTTTTTCCTATTTCAGTGTAATGAATTTGTTAGCAGAGATATATTCACAACCAGAGATGGTTCCAAAGATGGTTGGCACGCCAGCCTTAGGAGAAAAGGAAGAGTTTGATCTAAATAGAGCAACTCAAATTGCTGAGCAAGAAGACAAGATGGCATGTAGTGAGAACCCTTATGTTTTAGCCACATTGACACCTCGACTGTGGCCTTTTATGAGACATAGTATTACTTCTGTTCGGCGTTCTGCTATACGAACATTGGTAAGAATTGATATGACTAGATTCATCAGGCAACACTTGTTCGTGAATTAATTTACAAAATCTTACATAATCATTGCAATTCAATAAGTAATGTCTACAACCAATTTGGTGTGCATCAGTGGTGACTGGTGAGCCATCTGGTTAATTTTTTTGCAATTTTGTTTAATAAAGAACAAAACATACCTCAAGCATGGAACATTGCAAATTTCTATTGCCATTATGTTTAATGATTTTTCAGTGCAAACTTGTCTACGTCTATTATTATGCTTTTTAGTTAATCATGAAGTTTGAACTATTTGTAGGAGAGGCTTCTCGAGGTTGGCAACACTATGAGCTCAACTGGAACCGCCCCATCTAAATTCTGGCCTGCGTCTATATTAGGTGACGCGCTGCAGGTTGTCTTCCAGAATCTACTTTTGGAATCAAATGATGAGATTCTTCAATCTTCTGAAAGAGCTTGGAAACTTCTGCTTCAGGTTACTGATATTCTCAAGTTCTGGACATTGTCAATTACTAAAATGTCAGAAATTCAATAATCATTTCTTGTATACGATGATATTAACAAAAATGTCGTTATTATTGTTGTAGTGCCCTGAGGAGGACCTTGAATGTGCTGCTAGGTCATATTTTTGTAATTGGGTGCAACTTGCAACTACTCCATATGGCTCAACATTCGATTCTACTAAAATGTTTCTGCCTGTTGCTCTTCCCCGAGGAAGTCGTTCAAGAGCTGCTGCAAAGATCAGATCTGCAAGGCTAGAATATGAAAATACAGGAGTGATATCTTTTGGTTCAACAGGAGAAATTACTTCGCATGAAAAGCATTTTGATGTTTCCTCAAATATTTCACGGATAATTGTGGGGGCTGATTCTGACAAGTCCGTTACTCATACACGAGTGCTTACGGCAATGGCCCTTGGGGTTTTTGCATCAAAGTTGCCAGTGGGCTCGTGGCAAGTTGTTCTTCATCCACTAGCAAATGATCTCATGTCTCTTTCAGGAGTCCAGAGACAGGTAAGAAAATACTGAGATATTCTGACTATTATGCCAAATTGCTAATGTTATGCCTCGTGATAGAATCTATTACTGTAAGATGAAGTTGGGCCAAGAGGAGGCCCAAGATCCAGCCACAACATATCTGGCAGCTGGCAGCTAAGGCTAAGGCTGGTTGGCTTAGAGAGGTAGCCTAGGGGCCTGTTTGGTTCATTGCATATGTAATATGTTTGCCACACCTGAGCTTAGGCACGCCACAATGATCTAGGCATATATTTGGATTCCTACTAAGTTAAAGTCTTGCCCCACATAGTTAGGCAGCTTTCCATCCACTTTTCCTCAGAAGTTTTCGCCGCATTTGTGGCGGACAAATCGCTCGCCACAGAGGAGAAGGCAATATCTTTTGTTATCTTTCTTTCTTTAGCTATTTCCTTATCTTGTTATTTAGTTACCATGTTTAGGGATCGGAGATGAATAAAAGGGGAATAGGAAGAAGAAAATGACACATTTTGTTGCCACCAAATTCAGTTCCTAGGTGCTGCTGTAGATAACCGGCCGGTGGCGTCGTACTGCCATTATCCCGGCCGTGGCGGCCGCAAGGCGCTGCCCAACCCTACACGTTCTGGGCTGCGGCCTGGAACACGAGCTTTCGAAAAACAGACATCAACATCAGCTAATGTGTTCAAATTACTTGCATTGTATTCATATTGTTTTGTTGGTCCAGGTTGGTTCTATGGTTATTGTTTCTTGGTTTCAAGATATTAGAAGAAGAGACCCTGCTGCGGTGGGTACATTGCTTGCTTTCTTATCCTCTGTGAAAGAATGGCTGTTGGACTTGTTGGGTTGCTCTGATCCTGCATTTCCTACAAAGGATTCTGCGCTTCCATATGCAGAACTTGCAAGAACATATACAAAGATGCGTAATGAAGCTAATAATTTGTTCCATTCAATTGATTCTTGTTCAATTTTCCAAGATTATGCTCGCAGCTTAAGCTTTAATGCTGACATGATGAGTGTTGATGATGCTATTAACTTTGCTTCAAAGATTTTATTACCCTCTGAGTCCGATGTTCCTTCGGAAAGTGAGGAAATTGTCTTGAATAACATAGAATCAGCAAAACAAGGACTTTTGTCTACATCAGGCTACTTGAAATGTGTTCAGGTATGTGTTATTTTGAATTTATATTGTGTGTGTGCAGATTTGCATTAGAATGTTAGATTCTTTATTACATTTTTATGTTTCTAATGTTCACTGTTTCTCAAATTGATTTTAACAATATCTTCACATTAAAATTCCTTGTATGATGTTATTTTGCAGAATAATCTGCACGTCACAGTTTCTTCTTTAGTGGCTTCTGCTGTAGTTTGGATGTCTGGTTTGCCTAGCAAGTTGAACCCAGTTATTTTACCTTTAATGGCTGCAGTAAAAAGGGAACAGGTAAATATGCTTGTTATATATTTTTTTGGTTGAGCACATATGCTCAAATGACTCCATGTCATACAGGAGGAAGTACTTCAAGATAAAGCTGCAGATGCACTTGCTGAGCTCATTTTTAGTTGTGTTGGCCGCAAGCCAGGTCCCAATGACAAGCTAATAAAAAACCTCTGCACCTTGACATGCACTGATGCTAGTGAGACACCTCAAGCTGCAGTTATCAACTCAATACAAGTTATTGAGGACCAAAACTTGCTGTCAATTGGGAAGCACTTTAGCAATCACAAATCTAGGGGCCATGTGATTTCTGGTGGCGAAGAAAGATCAAAAGCGGAAGGTTTTATAAGCCGCCGTGGATCGGAGTTGGCTTTTAAGCATCTCTGTGAGAAATTTGGATCATCGTTATTTCAAAAACTTCCCAAATTATGGGATTGCCTTACCGAGTTTCTTAAACCTGTTAAGATCGAAGAGGACAGCCTGAAAGATGACCCAAGTATTATCACACAACTAGGCAAATCTTGTGAGGATAAGGACCCACAGTCCCTCATAAATAATATCCAGGTTTGTTCATCAGAAATTAATTTAAATCCAACGCTTTGCTTTGCATAGAATTGCTGAGGCTTGGATTATCATGTCAAACAGTTTATTATAGTTATGGAGGATACGCTGGTTTGGCTTCCATTTCAGTCACATGTCCATAATTATGTTGCTGGTCCTTGCAGGTTGTTCGTTCAGTTACACCACACCTTGCTGAGCCCTTGAGGCCTCAGCTGCTAAGTCTTCTTCCCTGTCTTCTTGGGTGTGTGCGTCATCCTCATGTGGCTGTTAGGTTAGCTTCTGCAAGGTGCATCACATCAATGGCAAAGTCATTGACTGGTAATGTGATGGTAGTTGTTATAGAAAATGCCATTCCAATGTTGTCGGATTCATTTTCTGTCTGTGCTAGACAAGGAGCTGGGATGCTTTTGAACCTTCTTGTTCAGGGTTTGGTTGCCGAGTTGGTTCCTTATGCTCCTTTCCTTGTTGTTCCTCTTCTGAGGTGTATGAGTGATCCTGATGGATCTGTTAGGCAGACTGTCACTCACAGTTTTGCTGCTTTGGTTCCTTTGCTGCCACTAGCAAAGGGTGTTCCACTACCAAGTGGACTAAGTGAACGCTTATCTAGCAGTGCCGAAGATGTACAATTTCTGGAGCAGCTTCTCGACAACTCCCAAATTGAAGATTACAAACTCAACATTGAGCTTAGTGTTGAATTGCGAAGGTAAACTATCATAAATGTTAATTCAACGGAATGTGGTTTATGATGTCTTCTACTTATTTAAAATACTACATATATTAGGTACACATGTAGATAGCATGCATAGAAATTAGAAAGAATTATTATAATGAATTGAGCCTGTAATTTTCTACATATGTTGAAATATTTTATGACCTATATCGCATTTATGCAAGTTTTAGTGTTTTACATTGTGTCTTTTGATGTTTTCTTCTAAAATCAGGTTGGTTACTGCAGGTACCAGCAAGACGGAATCAACTGGCTAGCATTCCTGAGACGATTTAAGTTACATGGAATCTTATGTGATGACATGGGGCTTGGTAAGACACTTCAGGCGTCTGTTATTGTAGCGAGTGATATTGCTGAGTCACGTGCACGGAAAGATGACAAAGATCCAAAATCTTTGATTATCTGCCCTTCTACACTAGTAGCACATTGGGAATACGAAATAGAAAAATACATAGACAGTTCTATCATGAAACCTCTTCAGTACATTGGGTCATCACAAGACAGGATCGTGCTCCGTAGTCAATTTGATAAGTTTAATGTAATCATAACATCATATGATATTATACGCAAGGATGTTGATTTTCTTGCGACTGTCTTTTGGAACTATTGTGTTCTGGATGAAGGGCACATAATAAAAAACTCAAGATCTAAAATTACGGCTGCTGTGAAACAGTTGAAAGCACAACACCGTCTTATCTTGAGTGGTACTCCTATACAGGTAAAACTTTAACTGCAACACCTTCTGGTTTATTTTATTTTTTACTATTTCAGCTCTCCCACATTTCTGCTATTGTTTTTTTATGATTTCTTATGGATAATTCCACCAGTTAAATTGTCGTTATCATTTCTTTTCATTGACACATACCACTGAAATTGCAGAATAATGTGTTGGAGTTATGGTCTTTATTTGACTTCCTTATGCCTGGGTTTCTTGGAACAGAAAAACAGGTTAGTTGTGCTGTGTCATACTTTCACGGAACTGAATGTTATGCTTTTCTTTAAATAAACTAAGCCTTTTTGTTCAAGAACTTTTTTAGTTTTCAACAGGTTCTCAATTCATTCTGCTCTACCTTCCTAGGTTGTTGCTTGGTTGCGGAAAAACTAACATTGTTTTATGCAGTTCCAAGCTACCTATGGAAAACCATTGCTGGCAGCGAAAGATTCAAAATGTTCAGCAAAGGATGCTGAAGCTGGCATTCTTGCGATGGAGGCACTGCACAAGCAGGTTCTTACCTTCTGTGGTAGATTCTATAAATAATTGTAAATTGTGACCTTCATTGATAAAACAAAACCAACCTTGCCATACCAGGTAATGCCATTTCTACTTAGAAGAACAAAGGATGAAGTTTTATCAGATCTTCCAGAGAAGATTATCCAGGATAGATATTGCAATCTTAGTCTATTGCAGCTCAAACTTTATGACAAATTCTCCAGCTCCAATGCCAGAGAAGAGATTTCAACTATAGTAAATGCAAACACATCAGAGGAATCTACTTCTCAACCAAAGGCAACTCGTCATGTCTTTCAGGTGCTGCAACTTGTTTATTTATTTTGATTTTTGTTTCTTACGGTACACCCTTCTAATTGAAGTTTGTTCTTGTAATCCAGGCACTGCAGTACCTATTAAAACTCTGCAGCCATCCTTTGCTCGTAATTGGGCACAGTCCACCTGATCATCTTGTAGATGTTCTAAAAGAAATAGGCATCGCAACAAGTGATGAACTTCATGAGCTGCGCCACTCCCCTAAGCTTGTTGCTCTTCAAGAGATACTTCAGGAGTGTGGTATAGGATCTGAATCATCAAGCCCAGATACTTCTACAGCTATTGGGCAGCATAGAGTTTTGATTTTTGCCCAACACAAGGTATTGAGTCTTTTATGTTATGACATTCCTTTCTCTCTTGCTTTTATTTTAATTTCATCCTTGTCATATGCTCGACCTTTTCTTCTTCAGGCTTTTCTTGACATCATTGAGAAGGACCTTTTTCAATCCCATATGAGAAGGTGAGTCTTATCTTTTGTTGTTTAGATTTTAGAGAGCTATATTAGCTGTGTATAGTAATGCATCATTTAGCAAATGCCATTTGGCATTTGATTTAAAATTTGTAGCAGCTTACCCTATATTGTTTGCTTCACCTTCTGTTCTACTATTTAAGGAGTTTTGTACTTTACAGTATTGCATTGTTGTGTTAATAATCTGTAAAGTTGATTTGATCGCAGGTGATTCTAGTTAATTGTTGAGCATTGACTAGAACTATACTTAAATTTGGCAGATTTTGAAGTGTGTTACTGTACTACCATTTCATATTCTTTAGCATAAATTTGTCTGCATTTAATTGGTGGTTACATTTCGCCATATTCCCGTGCCACCACTTAAGATTGCCTATAGTTTTCTTCTGACTCTGCTTGCCAGCAAAGTCATCTAATTAGGGAAATTTTGACACGGTTGCAGCATCACATATCTGCGGATGGATGGCTCTGTTGAACCAGAGAAGAGATTTGAAATCGTTAAAGCATTCAATTCTGATCCAACCATTGATGTGCTCTTATTAACAACTCATGGTAGGTTTAGTAAATGCCATATGAGAGTGGTTTTACTCCGTGATTTAGCTCTAGCTCTTATCCTCTCTTGTTACAGTTGGTGGTCTGGGCTTGAATTTGACGTCGGCTGACACATTGGTCTTTATGGAACATGATTGGAATCCGATGAAGGATCTTCAGGTTTGGTTTGCATCATTTTTCAGAAGGATAGGGCCTTTTGTTCGCATTAAATTTTTCTATTGCTGTTTGTTTTATCTCGTGATACCTTCAGATTATTATCATGATGCCCTCTGTTGAGCATTTTATTAACCCTTAATATTACTCTGCTCTTACAGGCGATGGATAGAGCACACCGTCTGGGTCAAAGGAAAGTGGTGAATGTGCACCGTCTCGTCATGCGCGGTACCCTGGAAGAGAAGGTGATGAGTCTTCAGCGGTTCAAGGTGTCAGTTGCCAATGCAGTTATTAATGCTGAGAACGCCAGCCTGAAGACCATGAACACTGACCAACTACTTGATCTGTTCACTTCGACCCCCGCTTCCAGAAAAGTAAACCCTTGGGACAGTTTGGTTTGTTGTACGAAGAGCAACTCGTGCAAATGATGTATTTCTCATCCTTTTTAAACGTATGCAGGTGTCAGTCCTCCCAAGCAGTTCGAGTGATGAGCTGAATAAAGGTTCCAAGGGGAGATCCGGTGGAAAGGGCTTGAAGTCTATTCTGAATGGGCTAGATGAGCTTTGGGATCAGTCACAGTATGCAGACGAGTACGATCTCAACCAGTTCCTAGCAAAGCTCAACGGCTGAACATATGATCATCGCTCGTGTACAGTGTAAAGTTAATTGGGACGTGTGATCTAGGTTCGCAGATTTTGTTGACAACCTCATAATTTTTTTGATGGTTTCATACGGAAGAAAAAGGGAAGATCGCAAGATAAGGAGCGACGAGGTGCCTGAGACGATGGTCTCAAATTTTTGTTTTTCGTTTTTTTCAGCTTTTAGAGGGTTAGGGCGCTGGTCGTCACAGGATGTAAAGTTTTGAGGAGTTGTATATTCTGTCGGCTTATATTAAAACCAAAGCTGCAGCTCCTTGTAATCATATCCTTTTTTAGGTCTAACAAGGAATGCCAGTTTACCATTGTATCGTCCGAGAGCCCTGAGTGATGCTGGGCAGCAAAGAAGTTTGTCTGACTTTGAGGCCGTCCTGACCAGAACAGCTGAGGAGACGGAGGAGAGTTGGACGGATTGCAATGCTAGTCTTGCCGTGGGTACAGCTTATAAATGATTTGAGGATATTGTACATTGGGAGGCAAGCTATAGTTGTTCTACATAATGCGACATATTTGGAAATGATACTGCATTCAAGGATACAAGAAAAACCAGTACTTACTAGGGTTAATTAAATCTGAAATGCTACTTCCCGCATGTGTATCGGACGCTTGGCTAGCAGCACAGCGCATTGGCCCCAGGCCCAGCCACTTGCATCTTTTCGGCTTGCTGTTGACTGGGCTTTTGATCCTGCGTCGAAAAAAACCTAAATATTTTAGTGGGCGGAAACAAATGTTGAACAGATAAATTTAAGTGTTTCAGTGGGTAGAACCAAATATTGCAACAAACAAAACAAATGTTTCAATTAAATATTGAAGCAGGCAACCCAAAATATTTCCATATATTCAATGCCCTTGTTCTTCGATCTCTAGCCTCTTCCTATGTACTCCCAAATTTGGCCATTTTCTCCTCCCAAATACGGTCATATTGTTCAAATCTTGACCACCTTCTTCTCTACATTCAGCAAGCCTTATCATGCTCGTCGAATCCAGCCATCTAGCTCCAGGGACGGAGACAGGGGGCTGGTGGGAACATTGCCCCCTGTTATGTGTACACCAATAAGTACCCCTATATATGTTAGATAAAATTGGTCAAAAAATAATTCTCTTTGTTAAAATTTTCAAAGTTTTCTTCAGTTCACATGAAATTGCATGTTAAATTAGTTAAAATTTTTAAAGATCCCTATATATACATAAATTTGCATGTTAAATTAGTGAAAAATTCTAAAAAATTCAACTACATGTGAATTTGTGTATTAAAATAGTAAAAAAAAGAATTTGCAAGATAAATTAGTTAAAAAGTTCTAAAAATTATGTATTTCCAAACTAAAATACTACAAATTTTCTATTTGATCTTCTTGATACAAACGTTATTCTTATTAGCGCTCTTATTTTTTTGTAATTTTTACACTCATGCATTACAAAGTTTGATTTATTTGGAATTGCCATTACAAAACATATATTTATATTAATGCCATTTTTTTTTGCAAATATCTATCACGAATGCCATTGTGGAGCTGTCGGGGATAAAATCACGGCCCATTGCCATGGCCCACTCCCTGATGGCCCAATCGAACAGCCTACCAGGGCCCAGCTCCCTGGAAGGTTCTATCTGACCCGTATGCATCCTGCCGAACAGCTTCCTGACTTGCATGGTGCGTAACGGCCAAGAAATTGTGTTTGAGTCCGACTCGAACAAGAGTTCTGCACGGCTACGTGAAGACCCGGACGTGGTTTCCCGGATTGGAATAGAAGTCGTGATCCCCAAGACTTGGAGTATACCTTATCTGCCTCGGGATATATTTGGCATGTCGAGTTCGTTACGATCTCGTAGTTAGCACGGACCGATATTTCCTCGGTAGGTCGGTTTGCTCTGCACTATATAAACAGGGCCCCTACGGTGCGTTGAGGGATCAATCCTACAGGAGTTTACGCATCTAGCGTCTCGTAGATACCTGATCATTGCATTGTCGTTCTTGTACACCATAATCTCGTCGAGACTTGTTCGTCTCGCCGAGCCACCTCTTGTATTCATCTCTGATATGTAAGAAAGGCTGGACGTAGGGCTGTTATCTCTCCCGAGAGGCCCGAACTAGGATAAAAACCCCTGTGTCCTTGTTCGTTGTTGTTCGTTCTGTCCGGCGTGTCTCCTATCTCTCTCTTGAAAAACCTTAGTTGACTTGGGTCAATATCCCAACCGTCGACAGTTGGCGCCGTCCGTGGGGACTAGCAGATCGAGCACGTCGAACTCTATCAGCGACCAGGAGATTCTCCCTGAAGACTATGACTCAGAAGGGCAGGATGTCACGTCCCCTGTCAGATCGGATCGATCCCTTCGATCTCGATCGCCTTCCAGATCTGGTCCCCGCGACGGGCTCCGCGCTCGGGGGCTGGATCTCTTCGCGCCGGACAGCTCTTCGTCCGGGGCGCGCGTCTGGTCCCGCGACGAGCTCCGTGCTCGGGGACTGGATCAAAACTCCTTCCGGATCCCGGGGCTGTTCGCTTAGCAGTGGATGACGGGAGAGAGCTGACTAGCACTTGAAACATCGACCAGCTTCGTAAGTTTCTCGTGTAGGTCTTTCGTTTCCTAACTTCGCGCTTTTTCTCAAATTTCGCGTCTTAGTTCGTCCAAGTCTCTCGGGCTGCCATGTAAAGTTCAATCCATTGAACGGTGAATGTTCGCGGCCCCCTGCGGCCCTTCTCACCACTCGTCTTCTCTCTGGTAACACTTGATGGCTGCCCGGACTTGCGAACTCTTGCCTCCGTGATCTTTAGGGTTTTCCCTGCCCGTATCTAGCTTCAACGAGTTCCTAAACTCAGAGTTGCGTAACACGGCTTCCAGCCTTGCGGCTAAGTCTGCTCTCATAAGCCCTCCGCGGCAAATACACTTATCGCTCACGGCACAACCACTTGGCAAAGGCTGCTCTCGTAAGCCCTCCGCGGCAGAGGCACTTTCCTTGTTCGGTTACCTTCGGAATCGCCTAACTTACGTTAACTAGCAGTTCCTGGAACGAGTCGATCAGGATACGGGTGTCGCTCTATCTCTCTGCGCACGTGCTTGAAGTCGCAAACTCAGGTCTTCATGCATCGTCCGTACCGGGGGCTAGGGTGTCGCTCTTTTGCTTGTGCATCTGTTCGAGTTCGCAAACTCAGGTCCTCGAGCAGCTGCACAACGGGGCTGAGAGTTAGGCTAAGCGCTCTACCGGTTTTTCTTAAAACTTTCTAGCGCTGTTCGCCTTGCTCTTGGTTTCCTGTTCGTCCTTGTCTTTTGCTGCTCTTTTTTGTAGGAAAAGCTGCTCGGTCGACTCTCGCTCGATTCAAGCGCCGCTCGGCGGTCTTGAGTCGCTCGGCCGGCTCCTCGAGGATCGCCTCTCCTCGGTCGATTGGGACTTGAGCTGAATTTCGCAACCCCGATACGTTTTCGTTTTTCGCCTTTTCTTAGCGTTGGTTTTCCAAAACCTCGTTGGTCTTCGCTCCGTGGCGCTCCCTCGCGTCTTGAAAGCATGTCTTTCGCAACGGGCATGCCCACCGTAAGCCGATTCTCATCGCAACGGGCACTCTGGCGCTGGTTCCGCACCTGCCATGGCGACACCAACGCTACACGGATCCATACTCGGATAAAATTTCGCCTCGCACGTTTTGCCTGCGGCTAAGGTCCCGATCGCCTTCCCTGGTTAGCGGTCTTAGTCACAGCGGGGCTGCACTTGCCCGCACACATCTTTTTTATCCATGCTACGTCCTTCCTGGCACGGTGATCCGGAGCAATGCACCACCAACGGAGTCCTGCTCACCGTAAGCCGATTCTCATCGCAACGGGCACTCCTGGCGTCGGTTCCGCATTCGCCGACGTGACACTAACGCTATCGGGGACGTACCCGAAAAAAAATTATGTCTTATGCGGGTAGGTCGTTTTTTTTGCGTGTTTTTCAAAACTCGCTTTGCTCTTCTTAGAGCTTGTTCTTGCTCTCTTTTTTCCCTTGCTGGCTCGTTTCTTATTTGTCTTCTACAGGAAATACAAGAACGGGGAACGTCAGACTCCGGTGATGGTCGCGGCGAGGTTCCAGGCTTCCCCACCAAAACCGATGCCTGCATCCCTCTCTTCCTGGGTATGCTCCGCGCGTGCCCGGAGACTGATTCACTTCACCCGCGTATGATTTCTCGTCTTTGCCCGGCACTGACCTTCACAATTCGGCTAAGTCAGGTAGTGCGCCACCAACGGAGTCCTGCTCACCGTAAGCCGATTCTCATCGCAACGGACAAGCCCATCGTAGGCCAATTCTCATCGCAACGGGCACTCCAAGCGTCGGTTCTGCACTTGCCAAGACAACGTTTACACTGTCGCAAGGAATACGTCATGGGTAAAGTTTTGATTTCACACGTTCTCTTGCGGCTCTGACTGCATCGGGTTGTGATTCACCTCGCACTGGGCAGCTCCTCGCCCGGAGCGCGCGTCTGGTCCCCGTGACGAGCTCCGTGCTCGGGGGCTGGATCACCTTGCACCGGGCAGCTCTTTGCCCGGAGCGCGGGCTCCTACCGGGTACGTCTTCACCTGATGGCACTTTCTGGTCCCTTCGACGAGCTCCGTGCTCGGGGACTAGATCTCCTTACTTGGTTTCTTTGGCGAGCTCTACGCTCGGGGACTGGGTCACCTTCCCCCTCGTATGCATTGTCTGCTCCTGGCACACGATTTACGTCTGGGGGCACATCACCTTCGCTCCTGAGCACGACATTTGCTCGAGAGCGCAATCTCTATTTTCTCGGGTAAGCTCTAGCCCGAGAGGTGGTTCCCCTATTTCCGTTCATGCTTTCCTAGGTATCTTTATATCTGGATGCAGCAGCACGAGTCCATCTCGCGACTTGCTATGTTCATTCTCCCGGAAGATCTGATCTTACCGAATGCGATGGTATGCTCTTCACTACCAAGAATCCAATCCCTCCTTGATGACGTTCAGCCTCAAGGAGATGATTCACCTCGCATCGGGCAGCTCATCGCCCGGAGCGCGCGTCTGGTCCTCGCGACGAGCTCTGCGCTTGGGGACTGGATTTCCGATTTCTGCATCTAAGGCTGAGTGCTCTGCTCGGACAGATGTTGCTTCCTGTTCGACGCAACAGAGTTGCTCCGCACTGATCGGGTTTGTTCGATCCCGGACAAGTTCTGTTCGGTAGAATCATAACCTATTCGGTCACTTGTTGCATGTCTTTGTAACAGCATATTTTCCCTCTTCGTGACTTGGAGTCTTAAGAGGAAGACCCCACTCTAGTGAGTCCTTCCACTTGAGTCTCGGGGGCTAGCTGTCGGGGATAAAATCACGGCCCATTGCCATGGCCCACTCCCTGACGGCCCAATCGAACATCCTACCAGGGCCCAGCTCCCTGGAAGGTTCTATCTGGCCCTTATGCATCTTGCCGAACAGCTTCATGGCTTGCATGGTGCGTAACGGCCAAGGAATCGTGTTTGAGTCCGACTCGAACAAGAGTTCTGCACGGCTACGTGAAGACCCGGACGTGGTTTCCCGGATTGGAATAGAAGTCGTGATCCCCAAGACTTGGAGTATGCCTTATCTGCCTCGGGATATATTTGGCATGTCGAGTTCGTTACGATCTCGTAGTTAGCCCGGCCCGATATTCCCTCGGTAGGTCGGTTTGCTCTGCACTATATAAACAGGGCCCCTACGGCGCGTTGAGGGGTCAATCCTACAGGAGTTTACGCATCTAGCGTCTCGTAGACACCTGATCATTGCATTGTCGCTCTTGTACACCATAATCTCGTCGAGACTTGTTCGTCTCGCCGAGCCACCTCTTGTATTCATCTCTGATATATAAGACAGGCTGGACGTAGGGCTGTTATCTCTCCCGAGAGGCCCGAACCAGGATAAAAACCCCTGTCTCTCTATTCGCTGTTGTTCGTCTTGTTCGGCGTGTCTCCTATCTCCCTCTTAAAGAACCTCAGTTGACTTGGGTCAATATCCCAACCGTCGACAGGAGCATTTTCGAGGATTTACGAATTATACATGAGCCAAATACACAATAAATACATAAAATACATGTGGGGCCCACACATCATCCTCTCCCCCTCCTCCTCCCTCCTCCTACGCTCTCTGTCGGCACCCGATTTACAATATCGGATTCCACCTGCGTAAACACGTACTAGTCCCAAGGATCATGGCTAGTACACACAGATATACAGAAACGGAACAATGCCAACGATAATATTACACAAACGGGAACATAGTCCGATACAAGCACATACAACGGCTCGCAGGCCGCAATTCAGAGCACACGGAGATACAAGCTTAATACAACATCTATAAACTTATCTATCCCACAGGCACGAGGGCTGTAGGAACGCGCAACCCTAGTCTTCAAACTCTTCATCGGAAAACGCCTCCTCGACGTAATCCGGGTCCTCCTCCTCGGAAGGCGGGCCATACTCAGATGGACCGGCTGCTGAAATTTTGAAGAGGGAGAGGAGAAAAGGAGAGTGAGTACAAATTGTACTCGCAAGTCCGAATTATGCAAGTGTGGGTTCAAGACAAGGAAAGCTTAGGTTATTTGCGGAAATGCATTTATTTAACCTAGTTTTGACAAAGCGCTTTGAAACTTTAAATCTCAATATTTTCTTTGGGCTCTTCAGAACGGTTCTCGCCACTTGGCCTCGGTGCCATAGCGAGAACGAAATTCTTTTCTTCCTTTCTTCTCAAAACTTGCTAGGTCCGGTTACCTCGCGACACTTTCCGATAGGCCGTTACCCAATTCGGAATATCGCGGTGGTCTGCTAGCTCAAAATTCTTTCTTCTTTTCTTTTCTCTTCTCAAATTTTCGGTTCCGGTTTTCACGTGACACTTTCCGATAGGTCACGCCCATTTCGAATATCACCGGTGGTCGCCACTCACATAAAATCCTTCTCAAAACCTTTCTCAATTCCTTTACTCAACTCAAATCCTTTCTCAAAAACCCTTTTTCAAAAATGGTTTTTAAATGAAGAATCTACCTTATAACCAGTCCCATCGCGAGCTCATAACCGCGAGCACGGCTATCATGACAGTTTTAACTCTGCAGAGTGGGTACGCTTTACCCTCGAGAGGCTACGCACCCATTCGATGTTTCGCCACAAGACCATCAACCACGAGGGCCAACGATCGGGTCCGTCCCATTCCGGCGCTCGAGGTCGTACTGTAATGGCTCCGTTCGTTGGGTTATAGGATGAGCAGTCCTTAGACTAGGGGAGAGTTTATATTTTAGCCCAGTAAAACCTGGTGCCATACTGCACCAACTGATACAAAATCTCCCTAGTCGGAAAGATTTTGGGGTAAGAGGAAAATCATTTCCTATCAAGCATCAACCCTGATGCGCTATCTTTTAAATCATCCTTCCCTAAACATTTCTCAGCAATATCTCATTTCACACAAATGATTAAATCATTCCGCATAAATGATTTTTAAGCAGTTATCCTACCTCAACAAGGAATTTAAATAAGAACAATTCATATTTTAACCTTAGGTTACACCTACAATATTTCTTACCTTTCTAATTGGCATAATAACTAATTCTAGCAAATACGGCATTCATCTTTTAAACTAGCATGCATATTTTCAAGTCTAATAAACATTTTCTAAATAACCGAAAATGGCTTCACAATATGATCAAAGGGGGACTTGCCTTGATCGGTTCCGGGGAAAGCGAAGGGAACGTCGACGATCGGGTCTTCGGGACCTTGTCCTTCTAAACACGCATACGCACATGCAAGGCAATACAACATACATCAATAAATTATTTTTGATGCAAATGCTTTTTGAGAAAATGCAAAAGAACAAGAATATGCTCACATGAAATGATGACACCTCTAGGTTAATTAATTAATCAAAAATGAATTCTATATGAATGCTATGCATGAATATAACTTTAATAGGTCCAGAAAACAATAATGTATTTTCAAAAATTTTCCTAGAATTTTTACAACCTAGCAATTATTTTTAATAAATGATTTTAGTATAGCAAATAGTGGTTGTACAGAAATTTCAAAGAGGGAAATAAAAGAACAGGCCACTCGGCATTTAAATGGCTTTCATTTGGCGACCCATCAATAACGCTTCAACAACGCAGCGAGAGGCGAGGCAGAGGCGCTACTGACCAAGGGTCCCTTTGTCGGTGACCCAAGGCAGAGTCGCGGTGGTTCGGCGACGGCGCCGGCCCGACGGCGGACCAGCCGGCGAGACGAGCGGCTCGGGAGGAAGAATGCGAAGAGGGGAAATGGTTTATGGCGTCGGCGACAAGGATTACCGAGCGGAGTCGGGCTGGCGGCGGAGATGGCAGCGGTTGAAGGTCGGTGTCGCCGGCGAGAGGGTTCCGGCGGCGGGGAGGTGCAATTGATTGAGGGGAAATGGAGAGGGAGACTCCGCTATGCTCAAGGAAAGCGCTGGGGTCTCGGAAAGGTCGGAACCTTCTCGGTCAAGGTTGTCTTTGTCAAATCCGGCGAGAGAGGAGTATCGCGGCGGAGGGGTTTTTATAAGCGGCGTGGCAGGGCGGCTTCAATGGAGAGGTTGGCAGTTGGCACAGGGCGAAGAGGAGCGGCGAAATCGCGCGGGGCAGAGCGGCGGCGACTTGGCGTCTCGGCGAGATCAAGTCCGGCGACGCGTGCCTCGGGATCGGCCGGTGACAAGACGGAAGAGGCAGGGTGAGTAAAGAGAGTACGGAGGAGATAGAGATGAACGACCGCCTGGAGGGATGAGCCCACGAGGCTGCGAAATAGAGGCGAACGGAGGCGGCGACTCACGAACCACACGGCGACGGCCGTGCCGAGAGGAGAGGAGAAGGGGAGAAGGAGAGGAGGGCGACAAGGTGGGCCCACATGGCGGTGAGACCACTGGCACCGTGGGAGAGGGAGACAAGCGGAAAGTGGGCTGGCGCAAGGTCAAGGCCCAACGGAAGAAGAAGGAGGGAAAAAGGAGAGGGAGGAAAGAGGAGTGGGCCGACTGCAGCTTCGGCCCAGTCAGAGAGAAAAACTGAAAAGGCAAAGAAAAGGAATGGGCCGACTCGGGCCGAAAGGAGAATAAGATCCTTTTAAATTTTCCTGGTTCCCAAATAATTATATTTTCAAATAGCCTCTTTAAATACTTAGGAAATATTATTTTGTTTCTCAACCATTACAAAATAATTAAATAAGAGATTTGGCTTTAATGAAATATAATATAAATGCATTAAACAAATTATTGAATTTTTCAATGAGGGAGTATGCAATGACAAGATTAAATCAATTTTCCAATTTAAATGCAACGCATGCAATGATGATGCAATATGACATGATTATTTTGCGATTTTAAAATTATGCAATTTAGGAAATTATTAACGTGCCAAATTGGTTTTTTAAAATTTGGGATGTTACACTCTCTCTCTCTCTCTCTCACCGTGTTGCTGTGGCCTCGCTGGCAAGAAGAACTAGAGGGGAATGGCCGAGGCGGAGCTCCGACGAGGCTTCCCGTCGCCGCCGCGCGCATAGTCGCTGCCGGGCGAGCCTTTCGATGCATATCCGCCGTTGCGTAAGCCTCCGTCCATCATTGCCGCCAAGACACTCACCATCGCCACCTCAGTAGCTCGAGCCATCGCCCGCTTCCATGCACCCGCCACAGCAAGACTTAGCCACATCACCGCCGCCTGTGCCTCGCCGCCCCGTGCCTTGTCTACCACTAGAAGAAAGAGAAGATAAAGGGAGAGGTGGAGGAAGAAGGGTGTACAGGATGACATGTGAGGCCCACATGTCAGGGTGTATTTGTACCCCTATTTTGATTTGGTATACGTTGTAAATGCTAGAAAATATCCGAGAATGATAATCTTGATAGATTTTTGCAAAACTAGTGGCATTTATAATAATATGGACTTTGCGATGGCATATCCGAAATAAGCGAACTTTGTAATGGCACATATGAAAAAAAATCCTATTTTTTCTCGCTTCGTCCCCGTATAGATCATTGGGGGAGGGGGGGAGGGGAAATACGATGAATAGCGAGAGCACTGAGGATAGAGTGGCATGAGTTCATCGTCAGCGAGATGGGGAGATGAGCGGAGGAGAGGAGGAGGTGGGAGAGGAGCTTGCTGGGGGAGGAGATGGGGAGGAGCTTTCGAGAGGAAGAGATGGGAAGGAGAAGCTTGCCGGAGGAGGAGATAGGGGTGGTGGTGGGTGGAGGAGCTCGTTGTAGGAGATGGGGGAGAAAGAGCTCGCCGACGATGATGACAGTGGTCCTGGGGTGGCGGCGTCGACATTGGAGTGAGCCTGGGCCCTGGGCAGCGCGAGCACTGAGCAAACCAATTGAGAAATGGTCCAGTGGGCCGGCGGGACGTAGCATTATGGGAAAAAGAAAGAAATGGCAGCACTGCGTCTCCCAGCCCAGCCCAGCCCACGGCCAGCCATCCGTGGCAACCCTAAGCTAGCTAGCCGAGCCCAGTCCAGTCGCTACTCCAATCTCCCAACTCCCAGCTCCGATCCCCAATCCCTACCTCCCCCTCCCCCTCCCACTCCGGCGACCCTCTCCTCCACCGGCCATAGCCGCCGCCACTTCGCTCCCCTCCCCCGTCCGTCGTGGGAAGCAAAATAGTGCACGGGCGGGCAGCGGCGGCCTCCCTCGCCTCTTCCCAGGGCCACCTGCCGCCGGCATCTCCACTAGCGTCGTCGAGCCACCTGCTGCGGCCGCCGTTCTCCCCCCACTGTTCCATGTACTCTTCCTCCCCTATAATGTTAGTACCCAAGGCCATCGGTGTCATCCGCCCATGTTCTTGAATCCTAGCCCATGTTCTTGCGTCCTGCTTGTCTACTTGTGTCATCCCTTGCCGAAATGTAATAAAGGACAGCAAATTTACTTTTCTTCACAGTTTGCGTACACACCTCAATCTCATGGCTGACCCAGCTGCTTCTTTTCAGGAGATACTCGGAGCTGTCAGTTTATTGGTGATTGCTCATGGCCAACCACGAATTGGTTCTTGGGCACAGGCAGGATGCCGAGCTGGCGCTAGGGCAGAACCACCATGACTTTGAGCAGGACCATGGACTAGGCCTTGGGCACAGCCACGACCTTGGCCTCAGCCATGCGCACGACCATGATCTCGTTCTCGGGCAATCACGCGACCATGACCATGATCTGGGCCTTGGACACCACCATGATAGCCAGCTGGTCCTCGGACATGACCACCATGGCCACACAAGTGACCTTGCTTTGAGACAAGGGCATGATGAGGACCCAGACTCGCTGGATGGGCAAGACCATCATGACCTTGACTTGTCCGAGAACCATGAGTTAGCGCTTGCCGAGCCGCATCCCCTTGGTGTCGACCATAATCTTGATCAGCTCTCGCTTGAGCAAGCCCATGAGCTTGCCCTCCACCCCCATGATCTCCCTCAGGGCCCTCTTGCTGTTGCTCCTGTTGTCCAGTCGCGGACAATGGTTGTGAGCCCTGAATTTCAGCTTGCGGTGGGGCAGGAATTTCCAGATGTCATGAGCTGCCGCCGGGCTATCCGCAACACTGCCATTGCCTGCCACTTTGAGATACAGACAGTGAAGAGTGACAAGACACGCTTCACTGCTAAGTGCGCTGCTGACGGCTGCCCATGGCGCATACATGCTGCAAAGCTCCCTGGTATGCCCACTTTCTCCATCAGAACCATTATTGACAGCCATAGCTGTGTGGGGATAAACCATCTAGGCCACCAGCAGGCATCTGTTCAATGGGTTGCAACTGCTGTCGAAGAGAGGCTTCGTGAGAATCCGCACTGCAAGCCTAAGGAAATTTTGGAAGAAATCCACAAGTCACATGGGATCACACTATCGTATAAGCAAGCTTGGAGAGGGAAGGAGCGAATCATTGCAGCTGTTCGAGGCTCTTTTGAAGAAGGGTACCGTCTTCTGCCTGAGTATTGTAGGCAGGTGGAAAGAACAAACCCAGGAAGCATTGCCCGTGTCTATGGTAACCCTGATGACAACTGCTTTCGGCGACTCTTCATATCATTTTATGCGTCAGTATATGGTTTTGTGAATGCATGCCGCCCACTCATTGGGCTTGATAGAATCACTCTGAAAAATAAGTACCTTGGTACCTTGTTTCTTGCCACTGGTTTTGATGGTGATGGTGCTCTCTTTCCTTTGGCATTTGGGGTGGTTGATGAGGAAACTGATGAGAACTGGAAATGGTTCTTGTCTGAGCTGCATGAATTGCTGGAGAAAAACACAGAGAACATGCCAAGGCTCACCATTTTGTCAGATAGACGCAAGGGTATTATTGATGGAGTTGACTTCAACTTCCCAACTGCATTCCACGGGTACTGTATGCGTAATCTCAGTGAAACTTTTCGAAAAGATTTCAACAATTCAGTTCTTGTCAACCTTCTCTGGGAAGCTGCCAATGCACTTACTGTGATAGAATTTGAAACTAAGCTGCTAGAGATAGAGGACACATCAACAGAAGCTGTTTGTTGGATAAGACGGCTGCCTCCTCGTCTCTGGGCCACAGCTTACTTTGAGGGGACACGGTACGGTCACCTAACAGCAAGTATCACGGAGTCACTGAATTCTTGGATACTGGACGCCTCTAGCCTTCCTATAATTCAGATGATGGAGTGCATCCGTCGCCAGCTAATGACATGGTTCAATGAACGGCGTGAAGCAAGCATGCAATGGACAACTATTCTTGTGCCCGCAGCCGAGCGCCGTGTGCAAGAAGCCATTGAGCGTGCACGGGGCTACCAAGTGGCTCGAGCCAATGAGGCGGAATTTGAGGTCATCTCAGCCCATGAGGGGACAAACATCGTGGACATCCGCAATAGGTGCTGTTTATGCCGTGGATGGCAGCTCTATGGCGTGCCTTGCGCCCATGGTGTCGCGGCACTCCTCTCCTGCAGACAGAATGTCCACCGGTACACAGAGAGCTGCTTCACTGTTGCGACATACCGCAAGACTTACGCGGAAACCATACACCCTATCCCAGACAAAACCCTCTGGAACGAAATGTTGCCAGATCAAGGTCAGGTCGAAGAGAGCAAGCTAGAGGTGATCATCAACCCACCAAAATCACTGCGGCCTCCAGGGAGGCCAAGGAAGAAGAGGATCCGTGCAGAGGACCGTGGGCGAATCAAGAGAGTGGTGCATTGCAGCCGCTGCAACCAAACGGGACATTTCAGAACTACCTGCGCTGCTCCGATATGAAGGCCAACAACCATGCGGCGATGTTGGAATTCTGAAGTAGTTGCATTGTTGTGTAACTGTGAAAAAAATGTAGGAGGTGCTAGTTAGTGACTATTATGCAAACTTGTGGATGTGCTCCTTCGGTTATATATACTGGCTGCTAGATGCTGCTGTTGATTATTATAGCCAGTTAAGTGTCCATGCGATATCCGGAGTATCTCATGCATATATTGCATTTCAATCGATAATATATTCCATTTCTATTCAAATGTGACATAAATATCGTATTATCGATCGCGTAAAAAACAGATGATAATTCTTGCGTTCGAAGCAACAGTCACGCACGCCATGGGATTTGAAGGAAACCATTTTATCAGCAGACGATAATGTTTTGAAACATTGGAATTGCTGACTTGCTGTACGGGAATGCTGTGTCACAAAATGCAAAATGTCAAACGGTCAAACAACTATAGAGTAAGTAGATATAACAAAGGCGATAAGGAAAAAAGGAGAAGAAGATAGTATATTATTATTGAGTAACTAACCAACGTAAGCATAGCTTCTGAGGTAAGATAGATAGATAGATAGATAGATATATATATATATATATATATATATATATATATATATATATATATATATATATATATATATATATATAAAAATGACGAGCTAGAACTACGGCTGAACTATACATGGACATGTTTATTACTGGCCACGTTCCTGCTCCGTCCCAATACTATTCATGCGCTTACAATCATTATCCTATTTTTTCTATATAATTCTTACATTTTTTTCTCTTATAGTTTATCCCATCACTATTGCTACAAAAATGGGGTCAAAATTGTTATTAGGGGCTAGAATGCGGCTAGTACTACACGTCCTTAGAGGCGCTAAAAACAATAGAGAGAAGATGTTGTAGTATAATATTAACTAATTGTCAGTGTAGCTTCTTCAAACGAAATTAGATAAAAACCACGATCGAGTGTCACCCTCATTTTTATTGTCCATACCATGGGCAGAGAACAAAAAAATGTCGTGGTTCACCGCTAGCAAATATTGAGTTTATGGATTGGCACACTACTTGACTACGGAGTAAATAGTGATGGAACTGGAACTAGAACTAGAAATGAGACAATGAAGCGGTAAATAGTGAATACCCTTTGTATCATTTGTTGCAAGTTATTTTGTTTGCATTATATTTTTTATGCATTTTAATTAATTCAGAAATACCAAATTATTTATTTTTTTATGTATTTTTTTATTATTGTGCAATATATTTTAAAAACTTTTCGATAAATGGAATTAAGACAATTGTACGAAAGCACAATGCAATCAATCATAGAAATCGAGCTAGATGTGGAAGCAAGATGCAATTAAATGTGAGAGTGAAGATAGAGACATAAGTGCATCACCAATAGTGTCTGGTCCTAGACACCATAGCGAATAAAACATAAAGAAGAGATGTAGATGAATAATAAAAAGATAGTGGATGAATAGTGACTAGGAGACCGACATGGTTGATAATGGCATAAGGGCATCTCTAGCATACACCTCATTTTTCCTTGCCCCATCACTACTCACATTTTCATGTCACCATTCACGTTTGTTCTTTCTATATTCATTATTTACCTTTCCAGCTTGTACTCAAAATTTTATTGAAACAATGGAGCAAACCTTAAATGATGCAACGTTAGAGATGCCCTAAGCCAAACATATTTTAACAAAACATGATACCTTTTTATTGTTGGTTTGGAGTGAAAATGATTTATGAGCTCTGGCCTCTAGGTAAACCGATACATGGAGTAATATCCTATATGGTTAGGTATGTTTATTGTTAGACCTAAATTCATCATTCATTGAATAGTGAATTTAAGGCTATGTTATTTTCAACTTAACGGCTTAACGACTTAAAGACATATGCTTTAAGTTTTTTTAGTCCGTTTTTTCGCTGCTTTGAATGGATCCTAACGCTTTAAAAACAAGTCAAACGAAATGGATATGAATCTCAAGACTACCTCGAAAAGTTTTCGAAATTCAGTCATTTCAGCCGTTTAGGGCCTGCCTGTTTGGTTCTTGCATAAAAATGCCATGCCTAAACTTAGCAGCTTGCCACACATGTGGCATGACTAACTTAGCTAATGTTAGCATTTGTTTGGTTCGTAACCATAACTAACATTAGGCTATGCAAATTTTTTTGGCTAGTGTTTGGTTGCACAAAGTAAAAAATGACTAAGCTAGTTCGGGCATATCGTCGAGCAAGTGCAGCGCATGAGCTCCGCCGCCATCCACCGCCACCGCCGCCTCCCCCGCGAGCCGCCATCGAGCGCTCCACCGCCTCCACCATGCGCACCGTCTTCCCCACATCGGATTGCTTACCGCCACGAGCTCCGCCGCTCCGCCGTGAGCGAGCTCCGTCGCCAACTCCGCGAGCTCCGCCTCTGCTGCGAATGGGTGGATAGAGGAACAAAGGAGGGAGACGCACGGTGTTGCTGCCTAAGGTGTGGCGTTGAAGAACAACGGCACATTTGTAGCGAGAAATCGTGTGGCGAAGATGCCCTAAGCTGCCTAAGGGAGTGTGGCTTGTCTACGCTTAGCCCCTAACCAAACAAGAGCCTAACCGTGTGTGGCAAACCTAAGATTAGTCGTGGCAACCTTAAGCCACCAACCAAACAGCCCCTTAGCTTTCAGATCGGCTCAAAAGGGATCTACAGTTTGTCTAGAGTTTTGGGATTAGCGATAAACATACGCCACGCGGAGGTTAAAAAAAGAGAAGATTTTGGGAGGGAGCAGTAGCAGCTGAGGCTGAACGCATGTGGATGAGGATCCCATGTGGCGAGCCCAGCTCCTCACGCTTACAGAAAAAAATATGGGGGAGACCACACCGACGAGGAGGCAGAGGCAGAGAGAGGCATTCATACTGGCTAGTGGCTGCTGCTCCCTTTCCTCTCCTCCCCCCCACCAGGCACCAGGCACCAGCGGATATTTCTGCCCCAATTTTTTGGCCTCCAAATCCGGCTTTTGCCGAGCCTGTGCGGTCGCTCTTGGCCCCGCTCTTGCCGCAAAGATCGGATTTTTGGCCGCAAAGATCGGCCCTCGCTTTCTTGTTTGGGATTTCTTAGTGGACGGAATTGGCGGATCTCTGCCGTGCCGCCGCTGCCGCTGCTGTGAGGAAAGAGGATGAAGAGGGGAGGCGCCACGGGGAAGGATGAGGAGAAGGTCATGGGGCCTCTCTTCCCCAGGCTCCATGTCAACGACACCGTCAAGGGCGGCCCCCGTGCGCCGCCCAGGAACAAGATGGCGCTCTACGAGCAGTTCAGCGTGCCCTCGCACCGCCTCACCTCTGCGTCCGCCGCCGCCCCCTGGCAGCCGCAACGCGCCGGTTGGATCAACACCGCCGTGCCTTCTACGTCGGCCAGCCAGGTCTATTGACATCATACCAATTTCTTACTCGTACTCGTTCGGTGGCTTAGATGGTACCAACTACCATGATGATGGCGGGTTATTACCCACAATATGATATGCTTAGGGCTTCAGCTAGTCCAGAAGAGGCTGATCTGATGACACTTGTTACTTGCAAGTCTAACCCCATTGGAGCCAAGTCTGGGTTCAATCTAGATTTGTTCTGGCTCGTGGGAAATAGACACAGCTATTGTACAAGATGGTATTTTTTTACATCCAGTCTCTACATAATAAGATGTACACAGCCCAAAAGTCTTATATAGTTCAATACAAAATAATAACAAAACAACGTTCAAAAGGAAATGGACATAGTCAAGCAGCATACAATCTATTATTAGTTTGCCAACCAAAACGGTTACCAAAGAAACTCTAGACACTACTTGCAAGTTCCAAAGATTGACACACCTTAATGAAAGTTCTGCGCTCCTCATCCTTCTTAACTGTCACCCATTGCTGTTGCCAATACATGTAGAAAATGGTATGCCATGTAGTATTGGTATTGGGAGCTATTGGCTGGCTCACCAATTCAATTGTTGGGTAAAATATGTAAATCAAGGATTGTGCCTTTTCCTCGTTCTGTCTGTTTCAGAGTGCTGCTAGTTGCTTATGTATCATTACCTTCACGAGTGAGGGCACAAGTGGGCGATAAAGAGTAGTTTCTTTTTACAGTTTTTCAATTTTTTTCTTTACATACTAAAAAACGAGGGTTGCTATCTAGTGTTGAGGCATTGTCTAGAGCTGTGCTAAGTAATGGAAAAGTGCATTTTTGTTACGTCAGTAGCAGTAGCAGAATTAACATTTGGCACAGGCCACAGTTGGGTCACGCTTTAAGTTGTTACTGAAAGTTACGAGGGAAATAGTTAAATTTATCAGAAATATTGATCAATAAATAGTAAATAATGATTTGGCTAGGTTTATGCTTTTTCACCTGATGATTATATAATTCTACCAACAAAGAAGACGATAGAGGTGGCCATCTCTCTCTATGTGTGTTGAGATGGCGGTATCAATAGGATGCCTGTTGCCTGTTGCAGTATTACAAACCTTCTTTTGACTGGAAGAATATTCTTGGATAATTTAAGATGCTGGCACTGAGCAGGTTCTCGTGGATATGGCATGCTAAATAATATTCATTTGTATTATTTATTTTCAAGTACTGATTAGAACTTCTGCTTGTAGGTTGGTGGGAATGACAGACATCTCTTCCCATCATTTTGTGTGCCTTCAAATGAACCGGTGCGTTTGTCTGAACATATCAAGACCAACTCGAACGGACAACCTGGCAATGCTGCAAGGGTAGAATCTAGGAGGCAATCCACCCATCTTAAGAGCAAGGATACACATGCTGTAGGATCAACTGCTGAGTGTAGTTCACAACATAGAGAGAACAACTTCAAGAATTCTTCTGGGAAGAAGTTGACTAACGATGATGATTTTACAGTTCCCTCTGTCCTCTGTTCTGGAGTGCCGCCTCCTTCCACACAAGAGAAAGGGAGAATCCAAGAGAAGTATGCACCCTTCTCAACTGCAAGCCCATGTAAGAATGGCCCTACAATGTCCAAATCATACACAAAATGTTCTAGTGCTGACAAGAGACACTTGGATGGAACAAATGTTTCAGACACAAGATCAAGGGATTGTCCAAATATTAAGGACAAAGAACCAGCAAAAACGATGACAAACTTGGAAGTTGAAGAGAGAAATTCACCATTCCGAATACCAAAAGAGAAGGTGGGGAAAACAGATTCTAAAGTATCTTCATACAGGGACAAGTTGAGCAGTCTAAATGCTTCCGATCAGTTACATTTGCAAACTGAGGGGTATCAGGCGAGAAGTAGGAAGGAGAATGATTTTGAATCCCATAACCCTCCACAAGCTGCAAATGAGCCATTCTCTATTGATATTGAAAGCAATGGTGCTACTAGTTTATTGGGTCATGGCTTGAGAGAGACGGGTGAGAAGAGGAAAAGGTCAACGGGACATTATGATGTGGAGCAAAAGGTTGACTCGTCTGATTCCTCTGTGGAATCTCTACCTGGATTGGACATTTCTCCAGATGATGTTGTTGGTGCTATTGGTCCAAAGCATTTCTGGAAAGCTAGAAGAGCTATTGTGAAGTAAGTATCCACTACTTGAGTTCTTTTTCTCTCTGTCTAAACATCCTTGAAAGGTCTATGAGCTCATGATGTTGTTCAACATAGTTATCTTTGTTATCCTAATCAGTTTATGTTTCTTCTGACTAAGCGAAATTGTTTTGAATATCTTTGTTATCCTAATCAGTTTATGTTTCTTCTGACTAAGCGAAATTGTTTTGAAGTGTATTTATGTATGTGCCTTCCTGTTCAACTGATGATATACTACCACACATTGTTAATGTTTCCAAACTTGATTCATTGGTAACAATTCACAAATCTATATAGATTAGATCGTCCAATTTTCTAATGCTGTTTTATTCCAAGCACCCACCCCACAGGAAACACACACATGAATATAAAAAGTTAGAAAAGATAAGCTGATACCAACCAACTTGCTTTATTTAATGTGTCACATAATGAACGTCTCTTCCCTTTTTGACAGTCTGAATCTTGAGTATTTAACTTAAACATATTATAGTTTCCTTTTCTTGTTGTTTTACACTCGCTCTTCTTTAAATTGTATACAGTCAACAGAGGGTCTTTGCTGTCCAAGTATTCCAGCTGCATAGGTTGATCAAAGTGAGTCTACAGCAAATAAATATTTTTTCCTCTGATTCTTACTGACTGGCTGGTAAGCTTATGGATATAATTGTGTCGGACTGTTATAATGATAACTTGTATTGACATGCAAGCAGGTGCAGAAGTTGATTGCAGCATCTCCGCATCTGCTAATTGAAGGAGATCCCTGCCTTGGCAATGCCCTGGTGAGCAAGAAGAAGCTGGCTGAAGTAAACGTGGAAAAGCAGCTTCCATCCTCTAAAACCAAGGATGATGCACAGCCAGCCCTGCTGCAAGCAGAAAACTCAAAAGATAACACAGAAGGAGACCAGCCTTCACCTTCTCAAGATGGCGCGGTTGGTGTCGAACAAAACAATCAAGCTACAACAGATGATGTCATTAGCAGTAATCCTCCTACCATGTCTGCTGCCCCTGATAACAAGCAGCACAATTGGTGCATTCCTCCACCCCAAAATCAGTGGCTTGTTCCAGTTATGTCTCCATCTGAAGGACTTGTCTACAAACCTTATTCAGGGCCATGCCCTCCAGCAGGAAGCTTCCTGTCCCCATTTTATGCAAGTTGTGCTCCTAGTCTCCCATCTACGGCTAGAGACTTCATGAATTCGGCGTACGGTATTCCAATGCCTCATCAGCCACCACATATGGGTGTTCCTGGCACTCCGCCAATGCCTCCGATGTACTTCCCACCTTTTAGCATGCCAGTGATGAATCCTGTGGCTTCAGCTTCTGCAATTGAACAAGTGGGCCATGTTGCTCCAACAAAGCTGAATGGACACATCGAACAGCATTCACGAAGCTCATGTAACATGTCTAATTTGAGGAGCGAAGCACTGTCGGCTGGAATTTGGAGATTCCATGCATCAAGAGACAGCGAGCTGCAAGGCAGCAGTGCTAGCAGTCCATTTGACAGGCAGCAAGGTGAAGCGAGGGGTTCTGCGCCACACATCCCGTCATCTTCAGCTGCAAACGGCCAACCCCAGCCCTCTGGCAGTAAGGAGAACCTGAGCCGCGTCATTAGAGTTGTTCCACACACTTCGCGCACAGCATCAGAATCAGCAGCGCGGATCTTCCGATCGATACAGATGGAGAGGCAGCAGAGCGACTGATTGCTCGTGTGACTGTATGTTGTACTTCACTTGATTGCTAGAATTTACATATGTTTAGCCGAGAGCTTAGCCAACTAGTGCTAGCTTCTGAGTATGTTATTTTTGAGCAGTAGTATCAGCTGCATGTTATCGCACAAGAAAGAATTGGCTGATAATGTTCTGTTGTTCAGTGTAAATATGCGAAGCAGGAATGTGGCCTGGCCTTGTATGGTCGGTCAGTATGTAGCTATTTTGGTCGCATTATGTATGTTGTATACAGAAACTGAAAGTTTTGTACCCTGCCATGCTTGATAAAAGGGAATACATTCTTGTGATGTACACAACAGGAGCCAAACAAAGAATGGGCAAGATATATTACAAAACTGAGCAAATTTGTAAAGATACATGAGAAATGTATGGATGTTTACTTATGTTCCTCGTATTTATAGTGAAGATGGCAGCCCGATCCCTCGTATTTTCAGCAGTTGAAAAAACAGCAAAAACACACAGCTGACAAAGGGGGCTTGGGCACTCGGGGCATCAATGCAACCAATCAAACAGGAAGAGATTCCGATTTCATGATCAGATCAGCACGATGATCGAATTGCCAATATTGCAATGCACGAACATCCGATTTCAGTATTGCAATGCACGATGATCAAATTGGCAAGGACCCCTGGGCCGCTGCCGCTGGCGATACAGGTAGTCATCCAAGTTCCAACCACGAACAAATGGTGGTGATACATATTACAAAGAAGAAGAAGAAAATAGGCACTGCTAGCTCTATTATGCTGTGCTTCACATAAATTTGAGGCAGGCCTCTCAGAAAAGAAAATCAAGGTGGGCCACCAGAACCCGTCTGCATCGATCATTTGTGAATGTCAACCACGAAATACATCTATCAACATTAAGCGCTCCCTAAAGCCTACGACAAGAAATGAAATGTACATACAGGATAAGTTAGCAACAGTAGGCTACAGCACTTCTTTCAGCAACGCAAAACAAAAAAATATCCCTCTAGCTGACCACCTAAGTTCGGACCTCCCCATGTAGCCACCCTATGGTAGAGCTGTCACATTTGGTTGTGGGAGAGTTGAGGTCATGGCTTCCGAGCCTCACTCTCCTCAAAACACAAAGATACATACCTCATTTAACTGGATAGCTCAATGCTTCATGGATCCTACTGAAAACAACTCGAAGCGGGATGCATGCAATGGCTGGCCCCGACATTTCCCCCACCACTGACTTTCTGTCTTCACCACCTCTCGCACCCATAATACCAAAGGATGAGAGCCTCCGCATTTTTCTTGAAGAAGACACCGGTTTTTTAGTATGTGGTTGCCATAACTTGTCCATTTCATGTTCCCAGATTCTGCTGCGGTTTTTGAGTTTTTCACGGTCCGTATGTGATGATGACCTCATACATCGTCGGCCCGCAGAATTGTCTTTCTTCAGTTGGCCATTACCACTGCTTGTGGCAGGATGGTGGTCATCTATACTTGATGCAGGGAAGCAACATACATCATCCAAGACCTCCACAGAAACTGGATACCCCACAACAGGTCTTGTGTTCCATCTACTCATTAGGGAAACGAGAGGTACACGACGCCCTGTGCTGTTGCTTCCCTGAACGCTTAAATCCACGTCATAAAGGGCAGAATTCAAGTGCAGAGTCTTGGTTGGCTTCACTGCACGCCAGCTTGAAGGTTTGAGTGCTTTCTGTTGGGGTGGCAATACTTGAAGCGGCAACTCAAAGACCAGAGATGATGCTGAAACATTCTCACAATTCGAATGGTTGCTCATGGTTCCAGATGACTTTTCGTGTTCACACTTGCTTTCCGAACATTGCTGCAGAACCACACCCACACAATCCAAATCAGCAGGACTTATCACAAGCTCCTTGTTATCACCAGCTTCAGTGGGCTTGCTGACAGAACTCATGTCCACCTTTTCTTCAAAAAAGACAACCTCATTGCTTGGCGCTTTATACTTTACTGCCCTTGCTTTGCAGTGTTCATGCTCTAATGTATTTCCTGTCCTGTCATTGTCCTCATGACCTACAGAGCTTGTGGTTTTCTTCTTAATTTTTCTGCGGTCATATTGGGGAGATATGTCCACTTTGCTGGCATTGTTGCAGTCAGTGCCTTGGCTATCGCATTTTGAGATAGGATCCTTTGTTAAGGCACAGTGTTGATATGTTTGCAGAGAATGATCTGGTGGAAATTCAGTTGATAAGCAATGCATTCATTGGGAGTTTAAAACAATGGGAAGAAAACAATGCCATACCATCAACATTGCAACAAAAATCCATGCAACCTTTCGAAACAAATAGAATTCGTACAATTAGTCATTACTAGCAAACCATGTCATTAACTGTGATATCAAAACGATGTATATCCGATGGGAGGAAAAAAAAAAAAATAGAAAATCATGATTTTGGGGATGGGATCCTCGATGTACCAATCAAAACATGCTGAAGTGAACTTCCATAAATGTATGCATTGTCTAATCAACAGTTTTTATATGTATAGGAAGTGAGCTTAAATGACAACAGGCATCGATGAAGCACATAATATTAAGCTTTGCAGATTTAAGTAAGGTTATAAGGTTTACCTGCCTGCAAGACACTTCCTCCAGCACCAGGAGTATCAACAAAATTATCCCCACAAGGAAAGTACTCAATGCGTGAACCAGTCATGCAGATTCCAGTTCCTTTTGCTTGATCTGCCTTGGACGCTCCGCGATGACGAGACCTGGGTTCATCCAGTATGGTGGTATCCAGGCTTGACGTGCCCGAGGAACTGCCAGAACAGCTACCCATATCCAATGAACGTTCATCATTCTTTCGCACAGATGGTTTGAACCCGTTCGGCGCATTTCCATTGCATAACTCTGATAGTGGACGAGACCTATCCCTCTTCCTGTAACCTCCACAAGATTGGTCCTGGTCCACCACGGCATGCATCTTCCTCTTTGTGGCACTGGCAGGATGAGACTGCTTGGTCCTTTTCACCTGGGGAGTACTAGGCAGATGGAGGCTGCAATCGGAGAATGTGGGTGTAATTGGAATGCGGTTGGGAACAGTGTTGAACCCAATGTCGCTGAGGTCCCTCATGCGTCGGAACCCCTGAGGCACATCGTCCTCGGAATCGTTGGGCGTCTTGCGCTTCCTCTTGGGCGACGGTGGGGCGGTGGCGGTGGCGGTGGCGGTGGCGGCATGAGAAGACTTGGTGGTGACCACGCCCCCGACCATTCTTGGCCGAAAGTGAGACCTCTCTATCTGGAGGGCTTGGAGGATGGCGTCCTCCTTGCAGGAGTACCTGCCGGAGGCCTTGCTCCTGGCGGCGGCGCGGCGGCGGGCGGCGTGCTCCTGGGCCTTGCTGATACGCTCGTCGAAGTCGAACTCCCCGCAGCGGAAGGGCCTGACGCGCTTGGTCCTCTCCAGGTTACACCAGTCACTGGCAGGCAATGCACACTGGCGTGTGAGGGGACGAGATGGAAGGGAAGCATGGAGGCAGGGGGAGGCGGAGCATACACGACGGCCGGGCCGTTGCGGCGGCCGAGGAGCATGATTGGGGTGGCGGCGGCGGGCGCCCTGGGCGGCGCGGCGCAGCCGTCGGGGACGTGCACCGGCGAGATCACGCGGCCGGGCCACCACGTCCCGTTCGGCCGGCGGACCCACACCAGCGTCCCCTCCGACGACACATCCGCCCCCGCCCCCGTCTCCGCGGCCTCCTTCTTGCCCCAGCCCCCCATGACTGCCCGCCAATTCGAGCCCCGGGTGCCAGCGCAGCGGCAATCTGGCCGGAGCGAGCGCGGCGGCGACGGCGACGGCGAGCCACCGGTGGAGGCGAGAGCCAGAGCCAAAGCAGCAGAGTGGGGGAAGGGGAGGAGCACCGCACCACTCTGCTAGTGGCTGGTGCTGCCTCATGGGCCCCTGGAGCCCACCATATTGGGCCTCCTGGGTCGCGATCAAGTCCGGCCCATCTAGCACGCATAAAATGGACGGCGATGGCGGCCCGTATATGAGCGTAGGCCTATATATTGGGGCGGGTGGTCGCTGGTGAGGGGCATCTCCAATTGGGGAAGCGGAAACCCTAGCCCCCTCGGTACTCCCCTCCCCCTCTCCTCCTCCTCCTGGATGGAAGTGGAACCCTATCCTCCTCGCGCCCACCCAAAACCCCCAAACCCTAGCTCCCCTCTCGCTCGCGCGCGCTAATCGATTGCTGCTCCTGCTGATTCTTTCTTTGCAGCCCTCACCGCTCAAATCCCCTGCGTCTTCACGCTCCTTCGATCCGTTCATACATGTGAGTTTCGATTTCGCCCCCCTTTCTCTCCCTCTCTCTCGATCTTGTTTGGGCGTTGTGAGATCTGCCGGCTTGGTGGACGCCGCTCTAGATTCTCGGCCGGCGGCGGCGGGAAATTGATGGTTTCCGTGCTGTGCTGTGTTGGTTAGGATGGGAGAGGCCAAGGACAACGACGTCTATGAGGAGGAGCTCCTGGACTACGAGGAGGACGATGACAAGACGGTCGATGGCTCCGCAGCCAAGGCCACCGGAGAAGTCGCCAAGAAGTGCGTCCTGTGCTCCCCTATACCATGCTGCTCTGTCCTAGACTCCAATCTACCTCCACTGCTGTCGTGTATGAATCCATCCCATCTGATCTGACCTTTTTCTTATGCTTAATTGCGTTGGACGAGCAGGGGCTACGTCGGGATCCACAGCTCCGGCTTCAGAGATTTCCTGCTCAAACCAGAGCTGCTTCGTGCAATCCAGGACTGCGGTTTTGAACATCCTTCCGAAGGCAAGTTTGCATCTTCCATCTCTTGTACATCCGCGTTGACCTATACTTTCTGCTAGCTTATACTTTAGTTTTGTGAATATAGGGGTAGCATATGCTATGGGATTGGGAATTCAAATAGTCTGATGGCGCCATGTAACTTAAAACCTTATGATAGATCTCAGCAAGCAGATTCATAGAGTACATAGGGGAATTATAGTAAAGGTTAACGTTTGTCATCCCTAAGTCTATGCTGTTCTCCTATCTAAGTGCAGCAAGTGTTTGATTCTGATTAATATCTTGCAGTCATTACTGAGCACAGTAATGAAATATCCCTGAACTTATCAGCCTCTAATTCCTTGTGCGCACTGCACTGCACATGGATTAATGAGTTGTAACCCAGTAGAAACACATGTTAGGATCATGCGGCCCTGGCAAATATCAGTTATAGCGTTGGTTGCTCGCTTAGCTGCTTGCTTTACAGGGCATTGTATTTACTACTAATTCACATGGTCATATTAGAACCAAGTTCTTGATTACATATATTTTAGTGCTGGTAACTTTTGTCTACTCGAGTCTTGTGGTGATAGCGCAGTCATCTCCACAGAATAGACAAATTAAATGAATGTGAATTGTGAAACTTCCCTTTAAACATGCCACATCTTTCATTAACTTCCAAATTGATAGTGAATTCCTCGTCTTCCATATATGCAGGTACAGTTTCTTCTGACGTTTTCTGTTGGAGGAGAATATGGTAAAACTTTCCATTAACACGGACCCAGAAGGTCAAATTTTTACTCACTGGGGTGCTGCTCCAAATTTTGTTTGGTTCCACATCAGTGCAACATGAGTGCATCCCTCAAGCAATTCTTGGAATGGATGTCATCTGTCAAGCAAAATCTGGGATGGGGAAGACTGCTGTTTTTGTCCTCTCATCTCTTCAGCAAATTGACCCTGTTGCTGGTCAGGTGGCTGCACTTGTGTTATGCCACACAAGGGAGCTGGCGTACCAGGTCAATGCTTGAAACTGTTGTATCAATTTTACTGTTTCTTCAGAGTTGTTCCATATTTTAATTATTTATTGCTATTATTTATGCAGATATGCCATGAATTTGAGAGGTTCAGTAAATATCTGCCTGAAATAAAAGTTGCTGTCTTCTATGGAGGCGTTCACATAAAAAAACACAAGGATCTATTGAAGAATGAATGCCCTCACATTGTGGTTGGCACACCAGGAAGGATTCTAGCTCTAGCAAGAGATAAGGATCTTGCCTTGAAGAATGTGAGGCATTTCATTCTAGATGAATGCGACAAGATGCTTGAGTCACTTGGTAATTTGTTATCCCCGTCTAGCCTATTTTTCATGTGCTTTCAATGGTTGTTTTCCTTTTTGCCTGTCTTGTTTTTATTTACCACTATGCCCTAAGCTGGTGAGTGTGTATCCTGCAGACATGCGGAGAGATGTCCAGGAGATCTTCAAAATGACACCTCATGACAAGCAAGTTATGATGTTTTCAGCAACACTCAGCAAGGAGATTCGCCCAGTTTGCAAGAAGTTTATGCAAGACGTAATGTTCTGCAGCCTATCTTATTTGCACAGTGCATCATATTTTAAGTCCCATGCTCCAGTGGTAATTGTGTTGTGGTTGCTGAACATTTATCGATGCAAGAGTTATGGTCCTGCTTGTCACTAGATGAAAAGGGCCATGGTGTACTCTTTGTTGCTAGTCTTATAGGTCCAGTATGTAGCTAGTTTCCTGGTCTTGTCCTTTTTTGTCATCTACCCGTCCCTTGTGGCCTTGCCCATAGCAAGTAAATAAGGGAAGGGGAGGCAAGTAAATAGGGGAATGGAATGAAGATTCTTCGGTCTAAACTCAGATTGGTCTGGTGAAGTGTTGAGCAAATGGAGTTGAATTTTGGAGAGTACTGTTTTTGAAGATACACTCTCTTGGACATTGTTTTCTCCAATTTGCTGTGCAGTCCATTACATTCCCTTGGTTTTTCTTCACTGGAGTTCAGTGCTGGTAGTCCTGGTGGTTCTCATTCATGCACATTGGCAGACGAAGCAGCTTTTTTAGCCTGGATTTGTTTTGGAAGCACTGTTGTAAAACTTGATGAGCATGCTCGATGAAATTCGGGTGTGCAGCAGTGCATACCTCAAGTTCCACTTGGAGGCTGCATCTTCTGACAATCAAAGAGGAGCTCATATACCCTGGAATGCTAATTTCTTTTATCTATCATTTGTTACCTTACAGCCGATGGAAATTTATGTTGATGATGAGGCAAAGTTGACCCTTCATGGTCTTGTTCAGGTAGCTTTTGGAGCCTATGCTGCACATGCATTGCGCATTTTTTTTTGTGCAGCTGTTTTATCTTGGTACTTTTCTTTTGTCTTTTGCAGCACTACATAAAATTGAGCGAGGCGGAGAAGAACCGCAAATTAAATGATCTCTTAGATGCTCTTGATTTTAATCAAGTTGTGATATTTGTGAAGAGCGTTAGTAGGGCAGCGGAGTTGAACAAGTTGCTTTGTGAGTGCAACTTTCCCTCCATCTGCATCCATTCTGGTATGACCCAGGAAGAAAGGTATACGCTCTATTTATTTCTTTTCACTTGTCAATGCTTTTAGCTGGATGTTCTTGTTCATCTATGTTTTTGCGCAAATTGTTTGTACCATGGCGACGTAAGGGATTGGTTAATTTGGTGTATCCTGGGCTCCATTATATTCTTTTTGAATTCCATGTTTGTCCTCTTCTCTTAAATGTAACTTCTGTATGCTTTTCACTGTACATGTAGGTGCACTGCTAATAGGAAGTTGGAACATCATATATTTTCTTCACTGGCATAGTGTCATTTAGTCTTCTGCATTCTTTCCCCATTAGTCCGTCCATTGAAGTTTGGAAATATTTTGTACTTTGATTCACATTCAGCCTATATATATAAATATAAGAGTAAATTACATGGGCGGTCCCTAAACTATTAGTCGATTCTCATCTAGATCCCCAATCTATGAAACTGCAGTTTTGGGTCCCTAATCTTTTTAATTGGGTCCACCCCGGTCCAAACTAGCCACGTGACAATCTTAGAGCTGATGTGGCGTCGACATGTCACATAAAATAGTTTTAAAAAGGGGAAATCATTTAAAAAATAAAAATACGTGAAAATCATTTAAAAATGAAAAACATCATTAAAATGTGTAAAAATAAAAATTATTAAAAAAATCATAAAAAGTAAAAGGAAAATCATTAAAAACATATAGAAAATATTATAAAAATCATAAAAATACAGGAAAATCATTTAAAAATGAGAAATCAATAAAATATCATGGAAAATCATGCAAAAAATAAACATATGAAAAAAATCGTAAACATATTTAAAAGAAACATAAAGATAGTGTGGTCGTCTTTAATCCCTCTATAGTTGTAAGCGCAAGACCTCTAGCATCGTGGCGTATTAGAGCCCTCAAATGCTACTTTTTTCTAATTATTTTAATAATTTTTCCTAATTGTTTTACCATTTCCCGTGTTTTTTATGATTTCTGAATTTTTTAAGGATTTTTTTCTAAATTTTTAAGTAATTTATGTGACAAGGACTGCCACGTTAGCGCCACATCAGCTCTAGGGCTGTCACATGGTAGTTTTGGACCGGGACGAACCCATTTAAAAATATTAGGGACCCAAAACTGCAGTTTTATAGATTGGGGACCCCTGGATGAGAATCGACTAATAGTTTAGGAACCATCCTTGCATTTAAATGGAAGTCTGTATTTTATCATTCCAATTTTAGTTGTACATAATATGAGGTGCTTTTGGCAGGTTAACCCGATACAAAAACTTCAAGGAAGGTCACAAAAGAATTCTTGTGGCTACTGATTTAGTTGGCAGAGGAATTGATATTGAGCGTGTCAACATTGTCATCAACTATGACATGCCTGATTCTGCTGATACATACTTGCACAGGGTATCTAAGTATCTAACTCCACTTTCTCAATCTTAGTGAGAGGTTTGTATTTTTGTCGTGCTTAATGTATTGTTCTAATGGCTTCTGCAGGTTGGAAGGGCAGGGCGTTTTGGCACCAAGGGTCTTGCAATAACTTTTGTTTCCTCCGCATCTGACTCTGATGTTCTTAATCAAGTATGTATCCCCTGATCTCTATTTTTTTTGCGTGTTTAATGTAATGGATTTTGCTTAACTAGTATTTTTTTTTCATTTGGAAAGGTGCAAGAAAGGTTCGAGGTGGACATAAAGGAGCTGCCTGAGCAAATTGACACCTCCACATACAGTAAGTTTTGTTGCCTCAATAGTGTGCATTTTAATTTAATGGCACTTTGAATTGACTATCAATTTGGTGTATCTTGATGACCAGTGCCATCATAAAATGTTGGGAAGGTTGGTGCTGGTGCCACGCAATCTAAGGACTTACGAAACTCCACAACTGGGAAGAAGATTGCGATGCTCCAAATGTGTCGTCTCCGTCGTCTGATGCTTAGCGGATACTTTTGAACTATTGTGATGGAGGATTTGTTTTTGCCTGCTGTACTTTAGTAGTCTGCATTCGGGACGATTGTGTACTCTATTTTGTCATTGGGTGCTTGTAGGACGTATGATTCTAATCTTATGTTGCTGTGCTTCCTATGGTTTTATACCAACTTGTGTCGTGGCGATGTCCCCGTCTTGTTTCCTGCCGAGTAGCGGTTGTCTATGATATTTGTCGCCTCGGTCCGTCTGTCGTGGCTCAGCGCCCGTGCCGTGTTACTTGCAAACAATTAATATGGTCGCAAAATAGGCAAGCAGAACTGTGGAAGGATGCCAGGTTTGTATTGGTTGTCAACATTTTATTTTATTACAGTATATAGCGTCTTTCATATCCTGCAATTAAATCGATTTATTTATAGGAAATTATATTAGGGAGATCATGTGTGGTAATATCGTAGCCTTGTAGTCTAACCCTCCGTATTATCATGGGGAGAATTTCTACTATTTGAGGACGCCTATATATGTATGTATATATAATGTCATGACGCCCAGACCCCTCCCTCATCATCCTCAACCGTCGTACACGAAAAATCAAAGTTCATTCATCTGGCACAATTCTTAAACGTACACGTGGCAATGAGCAGCCTCTCATCCCCGCCACAGATTAGATGCATGTCACCCACTTAAATTAATTATACATCATTAGGAAGGACCTGGTAGTATTAGCTAGCTACTAATATTGCTTGATTGCCGTGCATGACCATACCAGCTGATTAGCACTAGTATTAGTCTTAGATTAGACGCACGCAATGCTTGCCTAGCTTGGCTCTTCTCTCCAGGTAGGTTGGTACCTGAGCCTCCTCATTTCGCAATCGGCAAAATCCGATCGGTCTTCACTTAGGCACGTATTCATGCCTGTCCATGCTCACTTCAATCTGCACCAACAATTTTACGATTCATTGAGTTTTGGCCGCACCTTACTCACAATGGCACCTTGGTTGGAACAGAAAAACAATCTGATATTTCAATTCTACACTTTTCTAACAATACTCATGTATGTATCTATGTCATGTTTCAGGAGTGTATCAGGCATTCAGGCTTCGCCTTTCAATGTTACATGACAGCATATTACAAGAAAATAGTCTAATTAGTGCATCTATGAGCATTTATTAGTCTATTCTGGTCGAACTTAATAATGCTTATCTATGTAATGTCCAACAGCAAACTGACTATGGAATGCAAGCCAACCTGTTAAGCCATCCGTGCATTGCTTGCTACAGTCAGATGGGCACCATCGTTGTTGTGACCTGTCATCAATAACAATTGTGATATTGATCAAAACAAAAAGGACATCAAAGGTCAGACGACTGGCATCAATTCTTTAGTGAAAACTGAGTTTTGATTCTAGAAGGGCATACTTTCACGCCGTCTCATAACAAAAAAGCATACACCAATGACAGCATAGCAAAGGAGAAGCAGCACTCCCTTCAGATAATGCGATGTCCCGTCCTGCAAAAGAATAGAGTTTCCTTCAGTTCTTGTGCCACAACGTTGACAGCAGCACTGTAGACACTAATGGACAGACAGCTCTAGTTAGTAATTTTATAGAGGCCAGACAAGATCAGAAGCCCACGAACAATCTGATGAGAGAATTTTCATGTGACTGATGTTGCATGGTGTCTAGGTCGAGTAGCATGGGAATGCGAGAGAAAGAATGAATTACCTGTAGGGTGAAGGTTGTCACTAGTATTGCTAGAAACAAAGAACCAGTCTCTAGCAAGTTGAAATCAAGATCCATAGGAACCCCCATAATCCAAGCTACAATAACACTCAATGGCACCTAGCACAGTTCAGTTCCATCAGTAAAGGATCAGGGAAAAGAGAACAATGCCTATAGGCTAGTTAACACGGACCACAAACATGGAGATCTGCGTAGCAGACCCTAAAGATACACCAAGGGTGATGTCCTGTCACAACCAACAAAATTGTGTCAGTGGTTGCTACCTCAACATCTGAACGAACATGCACAAGCTCTGATGTTGCCTACCAGCTTGTTCTTAAAGGCAAATATGACTGCACCAGCATGCTCTGCTGCATTCCCAACGATTGGAATCAAGATGATGCTAATGAAGCTCACGGATAGTTCCCAAGTTTGTGAGGCGGCCTGTTTGATACGATTTTATTGACAGAGAACTGTTAGCTACGCTGCAGGTTATCATAGTAAATGCCTCGATGAAAAATTACCTTAATATGCCAACTAGCCATGGGAACGTAGCATGATGGGCACATACCTCAATTGTGCTTACAACATACTCTGATAATAGTGCAGTCAGCAGAGTCATGACTGCTAACCAAATCATTGCACTTGTAAACCCCAGTGCCGCCTCATCTTGCGAGACAAAATCATCACCATCATCTTCAACCTAATCATTTGAAGGGATCTTACAATTTTACTGACCAGCCAGTCCTACAATAGCAGTTCTTGCTGGTTTTCTGATTAGCACTATACATACCTCTTGGGGTTCAAATAGCTGGCGATGGGTCTTGAGCTGAAAGTAAAGGTAGGCTGCATAGGCCAGGATCATGATGACGCTGCATGCTCGGGACAGTTGCAATCCTGAATCAGCAGAGGTTACTGCATGCTCCCCAGCGCTCACCGCATACCTCAGCATCAGTGGCAGCGAGTGGCATAGCACACCAAGAAGCAGAAGCCCAGTGCTGACATCTGCTTGCTTCTGTAGAAAACAGAAACATATTGACATTTGTAAGCAGCACAAATTCATGCTTTACCAAGCAGCGTGACAGTAATAATAGTCAATTGGTTACTCTGTCGTATGGTTGCTCGGTCCCAAGGTTGGCTATGCCACCAAAGAAAAGGGAGGTTCCAAGGACAAGCAACAAGTTGGACAAGATGGAGCCGAGCAGGGAGCATTTCACGACCATTATCTTGCCTTCATGAAGCGCAAAGAGTGCGATGATGACCTCCGTCACATTGCCGAATGTTGCATTCAATAGTCCACCCACTGCAATACACCATGCAGGTACTTGTAACTATAATGTTAATTGTCGTATGATGGTCAAGAGATTTAGATCAGCAAGAATTACCAGTAGGACCGGTGTAGAAAGCAATCTGCCTGCAGCCAGTCAGCAGAAAACAGTTATTATTAGCAACATAATGGTAATGCGAAAGATAACATGCTATGATGATGAACAAAAGAAACTTACTCGGTCAGGAAACTGAGGCGCTCAGCAAGAGGAATGAGACCAATTAGGCTTAGCACAAAGACCCACTCCTGTTTGAGTTTTAAAATGAAGAAAGCATGTGCTGTGTTAAAAGATTGGAAGGGGTAGCACCAGCTTGCATTATACTATTGATGTGATTTATAAGTTGGCTAAAAAAATTTTCTTTTAGAAATTATCCCCTTTTTGCTGAAGGGAAATCTCCCATTGCCATGTTTTAGCAAATGGAAATACATCATAATCGTGCTAGAAGCAGCAAAATATTGCAAAATACCACTGTTCTTGGAAGCGCTAGAAAACCAACATGAAAGTGTTTTCTCTATGATTTTATTTGTTTATGCTTACTTGTAGCTGTTTCTTATATAGGCATCCATGTTATTGAAAAGTCAAAACCTTTCAGCCACATGGGGGATAATTTTTATGTGGTATTCGTTTTGCTGTGAAACAGTATTGTTTGTATTAAACGATATTTCTGAATCTACACGCTGTCTGCTGGAATTGTAGAATATACTTCCTCATGTAAAAAAAAGAAACATATATGTATTTTTATAAAACTCAAGATCGATTTTTTTTTATGACGAAAAATCGATTTTTGAACTGAAAAAACGAGTGGTGCAGGTTAGACGGCAATGAATGGAAGGAGACCAAGTTATGACGGCAGAATCATCCAACGTTGAGCAAAATGTGTCTATGGTCCTTGGCCTTGCATCTGTCCGCCATGTGTTTTCGATGGCAGCAGGATACAGCGTGAAGGCAGGCAGCAGCAAGGCGTAAGAGGTCAGGGCGTCAGGCGAGTTCACATGCAGAATAGAACGGCGTGGTGAAGAGACAAGAGGAAGCACTGCTAGGCATCTCTGCCTTGTCCGGACGAATATGTTGTCATGTCGTGATTCGTGAACATGTGGTGAACAGAAACTACATGAGAAGTGCACTGTACGTGCGTGGTGACCACAATGGTAGCTACTGTTGATCTTCCCATTCGCTTGTATTCCGTATCATACAGCGATGATCAGCAGATCAGGTGTGAGCTGAGCCTGAGGCCCCAGGCAGAATGCAGATTTTAGAGAGAGAGATCACAAGTGGGTGGCAGAGAGGAGAGAGGGGAGGGTGTGGGTCCCATGATCCCATCGTACTCATACTCATACTCATACTCATACTCACGCTCGTACTCCTCTTGCTCATGGGGCCGGCCGGGGAAGCAGTAGCAACGCCCAACAAACAAGCATGTGAATATGATCGTCAGAGAGGGGGCATTCCGTTCCATGCATCTGTGTTAAATTTATTATAATGGGGTTGCTGATTAATTAAGCTAACAGTCCACACCCCCACATGATCACATTCGAGTACACCACATTCACATGTAATCGAAATCGGCCCCCAACCGTAGCGCAAGCTGTATTCAGTAATTGATATCCATAGGCCAGCTCTCCTGTTTTGACCCAACAATATACTAGTATTATATGGCTAGTTTATGCTTATGCCGAGAGGAATAAGTGGTTAGTACCCGTCGTTAATTAATGCAAGGGCCGTGGCCACGGCCACGTAGAGCATAGGAATTAGAAAGCTCCCCGTTGGGTTGGGATTTCCTTCATTCCTTGCCTTGGGTGCTAATGGACATGGCGCTCGATCAAAGGCGATGCAGTTTATATGGTGGAAAACTAAAACTGTGACGGTGGAAGTGATAATGGAGCACAGGCAACATACTGTTCAGTTCAATGTTGATGGTATGATGTAAGTATGGTATGGACCAGAGAAAAAATAAAAGGGAAGGTGAATGGCAGTTTGAAGCGATGAAGTCGCAATCTTGGTTTGGGCAGTGGCAGGTAGCATATGCACATATATGCATAGAGGATTTGAAGGGAGAAGAGGGGGAGGAGAGGAGGTGACGGACCTGGGGGAAGCGGAGGTAGCGGGCGGCGACGGCGAGGAGGACGGCGGGGAAGAGGAGGAAGAGCTTGGTGCCGAGGAGGACCTCCTGGAGGTTGGCGAGGAGGGCGGAGCAGGGGAGCTTGCGGAGGAGGGAGGCGTCCGACTTCTTGCGCAGGGAGGAGGACGACATGTTGTGGGCGGTGCGCCCGTTCGCCACCGCATGCGGATGCGGCCGGCTCACCGGCGACATCTCCTTGGCGCCGCCCACCTCCACCAGCAGCACCGAGTCCGTCATCCACGCCGGCGCCGGAGGCGGAGGAGGGCCTAGACGCCTAGTGTTTCAGTTGGAACCTCGTGGTCGGGTGGCCATATGTATGCAATCGGAGGCAGAGCAGAGCACAGTCAGAGGCGCAGCTGCAGGAGCCAAGTAGCCAACACCAATTACATATGGCTGATTGGCATTGGCACACAACAATTACATATGCAAAATATGCAGCAGGAATTGGATTTGTGTTGTGTGGTTGCAGAGTTGCAGTTGCAGTTGCAGTGCATGCTCCGGATATGGCATCGCCGTCTCGTCCCCAGTGGGCCGTCTCCCAGCCCAAGCCCAAGCCCAAGCCCATGCATGCACACCTCCATCCCACCATCAGAAACTTTTTTTCACACCAGCTGCTCTGCTCTCTTAAACTTTATCGTTTTTCACACCATCGAAAACTTTTTTCGCTTCCTCTCTTCCCGGTTGTTTTCGGTAGCGTTGATGACTACTAGCAAAGTAAACGGGCCAGTGGCCCGTGGACAACGAATCTGCGCTAAAAAAAAAAAAAACATTCCTACTGTCTGCGGACGGAGGCAGGACTCGAGCCCTGGCCGGCCAAGTGAAAGCTAGCTCAGCTAGCCAAAAGGGCAACCAACCCGCATTGCTGTGGATAGGCCGAAACATTTTGTTTTAAATGTTGATTCATTATGGATGGTCGGATTCCATTTCGTCCGACGATCGGACGGCCGTCCGTCCTCTGGCAACGTGGCCACGCAGGGAGGAGCGCGCGAGTGAAGCGTCGACATGGACGCAGGAGGAGAGAGCCTGGTAGAGGCTTGTTATATAAAGTTGATTCCATCTATATTCTCTCTCATCCTTCCTATGGGCTAGACTAGAGGATTGGAGTAAAGACAATGCTGTCGGGCACAAAAACAATGTGCATAGAGATAGTTAATAGACCCATGATTTGTAATATAAAGGTCTTGTTTGTTTCAGATTAATGTTGAGTTGTGTTTTACTGTAGCAAATTTTTGATCTACCCGAAAGACATTTTAAAAAAGTTTAAAAAATTATGAAAACATTATTTTGCAAACTTTAAGAAGAACTATTTAAAACCACACAAAAATAACTATAAAATATTATAACATTTGGCCTATATATACAAAAATAACACATTTTCATTTAATTTAATTTAATCTAAAACAAACAAGGCGTCCATATAGTTTGATGGAGCCATCCCTTCCTTATTAACTAGCAAGATAGCCCGCATGTTTGCGCGGCTAGATTTGTGTCAGAATATAGAGTTTATCTCTAACTCATATTTTTTTTAGGGTTTGTTTGTTATATGGAACCCGAATTCTACGTGAATATGTGTAATATTTAGTTTGTAGCTATATGAAATCTTTTATAGAATTAAATATGTATTAGATATTTGATCATGATAGGTTGTTATATGATCAATTCCGATGGTTGGTTTTGTGTAGATCTCGCTTGTTCCCTCCTCGAATATTTTTTTAATATCCACTAAATCTACAACGCATAATCTATGCCCAATATATCTGATCTGATGTAGAGTTTATCTCTAATATATTAGATTCGGAGGAGAGGAGGTGACGGACCTGGGGGAAGCGGAGGTAGCGGGCGGCGACGGCGAGGAGGACGGCGGGGAAGAGGAGGAAGAGCTTGGTGCCGAGGAGGACCTCCTGGAGGTTGGTGAGGAGGGCGGAGGAGGGAGGCGTCCGACTTCTTGCGCAGGGAGGAGGAGGACATGTTGTGGGCGGTGCGCCCGTTCACCACGGCGTGCGGATGCGGCCGGCTCATCGGCGACATCTCCTTGGCGCCGCCCACCTCCACCAGCAGCATTGGGTCCATCATCCACGCCGGCGCCGGAACTGGAGGAGGAGGGCCTAGACGCCTAGTGTTTCTGTTGGAACCTCGTGCTCGGGTGGCCATATCCCATATGTATATGTACTAGCGAAGTTAACGCACCTACGGTGCGTTCTTATTCTGTTAAAAGAAATTTATGGCAAAAATATTTGATTGGCTTCTAACCGTAAAGAAGAACCGTAGCCTGAATCGACAACGTTAATTATGATGAATGAGTAAGAAGACCAGTAATTTAGCCATCTCTTTGGTAGCGATAAGAGAAGGCTAGAGCACTTAAAAGGTTATATAATACATATAGAGCAAAAGATGGCAGATGTACGATAACAACATAGAACAATATAAAAGAGCGAAGGTAGGGGCTGTTGTCTAACGCAGCAACAAGACATTGTACGGACGATGAGTCTAGGGTTTGTTAAGTTGGTTTAATGTACATAGATGTGATGTGCTTGTGCGGTGTTGCATACGGTATTAGTTGCTTGCTGAAGTTTTGCTGGTTCGCTACACAGTCTTGTCAGTTTGAACGGACGGGATCTTCATTGCACAGTATGGTGGGCGCCTGAAGAAACGTTTGCCTTATAAGTGTATATGATGATACAACTATAAACAAAGTGTAGATAGAATGAGTTTATTTTATGGAAACGTACGTGATCTATGAAGTTTTGGTTGATTTGTCATCAAACAGCTTTCTTATTACAACACGGTCTTGCACGCTGGATGGATCAACCCTTCAGAGAGAGCAAAGTGTTACACTGGTTATGCAGTAACGTGAAGCTATTATTTATAAGGAGTGAAGGGATGAAGCATATACTCATCGTTTTTGCTGGGTGTGGATGGATTATGTTTTTCCAAGGACGTAGACGGTGTTGATTCTGTGCATTGCTGTAAAGGAACACTTGATGTTAATTGTGGAGAACTTTTAAGGAAGAGATGTAATCCAGTGCGTGAAACGTGTGTGAGTGATAGGTACGCTAAGTATACCTGAGCGAAAGCTGTTTCATCAGTATAGTGCTCTGGTTTTGCGTGTTCGGCTGCGACAAGTATTCCATGACTTGCTGAAGGCGTTGTTGGAGCCTATCAGCGGGAACAAGAGAGTAAAGCATGGTTGCATGCGTAAAAGCATGGTCATGTTGCAGGTTAGTGACAGGCGTGGCTGATGACAAATAGGAATGCTGAAAAAGCACACATGAATGCTATATATAGTAAGGTCAGAAGCGAACATACCTTGGTGATCGTGTGTTCGGATGTACACGAAACCATCTGGCTGGTCTGTGTTATGGCTTTATCTTTCTTTTTCTCATGAGTGGTAGCATGATCTGATTGGACTTGGGCTTGATCTGGATCATTAAATGTTAATAGACTTGGTTGTGGATGCATCGCTGGCACAAATGACTTGACTTGGCATGTAATGTGCTTGCTCTGAAATGTGCGTTCACTAACGGTAGCTGTAAGATCATATTGTTTTCCGTATAGTGCTGTAATATGTGGTGGGATTGAATCTTCGTGCTATGTTGGCTGATTTACAAGATCAATCACACTGTATCCAATCGATTGCTCTGCAAGGTGTAACATCCCAAATTTTTAAAACCAATTTGACACGTTAATAATTTCCTAAATTGCATAATTTTAAAATCATAAAATATTTATTGTATATTGCACCATGGCATCATCATCATTGCATGCATTGCATTTAAGTTGGAAAATCGATTTAAACTTTTCAAGCATGCACCCTTGGTGGAAAAATTTAATAATTTGTTAGTGTAGTATTTTCATTAAAGCCAACTCTCAATATTTTAATTCATTCTGGAATAATATTGCCTAAGGTATCAATTTATTTTAAAAGGTTATTGGAAAATAAAAGTCCTTTGAGAATCAAAAATTCAAAACGGATTTTATTTCCCCTCGGCCCAAGTCTTGGCCTGTTTCCCTCTTCCCTTTTCTTTTTCCCGCCCCTTCTCTTACCCTTTGATTGGGCCGAAGCTGGGCTGGCCCATTTCTTTTTCCATCTCCTTCTCTCCACCTCGCACCTCTTTCCTCTCTGTTGGGCCGCAGTGCCGCGCCAGGCCTAGCCCGCTGCTGCCACCTCCCCTTGCCCTGCACGCCGTGGAGCCGCCGCCTTGTCGGTCCCTTCTTCCTCCCCTGCTTCTCTGCGTCGCCCCTGTTCGTGAGTCGCTGCCACTGCGCTCACTCTCCCTCTCACTCCCGTGAGCCCGATGGAGCGTCCTCCCATGCGGTCGTGCGTCCCGGCTTTTTCCACCGGACCCCCTTCCCTCTCCGTCATTCCCGGCCTTGTCACTGGCCAACCCCGTGACGCCGTCGTCGCCCCCAACATGCCACCGGCCGGAATCCGCGCCGGCACTCGCCAACCCTACGCGCTGCATCAAAGACCTCCCGGGCGAGGCATGCCTTTAAGAAGGGCACTGTTGCTCTTCTGCTCTGTGCTTTGCGCCATCGCAGCGAGTGTCCAACCAAGCCGGTGCGCCGTCTCCGCCGCGATCCTCTTCTTCCTCCCCTACCCCGTCTCTTTTCCCCTGACCGTACTCCTCTCGGGTGTGATCCGCAGGTCGTTGTCGTGACCCCAGTACTTGTAATGGGAATCCAGCATCACGAGCCGATACTAATCCCAGTTTAGTATCTCGTGATGGACAACACGGTGGAATCATCACAGTGTATTTAATTAAAGTGAAATAAAGGTAAACCATAGCATTTTATTACAAAGAGATGAACTGGCATACCAGTCGATAGTTCAATACAGAGTTTAACACCAAACATAAACATCAGAGTCTTCTAATTAAATAACTATGATAAGTTCCAAGGCGTCGACCCGAACACCTTAGCTAGTCTTGCGCTTCCTCGACAGGGCCTTCCTGGTCCTGGCTGTAATCTGAATAAAAATATGTCCGCGAGCAATCTAATGAGTACGCGGCTACCCAGCAAGCAGTCCTTAAACATGAATGCAGGGTCAAAGGTAGAGTTAAGGTTGTTTTACCCAAAACCTACTTCTAGTCATATTTTAGTTGATCCAGTCAAGTTTTATTATAATGAATGCATGATCATGTAACTCCAACCTCAAGATCAACAAAAGGTGTATCCCACACCAGGCCAAACCCAGCCTAATCTAGTCAGATTTAGTTATTGAAAAGGGTGATTCTACATGTGCAAACCTCTCGCCCCGTCCATGACCGTGGACACGGCTATCATGATAGTTTTAACTCTGCAGAGTGTGTACAAGTTTCCCACAAGCCCGTCCTCATCCACTAGGAGAAACGGTACAAGACTTTTCCACTTACTCGCCCACCACTTCCCCAAATTTTCATTAGGTTTCCCCGGCCCCGCCGGTGCCCGCCACAGTAGGGCGCCTTCTACGTCTAGGCACCACCCGTGGGTCGTTCCCCATTTAAGCCATTCGGTCTCAGGAACACACCTACCCCTCAGAGGAGGTTGCAAGCCTCCTCCTAGGGCAAAGCAAAGGATTTAAATGTAACCAAACAACCCTACGAGCCATGAGTTAGTGGGTTTCGTAGTGTACTAAGCCAGGGCCGAAGGCACAAGTGGCTGTACGGTAAGGTTTGGTCTAGTAATACACAAGCTTGAGTCCTTATTAGAGGAGACCGTCTCAACACACCACAATCCCGGAAACATCTCTGCCGGGTCTCCCCTAAGTCAACTACAACTTTTAGTTGCTTGGGTTTTTACTACAAATACCAACGTGAAGCAAAAGCCTCACCAAAGCTCATTTTCATAGTGAATCCCAAATGCAATCCTACACATCTAGTCAAGGATAGGCTAAGATATATTCAACGGGTTCACATGGTGGCTAAAACATATTAATTGATGATTAACATGTATAGGTACTCACGCCTAGTTACATGCATGCAGGTAATTCGGAAAAATAATCAACATGTAGTTATATTGTAAAACTAGGATGGAATATGAGATTAAGCTTGCCTTCGAAGAATTCAGCGCTCTGCGAATCCCACTGCGATTCCGGGCAACAATCCACGCAACACTCGCAACCACCGTCTAAACATACAACAACAAACAAACAAACAGCAACATCAATACAGAGAAAATAATTATTTAAATATACAGAAAAATTCTAGGATTTAAATGTGATTTTTAGGCTCTAAAATCATCCAATTTGGAGTTACGGAGCTCCCTAAACAATTCGGGGAAGTTTCGGGCTAAATAGGAAAATCTAAGAAAATAGAAAACCCAAATAAACCCTAAACGGGCCGAACCGACGGAATCGGCCCGATTCTCCAGCCTTCGGCCAATGAGGCCAGTCCGGCCAGCGGCGACGCGGCGGCCGACAAAGGGACCCGGCGGGCGGTGGCGGCGCGGCGTGGCAACGACGCTGGCGGCGACAGGCGGCAGTGGGTCGTGACATGGCGCGACACGTGGTGATGACGTGGCGGTCCACGTGGCTCGTGTGCGGCTATGGGTGACGTGGCACGACACGTGGCATGCCACGTGGCTCTCGGCCGACGCGGCATAAGCGGGCCACCGGCCGATGATCGCGCGTAAATCACGCGGTGCGTGTGCACGTGGCACCACGCGTCGTGTCGCGGTGGCGGCGGTTCGCCGCCTCCGACTAGCGGGTCCGCGGCTTGACCGCCCGCATGTCGGCGGCGGTGGCTGGATCTGGCGCGGTGAAACGAGGCGTGCGGCATCGATGGCGGGTCCCACGGACGGTGTCGCGGCGCAAGTGGTGGACGGCGACGGCGCTGGTCGGGAGCGGCTGCTGCGGGTGGACCCACCGAGACGCTGCGTGTCGGGCGGGAGTCGCGGCGTCGCCGGCGCGGTCTGTCTTGACGCTGTTTGCGGGGCCATGAGGGACGCGCGTCGGGCGACAGTTGAAGCGGCGCGTGTGTCAGCAAGGCGCTTCAAGGCCAAAGACGGCGACGACGGCGTGGGCAACGGCGCTGGCGGCGTGGCGTGAGCCGGTTAGCTCGGATCTCCAGCCGTGGCGCGAACAGCGAAATCGCCGGCGGCCGTGGGAGCAAAGAAACTACGGTGAGCTCTAGCGGGCGGAATACAGCACCGATTGGGGCGATCCGCATATGCATTTTGATCGTCTCGACTAGATCTATCTACTGGAACCATCTACAGTACGATCTACCTACAGGAAAGGGAGATTTACCTCGAAAACGCCTCGGGAGGGAGTGTCTTGTGCTATAGGGTTTAGGAGTGGCGGTGGGGAGTGGAGGGGTCGGTGAGGAACAGTGGGTTAGGTTCTTATAGGGTGCTGGGCGCAGGTTGGGGTCAATGGGGCTTCCCCTTGTGGGCTTAAAGTGCTAAACCACTCCTTATGGGCCCTTAATCGCATGCACTAATAGCCCATTAGCCCCTAACTCGAAATTAGACTGATGCTAGCAGCAAAATGATAAGAATTACCTAGGTTTTGTTTTGGAAAAAAAAACATTGGGACACCTAATAATTTTATTAGGATGTCACAGTCGTTGCGGAGGAGCTCGCACCGAGGGATTGGAGCCGCATGGTCCGTACGTTCCCGGAGCTCGCGCCGTCGCCGCCGCCGTGGTCCTGCCGCCTCGTCGTCTCCGTCGGCCCAGCTACCCCGGAGGTAGCTTCCCCATCCTTTGATGATGCTCGTGCGCACCCAAGTTGCGGTAGATTGTGTCGTCTCGTCCGGTCCACGGTTCCTTTCGGCCGTCGCCGCCGGACCCCATTGCGCCGCCGTCTTGGTGTACCTCCGGCGCTGCCAAGACCTCCATTGCATTCGCTTCGCTCGCATCTAACTCCCCGCGCGCCCAATCGCCCTCGTCGCCGCCGCCGGGAGCGCGTCCTCTGTTTTCCCCTCTTCACCGCTTTCTTTGTGCCTCGCTTTCTTTGAGACCACACCTTTTCATTTGCTTTCCATGTCCAGTGAGCAAGGAATTCACAATATGTAAGGCATCGAGCTTCAGGGTATCTTTGGTTAGCAATAAACCATTCTGTAAGCATGTTTTTTTTTTGTTTTTGGATCTGATAACATGCCTTGCAGTGAACGACCTTCATAGTATGTGACCGAATTCATCTGAGGCATATGGACAACCAACCTTTCAACAGCAATAAACCTTCCATGAATGTCAAACTCAAATGTTCTCCAGTAAGCTTCGCACGCAGAAAGATATCTTGCCTTAGTGTACTCAGTGATCTCATCAATACCAGATGCATCAGTGGACGTATCTGTGCTTTGACTAGAAGGCTGAGCCGTTCTAGATGAGCTCCGGTGAAAGTGAGATGATGTACCACTAGTATTTTCTGCATGGGTATTGTTGGTGATTAACAAACGGCCCATCTTGAAGCAGGCCTTGAGCCGATCCCGTATCGGCCCACCACGCGAACGGAGGACCAGCAGCCGCCCTCCCGCATTACCACAACCGCCGACTTCGTTCGCGGCGTCTCCGGCTTGACTAGGTCAAACCGTGCGACATCGTGTCCTCCCTGGCTATCCGTGGCAGGAGAAGGTCCTCGGTGATCCGCTCACTCGTGGGCGGTGGCGACAAGCTGTTATGGCCCGCCATGCTTTCTCCGGACTTGGCCGAACGCACTATATCTCCGGGACCCCCACCGGGAGAGTGCTGTATGACGATCCGTCTTGTCGTTTGCCCTCTTTGGCGGCGGCGAGATGGTTGTTGCGCTTGCGACGCCTCTAACGGGTGGCGCAGAGCTGCTCGGTCGATCAAAGGCCATATTGGGGATAAAGGGAAAGTGCTTTCCCTCTAAAGAAGTTCTCCCCCTTGAACAGGCATGTCAAGACAAACACACGTTCAGTACTAACCCGACCAGCTTCTCCCTGAAGGCCCGATACCCGACAGGACCCTAGAACAAGACAAGAACCTCGCCACTAAAGCAAAGACCAGCGCGGGGCCCGCCGTATCAGCCTCGGGCGGCCCACGGCGCCTATAAAAGGAGGGTTCCTGGACATTGCGAGGGGCGGCCAACTCAACACCCGAAATCCCTGATCCGATCCCACCTGGCCCGAGCACAAGCAACATTGGCATCCGAAGCTTCCTCCACGAGTAGCCTTAGCCTTTAGCCGTCACCATTGTAAGCTCGGGATCGGCGCCTCCAGGTCCGATCCCGGCGTCTCTGTACTGTCTTCCACCATATAATCAACGAGACTGGAGTAGAGCTATTACCCGGTAGTGGGGGCTCGAACCAGGGTAAATCACTTGTGTTCCTACGGTTTGCATCGTTCCTCTCTGTCTTCCCACAGTACGAAGGATCTGTACCCGGATCACCTAGTCGCACCAGGCCCTTGTTCGGGAAGACCGCTGCCCTAGCCTCCCGCAGCTTGGCCCCCACCCGGCTTCTTGAGAAGGGTTGTCGTTGGGCCTCACACCAACTACAAATTCGTCTGCCGGTCCGTGGACCCGCTGCTCTTCAGGAGCGCGATTCCCAGACACCGACAGGTATGCACTGATGCAATAGAAAGGCCATCTCTTGTAGCCTGTCTTGTAGCCCCGCGCATGACCATGGCAGCAGAGTCATGCCCTTTATTCATGTACTTGAAAAGGTATTTGATGAGGTGGGTTCTAATACAGATTTCGACGTTCATATGTGCCTGTTATTTCTTAAGAAGAGTCATACTGTAAGGAACTACCCATCTATTATCAAGTTTAATTTCTCTCCTTTTCACAAGCCTTCCATTGTTAAGTCGCCTATAGAGAGGAAATCCCCGCTTATCAATACATGTTCTGTCCCGGAATTTTTTAGGATATCTCTTTGAGCACTGCCCATTCTTCATGCACGGACTAGTCGGATTGTCACTGCCGCACGGCCCATGTATCATGAATTCTTGAACAAGCGAATACCCCAAAGGATCAGTGTACATATCTGGTATTTCCGCTGAGATGATAGAATCAATAAATCCTGGAGTGAGATCACCATCTATTATAAGCCATACAACTTTGTGTGAATGCGGCAAGCCTCTTTTCTGAAACTCAACCGTGTAAACCACTACAGGGAAACAGTAGACCAAGATGAGACAAGAACGATTAATAAGGTGTAAATAAACAAAAGATAGAACTATGAGAAACAAACTAACCTGTGTGTGCAGGTCCGAATGTCGTACCGGATTTGATATCGTCAACCAACTCAATCAATTTAATATGAAACACACGAACATTCATATCTGGTCTATCGCCTGGGGTTTGCCCTGGTTCACATGAGATGGCCTCAGTTATCTCACACCACTTGGGGTTACATGTGAATGTGATGAACAAGTGAGGAGGACCATGCTTGCGACAAATAGCCACTGTGTCATAGTAATTTTCTTTCATATACCGCTGACCACCGGTGAAGCTAGCTGGTAATAGAACCTTTACACCAACATCCTTCCCGTTACCGTCTCCTCTTGCAATAGCATTTGATATACCTTGAACTGTTTCAGATCTGAGTGAGGCTTGGCTGTGACGAAGGTAAGACAACCTATTTGCTTCTATACATGAATATGCATTTACAGCATACTGTTCAGAGAGACGGCCACAACAAGTAAAAGGATTGGTTTGACCAGGACGGTAATGTGCATCAAAGCGATAGTATTGTAACATAGTGACACTCTGCCATCTAGACAATGAACGTTGCCCTGTTGGCCTTAGCTTCATTCCAAGATGATAACCACTATCACCGTAACGGAAGAGCAGTGGATATTGTAAAACCATAAGAGAAGGACTTACTGGTGAAATTTGCTTAAAACCTCTAGCATGTGACTGCACTATGACATCGAATTGACAATTGTCAGGTGTCATATCACCAACAATGAGTCCAGCAAGCTTTGATGATTCGGGTAAAGAATACCGACTGTTACTAATTCTTGTAGGGCCAACAAGTCCTATAGATATCTCAGGAGACTCGGCAGAGAACAAACGGTCCCTTGCAAAGCGGAATTGCTGCACAATGGGATTGCATTCGTCAAGCATGTGTATAAGTTCGTTGACTATGCTGGATCAAGTTGATTGCCCGAAGAGGATTCAGGATCATAAATTCGTATCCGGTTGTCCACTTCATTAGCAGTATCATAAATGTAAAGCTGGGCAAATTCAGGACGACGACCATCAAAAGGAAGAAGTGAACCAATCCGGTGATGGACAACTCCATTTATCCCGAAAACACGTGGGCCTGGGCCAACATTGACTGATCTGTCAACATTGACTCCAAGGGATGTGAACGCAGATGCACCATTATATTTTCTGGATTGTAACCTGAAATGTCTGGATCGATGACCACCAACAAAACTCATGAGGTCTGCAAGCGGAGGAGGGAATGGCCGCCGCGGCGGTATGTGCACTGCGCCTCCCTCACAACAACGATTATAAACTGCATTGGTTGATGTATCATCAGGTCTTTTTGCACTCTCTCCTGATACCAGTACACGGCCCCGCAACGCTGGCATAGACATTGAGGATGCCCATAATACGATCGAGCAACGTAAGCAGCTACAAAAAGGAGAACACGAAAAACACGAGGATGACAAAGCATATTGTGTAATCCAGGAAACGCATATCAGCAAAACAAGTAAACAACGAAAAACTTGAATAATTCTGAAAACAATACCTTTTAATGAATCAACGAACTCCCTTGGCAAAGACTCCCCAGGGAGTATATTCAAAAGAACAGGGTGAGCTGTTTAACAAAGAAATAATTACAAACGTATTAATATTAAAATCAAAACTCGTAGGCATAAAAGCATAACACAGTATGGAACGTAAGCATACCTTGGCCATCAGAAGGATAAACTGGACAAGAACGCAAAGACGAAGGCGTTGAAGCACAACCCGATGCAGAAGACTCACCCAAAATGGACGGAGATGAAGGCTCTGAGAGACGGGCTAAAAACGGCAGGCACCTCTCTTCCTCGCAGAAGCAAGAGCCATAACAATTCGTCTCTTCAGTCGGTTTTGCCGAGCGCAGGGCGCTCAAACGCGTGGCGTCGCGGTGAAAGCTGTGGAAAGATAAGGCAAGGACATAACCAAACGAAGAAAAAAATAACATGGGAGGAGGAAACAACGCAGGTGAAACCAAAAACTAACCCACACCATGCCGCGGTGAGGACGACGAAGAGCAGGCGCACTGATGCACTTGAATCGTCCATAGGAAGATCAGGCATGCACTCATAAACAATAAACAACAAAATCTGAGCATTAAGGAAGAGACCTCTAAATTAGAGGCACGACACAGGCAGCGTAGCCAAATGAGCTGGCGCAAGATACGAAGGAGCGGAAGACCGGAAGTACACGTGGCAATTCGACCTCGAAGCAGCAGCCCCCTTCCGATAAAAAAAGCATTAAAAGAAATAGTGAAGGACGAACAAAACTAAATTGTAGGGCAAAATGGAACATAAACCAAACGACTGAGAAACCGAGGAAGGCAGCATAACCAAAATCGAATACGTATCTGCTCTTGGTCACTGAGATGTGCAGCCAACTCGCCCAGAACACGCACAGGCAAGGTACACTAAAAACATAGGGCGCACGTAGAGGGCACGACGGTCGCTGAGACAACATAAAATGCGCTAAAAAAAAAGGCAAACAGAGTCCAGAAAACATAAACTTGACAAATGGACCATACCCACAAATTGCATAAGAACATACGAAGAACTGTATCCAATTGCCCCAGACAAGTATTCATTGTCATAGAGCTTACTATGAGAAATACGACCAACAAAGCTCTGGCATAAACAATTGTCACTAACCTGAAGCCCAATCCACGTAAGAAGCAAACCAAGCTGGCAATAAACATAAGAACTCAACAGTTAACCAAGACACACAAATCGTTGCTGTAACTATGAAGCAAAGGAAAAAGTATAAAGTATACACAACTGAACAGATCAGGATAGCATCAGGCGACGACGGAGAGAGGAAAAAGTATACAATATACACAATCGTTGCTGTAACTATGATTCTATGAAGCCGGAGGAGCACGAAGACTCGAGAACCGTGCGCTGCGGTGCGAGGGTTGGGCCAGGTAACCAACCCGCCAAACCACACGCAGTGGCATCGGGTGCGGTTCTTTTTGGTCTTGAGGAACGGCGAAGCAGTCGCGGACGACGTGGCCAGGCGGGGGAAGAGCGCGCGAGCGAGGCGTCGACGTGGACACAGGAGGAGGCGACCTGGAAGAGCTTTGTTATATAAAGTTGAAAAAATCCTTCAACTTTATTCTACTGGAAGAGCTTGCGGTGGTAGCGGTGCGAGCGAGATTGTATATTTTCTGCAATTGCGTCTATGGTGTGGGTAGTCTAGAAATGCATAAATGCTAGTGTCTTTGTAATTTACCATTGTCTTCCTTCACATGTCAGTGTAACGACAGCAACAATGGAAGGGACGCACCATAGGTGCGTATACCTTGCTAGTATTGTTCAAAGCTACAGCATTGATCAATGTTACCGTGGAATTTGCGGGCGAACAATGAGTCATTAATCGCCCACGCTGGTACTCGTGGATACCCTCGTCGACATCGACAGTTGTTATGAACGGTTTGACCACAACACAGTGAGGCTACGTACGTGCCATCGGGTTGGATTCGTTGCACGCGCCACGAGATCACCATCACCGCATGAGCGGGCAATCCATTCCGTCGTTGGCCACGTGTCATCCCTAGCTATCCCTCGTGTGCTCGTCGCCGCACGCTCGCCTAGACGAGCTCGGCACAGTTGCACTGCAACAATTGGAGAGGAACCATATCTGCAATGTCAGAGAGCTACAGTAAAATATGTGAGAGGGGAAATCAGAGGTACACCGTAGATCCAACGGCTGACATCCTGCGAATATTACATTTACTGTAGCTCTCTGACATTGCAAATGCAATGTCAAAGGATACCAATGCAATTGGAGAGGGGTCAATGCCTCGCTCGCTCGCTCGACGGGTGTCTGGCCAGCGGAGGTCGCCTAGCTAGACGGCTCGAGCAACTTCGCAGCCTGCCAGCTGTTTGGTGCAGACCAGTTCGTCCCGTGTCATTTTGTCAACCAAGTCCAAAAAGAACAAGGAGATCCTATTTCTTTTTTAAATAGCTTGTATTTGCCGTTACAAAGAGAGCGCTGTTACGCACGTGATAACTATGCAGAAAGGCGGCGCTACGAGAAAGCAAATGGAGGCTGGGTGTAGGGTTCGCGCAAAATGCTGAAACAACTTTAAGATGGAGAAGGTCATATTCTCCAAGATGAAATTTGTTAGGTTTTGTGTCGAATATATGTACAAATAGGTTACATGGATCCTGTATCGTAATACACATGGTAGGTTTAAAATTAGAGGCTGACTCTAGTCAGGCCTTTACTATATAAAGGGAGGCAACCCTATGTAACTAGGTGAATGCCTGCATAATTGTAGTATAGGTCTGAGGGGTCAGCGGCCGGCATATGGTCGTGACCTGTATAGCCGGTATGCTGCAGTATTATGGTTTGGAGAGGAGCGCCCATAGTCAGAGCCCCGCAGATGTATGCGAAAGCTGGACTGCGTTAACAAACATCGTGTCTCCTGGTGTCGTTCGTGATCTTATATCGACACATATCCTAACAAGTGGTATCAGAGTTTGGTTGGCGAGGCTGGCCATGCGGAAGATCCAGGGAGAAATACGAGTTTATGCACACATGGGCGCCGCGGAAAATGCTCTATCGGTGCAAGGTGGAGCATGGCAGCGATCGGCGATTCGATCGATGTTGTCAGACATTTCAGACAGGAGGCTCGAACCGTTGGCAGGGATTGACCACATGTAGCGATCAAGCTGATAAACTAGCCGGTGAGGTCGGCAGGCGACGACGACGACTCGGCGTTCGCGATCAGACCGGCAGGTGCAGAAGGATGTCGGATAGATCGGAACGACGGAAGTAATGATGTGATCGAATGTTGAATAGGAGGCGTTGCATCACGTCACTGAGGGCGAAGCTGTGGCGTGGATACGGATAGCCAGGGTGCGGCATGTTTTGCCATGCACGGATGATGTGATGCGTGGTGGCGGGCTGGGAAGCCTGCACGAATACTCAAAGATTGGATCTAGAGTTGTAGATCCAAGGGGAGTCAAACAAATATTCAAATAAGGAGCAGAAGATTGTATTTTAGAACGAGAAGAACTCACATCTGTAGAACAAAATGGCGGGCGATGTGAGCGCCCTGTTCGGGATTGTACAATCAGGTCGGTTATAAAGGGAGGCATTCGGGAAGGATGTGAGGTGATTTGACCGGAGAGGTCAGACTGGCTGATGGTGAAGTCAACAGCGATTTGTGCCTAGAGATGAACGGATCAAGCGGTCATGATGGTAATCGGTTCAAGATGGAGAACGAATTATGGAGATGAGACCATGGATATATTCTAGATGGCAAACCGTGGTCGGCAAGATGATGCTGACAAAAGGAAGGAACTAGTGCTATTCTTAGCAGTGGCTGAAAGTGGCTCGGAAGGCAATGGTGATGATTAAGGAGAGAGCGGCATCGCGTGTGTGTACATGATACAAAGGGAGTTGTGAATTTCAAGCGCAGGGATTACCGTTGCAAGTGGAGATGCTAAGCTGTATGTTGCTAAGTCGGCGTTTGTTCCATAAGACAGTGTGTCCAAGGAGGTGGACTTGTCGGGCAGTTCGACGTGACCTACGAAGAAAGCAACCAGAGGCTGGGTACAGGGTTCGCGCTAGACGCTGGAACGATTTCAAGATGGAGAAGGTCATATTCTCCGAGGTGGAGTTTGTTAGGTTTTTTATGGAATATGTGTACAAGTACGTTATATGGACTCTGTGTTGTAATAGATAGGGTTGGTTTAGAGTTAGAGTCGACTCTAGCCAGACCTCCACTATATAAAGGGAAGCAACTCTGGTGTAATCAGGTGAACGACTACATAATAGTAGCATAGGTCTGAGGGCGTCAGCAGCCGGCATGTGGTCATGACCTGTGTAGTCGGTATCTTGCGATATTATGGTTTGGGGAGGAGCGCACATAGTCAGAGCCCCCGCAGATGTAGGCGAATGCCGAACTACGTTAACAAACATCGTGTCTCCTGATATCGCTCGTGATCTTGCATCAGCGCATATCCTAACACAATTGGTAGGGAGAAAAAATATAGCATATTATAAAGGGTGAAAATATAGAAAAATGAAACAGAAAAAATGAAATGAAGTACGATGATGAGATAACGGGTGTGGATGCTCTTAGAAACAATAAGAATTGGAATTGATCTCCACAATGTGCTTCTCTCCGTTGTAGTCCAATCTCTGAAATTAACCTCAATTATTTGCTGAAAGATAACGTTTACCAGTCCAATTAAATTAAAATTGTTTGCAAAGATATGTCAATTTCGCTTTTATGAAACCTTCTAGGCAACAAGCATGAAGGGAGAGTTGATGGTGTTGCTCTTAGAGCACTAATGGCGCTACCCTTAGAGAGTTGACGTCGTTATTGCAAATTTGTGTACAGTTGACGGCGTTGCACTTAGAGCATTTACAGTGATACACTTAGAGAGTTGACGTCGTTATTGTGTATTTTTATATAGTTGACGGCGTTGCACTTAGAGCACTGACGACGCTACGCTTAGAGAGTTGACATCGTTATTGCAATTTTTTGTACGGTGAATGGGAATGGGGTACATTGATTGAGAAAATCAAAAAGAGGCTGGGGTTTGGAAGGGGAAGAACCTGTCTAGTGGGGAATATTGACTTTGATAAATGCCCGCCTGTCCAGTATTCCAATCTATGCAATGTCTTTGTTTCTGATACCGAAAAAAAGTGATTCAAGACATTAATTGAATTACAGTGACTCTCTCTAGGATGGGGGTGGGGAAAAAGGAGGTATCATTTGGTGAAATGGAATGAGGTGATTAAGCCCGAGAGAAATGGGGAGCGGGGAATCAAGACTTAAGACTCTGAACATTAGCTCGTAATGTAAAAAATATGAAAAAAAGAGAGAAGGTTTCCATGATTTGTGAAAGGCTAAGATCCCTTTAAGGGCTAATTTGGCTAACGGAGAGAAAGTTCCCGATGGAAATAATCCCCCACGGGAGCCTCACCGTCGCCGATGAGTCACGCCGCCTGCGGGAGCCTCGTCATCACCCAAACTTGTGTTGCCGGGGACCCCGCTGCCGAGGAACCTTGCCGTCACCAAGGTGCCACGCCGCCTGCTAGAGCTTCGCTGGCGATGGGAGTTGTGCTGCCATCGAAGAGCCACGCCATCAACATAGGGAGTCACGTCGCTGGAGAGCTGTGCCATCGCTGGGGAGTCAGATCATTGCCCGGATTCGGAGGTCCGAACACCACGCAAGTGACAGGATATTTTACCGACGTGGGGAGTCAAGGTTATTTTCCCAGTGGTTTCCATAGGGAAAATTCTTTCCAGGTGGCTTCCAAATGCATCTCTATCCATCCTGGGGAACATTGTCCTGGGGATTTCTGACCAGGGGTTAGACAGGGTTCCCGGCCAATCCCGGCCCTTCCAAACAAGGCCTAAAAGTAAAACTTTTTTCATTGGATTGTCCTGAGATTGCTACCTTGGCCTCGAGGAGGGATCATCTTTTTTGTGGTGGGCTGACATGTATATGTCGAACCGGAAGAGATTGTATATTTTCTGCGATTGCATCTATGGTGTGGGTAGTCTAGAAATGCAGAAATGCTAGTGTCTTTGATAATCACAAGGGGCGACGTGGCTTAACTGGGAGCCGTCGACGTGGCTTATCCCGGTTCGGTGCTTGTGTCTAGCCGCGTCTTGCGTCCCCTGCCCCAGTACGGAAGAAAATTCGATGCGGTGCCTCCGCATACACCCACGCGTGCGGATCTTCAGTTGATTGAAGCCACGCGTCCATCCTTGAATCAAACGGCTCCACGAGTCCCTTCTCTCTCTCTCTCTCGCCCCTTTTCCTCATTTTCTCCATCTCACGGATGGCGGAGAAGGCCCGCAAGTCCGCTACGGTGGTGGTTGCCGGCTGGTCGGACTTCGGAGGCGGGGCGAGGCGGTTGTCTTGGAGGATGGCGCGGCGGGCACTGGCCTACCGTCTGGTCGGAGGAGGAGGTGTCATGGGCGGCGCGACCGGCTTGGAGAAGGATGCGGGCGGCGCTGGCCGGCCGGCTGGTCGGAGGAGGAGGCGGCCCGGTCGACGCATCTGTTGAAGGATGGGGGCCGGCGCGTTGCTGGACGGAGACGAATGGGGTGGTGCCGTCGCCGGCCTTGGTGGAGAGGGGAGGTGTCTCGACCTGTGCCGCTGGACGGAGATGACGGCGGTGGCGGCACGGAGAGTCGGCAACGACGGTGAGGTTGGGCGTGCACCGGTGACGAACGCCGCCTTGGTTTCCTGCAGCGAGTTAGAGCTCCTGACGACGCTGACGAGCTCCCCAGCCGCACCTAGATTCCGCCAATGTCGTCGTCGACCCAGGCCACGCGTGCGTGAACCGCATCGCCGCCACGCTAAACTTGTTGCCTCGCCGCTGTCTTCGCAAGAGATACAAGTTAGACAGTCAACTAGTCAAGCCGTGCGAGCCATTTGATTTCAAGGTGGATGCGTGGCTCCAATCTAAGGCAGATCTGCACTGCAGGTTGTATGCGGAGGCACCGCATAGAATTTTCTTCCGGCGCTATAAATAGAGCTGACCAAACGAGCCGGGCCAAACGGTACAAACCGGGCCAGCCAAGCTATTCACCGAACACAGGCGAGGCCGAGGCCACCGGCCGGCCGGTTCGGTTCAGATATAGTGACGGGCCGGCCGGTTTGGTTCAATCATTATAAGATATTTAATTAATTAAATATATTCATTTATATATTTTTTTAATGATATATAGTGTATTTACGCAATTTATAGTGTATATTTATAAAATATAGTGATTTTTTCCCCTAATTTATTTAGATTTTTTAATTAAAATAAACCGAACCGGATAAAATGGGGCCGGCCTGGTTCGGTTCGATTCTTTATCTTGACGAAGACCATCCAACCTCGGTTCGTATCTGTAATCAACCGAATAGGTTCAACCGGCCGCCCGTTAACACCGGCTATAAACCCTAAATACTCCTTCAGTATAAATATCGCCCTCCGCCGCCCTCACCCCGAGTTTCCCTCCGCCTCCCACACCCTACGCCTCTCCATGCTGACGCCGCCGCCGACGACGACCAGCTGCGGTGAGGGGTCCCCTCTTCTATTGTCTTCCGCTCGGCGGGGGCGAGGTCCCCCTCGCCCTCGCTGCTGAGCGGAAGGGACAGGCGAGGCCGTAGGGATCGGCGTGATGGGCAGGTTGGAGGCTCCGATCATTCGCTGTCGGGCGGAACGGAGATCTAGTGTCCTTCATCGGATCAGCGCTCGCGTCCGCGGGATCGGCAGTGTGGTGAGGGGTCCCCTCTTCTCTCGTCTCTTCTCTCGTCTCCCGCTCAGCGGGGCGAGAGGTCCCCCTCGCCCTCCCTGCTGAGCGGAATGCGAGGTCGTAGGGATCGACAGGATGGACAGGGTGACGGCTCCCATCTTTCGCTGACAGGTGGAATGGAGATCTGGAGTCCCTCATTGGATCAGCACGCGCGTTCGCGGTATCAGCTGGATCGGGAGGGCGAGGGCGAGATGTCGGGCCCTTCGACGGATCTGCGACGAAGGGGTAGGAGTTCGCCCCCATTGTCGTCATCTCCTCCTCGACCGTCTCAGCGTCTTCGGTGGCTGAGCTCCCCTCCATCACCATCGTCCTCGTCGTCCTCCCGGCTTGAGTCAAAGCTTCAGAATGCGCACCAGTCTGTAGATCCGACGGTGATCTATAGACTGGTGCGCATTCTGAAGCTTTGACTCAGACAAAATCTGACATGAAATCAGGAAGGCCTGGCGACACTGCAGGTATGAAATTGGAATATTATTGAATTGGTGACTATTTGACATATGAAAATTGCTTATACTATAGATTTACCTGTAGTTTTATGGAGTGAAACTTCAATATGGTTTGATGAAATTAGAACTGTAGGGCTTATTTGTAGATGTTGTATCATTAGTGCTGAATATTCTAGAACCCTGTATCCAAGGACATGCTATTGATTTGGCGTTGCTGCCATCTGCTTCTAGCTAGGCATTAACATGAATGACAGTGGAATACTTTCAAGTACGCTTTAATTTGTTTGGTCAGTCCCAATGCACATTGCATGGGCATGGAGCTAGGGGACTGAGTAAATCTTATGGTCAGTTGATTGAGTAAATCTTATGGTCAGTTGTTTCAGGTGATTACATTTGAGTAAATCTTATGTTCACTTATTTCAGGCGATAACAAAAGATTAAGTGACGAAACAGTTTTCATGAACCACCCTCTCTCAGATGATTCTGGTATGAATTTGATTTTCCAATGTTATAATCTGCCTTGTACATTTAAAATTTCTTTAAATTTATTCATTTTTTTATCATTGTAGTTGGATTTCCTTTGCGGTCGCATGTTAAGGACCGGGATTCCATTTACAAAGGTATACATTGTTTTTTTATCTAAAATGCAACTTGCATTTGCTATTAAGACCGTCAGGGTAATTCAAGTGCATCTAATTTTTTGTTTGATTTATTTTTACAGGCAATGGTGATGATGTGGAAGGTAGAGTCCAATATCTAGTCATGCTGTTCATAGTGTCCCTGCTGAGAGCATTTGCATTTAGTTAATTATTATAATTATTGTTATAGGCTCACATGCTGTTAAGATTGGTGAATTTGAAGTATCCCAAGCACTAATACATGATTATGGCATAGAAAGGACAAGAGCTTTGCTAGGTGACTCCATTGGTATGTAATTGCATCTCCCATTTTAGTTAGTTCAATTTCTACTTGTATATCCCACCATATCCAGCGTCAATGGTGCACCTTGTTATTTGCTTACTCTCCTTTCTGCTCGCTTTCTTTTTTATCGTTGTAGCAAGACAAAGGCTTGGATGGTGTGACATAATTGATGAAGATGAAGGTATCCATAATGTCTCTAAATTATTATTTTTTTGGTACCTGTTTACACATTACCCTATCTTTTTTTTAAATTTATGTAGTCATATGTGTGCTTTGTTCAACTGGATTGGTGTAATTGTGTAAAAATGCAAAATGGGATATCAAACCATCTATAGTTTTTTTGTCATAAAGTTATAGCAAGTTCTCTAGTATCACCAATCGAAACCACCTTTCCGTTTTCCAATTAGTTGTAAGATCGCATACCCCCCATCCCCAACCCCATCACACCCTCTCTTACCCTTTTTGTGGCAGTTCCTTGGATGTACTATTGTTCGGCCTAGTCATGTGTTTAATTGAGTGGATTGTTCATATAAGGTGTTTCACCTTTTGGATATGAAAGAAATAAGTTGAGATTAATTTAATTTGGTTTCTTGGGTATAGAGACTTATTATTAATGTTTACATAGCACACTGCTACATAGTAAGTTTGTTATGTTACTTCATATTTTCCATTTTTCTTTAAACCCATCTTGTTTGCTTGCCAGGATAGACATTCTAGCAAAAATAACAGTACATGACTTTAGTTAACAGCACTCTATTAGCTTATCCTACTTTTTTGTTTGTTAAATTACTGCTGTCACATGCAGGAGTTACTATTTACACAAAATGCAGCATTAGATTCTTTTACCTTAACTCCTTTTTGCATATTTTGGTTGCAACATTAGGTTCTTTTTTTCCCTTGTTCGGAAGGTCTGGATTGATAGGCTGGTACTATTTGATCCCGTTATTGTCATCCTTTTCCACTAAGCAAAAAGAAGTAATGTATTATGTCACAGTGATTTAGTAGCTGAGTTAAGGCCACTATATCTAAGCCAAAGGTGTTTGGTGAGTTAAACAACCAGTATAGATTGTACTAGTCACGGTTTTGAGCATACTGCATATATGTCCCCAAAATTTGCTGCAATATCAGTTATCATATATTGAACAGTAATATGTAATGTTATATAAATATAAATTTTATCTATGTTTTGTTTCAGGTACAAACAGTAGGTTAAGTGCTGAAGTTCAGATATTCACCGATCATCTTCCAACCGATTCGGGTATGAATTTGATCCTCCAATGTTATGCTCTGTATTGTATACCTTTTTTAAAAATTCTTCCAATGTTATGCTTTCTTCTGTATCTACATTTATTTCTTGTGTATGTACATTTAAAATTCCTTTGTATTCCTTTTTTTATCATTGTAGAAATTGATGACTTACATTCAGGAGAAATGACTGAACCCCATATTCTAGACAAGTGTGGTATGATATTTGTTTTCCTTTAATTTTTACAAGCATAATTTTTTGGTGTATTGAAATTCCTTTATATATTTATCATTGTAGTGCGGCCCAGCTGGGATTATCTATACAGCCACACTTCTACTCATCATGCTAAGCAGAGTTTTAGTATGGAAGCCCTTGTAGCAGCTACTGATAATTTTAGCTCTTCCCAGTCAGTTCCTTCATTCGGACGTAATGCATATGCAGCCCGTCTTGATTCTGTTGGAATGGTTAGATCCTCTATTCTTTGATACCTGGTAAACCTTTTCATACAAGAAATTCTAAGTCACCACTTTTATAGGTACTTCTGAAAGTTTACACTACTGGCTGTGATTACAAAGAAGGCAAGCGGAGACACAGTCTCCGTAATGTCAGGCAACACAACCATCTCATTAAATGTGTTGGTTCTTGTGTGGATGATGCTTCTGTTGTCTTGGTCTACGATTACCAACATCATATTACATTAGCAGATAGGCTTAGGTCTGGTATTTCTTTCCATGACTGGCGGGATATAGCTTTGGGTGTAGGGCAAGCCATAATACATCTTACTCAATCTGCTGCTCCATTGGTCCCATCCCACTTCTCTGCAAAGCACATCTTATTGAGAGATGATTTTATGCTTGTTGAATTTACTGCCCCTTTAGAAAAGCGCCCAATGCCATCTGCTATACAATGTTACTAGGAACTCCTGCAAGATTTTTTTTTTTAATATACAGGTATGCATATTTTTGCATAGTTAAATTTTTTTCCTCAGTTTTTATTTATTTTTATTAAAAATAAATAAAAACATGTGGATATGTGCATAGTTTTTATTTATTTTTGCATAGTTAAATTTTAATATACAGTTATGTGGATATGTGCTGTTTTGCTCATTTTTTGTTTTTTGATAAATATTATAAGTCCTTGAAGGAATGCTTCTTAACCTTCTGATACATAGTTTTGCTCATTTTTTTATAAATATTATAAGTCCTTGAAGGAATGCTTCTTAACCTTCTGATACATTAATTTTGTGCACTTAATTTCTGTACGATAATTTAATGCAGTCGTGACTATGTTTTTCTGCGTGAGATCAACTGAGGCGCTGAGAAATTATGAGATCGACGCTGGATCAGCAAAACATGCACTTCAACAAGACTATTTTCCACCTGTGTTTGACTGACTCTTTAGATATTTGTAATGCACCTGTGAACTGATGATGCTCGGTTAACGATCAGCAAAGCACCCCATTTCAAGACTTTTGCTCCTGTGTTTTGACTGACTTAGATATTTGCAATGCTCCTGTGAACAAAGAGTTGGATGATGCTTGGTTAACGATCAGCAAAGCACACTTCCAAGACATTTTTGCTCCTGTGTTTGACTCTTACATATATGTAATGCTCTCGTGCTAACAATCAAATTCGATATCGCCTATTTACCCCTTGATATCGTCTATGTTTGACAAATTTTTGAAGTTTGAATCTAGTACACAGATGCTTTTACTTTAACTAAAGCGAAAGCATCCTCCGGATTTAATTTCAGGATTATCGTGGGGATCCGCCTCATTAAGCGTCTTATGTATTCTTTTTTTTAATTCCCTTGTGCACTTCGTATTCTCAAAAAAAGTGCACATGTGAATTGAAAGATTATTAGTGTAGTGCTTTATTAACATAAAAATTAATAAATCCAATACAGTATGCACAAAGAACCGACCAATTTTGAATTTTGAATCAAGTACACAGATGCTTTTACTTGAGCGAAAGCATCCTCCGGATTTAATTTTTCAGGATTATCGTGGGGATCCGCCTCATTAAGCGTCTTTTGTATTCTTTTTTTTAATTCCCTTGTGCACTTCGTATTCTCAAAAAAAAGTGCACATGTGAATTAAAAGATTATTAGTGTAGTGCTTTATTAACATAAAAATTAATAAAGCCAATACAGTAAGCACAAAGAACTGACCAAAGGTGTTTACTTAATTTACCTGCATTTATCACTGCTGAAATTCCATTATTTTCAGCATGGCTTGTCAATTTCATGGTCTGAGGCTCTGAGCAACTGGAGCAACATTAGCACCTAAAACAGATTCCGCAATTAGAAACGGCAGTAGGTAGCAAGGTGTACAGATGATGTGCGAAGAGGCCTCATGAGACAACTGCATGGAAGTATACTTCTGAATTGTCATGCACACTCATGAGACAACTGCGTGGAAGTATACTTCTGAATTGTCATGCACACAACACAGGCACAAAATGTGAACCAAAGAAAAACGAACTGACAGAAAAAACGAAACAATCTGCATTGGGGAAACAATGTTCGGAGGAACCTTACAATGAAGCCTTGTTTGGAAACACCAATTCTGGCTAGGATCGTCACGGATTGGTGGGGATTTTGGATCCCCACCAGGATGAACCATTCCCAAACAAGGCCTAAGGGTTGTAACTGAATGTACCATCACATGATATTAAAGGAAATGCATAGGCGAAAGCGTACGCAGGAGTTACAGGACAGTCGACCAAATTTGCTTGGCCCTGGATGAAGCAGAATTAAAGGCTGGTTGCCCAAACTGTGTAGGGGGGACCTTGCTGGACCAGAGCCATCTCAGCCTTAGAGCTCTAGTGAAGTGATACAGACCAATTTACTCGACCACCGGTTCCTGCCGAGTCGGAAGTCGGAACCGCGCCAGAGCCAGCTCCGTCTGAGAGAATCGATTTTCTTGAAGAATAAGGTTGGCGGCTTGACTGTGCAAAGGACGTAAGTCGGGAGGGCGGAGAGAACCGCTTTAAGGAGGGTTAGGCGGCCACCTTTGGACATATGGGGGCCCGCCACCCCTCCAATCTGGATGCCACCTTGTCGATGAGCGGCTGGAAGTGGGCGTGACGCAGTTTCCTAACCGAAAGTGGCATGCCGAGGTATTTGATGGGAAAATTTGTGCGCTGAGCGGGGAGATCCTAAAGCACGTGGTCGAGGTCGATGCCGTCGCAATTGACTCCGACAAGGCGCTGCTTCGGATGGGGACCGAGATCTCTTTGGAGAATGGCGGCTCCGTCTCCTTCTGGGACGACCCTTGGCTCCAGGGCCATGCGCCTCGCGACTTGGCCCCGAATCTATTCAAAGCCTCGGTGAGGAAAGGTGGATCAGTGCTGATGGCCCTTTCAAGCTACAGCTGGCTAGAAGACCTAAGGCGAAATTTCTCCGCGCAGCTCATCCCCGAGCTCCCTGACCGAAAGTGGCATGCCGAGGTATTTGATGGGAAAGTTTGTGTGTTGAGCGGGGAGATCCTGCAGCACGTGGTCGAGGTCGATGTCGTCGCAATTGACTCCGACAAGGCGCTGCATCGGATGGGGACTGAGATCTCTTTGGAGAATGGCGGCTCCGTCTCCATCTGGGACGACCCTTAGCTCCAGGGCCACGCGCCTCGCGACTTGGCCCCGAATCTATTCAATGCCTCGGTGAGGAAAGGTCGATCAGTGCTGGTGGCCCTTTCAAGCTACAGCTGGCCCTTTCAATTTGTGTACTATATTGAAACAATATATTGAAACAATATGTTTGTGTCAGCATATAGAGTTTATCTCTAACTCATATTTATTTTAGGGTTTGTTTGTTATATGGAACCCGAATTCTACTTCAATAGGTGTAATATTTAGCTTGTAGCTATACGAAATCTTTTATAGAATCCTTCTTAAATATGTATTAGCTATTTGATCATGATAGGTTGTTGTATGATCAATTCCGATGGTTGGTTTTGTGTATATCTCGCTTGTTCCCTCCTTGAATATTTTTTTTAATATCCGCTAAATCTACAACGCATAATCTATGTCCAACATATCTGATCAGATTTAGAGTTTATCTCTAATATATTAGATTAGGTTTAGTAGTTATCTTTTTAATCTTTTCAATGTTGACCATTCGATTTACATAATAATATCCATATTCAACGATGTAGATTTTTCTTTTTTCTATGATTAACGTGAGAATTTTTTTTATTAATGTGGGAATTTCTAGGATTTTAGGATTAATGTGGTGGCTCCATTTAACTCTGTTTTATATATATAGTAGATAGAAGATAGATAGATAGATAGATAGATAGATGTATTGATTGTAAGTTTTTTTTTATGGCTCATTCTTCTGCTGTACTCTAATCAGACAAATTGAATCTATTCTATGCATATGCTTTCCAAATAATGAAAAACAAAGGCAAGGAGGTGCTTCCTTCAAGCTAGAGAAGGTAAGCCGACCTCAATTACCACACTCTTATGATTGTGAAGATCCAAGCGTCGATAGTGAGGCATGCTAGTCAAGGTGCTCCCTGGCCGGGAACTCAATGAGGAAGCCCTACAATAAGTGGCGGGTGATGGTGGCATCCTACCATGGTGCGCTGCAGCGTTGGAGAACAAGAGGACAACCTATAACTTAGGCGTCCTACCATGGTGGCATCAATGTGTAACTTAGATGTTCTCGTCAACGCTTAACGATGACACTAACGATTTCGGGCAACGATGCAAACGGCATCTTTGTAAAAAGTATTAGCCGGCCAGGCTTAGGAATTTGCGCCAAACTTTCAGCGACTTCCTAGAGTTTTGGAAGGAATGGGAATAGCAACTTCCATGAATTGAAAAAAGAAAATTTCAACGTCTGGGAAATAAAGTGACGTTTGATCCGAGGTTTTCTCCCGTAAAAACTACGTCAAAAGTATTTGAAAAAAAAACTACGCCTAATTAAGTACTGTACTGTACTGTGCTAGGTAGGTTTGGGCAATTGAGCTTGCCCAGCTGCTGCTGCTTCACCTGTTGGAGAAGATGGCCTCCAGATCCTTGTAGAGCCCCTTGGACTTGGACATCCACTCCCCTTTCCCCGCCGCCGCCGCCGCCGCCTTCGAGTCCGACGACGACGTCACCGACGAGCTCCCCGCGCCCCGGTACGCGGTGCTGGTGGATGCCTCCGCCGTCCCCTCCTTGCTGAAGCTGGCCTTCGCCATCTCCCGCAGCTGCCGAAGCCACGACCGCTCGTTCCTCTGCGCCGCCACCCCAGGCTCCTCCTCCTCCGGCGCCGGCGCCGGCGGCTGCTTCATGAGGCGGTCTCCCAGCGCGGAGCGAGGCAGCAGCAGCAGCAGGAGCCCCATGGACGCCGCCTTGGCGCCCTCCAGGAACGACCCCCTGTCCGAGCTCAGCAGCCGCACTTGCCGGTGCAGCGCGCTCCACTCGTTGCACACCTGCGCGGCGAACGCCACCGCGAACACGCCCAGCATCGCCGCCCCTATGCCGCCGCTGCCCGCCTCCTTGTCGCCCCTGTCGATGAGGGCGAGGCAGGCGGCGAAGACGAAGACCTCGCTGGCCACCGCGAGGATCTCCACGAGCTGCACTCGCTTCTTGATGAAGGGCTTCTTGAGCAGCATGAAGAAGAGCTGGAAGGCGGCGATGGCCAGCAGCAGCAGGGCGTGCGCCCGCGACGAGCGATCCGACGAGGCGTGCGCGCCCGCCACCATGCCCACCGCCACGCGCTTCACCCACTCCAGGAAGGTGTAGTAGATCCTGAGGATGCCGAAGAGCCTCTGCAGGAAGGGCGCCTCGGCGTCCTCGTTCTCGTCCTCCGACGCCATGATCCGCTCCGCCGCCGGCGCGCGCTTGGCGCCGGCGGCGGCGATCTGCGTGAGCATGTACTTGGGCGGGCCGCGCAGGTCCTGGAAGAGCGGGCCGAGCTTGAGGAGGCAGGCGGCGCGGTCGTCGGCGTCCGTCCACGTCCACTGGCCGCGCTTGCCGGGGCCCAGCGTCCGCCGCACCACCTCCTGGTACCACCGGAACTCCTCCCCCTCCCGGTGCACCTCCTTGTACTGCAGCGCCCTCCCCATGGTGATCCCCACCCACAGGAACACCAGCAGCGCCACCACCGCCGACGTCAGCACGCCCGTCGCCACGATCCCCACCACCAGCCCTGCGCCGGTGCCCCCTGGTGGCCATCGCCGTCGTCCTCAACAGTCACATACATGAATGAATCCATATATATATTCATTCATGGAGGAGCACGCGAGCAAGTCAAGTACCTCTGATCAGCGCCGCCGCCGCCTGGGAGATGCAAGGCATGGCGAGGATGAGAAGCATCAGCTCCAGCCTGGGGAACACCAGCGCGCCGTAGCTTCGCGGCTTCTCCACGTCCACGTCCCTGAACCTCCACTTGAGGTAGAGGAGGGTGAGAAGATGCAGCAGGCCGAGGCCTCCCCCCATCACGCCCACCCACACCATGTTCCTTGCAAAGTATTTCCATCTGCATGCCAGACATCACTCATCAGCGTACGTACGCATGCATATACGCATTTGTAATTACTGCTCCGACGGCCGACGCACAACTGCACAAGCGTCTAGTGAGCCTATCAATCAAGCATTGCGTTACCCGTCCAAATCTTGTAGCTTCATGATAATCTGCGCTTCAGGCTTCATGTCCTGGTTCTGCAAATGACCCAATCAACATTCAACAATGCTTCTCTGCTAGCTAGAAAGAATAAGAGAGCTAAAACAAGTTGTGCAGAACAGCTAAAAGGCTAAAACAAATTAAGTCAAACTCAAGGAAGATGAAAATCAGTGTCAACAACATTCTAGATGGGGACAGGGTTCTTACCACAGATGAGGAGAAACACGAGGCTTTCTATGGTTTCTACCACGGTCTCTTAGGAACAAAGATACAACGTGGCTTTTCTCTGGATTGGCAGGGTCTCGGTGCGACTAGCCTTGATCTCACAAGCTTAGATATTCCTTTTATTGAATATGAGGTCAAAAGAGTGGTGTGGGATATACCTAACGACAAAGCGCCAGGGCCTTATGGGTTTATTGGAAATTTCTACGAGTCTTGTTGGGAGATTATAAAAGGGGGTGTCATGCAGGCCTTCTATCAGCTTCACAGGTCCAATGGCAGTCAGTTCGATCTCCTCAACACAGCACATCTTGTCCTCCTAAGGAAAAAGGAGGATGCCTCAACCCCTAAAGATTAGACCTATCAGTATCTCCCGGAAAGCTTTTTAACAAAGTTCTTGCAAACAGACTTGCACCTTTTACGAAGGGCCTTGCCTCCTCCTCTCAAAGCGCATTTGTGCGAAACAGATGCATACACGATAATTTCCTGAGTGCGTCTAATGTTGTCAAGGAGTGGCATCGGCGAAAGAGGCAGAGCTTGTTCATCAAGATTGATTTCGCTAAGGCTTTTGACTGCGTTAGCTAGGAGTACCTGCTTGAACTTCTCGCTCGTTTGGGTTTTGGTATTGTTTGGAGGAACTGGATATCTATACTTCTAATGTCTTCCTCCTCTAGAATCTTCATCAATGGTAGCTTGGGCTGCGCGTTCAAGCATCGGAGAGGCCTTCGGCAGGGAGATCCATTGTCACCGTTACTTTTCATCTTAGCCCTTGAACCTCTCCAAAAAAATTTCAATAGGGCAAAGCAGGACGGTGTCCTCGGCAGCCTAGGGTCGTCTGTTGACAACACGCAACTCTCTCTTTACGCAGATGACATGGCGGTTTTCCTCAATCCTACACCTCAAGACATGAGATCCCTCGAGCTAATCCTTCATATTTTTGGGCAGGCCTCTGGGCTCAAGGTGAACTTGGAGAAGTGTGAAATCTACCCAATCAGATGTGACCAAAGTTTGATCCAGCATGTCATAGGCGACTCGAGTATGCAGCTCAAGCACTTTCCAGCTATCTACCTTGGGCTACCAATAAGGCCCACTAGGCTAATCAAAAGTGACTTCCAAACTCTTTTGAACAAAATTGGGAGAAGGTTATCTGGTTGGAAGGGCAAGCTTCTTCACTTTCCGCTCACCTGGTTCTCATCAACTCAGTCATCACAGCTCAAGTTGTGTACCCCTTGTCAGTACTGAAGCTTAGTAAATGGGTTGTCCAAAGAATTGATAAGCTTCATCTTGCCTTCCTCTGGAAAGGTGACCTGAATGGTGGCTGTGTTGCATCGTTAGTCTCTTGGAAGAAGGTTTGTAGACCAAGGAGGCTGAGAGGCCTTGGAAAAAAAAGTTTGGAATTGTTTGGCATATCCCTCAGGCTTAGATGGCTTTGGATGTCCTGGGTTGATCCATCCAAGCCTTGGTTTGGCACTGAACTGTCTTGCGACAATATCGATCACAGCCTATTCAACACTTCAGTCATTATCTCGGTGGGGCAACGGGGAGCGTTGTCTCTTCTGGTGCGATCGTTGTCTAAACAATAAAGTGCCATGTGAGATAGCTCCTCTATGCTTCTCCAAAGCAGTAAGAAAGGGTTACACTGTCAAAGAGGGGTACATAACGAACGCTGGATCAGGTCACTCAAGCGACTTGACAATTTTGAAGAGCTGATGCAATATTGTGTTCTTTGCCAGTAGATCCACTCTTTCTCACTTGTTCTAGGTAGTGCCGACTCCTGTTCTTGGCGTTGGTCGCGCAATGGGAGATATAGTGCCTGTTCAGCTTACGACGCCTAGTTTGTAGGTGCAGTCCCATATGCCCGCTTCGCTGCAAATTGGAAGGCTCCAGCTGAACCAAAATGCAAATTTTTCCAGTGGACTGCTCTTCAGAACAAGATCTTGACAGCGGATAACCTCATGCGGAGGGGGTGGCCCAACTCTTGCTATTACCCCCTCTGTGCTACTGATATGGAGACAACTCATCACCCGCTCTTCTCCTACCCGTTCACACGTTTTATCTGGAGGACTATCTTGCATGAAGGTAACTGCTCTCAACTTTACGTCCAGCAGGCGCAAGAGTTGAGTATGGGTGATTGGTGGCTCACGGCAAGAAAGTGGTTCCCAAAGTGTGTTCCAAGCGTCGTTTTGATGATCTTGTCTCGTATGTTTGCTGGAACATCTGGAAGGAGCGCAATAGGTGAATCTTTTAGCTCGCTTATGCCAGCACGGACCAAATTATTCAGCTCATCAAGATCGATCTCCTAAACCAGGAGGCGGCGTTCGGCCCAATCGACCAAAGCTAGTTAGCTATCCTGCGCAGTGTCTTTTGGTGTCTGGCTGTCTCTTTGTCTAGTCTAGTGTAGTACTTTTCTTGTGTTTTGTGTTTCTCTGTTTCACTCTTTCTGTATCAAATTTTTGTATTTCTCCATCCACTAAATTGATTCAGACAGAGCTCCTGCCTTCCTTTCAAAAAAACAAAAGAAAAGAAAGAACAAGAGAGCAAGGAACAGAGGGAGAAATGTAACCTCAAAGAAAGATCGGTACTCCATTGCGGTCAGCGGCTTCCCGTCCAACGGCATTCGCATCGGCATCACCGGCTTCCCATCCATCTGCATCTGCATCTGCTGACCTTGTGCTCCAGGATACGATCTGTCGGCCCCCACAGCACTCCTGTCATGCAGCTCCGAGTATGCGATGGCTGGCATTGTGGAGTACCCTACAAATGGATCTGCAGAGGGGCCCTCCCATGGAAGGTGGATGTGAGGGATGCTCCATTCTATCCCCTTTGTGAACTCGTAGTACTCGATAGGCAGATTTATCGACAGCCATCTTGACAGAGCAAAGATTTGGATATGGCACGCCATCCTCTGAAGAATGGCAAGAGCAGATTGAGCCTTCCTGCTGTTTGATGCATCACCATGAAAACGCACGTCTATGGCAAGCAACGTACCAAGAGATTCCGTGATGGCTCGGAGATCATGTGATAAGAGGGCCTGGAGATGGCTCCGGACGCAAGGAGTGATGATGTTGAGACAGTGAGGAGCGTGGCGACTATGGCCGTCGCCGCGAATATGACCGTGGTGATGATCGCTATCGACGACGACGATGCAGGAACAGAATCTGCAGAAAGAGTACAGCATTATGTACTTTCGCAAGGAGTTCTTCATATAGATGGATCTTTATTGTGTGATACTATCTTACAAGTAAAAAGGGAAGAGTGCTCGTACAATGTCTCACTTCAAGGCGGTCTGATGCCAGATTCAGATTCCCAGCGACGTCCTGAGTAATATTTTCAGCAACCTGAACCGAAACCAGCCTGTCAACTGCCTGTATCTTGAGCGTGTATATGCTCTTGCTGGCCTCATGGAAGCTGAAAGCAAAATGAAGATCCCATGAAACAATCGCTGAACTCTCAAGGTGCGAGGAGCGGTTCACTCAGACAGCGGGACGATCTGAACCAGTCACTACCTCAGCAGATTTCCCCCTGAAACCTGAACGGCAGAGGAACTGAAGTTGAACACCGGCTTTTGGAACTTAATCAGGACCGGGATGTTGCGAGAACTTGTCCTCGCGGTGGACGTTGCCAGTTTAACCGATGGTCTTTGAGTATCTGTCATCACCATCGAGCAGGTAATACAGCATGCTAATAACAAAATGACGAGGTGCATTGGTTGGGGGGAACAGAAACAGGCGGCTAGCGAGCTACTGACCATAAAGAAATGTGAAAGGGTCTGATTCTGAAGAATACACCGGAGTCCCCTGCCTGCTTATTATGGAGCTTGCATCGCAGGAGACAGTCACGATCGCGGTGTTTGATATCTTGCTCACCTGCAAGATTGTTGCCCAGGCCGAGACTACAATAAGCTGAGACTGCTGGAACCAAGCAGCTAGCTAGGAGCTAGGCTAGGAAGGATGAACCCAAAAAAATAAGAAATGTTGGAACTGACGACGTATCCGAACCGGCGGTTGCCCAGAGTGCTTCTGTTGGTAGGCGTGAGTACGGCCTCGGTGGCTCGAAGGGCGGTGAGGATCTGAGCAGACGAGTTCATGACCGGCTCGGCGAAGGCAAGGTATATCCTTAGGCCCTCCTCGTCATTGGTTGCTTGAACCACCCTTGCGGCGCCCTCGATCCGAAGCAGCTTTTCAGGGATGGTGCTGGTCATGTTCATGGAGTCGGTTCTTCTATCTGGAACGATCGATGCAGACGAGGCGTTTGGCGGTTGTTGCATCAAATGAATTTCCAGAGGCTTGCAGATGTTAATTTCCAGGGAATTCTGCATCGAATGAATGAATGACTGAATGCATGCATGTGGCGTTGGCGTGCGTACCGAAGTGTAGGGTGAAGCTGGAGTTGGAGGTTCTTGTGAAGCGGTGGCCGGCGGCGTCTGTGCAGAAGGACCTGGCCATGACGAGGAGCAGGCGGCCGTACTGCACCTCCGGCGAGATGGCCACCGTGAGGGCGTACTGCAGCCCAGCCCGGACCACCCGGAGGCTGGACGGCTCCACGCGCCCGGGCCCGTAAACGATGAGCTGCGCCCACCCAATTAAAACCCAAATACCCAATCAATCGCAACAACTTAACAAGGTTAGCTTCATCAAGCAAGCAGTTGATCGAGGTAGCTCATATATATATATGGATGTTCATTCGATCGATGGGGTGGTGGATGGTACGTTGCAGACGGTGTGGTTGCAGGTGAATCCGCCGGCGCCGGGGCATGGCTCGGTGAAGGAGACGAGCACCGCCACGTTGGAGGCGCTGGTGAACGCCGACTCCGCCGCCACGGACGCCGTAGGAGGAACAGTGTCTGCACGATACAATACATGCATCATTCGCTCATGCTGCTCGATCTCTGACTCTGCCTATGATGCCAAGGCATTACTACTAGAGCAGCAAGGGAAGATCGAGTGGATGGATGCATGCATGCACATATGCTACAGTAGTAGCTAGTAGTTACCAACATCCCAAGCGTAGGTGGCGCAGGCTCGTCCTCTTGCTGATCTTGCGCACACCGCCAATGTGTGCTTCCCCTCCTCCAGTCCTGCTGCTGCATACGCCCCACTCCCGGCTGAAGAAGATCTTCCACAATCCGATGCCACCTCACTATCCAGCTGCACCATTCCATTCCATTCATCAGGTTACTCCCCAATCCCCATCCAGCTGCATGCTCATCGATCATTACTGACTGTAATGCGTCTGCTTTTCTTATAAGCAAAAACTGAAGCGGTACGGTAATTAACTGTTAATCGTACAGAGATGGAGTAAGTAGCTAGTGCCAGTACAGACACGGTAACTTACTGCCCCGTCTTAATTTGTTAAAAGGTGGGGTGTGAAAGAAGGCAAATTCACATGAGAATGGCATAAATATACGAGTACTACACTGGATCTGAATCCGTGGATCATTGCACAGCTGGTGTGGTACTGCTACATGCCTGCAGTCTAATGCTAAGCTACTACTCGTCAGTTGCAAAAACCACTTCCTCATACACCAAACTTTTAGGACTAATATAATTGCTGTTTTAAGCAAATTTTTATTTGACAGTGGATGAACTGTTAGTGTATTTGGGTAAAAACCTCATGCGCTGATGGCATGCATGCACGTTATACTAGTAGCCACAGCCAGAACTAGAGCATCTGGAGGTTGGGATTTGGAAATGCCACTGCCGCTGCCGGAGTGGAACTAACTAACCTGGCAGGTGAAGGCGCAGTCCCCGCAAGCCCCGCCGCCGCCGCCGCCGCCACTCTGCTGAGGCTGGGCCTGGGCCTGGAAGGCGAAGACGGCGGACGTCGACATCGAGAAGCGCGGCGGCGCGCTGGAGAAGATGATGGAGACATCCCCGGCGCCGGCGCCGGCGCCGGGGCAGAGGGCAAGGAGCAGCGCAGCAATGGAGAAGATGAGGCCGCCCACCATGGCCATCCTGTGCAGTACGCAGTGGCCTTCTTATACGCTCGGGCGGCTGCACTAGGTGGCGATGCGAGCACTGTTGCAGGAGGAGCTGCAGGGAGCCAGAGGAAAGAAGAGTAGAGCAGTGCTCTCCATCTCTCTCCTCCTCCTAGCTCGCCCAGCTACCTGAATGGAATGTGGAGGAGGGCACAGCACAGGACACTGTGTGCAGGCTGAGGCTTCAATGCAGATGCAGAGCTAGCGTGCATGTTTGGCTCCGGGAATGGCGCACTCACTCGCTCGCTATTTACTCTGCTGAGGTGAGGTGGGTGAGTGCTCACTGCTCAGCTCAGCCTCAGGTGGTAAAACAATGGCGGCAGCTCAGGGGCTCAGGTAACAATGGCAGCAGAGCAGAGCAGAGGTGTTGTAAGGCAGCTAGCCAGCACAGTAAGAATGGAGGCAGCTCAAGGCTGAAGCTGGTGAAGTGAAGCCCGGCACGGTTAAAAAGAGAGGGAGAATGGGAGCAAATCAAAACAAACACAGACTGGCAGTGGCATGTGATGTGGCTGGGCCGAGCAGAGGAGACGAGAGGAGATGAGATGATGCACATGAGGACGGCAAGAGCCAAACTGTCTTTTGTTCCTTCCTGCTACTGCTACTGCCTAATCCCTTCTCTGCTCATCTCGTGGCTGCGACATATTCTCCCTTTCACTCTCTCGCTCTGCCGGTCGACCTCGACCTCCTCTTCAACACACAAGAACAATCCGAATGACCTAGCTTGGCCTAGGCACACATCACTACGTACGTGCAGTTCTGAGCTTGCTGGAGCCTGGAGTTGCCGTCCATCCCTCCCGCCGCTATGAGCCAGTGATTCTGGATATCATCATCCATCGGGCTATCAGCTGCTGTATTCCAAACAAGCAGATGAGCCAAATAAGCTACGAAGAACGGGACGTTATTATAGGAGAAATAACCACCCGATTTCAGTTTCAACGATCGTACTCGTAATGAAGACTACTACCATGTATCCCTTCTGTGTGGTAGTAGATCTTCACTCGACCGCAGCAAATATTTCGAAATTTTCTTTTAGTGAAATACAGACAGCAAAGCATGCTTGCAGCAGTGGGGTCAATGGTATAAGGACCAGCAGTGCACCTCACTACCCTTCATATGGTCCATATCCTGGTATGTAAATTTCCATATCCTGGTATGTAAAAAAAAAATTAAAAAAGGGAGTGTATTGGAGTAATACTTATAGCTAATACATTCCAAATTTACACTAGATCCCTATCAATAATGAAAACGAGTATGGTGCCCCGTGCATTTATGTGACTAGGTTTGTCTCGATCCTTTAATTTGATATGAACTCTTATTCTATTATCTCAAATCCAAATTTATGACATTTTTTTAATAGTGGCTGATATGACTTTATTTAAACCTGACATAGACCCTTTCTTATTATTTTCTATTCTGTATTTCTTCTTCTTTTTTTTTGTAGCTGAGTTTTATTTCAATGTGGAATGAACTCTTATTTCTATTATTGTTTTGTTGTACCTGATACAAACTCTTTTTTAATCGAGCATGGACTCTTATTTATATTTTTTAAATTTAAATTTCTTCTATTTTTTTAGTTCATATAAAATCTTTTTTTAACCAATCTGTTATAATTTGGGCCCACCACATTCAACGGTGTAGATCTTTCTTTTTATTTCCAATTAGCATCAAAATTTATAAGATTTTAGGATTAGTGTGGTTGATCCGTTGGATAGAAGTCTCACGAGACCAAAGTGCAAAAGTAAATGCTTTCATCCTCCCCCAGCCCCCCACTGCCATCGAACTAAGGAGAAGTAACTCCAATCATCTCTGTCTTTGAAGACCAGTGAAGGAGGAATGACTATCCCTCCAGCTCCAAACGGGCTTCATGGATGAAGAGACCACCATCGAGGAACCAACACGTAGTGGCACCATCATCGGTGCCTAAGAAAACACCGCTCTAAGGGTTGTCCAAGTGTTTTTGCTGAGGAGTGCTCCAATCTCTATAACAATTCACCCTCGACCATCATTGCGCCACCACCACCTATGCTAAAGTCGCCATTAGGAAGCAAAAGCCTCATCGGATGGCCAAAAGCCGACAATAATAAAACCCTACAAGATACCTATGTCCTAATAGAGCAACTTATTTACAGAATCTAGCGTGACCCACAAGCCATCCTTCTCCTCTGGCTTGCATGAGGCCATCTAAGACAAGGAGGCCCCCGACGCCGCGATTAATTGCCACCCTGCTCCTCTGTCTATCGTGGCGAGGGTAAAAAGGTGAGTCGACAGAATTTTGGGCCCCCCATATCTTGGTGTAGTTTTTATGCAATCGCTTAGTTGTTAAAAATCAAATTAGGAAAAAAAACTCCCTACCCATTGGTTTCGAAAAATCGCAAAAAATGTTAAAACCGCTAAGAACCGTATAAAATTGAGTTTCGGAAACCAAACCACCTGAACGTGCCAGCGGTTTCCCGAGTGCTTTTGGTAGTTTCTCAAGTGGTTTTGGTGGTTACCAATATAGTTGACAGAAAAATTATAAAAGGTAGAAAAGTGAAAAAATAGGGAAAATCATACAAGTCGATGCGAAAATCATAGAAATACCCATAAAAATATAAGAATATTTGAGTGAAACATGTTAAAAATTTAACTTTGTACGCTACAATTCGACTCACTAATAAACTTGAATGTAATTTTTTATTTTTTATTTTTGAGATCAAAGCTTCCCAAAAACCATGCAAAAAATCAATTTTAATTTAACTTAGGCCAAAAGATCCTAAATGATCTTCTATATTTAGAGATTTATAGTATTTTTTATAGTTTTAAATTTAAAATTTAGGGAGCCAAAGCCGCCAGTTTTGGAAACCGTTCCTCAGCGATATACCGGATTTTCGTGGTTTCTCGCTGACTTGGATTTAGGTAGTTGTGTGCACATAGGTACCCATAGTTTCGTTTAAATGCAGGAAGAAAGAGAGAGAGAGAGAGAGCTGTAGTTGTATAAATAGTATAAATAAATAAATAAATAAAAAAGAAGAAGAAGAGGGGAATCGAGTGGCACACCGAGGACTGAGATCTGTGCACGTAGAGCCGCTGCCACAACATTGCAGGTGAGCTAAATTCATTTTTGTATTCTTCAACTTCACCCGATCACCAACGATCGATATGTATGCTAGTACGATGGATAGGTTCATCATATTGCATATCCTAAAGGTTTACTCTTGTCATGTTCAGAAATAGTTAAGCAGACACAGACGGCACGGCCAGGGTATCTTACAGATATACTAATCTTTTCTTTTTAGCGGCATCGATCAGACGATCATTTCATCATCATCTTCTAGTCATCAATCCTCGCCCAGGATGATGCCGTGCTAGGGCCATACATTGTTCATCGGCTGATTCAAGCATGCAGCTGGGCTCTACAGTTCATCTCCAGAGATATTCCACACCGTCGTGCTACCTAGGAAAAGGGGCACCTTTAATCAATAAATAAAAATAGTGTCACCTCAACTTTCATCTCTACCGACGATTCTTTGCACACCTACTTAAACCCCGGACACACGGCAGATGCAAATGGTTTCCTATGCTACTCGGTGGAGCATCCTCTTTAGCCTCCTTTTACCAATTCTACTAAACGTTTTCAGGTTTTTCTTTTGAGTCGGTCAGTCGATTCCTTAATGGTTTGGACAGCTGCAAAAGTCTAGGTAGTAGTCACTACTGAGCTCACTGATAACCTAAGCTTGCCCTGGACCTTAGGCGAAAATTAGACTGTGCCTCGTCTCATGTGGCATATCGGTGTCGTCAAAGCCACAGCAATAGCCGGAGCACTTCATAGAGCTAAGAGCATGCCATTTTCAACCTAGTGCAGTTATTTTTGGTTAATTTCTCTGAAAGATTACTATACAGGGAGAATTATATAACGCATTAGCCATTCCTTGTTCTTCCCTTTCTACTTATCTGATCATCTCCTAAATGTAAAAGTTCAGTAGATTGGTAACGAATAATAAGTACCAACCAATTCTTTAGTCTAGTCCTACCTAGAATGGCAGCGGGAAGCCAAACAAGATGACGGTGCAAAGAGTCGGCAAGTATAATATAATATCAGACAGAATAAAATAGCAGCAGAGATGCACCTTTTTTTCATATTCCTATGTGCAGCCCTTTTTTGTATGTCCGTGCAACCTAGTAGCGAAAACTATCTGCGAAGAGAAGATCTATCACCTGTTGGATAGATAAGGAGGCCAATCAATATACTGCTAGTGCAAAATGATCCATGTCACTTGCAGTAATCAGAACCAGCAAATGCCAGTAGCACTTCCTCAACATATTTGCTACCGTATATCTTATTGGCCATTATACTAGACCATCTATGTGGTACATCATGCGCATCATTCAAACTTACCTTTTGCTCACCCTCATCCATCAGCTCCATCAGCTGCTTGTAGATCACATCAGTGACTGTGAAAATGACGCCGGTGGGGGAGGCCGGCGAACTTCTGCACATCCTTCCATCATCTGAACAACGATCTTCATTGCAGGTCGTGTCACCGGCTCATTCTGAGTGCACCAAATGCCAATCTTCACCAGCCGCTCCAGCTCGACCTCATTGACTCCACCGACTGCCATTTTTTTTACTTCACCGGATATCACAAACTCGTAGGCCAACTCAGAAATGTTGCACTCCTCGCCGGCCAGCTTCAGTTCCATGTTCTTCTTACAGCTTACCATCTCAAGAAGCATGATCCCATAGCTGTATACGTCTGCCTTCACAGTGATCGCCGTGTTCTTGCTCCACTCTGGTGCAAGATAGCCGCGGGTGCCTCGGATGCCAGTAAAAGTCTTAGTCTGGTTCCCTATTAGCAGCTTAGCTAGGCCAAAATCTGCAATCTTTGCAGTCCCTGAGATATCTATGAGAATGTTCTCTGGCTTGATGTCACAATGGATTATAGGGCTCTCTATCTCTTCATGCAGGTAGTGTAACCCTTTTGCAACATCAAGGGCAATCGCAGCCCTGTTTCCCCAACTAGGCGGTTCCTCTGAATTGAAGAGGAGGTTTGCAAGGGAACCATTTGGCACAAACTCGTACACAAGCAGGCGATGCAGGTCTTCCTTGCAGAAACCAAGCAAGCGGACCAGGTTCCGGTGGTGCGTTCGTGCAATTGCACGCACTTCCCGTTGAAACTCTCGCTCCCCATTTTCTGCCATCCTCTCAAGCCTCTTCACTGCGATTTCCTTGTTGCTGCTGGTGAAGAAACCTTTGAATACTGTACCATATGCGCCCCTTCCGAGCTCTTCAGTAAAGCTATCTGTGGACAACACAAGATCCTGGAAAGAATAGGATCGAATGCCAATACTCTCCTCGTCGAATTCAGCCTCTTGCTGTTGTGGAGCCATCGTGTACCTCAAAGATTGTTGGCGCTTACAGAGTACAGACAGTGCAAGCACAACAAGTGAGACGACAGCCAATGCAGCACCTGATATGAACATGGCAATCGAACTAGCACTTGTAGTCGTTCTAAGAACACCTTTGCCTTCATAGGTGTACACCTTCACAAACAGTGTGGTGTTGCTACCAGGAACCATCCTTCCGTATCTCATAGGAAGCATCTGCTTTGAGCAGTAGGAGTCAAACATGGCAACCTCGCAGGCGCAGTCCAAAAGGCAAAGTGCTTTGCAGGCTTCCATGGTGGTTGTTGGTGGTGCCACATTGTATGACCTATCTGACCAGCTAGTGTTCTTCACCTCAATTATCTTGGGCAGCAGCCTGATATCATCAATAGAGCTATTCCTTGTGCATCCACCATCCTGCACCCTCCAACAACCTTGGATGCTTTGGTTAGCATTTGACAGTTCAAAGCCAGGAAGGCAAGAGCAGCTAGTTTCTCCATTAGCAGTGACCTGGCAGAAGCTATTCGGACCACAGGCACCTTTCACAAGGCAAGGATCGTTGCTGGGCTCCAGCCATTCAACCTGTGTCATGGGCGCTTCCCCCTGACTAAAGAACACATGGGAGTAAAGTCGCAATACACCATCAGCATCCAGTGTCAAACGGAAGAACTTTCTGGTGCCTGGGGAAGCGCTAGAAGATTTGTTAGGCAGGAACAACACCATATATAACGTGGTGTTTTGGTTGAACATAGATAAGGTGCCATTAGGATCCAATGAAAGCGTGAGGAGGAGGCCCCTGCCGAAAGTGCCAGTATTCCAGTAAGAGCTGTCAGAGTCGACCGTGCCAACAGGATACATCACAAGGTTCCCATCGTCCTGGTTGGCAAGGCGATACTTTCCTGTGGCATGGTTAGTGCTGGAGACACTTGAGAAGAGCTGGTTCCTAGGAAGCAGGTCCTGCCCCGGCAGTAGGGTGTCTGTGGGAGAAGTAAAGGTGGACCAGATGACATGTTTTCTCATGTCATACAACACAAACTCACCTGTGTCCAGCATCGCAGCAGAGGTAGCCGGAGTAGTGGTGGAGGCTAGAGACTTCCCTTGGCTGCCCTCGTTCGCTGGAATCCATTGAAGTGCGCCGCCGCCAAGGGTCAACAGAATAGAACCGCCAGAAACAGGGGGGTCATCTCTGTTGGCAGTCCAGACAGTGGTCCTGGACGTGCTGATCACCAGCCAAACCCCAATGGAGAAGCCTTCACCCTCCCCATCGGGGTAGAAGCCAAAGGCGAAGCGCCCCGAGGGGGAATACCAGCTCAGGGTGCTGCTTGTACCGATGGAACACCCCTGAGTGATCACCGTCCCGTTGCACGAAGCCCCCGTAACAAGAATTGGTGTTTTGGCAAGCAGAAAGAGCACCAGGAACAGGGGCACTGGCACTGGCACTGGCATTGTTTAGGTGGGAAGAGTGCAGCACTGGTTCCTTGAGCTGGCAGCATTAACAAGGAATGGAACGAATGGATTTCTGAGGGCTTTAAGGTTTGAAGAGTTCAGCTATGGCGGCTTGCGTATCCAGTCAAGGAGACTGAGTTTAGTCAACAATGCAATTGCATTTCTTACCCCTGACAGCGAAAGAGTGAGACTGGGCAAATTTAATCCTTTCCAATTCCACCGCAGCAGCCGGGAAAGTAAGTGTGCAGTTGCAGCTAGGATGAAGAAGAGCTCAGCTCAGCGTACCAGTGAAGGCAGCTAAAGAAGAGCTCAGCTCAGCATTTAGGATGAAGAAAGTGCAAGTGTAAACCACGTCTCTCCACAAGGGGGGCATTTGGTTTGTTTGAAGAAGAATACAACGCGTGAGAATCTTGGTTTGATACTGGCACTGGCAGCGACCTAAAATCTTGAGATCGGCCTGAGACTGAGAGTATTCCGGCCGGAACCAAGACCTAAAATCTTTGCCTCCAGGAGATGAGGATGTGATACCTGACCGCATCCGCATCCTCTGGCTAGCAGAGGAGCGGGCGACACCTCCTCCGATTGCCATCGCAATGGCCGCCTCGCCGCGCCCCCCGCCGCCTAGAGGGGGGCTCGCGTGCACTTTGCAGTTTCCACCCGCCGTTTCGCACAAATTTGTGCGCTGAGCCGGATCCCTGAGGAGTAGAATGGGCTGCGCTGGGCTGGGCTGCCAACACGTACATAATTGGGTCATACGCGCACGAGGCCCAAATCCAACCCACTGCCATTTTCTTTCCTTTTTCTTTTCTTGAGAAAATCCACTGCCATTTTTTATATGCCTAGCTGGTTGCTTTGTTTGCAGGGCAGTGGCCACAGCAACAACCGGAGCACTCCAATAGCATTTTCAACCCTCTGCTTGGTTCGATACAGGGTCAGGGATAATTATATTTATTTATATAGCCCAATAGCTTGTGATATAGGGCCTTAATTATGCGTGGTGCATGTCAAAGTGCGCCGTTTTAAATTCGAAGTGAATGAAAATGTGTAATGTTTGGTAGGGAGCATCAAGGCCTCGTAAAAATGGCAGTTGCTCTGCCTATTCATTGAGGTGGTAGAATGCAAACGGATGATGCATACCAATGTACAAGAGCAGTATAACTGCTAGGGTCCTGAGCTAACCACCTACTGAACACCAAGAAACTATAGAAAGCAAGAGGCTCCTCTTCTAAACGATGCGCCAACATCAAATTAAGGCGGTGCGGCTAGATTCTACCGCTTTATCAAATTAAGGCATTGTCGCTAGATTCTACCGGTTGCATGTAAAGAACGTATCTTCTTATGACATAGCATACAAGACAATAAAAACAAAATGCAACGGCATACAAGGCAACTGCGATTTTGCGATGGCACAAATGACACTACAAAATAAGCCAGTGGCATACAGGGTATTTTTTTTCATTTTATTTTGTTGGGGCTACGATGACTAGATTTTCTCTTGTCCTTGTTTTGTTTTTCTTCTTTTCCTCAGCCACCTTGTCTGCTTGAGTGCTTGTACATTTATTTTGTTTATCTTTTAATGAACTGTTTCGTTGCGACATTTTCAAGAAAAAAATGCCTTGCAATAGGTGACATTAGATTGATATGCCTTATAGTACTATGTAGGGATTATTCCACTCTGTTTCATTTCTCCTACTTTCCTGTCCTTTTCCACCTAGACATGTGAAAACGTAGTTGTGGACTTGTGTTCATATGTTTGAAACTCAAAAGCAAGCACAGGTTGAATTCTAGAAATTCATAAAAAGCAAACTTATATTTGGAATTTGGGATCTTGAAATTTGAAATGTAGAAAATCAAAATTGTGATATTCTATCAAATTTGCATTTTGAATTTTCATATTCAGAAAATTTGACTTATGACATTCAAAAGGTTGTATTTTGATTTTTGATAAGCAAACATTTTAATTTTGACATAAAGCACGAACTGGATTTTAAAATCAAAATATATTTTGACTTATAAAATTCCAAATTTCAAATACAATGATTCCAAAAATTGAAATTATGTAAAATTTATATTTTTATATTTAGGAACTTAATTTTGAATCGTTCAATTTTAAAACGAAATTCCATATATGAAATTTAACCTGTGCTCAGTTTTGGATTTTGATTCTAGAGATGTTTTTGTCTGTCCAGGTAGATGAAAATAAAAAGAACATGGAATAGTCAACGCAAAGTGTCATTTTATTAAAGACATGCCAATTTAATGCCATCTAGCCTGAGGTGTTCCTATTTAGTGTCACTGATTGAAATCTCCCTAGCCAACTGTAAGTTCAAGGTACAACTTGTGTTATTTTGGTGATTAATGACAAACACACTTAATGACAATGCTTGGTTTAGTGTTTACTTATATTGCTATGAGACTAACGTGTTTATTGCCAAGTTGAACATTAGTCTCATCTATTTAGAGGAGAATTAAATATAACAAGTGGACAAGCTCTCCATCCTAAAAAGGTATGCTCATGTTTTATGTTGAGGCTAACACACTTCATTGTAAGATTTTTCTTAGTCCCATATATGCAAATAGGATGGATGACTAATTGAGGTATGCAATCTCGGTATGCTTGATCTACATTTGTTATTGCATTTCTCATGTGCAAGTGCTCTTTATCTTATCTGTAATTAAACTTCATATTGCTATAAATGAAATTGGTGCGTGCATGCCTTGTTTGTATATATTCTCATGCATCTCACTTAGTGAAGTTTAATATAGTTTAGTCCACATCTTCACTCTTGTTCTAAATGTTGTTCGCACATATACAATTCTTGTATATCCTTTCATGTGCTTCATTTAAAGTGAAGATTGTGTTCTTTGCCGTGATTTAATTGTTTCATCATGTTGGCAATCACCTCTCTAGTGCATATAGATTAGTTTTATATGTCATGATGCACTTCATAAATAATATTGTGTCAAGTGTTTTTATTCATATAGTGTCTCCTTGTATGAAACACTTGGCGCTTTAATTGCTCACGAACATCACCTTATTCATATATATTGAGCTTTGGGACTAATGGATTTATTGAGTGATTTAGAAAGAATTAGGTCCCGTGCATGTGTGTGATGGCTAAGGTATGTCAAGAAGATGACGGCTAAGCCGTAGTCAACAAGACGACGGTGTCACCAAGAGTTGAGGACCAAGTCGAGATCGATTTGACGTGGAGATCGTCGGGGGATGATCAAGTCAAAGTCAATAAGACAAGAGTCTCATGAGGTGAACCAAGTCAAGGTTGGCAAGGTGAAGACGTCATCAATCATTTGGTGAAGGTCATCATGCACATTGTTTCAAGTTTGCGACGGCATGAAGAAAAGAAGACGGCAAGTGCTTTTCCTAGACTTGTACTATCTTACATTCATTTGAGTCTAAGGATTGCCGTACTATTAAGGGGGATGCCATGGAGAATGGTTTTGATATGTCTTAGGTGCTCAATTGATCAATCCTTGTGAGGAGACAAAGAGAAGTGATTGGTGGGGTTAGAGAGTGCAAAGAAGTGGAGTTGGCTTTGATTTCCTTGATCTATGCATCACTAACTTGGGTTTGAGGTGGTGATACCTTGTGGATTAGATAGCCCTTGTTCTCAGCTTTCCGTAGAGCCCAAGATCACCTAAAACGGAGTTCGGAGTAAAAGTTATGCATGTTTTCGTCGAGGTGTGATGCGTCTCGACTGTGTCGAAACGATCCACGGATTGTCAGAAGGTTCGACTGTCCGAGGTGTCCTCGATTGAGCTCTCTGTTTCTATTTATCGATTTACGGACTGTCCGAACATAGCTTGGATGTCCAACTCTGACTCTGAACTCCAACGGCTAGTTTTCCAAGCCATCTATTTAAAGCCCCTCACTCCCCACTTGCACATAACGGCTAGATCACAAGTTTATTGACCTATCCTCTTGTTCTTGAGCCTCCCACACCTCCTAAACCCTAGATCTTAGTGATCCTCTTTGAAAGAAGAGTTGGGAAGGGATTAGGGTTAAATCTTAGTGATTCCCTTGTGAGGAGTGTTGGGAAGAAGGATTGAATCTTTGTGATTCATCTAGTGGGAGAGAAGATTGGTGAAGAAAGTGTGAATCCAAGCAAGCAAGCAAGCAAGATTTGATTGTTGAGCACTTGAGTACATCTCCGGGTTCGTTCTTCGTTGAGCATCTATTACCCTTGGAGGTTGAGGACTCCTAGACGGCTAGGCGTCACCGGTGAGCCACCGACGAGGTGTGGTTGGCCACCGCAAGTTTGTGAAGGTACGATTCCGCCTCCAAGGAAAGGAATCAAGAAGCAAAGTCGGTGCGTGCGTTGGCACAAATCCGAGAGGGAAAGAGTCAAGTGGGACTCGGGCTCAAAGGTGTTGGAGCCTACCTCAACGGAGAGTAGGATCCCCTCAAGGATCCGAACTTCGGAAAACAAATCTCCGAGCCTCCATCTTCTTACGGTTTTATCTACTCTCACTCTCAAGCTTGATTTATTTGATTATTGCGCTATTGGCTTGATTGTCTTGTGAGATATTTTTGCACGTATACTTGCTTGTGAATCATATTGTGTCCTTGTGATATTGCTTGTGGTATTTGAGTGGTGCGGGGCGCTTAGGAGATTTGGGGACAAAATCTTCTCGTTGACCTCGATTGTCAGGGGTGTCACTGACGATCCGAACCTACTTCCAGTGTGATTGAAGATTGAATTTGGTGTCACGCCTATTCACCCCCCCTCTAGGCGTCATCTCGGTCCTTTCAATTGGTATCAGAGCAAGGCTCTCTCAAATTAGGCTTAACCGCTTGGAGGGTTTTGGATGTCGCTAGACGGGATGGATGAATTAGGAACTATTATTTCGCTTGATCCTACTAATGTGCTTGGTCCTCATGCTTTTGCTAGTATTCGTATTTCCTCCGGTTGGGCACCTTATTTTAATGGTCATTATTATGGCCCATGGAAGAACAAAATGAAGATTTTCTTCAATGCCTACCTTCGTTCTATTTGGCCTATTGTTGAAAATGGCTATAGTGTGAAGGACAAAGATAACCTCACCGCCGAAGAGGAAGAAATTGAGCACAAGAACACTCAAGCATTGGATATTCTACTTAGTGTTTTGAGCGTGGATGAGCGAAAGAAGCTATGCCATCTCAAGTATGCTCATGATGTGTGGATGCTCATTCAAGCAAATTATGAGAAGTCAAAAGTTGATCAAGTGGATAATTCACAAGTATGCACTTCAAGTGATGATTGCTCCACACCAAGCTCCATTGATGATGACTCTTTTACACCTCCCACTTCACCTTATTGCTTCATGGCTCAAGGTAATGATGAGGTAAATGACAATGAGCCATCTCGTGATCAATTAAAATGCTTGCTTATAAAGTTTCATCATCATCTTGAGAAGGAGATTAGGAAATCATATGATTTGATCCAAAAGTATGATTTACTTCAAAATTCATATGATGTTTTAAAGATAGAACATGAAAATCTTCTTTCCAAGAATATTACTTCTAGTAAGGTAGATGTTGGATTAACTTGTGATATTCTTGATGATGTGCCATGCTTAGATTCAATTTCTTGTATGTCATCTAGAATTATAAATCCCACTCCTTGCAATGAAGTTCTTGACATGCCTACTCGCTCTAATGCAAATGCTTCTATTTCTATCATGTCTTGCAATGATAAAAATGATGTGCCTAGTTGCTCAAATGCAATTGTTTCTATTTCCTCTAGTGCTTGCATTACTAACAATCTTGTAGAGGAAAACAAAGAGTTAAAGGCACAAGTGGAGAAATTGAACAAGGACATGAAGAAGTGCTCTAAAGGGAAAGCCACTTTAAATGCCATATTGGGCAAACAAAGATCCATCAATAGAAAGAAGAAAATTGGCTACATCCCCAAGAATACAACATACAAGACAAGACTCTCCATGTCAATCAAGAACCAAGAAAGTAAGCTCAAGTGCAATTCAAAGCACCAAGCCGAAAAGATGAACACTATCAAATGCTTTGGATGCAATAAGTTAGGGCACTTTACCTCTAAGTGTCCTAACATAATGGAGACCAAGACTATATCTATCATGAGGCAAACCGACAAGGAGCAAGTCAAAAATAAGATAAGCTCAAAGCCCACTTGCTACAATTGTCGGAAAAAGGGACATATCGGTAAGGATTGTCCCAAGGGTAACACTCCTAAGCCTTTTCTTGTCCATGAACACTATATGCTTAGGAAAGATAAAAATAGCAATTTGTTTGCTAAAAATGTTGCCCCAACTAAACCAATGGCTAATTCTTCTCTTGTTAGATGCCCAATGATAAAATCTAATAGTACTAAGTCTTATTGTTCTCATGCTTATTCAAGCAACAAGTCATCTACTAGTGCACCAAAATAGATTGTGACTAATTCTCCCGGACCCAACAAGATTTGGGTACCAAAACTTGTTTGAAGTGCTTAATAGGACTCGAAGAGGCATTGAAGGCTTAGCATATGCATAAAGAGGTGTATTCATTCATCAATTACTTAAGGCCAAGTAAGAAGATATTCAAGTCACCATCATAAACCAATGTTGCTTGTAAATTTCAAGTACATTGCCTTGTGTAGGCAATTGCATTGCATTGCATAAAATATATATATATATATATATATATATATATATATATATATATATATATATATATATATATATATTTTAGTCACTCATCTTGCTCTTGTTCAAATCTCTAATGTTGATTTATGAGCTTGATGAGTGTTGTGCTTTATCTAGAGTAAGTGCTAATTCATATCCATGTGTATCACATTTCCTAAGTGTGCCACAATTTTAAGTGCTAGTGTTAAATTTTAAAATGAGCCATTATAGCCAAAATATGGATTTCATGAGAACATTTAAAAATTTGTTTGGAGAATGTTACTAAATGTTTCTCAAATCTTTTCAAATTGTTTTGACCGAAGGAAAATATATTTTCCTCAAAACAAGTTTCCAACCAAAATTCTAGTTACTAGGATCTTGTTTTTGTCACTTTTTGTATTTTCTATAGAATTAATTCTAAACTGAATTTGTGAAAAGTTTTATTACTGAAATCATATAGTTGGTTATTAAAAACATTTTCATATTCAAAGGATTTTCAAATAACCAACACAACTCAAGCTATGATGTTTTGAAACTTGCGAAAAACAAGTTTTGACCAAAATTGTCCATATCTAGCACTTAAGTGAGTTTTGCCACATGAGCCAAATTCTTTGATGCAAATTGGTTCAAATGGGTATTAAATACTCATATAGATCATTTGGAAACTAAGATTCTTTTCTTATATTCTTTTGGCAAAATTGAAGAGATTTATAAAAATAGATTTTTCTTCCAAGTGAAAAAGACTTATTTTGCAAAATCTAGTTTCAATGCTATTGTTTAATCTCTCCTAGTTGGAAATGCTCCAAATAAGTTTTTGTTTATTTACTGCTCTTTATTTAAATATTTGGAGTCATCAACAACTTCTCTAGATATCACTTTTGTCTCTTTTGCTAAATACCACTATTGTCTCACTTGGTCTAAATTCTTCATATGGTATTTTCTTTCAAGGTGATATCTTTCTACTACCTTGTCTTTCATTTATAATGCCATTTGTTTTGTACAATTGGTATCTTTAAGGTAGCTTATGTCTTGATCTCGATCTCGACATTTCGTCGCTCAATTTAATTCTTTCTAGTCGACCTAAGGCCTTGTTGCTTCTTATTTATTTCTTGCTCCAATTGGTATATTCTCTCTTTGTTTATCTCAATAGTCTTGGAGAGGAAGATGGCATTTTCAAAGAAGCTCTCAAGTAAGAACCATAAAGATTAAGGTTTTTAGGAAGACAATTCGAGGAGCGATCTTTAGAGGACCCTTTGTGTAAGGGGGAGCTCATAATATGAAATATTTAGCTCTTTATGTAAAGAGCATTGATTCTTTATTTGATATTTCAAGTTGGTATCATTTTCTTTGAAATCTCCCGTTTGATCCTATTTGACATATTTTCGGATAAAGTTGGATCTTTGCACCTAAATGGAGTTGAATGTGCTAAGTGGCTTATAAACGTCTCTCTAACTTATTTGAAGCCATAAAAGTGCAAATATCCATTGGTAACTCATTTGGTTGCATTTTGATGATTTAGTAAAAATCTTATGTGCCTCTTTGTATGAAATGACTATCTCACCATTTCTCTAAAAAGAAAATTATTTTATTAGAATTCTTTTTGGAAAACCTTATTTTGCATCTTAAGTTCAGATCTGGACATTTTCAAATATATTTGAACTTATTTGCAAGATTGTTGACTTTGCTTGACTTTGTGTCAAAGGTTCACCTCCGATGCTCTATTGTCCTAAAATCTAGTTGGAGTTTGATAATCAAGAAATTCCACTTGGATTAGTTCCTTGTATGTCCATGGAATGTTTGTGAAAAATTTCATAATATATGGACTCCGTTTGATTAAGGTTTGACCCATATTCGAAATGTGCGACTTGCTGAAATTTTCAGTTTTAGGCAGATTTTGTGCGGTTTGTGATTTTGTATCTTGATATGGGTTCATAATCTGAGCAAGACATAATAACGAGTTTTGATACTCTATAGTTGGTCTACAATAAAAAATTTTCTCAGATTCTTTGAACCATGTTTACATATTGTCTCGGCCTTGTTTTGAACCCTTCGTTGGAATGTCAAAGTCTGAATTTTTCAGATTGTTGGAACTTTGAATCTATTGCATATCTTCGAGTTGGTTGCAATTTTGTGAGCCATTCAAGATGATAATGAGTTAGTATATAATGGCATAGCTACATGATTCATCTCACATTATTTTGGAGCTTATTTATTAAAATCTCATTTGATTGAATATGCTCAAATGCAATGGTCTATTGGGAATCCTTTCACAACCAATTATTTGACTTCTATGTGTTTTCCCTCTAGTGCTTATTGTATTTTACCCCCTTGAGGTGAAAACTTCCATTGTAAAGCTCAAGAGCCTACTCGGATGATTTTTATCTATTGCCTCTTTCTCTCAATTGGTATTCATTTGGTATCCGAAGCTCTTACTTGAAAATTGATTTCTTGTTTTAATCATAAACTCTAGGAGAATCCTCTTGTGATCTTATTGGACTTATCTCTATGAGAGGAAACCACCTTAGTCATTGTTGAATAGAATCTTTGTGCAACTCGACATTCGCACACTAACATGGGTCAAGTTGAAAGATATTTGTTCTCGGAGATTGCTTCTTTATCTATGCATGTGTAGGGAATTGGAAGAGGATCAATGCCGACGGTGAGGCCATGTGATTTGATCAATGCCAATCCAAACATGTGATGGATGAGAAATGGTGAAGGGATGAATTTCTCTCAATTCCTTATCTCTCAATGTCGTTGCACTTCCATGTTAAATGAATCATCAATTTATGGTTTGCATAGTTTTAGGGGGAGCCTTTGCATGATAGACTATATTTTAAAGCTCCTCCACATTCATGTGTTATTTAATGATTATTGGTATCTTTATTGCTCCCAACTCCATTGGTATCTTTCATTGTTGTTTAATGATCAAATTCTAAATTCATTATAAGTTCAAGAGTTTGCTTGAATGTGTTTCAAGTGATGCCATACATGCCTTCTCTAGAGAATCATTTAAATTGACATCTAGTAATAATTTTTTCAATTGATATTTCACATGTCATACATTCTCTTCAATTGGTATAATCGATTTATGTCTTTCAAGTGTTATCCTCTAATCCTAAATTGCTTTGAAGCGTCATCTAGCTTGCATTTGGCTCAAGAATTAAAAGGTACATATGGATGGCACAATGAAGAGAGCAATTTATTCATGATGTATCTTCTCTATATGATCTTTATTCTTAGGAATCGATTTCCTATGTGGAACCATGTCTATTTGTCATGTTTGAGCTTCATTTCTATATTATTAATCATGACTACATTTAATTGGTATTATTGGATTCATCCTTTGCCTATATCTAGGTTTCTCTATAATTGGTATCAATGCTCTCAAATTGGTATCTTGTCATATTGGGTGATCTTACCACGCCATATACATTTTACCATGTCACATATTTGATATCATGTATTGCCTAGATATAGGGGGAGCCTAATATCATTGCTTTATTACTTGCTCCTACAATTATATGTTATCTTGTTCTTCCTAATATTTTTCTCGAGTGTGCTATCAAAGGGAGAAAAGATTATTTTTATTAAAGGTGGATCCATGAATGATTGATGACTAAGGATGAGTTCAACCTCAAATGAATAATAAAGATTCTTTATCGATCTTTTTGGGATTAATGACAAAAGGGGGAGAATTATGGATTTATCAATTGCCCTCTAATTGGTTCACAAAAAGGAGAGAATTTGGGGACAATGTTTGTAAGTGTAATCTCTCCTTGTTTGTTTTCGTGCTAAATAGATTCATATTGTCATTCATTGCAATTGTTAAAAGGTTTGTCATAAATCACCAAAAAGGGGGAGATTGTAAGTTCAAGGTACAACTTGTGTTATTTTGGTGATTAATGACAAACACACTTAATGACAATGCTTGGTTTAGTGTTTACTTATATTGCTATGAGACTAACGTGTTTATTGCCAAGTTGAACATTAGTCTCATCTATTTAGAGGAGAATTAAATATAACAAGTGGACAAGCTCTCCATCCTAAAAAGGTATGCTCATGTTTTATGTTGAGGCTAACACGCTTCATTGTAAGATTTTTCTTAGTCCCATATATGCAAATAGGATGGATGACTAATTGAGGTATGCAATCTCGGTATGCTTGATCTACATTTGTTATTGCATTTCTCATGTGCAAGTGCTCTTTATCTTATCTGTAATTAAACTTCATATTGCTATAAATGAAATTGGTGCGTGCATGCCTTGTTTGTATATATTCTCATGCATCTCACTTAGTGAAGTTTAATATAGTTTAGTCCACATCTTCACTCTTGTTCTAAATGTTGTTCGCACATATACAATTCTTGTATATCCTTTCATGTGCTTCATTTAAAGTGAAGATTGTGTTCTTTGCCGTGATTTAATTGTTTCATCATGTTGGCAATCACCTCTCTAGTGCATATAGATTAGTTTTATATGTCATGATGCACTTCATAAATAATATTGTGTCAAGTGTTTTTATTCATATAGTGTCTCCTTGTATGAAACACTTGACGCGCTTAATTGCTCACGAACATCACCTTATTCATATATATTGAGCTTTGGGACTAATGGATTTATTGAGTGATTTAGAAAGAATTAGGTCCCGTGCATGTGTGTGATGGCTAAGGTATGTCAAGAAGATGACGGCTAAGCCGTAGTCAACAAGACGACGGTGTCACCAAGAGTTGAGGACCAAGTCGAGATCGATTTGACGTGGAGATCGTCGGGGGATGATCAAGTCAAAGTCAATAAGACAAGAGTCTCATGAGGTGAACCAAGTCAAGGTTGGCAAGGTGAAGACGTCATCAATCATTTGGTGAAGGTCATCATGCACATTGTTTCAAGTTTGCGACGGCATGAAGAAAAGAAGACGGCAAGTGCTTTTCCTAGACTTGTACTATCTTACATTCATTTGAGTCTAAGGATTGCCGTACTATTAAGGGGGATGCCATGGAGAATGGTTTTGATATGTCTTAGGTGCTCAATTGATCAATCCTTGTGAGGAGACAAAGAGAAGTGATTGGTGGGGGTTAGAGAGTGCAAAGAAGTGGAGTTGGCTTTGATTTCCTTGATCTATGCATCACTAACTTGGGTTTGAGGTGGTGATACCTTGTGGATTAGATAGCCCTTGTTCTCGACTTTCCGTAGAGCCCAAGATCACCTAAAACGGAGTTCGGAGTAAAAGTTATGCATGTTTTCGCCGAGGTCGTGATGCGTCTCGGACTGTCTCGAAAGGATCCACGGATGTCCAAGGTTCGGACTGTCCGAGGTGTCCTCCGATTGAGCTCTCTGTTTCTATTTATCTGATTTACGGATGTCCGAACATAGCTTGATTGTCCAACTCTCGACTCTCAACTCCAACGGCTAGTTTTCCAAGCCATCTATTTAAAGCCCCTCACTCCCCACTTGCACATAACGGCTAGATCACAAGTTTATTGACCTATCCTCTTGTTCTTGAGCCTCCCACACCTCCTAAACCCTAGATCTTAGTGATCCTCTTTGAAAGAAGAGTTGGGAAGGGATTAGGGTTAAATCTTAGTGATTCCCCTTGTGAGGAGTGTTGGGAAGAAGGATTGAATCTTTGTGATTCATCTAGTGGGAGAGAAGATTGGTGAAGAAAGTGTGAATCCAAGCAAGCAAGCAAGCAAGATTTGATTGTTGAGCACTTGAGTACATCTCCGGGTTCGTTCTTCGTTGAGCATCTATTACCCTTGGAGGTTGAGGACTCCTAGACGGCTAGGCGTCACCGGTGAGCCACCGACGAGGTGTGGTTGGCCACCGCAAGTTTGTAAAGGTACGATTCCGCCTCGCAAGAAAGGAATCAAGAAGCAAAGTCGGTGCGTGCGTTGGCACAAATCCGAGAGGAAAGAGTCAAGTGGGACTTGGGCTCAAAGGTGTTGGAGCCTACCTCGGCGGAGAGTAGGATCCTCGAGGATCCGAACTTGGAAAACAAATCTCCGAGCCTCCATCTTCTTACCGGTTTTATCTACTCTCACTCTCAAGCTTGATTTATTTGATTATTGCGCTATTGGCTTGATTGTCTTGTGAGATACTTTTGCACGATACTTGCTTGTGAATCATATTGTGTCCTTGTGATATTGCTTGTGGTATTTGAGTGGTGCAGACGCTTAGGAGATTTGGGGACAAAATCTTCTCGATTGACCTCGAATTTGTCAGGGGTGTCACGACGATCCGAACCTACTTCGCAGTGTGATTGAAGATTGAATTTGGTGTCACGCCTATTCACCCCCCCTCTAGGCGTCATCTCGGTCCTTTCACCAACATCGTTAGTCGATGTAGAAGATGGAGCAAGCAAACGAAGTAGACCAATGTCGTTGCAAAACTCATCGCCTATCGCGTTAATCATTGATCGGGTTTAGATAGGATGATGCCCAAAAAGCCATCGCACACCTTGGCCCTATCCGAAAATACATGGAACAACAATATGTACTCAATTGTGGCTATTTGTGGAGAATCAACGAAGCATACCACTATAAAGCCTATGAAGAAGGACAGAGATGGAGGACTTCCATTTGCGTTGTCATCGTCATGGAAGGGCGACGATGTAGAACAAAAGCGAGGCCTTGATGGTTGGCCAGGGAGAAGAAGAGATGTTAGGGCATCTCCAATGGGGCGCAATTAGCTAGGTATAAGAAAGACATATCATTGTTTGTCCTACGCTTGAGGACATAGTGGGTGACAAGCAGCACTTTTTTAATGAGATATATGACCCATATTGAGGGGCGGATACAGCACCTAGGAAGACCAGGCAGCCGTCTAGGTTAGTCCGGCCCATTCCCAAGCCCAACCTACTAAATCCAAGGCCGAAAAACCCAAAAATAATGAGGGCTTTAAGGACTGCATGAGCTGATTAGGTGGGCTAGATCCGCCACCGTCCATATTATTTTAAGTTTTACACTATAGATAGATTGGGTGGAGAAATGTCTCGACCATCGGAGATGCTGTGAAAATACCAGCTGGGCCTGACTCCTGAGCAGGAGGGAGCAAACTCCAATGTGCGAGCACGTGGCCATTAGAAAAGGCAGCGTCGCCGTCGCGTCGCGTTTGCGTGGCACAGAGAGAGCGAGGGGGAGGTGACCGTTGCTCCTCCATTCTGCGGGCTGTTTTTTAATCCCGCAAAACTTGGGCGGAGGCGAAGCCATCGAGAATTCCAGAGGTTACAGCTACAGGTCTCCTTCCTCCTCCTATCATCCTCTCTTCTTCTTCTTCCTCTTCCCCCACCCCGACGACAAGTTCAGGTCAGGTCAGGTCAGGCCGCTTCCCTACCTCCCCAGACCCCCGTGCTACGGCTACTGCTTTTGCTTGCTGCCGCTGATCTCCTCTTCTTCCCCTCCCTTTGTAACTTGCGTAATGCATCCACTTCCACTGTGGAATGTGGATCCTTTGCTTTTCTTCTTACTAAATCGCCCATCTCATCTGCTTCCAAAGTTAGTTCCTTTCGTATTCTTAGCTCTTAAGTAATCCCGATGCGATGCCTCTGTTGGTTGGGATATATAAATACGGGTAAACATCATATACTCCTTGCCTCAAAACACCATCTTTTCAGATTAAAGGAAACGAAAAAATCGTTCCTTTTTCTTTCTTTATTTCTTTTGTCAAATTAGTCGCTGCGAAGGAATATATATTATGCAAACGAGGAGGATATCTCAGCCGCAGCTTTTTTTTTTTTTTGAATAGTAGTGTGGTTGCTTGGAGCATCCACACGGGGGCGATGGCGATGGCGATGCAAATGCAAAGACCTTTCGCTTCGGTTATCGGTTCCTTTCGGCTTCCCGCACTTAAGGATACGCAGCTGCCACGTTCCCCACTTAAGGATACGCGGCCTTCCCGCACCTTCGTTTATCAACGCGTCTAACACGACGCTTTGGATATGGACGCGCGCGCCCCTGCTGTACCAATTCTGGTGTTCTAAACTCACCTCAGATTCATGCTGCGGTTGTCACACAGCTTTCCCTTACAGATATGCTTTTAGGACACCTTGTTTACCTTCCCAATGTGTCATTCCAGTCATTCTTATTCTTGCATCATATAATTCGACATGTTGCAGGCATTATCTTGTAAGCAAATTGAAGGGAAACCATGGCTACGATCAACGACATAGGCGTTGCAGCGGGCTTCAACATAGTGACTGCCATTGCATTCTTGCTGGCGTTTGCTTTTCTACGGCTGCAGCCAATCAACGATAGGGTATATTTTCCAAAATGGTACCTCAGGGGCATGAGAGACAGCCCAATTTCCTCTGGTGCGGCCGTGCAGAAGTTTGTCAATCTAAACATGAAGTCATACTTGAAATTTTTAAGTTGGATGCCGGCTGCTCTCAAGATGCCCCAGGATGAGTTGATCAACCACGCAGGCCTTGATTCCGTTGTCTACCTACGGATATACCTAACAGGGTATGTTTTTCCTTCCGTGTAATTTGCTATTCACAATTGTTTGCCCATGTCATTTCATTTTTGATCGAACATTGGAATAATGCCAATTAGTCAAGTGAAATTTAGTCCAATAGGCAGTAGAGGACAACAGTTCAAACTTATCTTGATTGTAAATGAGGAGACACAACAAATAGTATCATTGCTAGTGCCTCGTGATCGTGTTATTGTGCTTGCAACAGTGACTTTATACATGTCAGTGCAAGCTACCTATAGCATACCACCCATTACAGCAGTTTACGGTACAGTGTTAAAATCAAAACTTGAAGAATTCGGATATTGATCTTATATCTAGATCTCTTTTTTTTGTTATGGCGGGCCTTTTTTTATATCAGAACATTGAATTTTTAAGGGCACATCCACCAAAATTCAGGGTTTTATACATGCAAATTATGTTTGACTGGCATTGTTTTCATCACCATGTTGTAGAAAAGATGGTTGATAGTATTATGTGGGAGTCTGGGAGATAAAACTATATTGCTTTTTAAAGAAACACAAAAAATGGCTTCAAGAGGCATTTTCATTGGTTTTGAATAGGATCACGTGGTATTGTTTTGACTTTTGAGTTACTCCCTCCTTTCTAGTATGTAAGGCATAATTTGTTTTCACTTTTTTTTCCAATATATAAGGCGCAACTGCATTGACCGTTCAGAAGTTCCGGAAATACCCTTCGCTGTGTAGGAAACTAATTAATTCTAGAATCGCATTATTTCCTTGCGCTGATATTTCCTTCCCCTGCATGAGCGCTGATAAAAAATTATCTCATTAATTAGGGGCAATTAATTAGGAGCAAATCAGGAATCAGAAGTGCTATACATGGTCTCCTTGGTATTCACAAAAATCAAATTATGCCTTACATACTAGAAAGGAGGGAGTATTGTTTCTCTCTTTCAGTATTATGTAGCAATCACAGTTCTATAATAGACATCCTCTGTCCTTTTTTTTTCTTTTACAATGGTTTAGCGTTGTACATGGAACACAAAATTGGCTGGCTTTGTTATTTGATCTATTTGTGCTTAACATATTTTATGTCCACTATTCCAATCTTTTAGTGCCTGACCATTATTTTGTATTCTGACCATTTAATCAATTGATGCAGGCTCAAGATATTTGTTCCAATTACAATTCTTGCTTTTGTTGTTCTGGTCCCTGTGAACTGGACTAATGGCACCCTAGAAAGCTTGAAGGTAGTCCACAGTAATATTGACAAACTTTCTATATCCAACATACCCTATGGGTCGAAGAGGTGAGCAATTATTTGATCTCTATCTTAAATGTACACCTACATTACTCTATTGAAATATTTCTATCTATTTTATACTCATAGAAACTGTACATCTTAACACCAGCAATGTTTTACTGCAAATAAAATTTGTATATGAATTTGTTATACATGCTCTCGATAGTGACAATCACTTATGGTTGTTACTACATTTTTTAAATCTATTGGCGACAACTTTCTTGAAGTTCAAGCATTTTGCTAATCTTCATCTTGATTGTACAATAGTTACATGAACTTCTTGCAGACTGTAGGATCAGAAGGGTGCATTATCCCTGTAAGTTGAGGTTTATTTTTCTTTATGTGGGTACTATGAGCTATGAGCCACACCTGTGTGTCCAATGTAGTAAAACACTAGCTTATCATTTAGGGTCTGGATTTGGCAACTGCCCCCTCGTCATTTGTCATGTTGGACGTAGGCAGCCGTGCTGCCGAAAAGCATGTTCTTCCATATCTGCCATGCAGCATTGCAGCATAGACCTTCCAGGCCATATTTGCCTATGTGATGTTTTAAATATGTTATTGATGCTCATAATTTCCATTTTTTGCACAGGTTTGTTGCTCACTTGGCTATGGCTTATGTATTTACCTTTTGGACCTGCTATGTACTATTGAAGGAGTATGAAATAATTTCTACCATGAGGTTGCGCTTTCTTGCTGCAGAGAAACGCCGACCAGACCAATTCACTGTATGATTAACCTATTCTCTTCCTATTTATATTGGTACATCTGGATTGGGATGGTGTGTGCGAGCGTGCGTGTTCATATGTAGAAAGCACATAACCTTTGTGAATGTAACGTCCAACGTCTACTTGCGCTTGGCTTAGATCATTTTGTTTTGAAATTAATGTTCAGGTGGCAATGACCACAACAGAATGAACTTTCTAAATTAATTGATTTTACCATATGGTTTTTTAGGTCCTTGTCCGCAATATACCACCAGATCCTGATGAATCAATTAGTGAACTTGTCGAACATTTCTTCCTCGTCAATCATGCTGATCATTATCTAAGACACCAGGTAATCTCGATTAAATTTTGTAGAAACTTAGGTCCAGATGTTGTCTTTGGCTTTTATTTTTGTTTCATCATGTTGTCAGTTTTCTGAGTTATGATGTTTGGTTTGTGATTTTGTTATTAGCTTAGTGTATATATAGTTCTATTTACTACAAGCGCATATTTTTGTAGTCCGGCAAATTATGAACATTTCAAATGGAGCCAGTGTAAACATTGTTCAGTTTCATTTTAAGAAGATCGCAAATGTTATTCCAACAAGAAATTATTATTAATCGAGTCTGTAAGGATTTGCAGAAGTCATTTCAGGGATGAGTTGTTTTGGACCATTCAAGTAGCACGCGGAGATTTTTTTATATTCTCTTGGCTATTTTAAATTTAATTTGAGCAATCACATGCAAATGTGAAGTGTATCTACTCTAAAACCATATCTGGCCATCTGGGTGCTATCATGTTACCTCTTAATATATCATTACATGAGATTTGGACCAATCAGATTTATATTATCAAATGCATCAGGGTGTTTTTTTGTTGGTACTTCATTACTGAAAAAAGAAAACATGGTCTTGTTCTTTGTAATACCAACTGCTGTCTTCAAGCCTTATACTAATAGTGGAGGCCCTGTCTAAATGCTCTATATTAGGGAATAATCTTTATATGTCTCATTGCTTTTTAGGTAGTTTACAATGCAAATAAACTTGCTGATCTGGTTGAAAAGAAGAAGAAAATGCGGAATTGGCTTGATTATTACCAACTCAAGTATGAGCGAAATCAATCGAAAAGGCCGACCACCAAGGTTAAGCTGCAAGAATAATCTGCCATCCATTTCTCCTCCATATGGGTCTTGGTTTCATGGTTTGTTTATTTCCATTTGAATTGGAATGCGGTATTATGATCTGTTTGTTTAATTCCTTCTTGGACTTGTGTACAGACTGGCTTTCTTGGATGTTTTGGTTCTGAGGTGGATGCTATTGAATACTGCAAATCAGAGATTGAGAAGATAGGAAAGGAAGTAAGTGGCAATTGTATTTATATAATAATTGTACCATTTGACTTTGTCAATACTGTTCTGTCAGGATTATTATACCTTGAATTTATGCTTTTGCTTTATACTTCTGCATGCATCAGCTTATTTTGGTAAATATGCCTCAAGTGTTGTGGGGTTCTTTTTCCTCAAGTGTTGTGGGGTTCTTTTTCTGCACTAAATTTGTTCAAAGTCAATGGTCAGAATAACCATGGATTAATACATGACTGTGCACAGGAAGAAGAAGAGCGTAAAAAGGTCAAGAAGGATCCCAAGTCAGTTGTGCCAGCTGCCTTTGTTTCATTTCGTTCACGATGGGGTGCAGCAGTTTGTGCACAGACACAACAAACCAGCAATCCAACTGTCTGGTTGACTGAATGGGCTCCAGAACCTCGTGATGTGTACTGGAATAATCTATCTATTCCATTTGTCTCCCTCACAGTTAGGAGGTTGATAATTGCTGTGGCATTCTTCTTCCTTAACTTCTTTTATATCATTCCAATAGCATTCGTACAGTCTCTTGCAAGTCTTGAAGGAATAGAGAAGGCACTTCCATTTCTAAAGCCCTTAATTGAAGTGTAAGTCTACTTTGACATGTTAATTGTTCCTGTTTTTATGGAACTTCTGTAGTCTTCTCAGCATTGTTGTAGAGTTGTTGTGAAAGCTTGTTCTTTGTCCTTGCATATTATTTTGATGGCATCTCCTCATCACTGTTTGGAAACTATTGTGCAGATGTTTCATTAAATCATTCATCCAAGGGTTTCTTCCAGGAATTGCTTTGAAGATCTTCCTGATATTGCTTCCAATTATACTGATGTATATGTCAAAGTTTGAAGGATTGATATCACAGTCATCACTGGAGCGAAGATCTGCATCTAAGTACTATACATTCTTGTTCTTCAATGTATTTGTGGGGAGCATCGTTACAGGATCTGCTTTGGAGCAGCTTAATACGTACCTCCATCGGTCGGCGAATGAGTATGTCGTATGCCACCACATCTACTGACTATACACCTATAGAATAAAAAGGCATATAGTAGCACAGCGCATCTGAAAATCATATGGTTAGCTGAAATTTGATGGAACCTAGGACAAATACTTGCAGGGCTAAGAAATCTTGGCACTAAGACGTATCTTTAGAACCTACTATTTGCATGCGCACCTTATAATTCACACTGAAATCATTTTTTTTGCAGCATACCAAGGATCATCGGTGTAGCCATTCCAATGAAGGCAACATTTTTCATAACGTATGTGATGGTTGATGGTTGGACTGGTGTAGCTGGTGAAATATTAAGACTGAGGGCTTTTATAATCTTTCATCTGAAAAACTTCTTCTTAGTGAAGACTGAAAAGGACAGAGAAGAGGCAATGGATCCTGGTAGTATCTGTTTTGACTCATGCGAACCTCGAATACAACTATATTTCTTGCTCGGGCTTGTCTACGCTGTGGTGACACCGTTCTTGCTTCCTTTCATATTGGTGTTCTTTGGGCTGGCATATGTGGTCTACCGCCACCAGGTGAGGAGTGAGCTCTGTGACCAAGCCTAGTAGAGATTCTTTACCTATTTGCTGCTATTCAAATCTGAAAATCAGAGGTTGAGCTTGTCTCACTTTTATTCTAGGACAAACCTCAAAAGTCGAAATGATTTGAGTCTGAAAATATAACAAATGCAACTATGCTAGCATAACTAGTCACTGCTGACGAAAACATAAATGAAAAAAAAAATGATTGCATCAAACTTCAGTATTTGTTCTACATATCCTTCTGATTATTATGGTCTTGTTTACAATGTTTGGTTTGCTTACCTTCATTGTATATTGGCGTAGATAATAAACGTGTACAACCAACAATACGAGAGTGCCGCGCAATTCTGGCCTAGCGTGCATGGACGCATAATCACAGCATTGATCGTATCCCAGCTGCTTCTGCTTGGACTGTTAAGCACGAAAGGTTTTGAGGAGTCAACACCAGTGCTGCTTGTTCTTCCTGTGCTAACATTTTGGTTCTACAAGTACTGCAAGCACCGCTACGAACCTGCTTTCGTGAGGAACCCACTGCAGGTAATGCTTGGCTGGAGGCTGAATTATTGGGTGCCATCCTTGCTGAAAATCTTGGTGCGTGCAGGAGGCGATGAGGAAGGACACGCTTGAGCGTGCAAGGGAGCCAAACTTCGATCTGAAAGCGTACCTGGCCACTGCGTACCTGCACCCAGTGTTCAAGGGCGGCAACCAGGTGGACGAGTTCTTGATGGCCGACGATCCTGGGAAGGAAGAGGTCATCGTGCCTACCAAGAGGCAATCGCGTCGGACGACGCCGGTGCAGAGCAAGCACGACGGCTCAGACGCGCTGTCTGTGCCTGACGCTCTGCGTGAACAATAGCATTAGCATCTCATCGTTGGGAATGGGAGCTCCCACTCCCAGCCAGGCTTATCCTGATGATCTGCAGTGTGTAAATCTCTAGTCGATAGCCTGTACAGACTACGAGAGTGAAAATCTAGCTTGCTGCTGCTCCTTGTATATGATTTATTTACGTATGTGACGCAGAAAAACTTGGCTCCAATTACACACAGGAATTTGACGCAAACAAAGGCTTGCGTGCTCAACTCATGGGAAGCTTTTCGCAGAGCTGAAGCTACCAAGGAGGGATTAGCCAACCTGCTGACAGTACCGAGAGGTATATGTTGGTTTGCTTGGTCGGCTATATATGTTGGTTAACACATGTTCGAAAGCCATCAAAATTCAATTAAATATCGCTGTGTGTTGGTCGGTAAATCAACACTTTGGTGCAAGAATAGGAGCATGTCAGCATGCTAGCTTAGCCTCTCGATACTAACTACTCCCTTCGGCGTGTCAACTTTGATCGCTAATTATCAATGTAGTTTTTCTTATGAAACCCGTTGAATTTACAGTGTTACTGAAGTACTTTTCAAAACAAATCTAGACATGCTATTTGTATTTAGTCAATCTAAATATTTTAAAAGATATTTATAGCTCAAGTTTCATTGATTTAATCGGCACATATCTCAAACGTCAAAAGTATTTGTGATCGGAGAGAGTAATTAGTTAGGAGAAGTACTTGCTTTTGTAGTTAAGGATTCATACCTCATTCTTTTTCTGTGGAAATTAACTTTACCATTTTTGGTTCGCTATTACCATTTCCATTTCCGGAACCTAAATCTAACTAATACTTAGTTGTTTCCATGTTTAGAATGGTTGAGCTAAAGTTAGTTGTGCGGGGGCTAAATGAATAAGCTTGCCACCATAAACATGTCATAAGCATATTGTTGACACGAAAATGTGAACACACGTGCAGAAGCGTCGATTCGGTGATCGCGTCGCAACTCAAACCAAGCGTGCCAATTGATTTGACCTGTAAATCAATAAGGAGAAAATTGTCAGTAATATAGGCCTAATCGGCTTTTTCAATTTAGCCAGATCAGGTTATTTGTAATCGGCTTTAAACAATCCGATTACAAGATCTATCGGCTTGAAACCCGATAGAGCGAATAGATTCAAATAATCACTTAAATATAAATCCTGTTTCTTTTTGGTATTTTTATTAATATCAGTATTAAACCTTTAAATCGAAGTATTAGATCAAATCAGAAAAATAGATCGAATAGATTGGTCAAGCCAAGACAGTATTCAAATCCAAGACTAAATATAAACTAATAAATCGGTTTATCAGTTTAAGGCTGATTGATAACACAATACTAATCGGCAAACATCTGGACATATCAGACCCTAAACAAGGGGTACGCAAGATCGATTTAACGAGACAGTCGCATACATCAGATTCAGGGAAAAACATGCAAGACATTTTGTCGGGGATTAAATCACGGCCCATTGCCATGACCCACTCCCTGACGGCCCAGTCGAACAGCCTACCAGGGCCCAGCTCCCTGGAAGGTTCTATCTGGCCCATATGCATCCTGCCGAACAGCTTCCTGACTGGTGTGGTGCGTAGTGGCCAAGGAATCGTGTTTGAGTCCGACTCGAACAAGGGTTCTGCACGGCTACGTGAAGACCCGGACGTTGGTTTCTCGGATTGGAATAGGAGTCGTGATCCCCAAGACATGGAGTATGCCTTATCTACCTCGGGATATATTTGGCATGTACTGAGTTCGTTACGATCTCGTAGTTAGCCCGGCCCGATATTCTCTCGGCAGGTCGGTTTGCTCAGCACTATATAAACAGGGCCCCTATGGCGTTTAGAGGGACCCTGGGCATTGAGTTTTACATCTCAGCATCTAGCTTAGACGCCTGATCTTCGCATTATCGCACTTGTACACCCATAATCTCGCCGAGACTTGTTCGTCTCGCCGAGCCACCTCTTGTATTCATCTCTGATATATAAGAAAGGCTGGACGTAGGGCTATTATCTCTCCCGAGAGGCCTGAACCAGGATAAAACCCATGTCTCCTGTTCGTTGCTGTTCGTGGTTGTTCGGCGTGTCTCCTATCTCACTTCTAAAGAACCTTAGCGACTTGAGATCGATATCTCAACCGTCGACACATTTGATAATCGGCATTGCAAGGTAAGCACATATTACAGATCGATTAAACCGAGACAGTGCAATATGCGAGAACATCTTAAAGATCGGTAAATCCTGAGACAGTCTAACATGGTTTGCATACATGAGATCAAATTGATACAGCCATGCATACGGGTTACAAGGAGAGAATCGATTATCCCATCGAGATAGCTCTACCTACGAGTTGAAACCTTTCGACGGCGTCGATCGGTTTCGAGAGAGTTTTTTGGTGTATTGAGTTGTAGATTTTTTATGAGGCCCTAAAACCCTATTTATAGTGTTTACAAAGCCGATACCGATACGACCTATCTTTCCGCGCTGTCTTTGATCCGATCGTATTTCTCCCGAAGTCGTCTTCATCGTTTTCTGCAATATGTATTCTTTCTTCTTCAACAAAGCCCAATTCCGATTTGGCCCAATAATTCCGACATATTCGGCCTTTTCTGAATATCCGATTTTCTGCCAAATTTGGGTGTCAACATATGCCCCTAAGTTTGGCAATGAATACTTCATTAGCCGAACTTCCAAGTAAAATTCGGATATTCTACACCGGAACACTTCACATTTCTGTCTCGGTAACTTCTCGCTTTCAGCCCATTCGTAGAACACGTGTCAACCGAACAGACAATACGGGCCGAAACTGTAACGCCGAAAAGCGCGGTAAAACCCTAATTTTACCATGGCTATAAATAGCGCACCATTCGCCGTCATTTTCACTCTCTCCTACTCGCACACGGCTCTCGCATCGGAATCTCCAGAACCTTCAGCAGTTAGCACACCACCAGTCTCACCAACCTTCAATCGGCATTATGTCTCAGGTACTGATTCAATGCTCAGATTCCGAAGCTTTGTATTCTTTGGGACCAGTAGGAGACCGAAATCCATCGGATTTTATACATTACTCCGTAGGGAGACTTCCTCTATTTGCCGATAAACTTAGTGTAGATAGCTGGAAATCGTCATTCAGATCTTGGCCCAGCCCGATCAAGGGATATAAGGACTGGCTGATTCGGGTCTATAGCCAAAAACAAGAGCAATGGGACAACCTAGGAATAACCAATGCCATTCTTCTCTCTTTATCCCCACCACCAGCAGACGAACCATTTATGGCCGCATCGGCTTATTTCTGGTGCGATACTGCAAACGCTTTCCTTTTCCCGACTGGACCAATAAGCCCTACACTCCTGGATGTGGCTATGCTAACCGGACTTAGCCCTGATGGCAAGATGCTATCGGCTTTTGATCTCTCCGCTAGCTTGAAATTGGTCCCCGAGAAAAATTTCGGATGCCAGCGTTACATCAACACTCACCAGAAAACCGATGAAGTGGATGACGAAGAGCACATTGCTTTCCTGAACATGTGGCTCGATCGGTTCTTCTTCTGCGGTCAATCACTTAGCCCTAGCAAGGTTTACCAGGGAGTAGCCAAGCAATCAAGCGTCGAAGCCAAAAATTAGCAATCGGAAAATACCTCTTAGGAGCCACCTATCGGATGATGCACGAGATCAGGGAAGGTCTCTGCTCACCAAAGGCCCAGTACTCAGTTGGCAACCTCGGTGGTCCCTTTTGGTTTATCGGAATATTCCTGAAACTTCAGATATACAATTCCCTCGGCGAATTAGATTTCAGCTTAAGATTTCCAAATGAGCATAAATCCGATAGCACAGATCGCCCGTGCAAATCATATGGGGAAATGATCTCAGTTAACTGCAACAGGCGGCGTTTAAACCAAGAAGATCTTGCCATGTCCATGGTTGCTCTTTATACAATGTCTGAATCGGAATACGGATTAGAACAGTTCAATCCCTACACTGATCTAGATAGATATCCGATTCCCTCGTTTTTCCGATTAGATAACACATTGAAAGGAGAAACCCTAGCAACCTACAAGGAATTCATTTCTCTAGGGATTTTCTTTGCCATTCTGAGCACAAGGACTCACATCAGAAAACCATCTTACGAGTTTTACCACCCAGCCGTGGTTGCTCGGCAATTTAATCTGGGACAGAACATTCCCGATTTATGCATATACCGTCATTTGAACGCCAGAGAAGATCTCAACCCTCAATCGGCATACGGAATCCTATCTGCTGCACACATCGATTTTCAAATGCCGATGGAACTCAGAATGTGGTCTGACACTTCTCCAGAGTTCGACCTCTGGTGGGAAACAATCGCCAAAGATATATATGCTACCAAGGGTGGAGCTGCAACCTTAATCGAACGAATCACCAGCAGAAAGAAAACTTGCAGGCCCAACTGGCCGAAGATCGCTGGTATGACTGAGCCTTCATCGGAATCAGAAACAATCGACATCGACAGCCCAAATTTACGCTTCGGATGATAACGATGAAAAAGAGAAAAACTCTTCTGAATCGGGACCTTCATCATCGGATTCAGACAATGAAAGGACTGAGTCCCAAAACTACGCATCCTCTTCTAACTGCGAGGTCACTAATCTGCATGAGTTTACCAGCTTATCTACCATCAGATTTTTATAATCATCGGCTTTCACGTTATTCTGTTCTTCAACCCTTGTAAATCCGATGATGGCTTCAACAGGTAGAACAGCCTCCTGCCCATACACCAGTTCAAACGGTGACACCTTTGTGGATCCATGTTTAGCAATCCGATATGCCCATAGCGCATCTGCCAGAGTATTATGCTAACCTCGAGGTCTTTCATCGATTTTTCGTTTGATCAGCTTTATAGCGCTTTTATTTGAAGACTCAGCTTGGCCGTTAGCTTGAGCATAATATGGCGAAGAGTTGATCGTCGTGATCCCCAGGTTTCGAGCGTAGTCCTGGAATGCCTCTGACATAAATACCGATCCCTGATCTGTTGTGATAGTCTGAGGAATCCCAAATAGGTAAATTATATATTCTCTGACAAACTTGATTGCTTCAGTAGCAGTCACTTTCCTCAACGGTACAGCTTCAACCCATTTAGTGAAATAATCCGTTGCTACCAAAATATACCGATGCCCTTGATGAGGAAGGAAATATCTCTCGATCATATCAATTCCCATCCTCCGAAAGGCCACGGTTTCACGATCGGTGTAATATCGATCGCGGCGCATGCTGAATATTTCCGAATTTCTGACAATCTTTGCAACCCTTGTAATATTTGAAACAATCTTCCACCATGGTTGGCCAAAAATATCCCACGCGCTTTAGCATCCATCTCATCTTATAAGCTGATTAATGTGTCCCGCATAATCCTTCATGAACTTCTCCAATTGCCATCTTGGCGTCCTCTTCATTCAAGCACTTAAGCAATAAACCATCAAAACTCCGATAGTATAGTTTGTCACTTATTAAAACATACCTTTGAGCTCTCCTCTTAAGCTTCCTATCGGCTCTTCCCTAGGGATCTTTCAAATAACCGATAATTTCTACCTGCCATCCTATCGGAACTGGATTTTCAATCGGAACAATCTCCAACTCATGATCGGTAATTTGTAACATGATGCTTCTTGAGCTAAATCATTGGCTTCACAATTTTGTTCTCTCGGAACATGATGAATTGTAAACACGGCGAAATACTTAGCAAAATCAGAAGCTCTTTCCAGATATTCCCGAAGCAGGTCACTATGACATTCATATTTACCGATCATTTGAAAAACCACCAACTGTGAATCCCCAAACACTTCTACAGCTATAGCGCCAGCCTGAATTAACCACTCCAATCCTTGGATCAATGCTTCGTATTCTACCTGATTGTTGATCAATCCAAAATTCACTGTGATACTGAATCGGTAAGGTACACCTCCAGGGGACACTATGAAAATACCGATGCCGCATCCTCTTTCACAGACCGATCCATCAAAGAACATTACCCATGGCAATAAAACTGACAGATTAATGCATTGATGGTGCGCAATAAAATCGGCTAATACCTGTCCCTTGACAGCTTTTGGAGATTCATATGTTAAATCAAACTCGATGAGCGTAAACGCCCACTTGCCGAGTCGTCCTTTGATAATTGGAGCATTGAGCATATACTTGACCGCATCGGTTTGACAAACAACTTTGCATTCAAAGACCCAATGATAATGTCTCAATTTGGTGCAAGCAAAGTATAAGCAAAGGCAATACTTTTCCACAACCGTATCGGGTTTCGTGGATCCGATAATTTTACGCTTTAGTAAAAGATTGCACTCTCTTTTCCATCCACCTCCTGGATCAAGATCGCCCTAATGTAGTTTCCGATACCGATAAATACAGTTTAAACGGCAAGCCGTCCTTTGGAGCCACCAGAACTGGCGGATTTGTCAAATACTCTTTGATATCATCGAATGCTTTCTGTTGTTCTGGTCCCCAAACAAACTTATCGGAATTCTTTAGCTTGAGCAACGGTGAAAACGGAATAATCCTTTCCGATAAATTTGAAATAAACCTCCTCAAATAATTAATTTTACCGATCACTCTTGTAAACGCATCTTCAATCCGGAGGCTTGGTGTTCGTGGATTGCCTTTACTCGATCAGGGTGAACCTCAATTCCTCTTTGATGCACCATAAATCCCAGGAACTTGCCGACCGATACCCCAAAAGCACACTTCTTTGGATTCATCTTCATCCCATACTTCCTAAACCGATCCAAAACGGTTATAATATCAGCCAAGTATCGTTCCTCCTCCTGGGATTTAATCACTACGTCATCGATATAAATTTCAACAAGTTTACCGATTAAATCGTGGCAAATCAGGTTCATCCCTCTTTGATATGTAGCCCCAGCACTGATCAGCCCAAAAGTCATCACTACCCACTCAAACAAGCCGATAGAACCAGGGCATCTAAACGCAGTTTTGCTCACATCTTCTTCAGCCATAAAGATCTGATTGTAACCAGCATTGCCATCTAGGAAACTAATAATCCGGTTTCCAGAAGCAGCATCAATTAACCGATCGGCAATCGGCATCGGATATTCGTCTTTGTACGTCGCTTTATTCAAATCCCGAAAATCGATGCACACCCGAATTTTATCAGAATCCTTTTTACCCACTGGCACGATGTTAGAAATCCAATCGGCATATTTGCATGGTCGAATAAATTTTGCTTCCAACAATCTCTGAATTTCGGTCTTTACTTGATCATAAATCTTCCAACTAATCTTCCTTGGTGATTGTTTTACTGGCCGAAACCCAGGTTTCATCTTGATCCTATGCTCAGCTATGGATCGGTCTAAACCAGGCATCTCGTGATATTCCCAGGCGAAGCAATCAACCCGATCCTTGAGTATTTGAATAAGCCGATCTTTGTACTCCCGCGGCAACTGTTTACTGATGTAAGTAGGCCTCTCTTTACCATCAGATCCAATATCGACTTTTTCAAGCTCATCAGCCGATATAAATCCCTGGCCCATCTTATACTCTACTTCCTCTAGTGCCGCGGTTCCCATAAAAAACCCTCATGTCCTTGAGTCACTGACTGCGTTTCCAATGTCGTTGGCTTGAAGCCGGCCTTGCTAAAACTGAGAAAATCGCAATCGTCCAGAGGTTTTCCCGATAATGCCTCCAAGTTATCATGTATTTCGGCGCAATCGGCTTCCGCCGTCAGGGACTCTCCTTTGACCACTTCTATTTGTTCACCAATCCACTGGATCAAAAGCTGATGCAACGTTGACGGTATGCGCGGCTTGGCGTGTATCCAGTCTCTTCCCAGTAGCACATTGTAATTTCCCTTTCCTTCGATTACAAAAAAGGCCGTCGGGATTGTCTTACTTCCAACAGTCAATTCCACGACCAGAACCCCTTTGGCCTCGGTCGGGTTTCCGTTGAAGTCACTCAACACCATATTTGTTTTGACCAAATCTTCCGTTGATTTACCGATTTTGCGGCACACAGAATATGGCATCAAATTAACTGTTGCACCACTGTTAACCATCATCCTTGAAATCGGTTTGCCATTCATGTATCCCATAATAAACAACGGCTTGAGATGTAATCGGAATTCTCTCGTTTCTTAAAATAGCATCTTCGCGCCCACCACCGATTCTGCAATTGCCTCCTTGTAATCACACATGAATTCCGAGGCAAGATACAAACCATATTGGTGGCCACCGATACTTCATCGTAATCCTTTTCAATAATAACGGTGATCTCAACTTGGGCCTCCATTCACCTTGCCCCTAGCCTTGTTTATCGGCTTTATTTGCTCCAAAAGAGCATCTCTAAACTTCTCACCTCTACCTCTTTGATTTCAGCGTGCCTCATCCGCTGCAACCGTCGCTTTTGAGACTTAGTGATCCCACTCGGGCACCATCGCGGCAGCGGCATCTTGGGAGGCCGATGCACATTAGTATTTGTATCTATCGGCTTTTCCTCGGCCTCTTTGCTCGGAAACACAAGCCGATCCTTTACCGATATTCGCTTGGGTGGAACAAAGGCGTGATTCATCGGGCAATTCTCCAAAGTAGGTAATGACATCCTCTCCTCCCAGCAATATCGGAAAAAAGGGCACTCCCAGTGCTCCATCTCCCATCCTTGGTCTTCTGAGTTCCTATGGACCGATTCTGGAACACTTACTTTGCCGTCCCTGCGAGGAGTCTCTTTAGCCATCCGATCATATTTCTTCAGTAACTGGTCGAAGGTCGGCTTTGGCTTCGTTTTAATTATCGGATTACGATCCTGCGCCTGCTTCACCTCGCGCCATTCTCCAGTTTTCACGGTGCCACGCCGGTTTGATGACCGGAATCGTAACTCGGGCTTCTCTTGCACCAAGATCCTCTTGGACCCAACGAGTACCTTAAACCGATTTGAGTTCACGGGTTCATCGGCCTTTCTCTTAGCATCCACCATTCCAACAAAACCGACGGGGAACGGTTCTGTCTCGATTTGCGGATTTTTACCCTGGTATCGTAATTGCCCGCTCTCGACTGCTTTTTGTACAACTTGCTTGAACACGTTGCACTCGTTGGTAGCATGTGAGTAGGAATTGTGCCACTTGCAGTACTTACGCTTCTTTAGCTCCTCGAGTGGTGGAATAACGTGCCCCTGTTTGAGTCGAATCTGTTTTTCCTGCAACAAGTGATCGAAAATCCGATCACATTTGGAGGTATCAAAAGAATACTTGCCCTTCTCGGGACCCTTCGGCTTAATCCATCCCAACTCGAATTCCTTCTTGTTAGTTACCCACTCGGCAACATAAGCACTGACCTCATCAGTATCAGAATCATCGGAACTTTCTATATCTTCTGTTTCGACAATATTGACAGCTTTATCTTTGTTCCGGTTGTTATTGTTGTTGTTCCGATAATCTTTCTGACCAGGGTAGGAGTTATATGAAAATCGGCTTTCATAAAGCGCGATCTTATGGGCTAGATGGGATATGTCCGCAAACTCTTGATTGCCCACCTTTTTCTGATTAACAGGTAGTAAGCCCTTGAAAGCCAATTCCGCCAACTCATTATCGGGCAGTGAAAGGCTATAGCACCGATTCCTCACTTCTCTGAACCGGCGTAAGTAATCATTTACCGATTCATCAAATTTCTGCTTGATCATCATGATATCGGTAATTCTCGCCTCATTCTCTCCGGAATAAAAGTATTCATGAAATTTCTTCTCCAGATCTGGCCATGAGGTGACACTGTTAGGGGGAAGCGATGTAAACCAGTTGAAAGCCGATCCCGATAGCGACAACGGGAACAATCGGCATTTGAGAGTATCCTTACATGCCGCCTCGCCGCACAGTGCAAGAAACCTGGCGATATGCTCGCGCGTTGAGGTGTGATCGCTCCCACTAAATTTGGCATTTGCAAAATCAAGAACGCGATATTTATGCGGATATTAAAAGCCGATGGATACGGCATACTGTAATGCGGGGCGATTTTAGGCGTGTTAAACCCGCATTGCTTCATCATGCTATAGACTAAATTCCTGGTCATATCTTCCAGATTTTCATTGAATCCAGGGTTAATCGGCTGATATACCGGTTCCAGGACCGGGACTATAGCCTGATTACCCGATAGCATTTGAATCGGAGTTGGATTGATAGCCACCGGAGGAGCCGACTGAGAGGTCTCTGCATGTGATGTCCCTGGCTGAGTGTAAGCAGGATTCATCCCCGGCGTAAAATTCCGATTCACCTGCGGTGCTTGTCCAGTCATGATGTGGTGCAAAGCAAAGACTGGTTCCTCCTCGACGATCGCCCCAAGACCGATGATTGGTCAAGCATCGATCGGTAAACTGAATTGTTGATCTGATCTCTTATTATTTCAGAATAGTCCCCAGTCAACAGTGGATCTCCAATGAAAGTCTTGGTAATCTGGCCGCTACGGGTTTTCCGATAGCCAGTTAACATTCTCTTCTTGTTTTCTTCATGGATCTCCGTGAGCCTATCCTCAATCTCCTTTTTCTGCTCTGGGCTCAGCTCATCAAACGTTCTCGCCTCGGCGTGCTTTAAGTGCTTCCAGAGCCCTCAGATTTCGGACGCGTCATCTTTTGCTGAATTTGATTCTTGGGGTCCCACCGGATGTGCCAAAAAGTGTGTTGACACGAAAACGTGAACACACGTGCAGAAGCGTCGATTCGGTGATCGCGTCGCAACTCAAACCAAGCGTGCCAATTGATTTGACCTGTAAATCAATAAGGAGAAAATTGTCAGTAATATAGGCCTAATCGGCTTTTTCAATTTAGCCAGATCAGGTTATTTGTAATCGGCTTTAAACAATCCGATTACAAGATCTATCGGCTTGAAACCCGATAGAGCGAATAGATTCAAATAATCACTTAAATATAAATCCTGTTTCTTTTTGGTATTTTTATTAATATCGAGATAAGCCTTTAAATCAAGTATTAGATCAAATCGAAAAATAGATCGAATAGATTGGTCAGGCCAAGACAGTATTCAAATCCAAGACTAAATATAAACTAATAAATCGGTTTATCAGTTTAAGGCTGATTGATAACACAATACTAATCGGCAAACATCTGGACATATCAGACCCTAAACAAGGGGTACGCAAGATCGATTTAACGAGACAGTCGCATACATCAGATTCAGGGAAAAACAAGCAAGACATTTGATAATCGGCATTGCAAGGTAAGCACATATTACAGATCGATTAAACCGAGACAGTGCAATATGCGAGAACATGTTAAAGATCTGTAAATCCCGAGACAGTCTAACATGGTTTGTATACATGAGATCAAATTGATACAGCCATGCATACGGGTTACAAGGAGAGAATCGATTATCCCATCGAGATAGCTCTACCTGCGAGTTGAAGCCTTTCAACGGCGTCGATCGGTTTCGAGAGAGTTTTTTGGTGTATTGAGTTGTAGATTTTTTATGAGGCCCTAAAACCCTATTTATAGTGTTTACAAAGCCGATATCGATACGACCTATCTTTCCGCGCTGTCTTTGATCCGATCATATTTCTCCCGAAGTCGTCTTCATCGTTTTCTGCAATATGTATTCTTTCTTCTTCAACAAAGCCCAATTCCGATTTGGCCCAATAATTCCGACATATTCGGCCTTTTCTGAATATCCGATTTTCTGCCAAATTTGGGTGTCAACACATATTCATTTAACCAGTTTATCCATTCAGTCCCACACATAACTATCTTTAGCTCAGCTAGCTTATTCATTCAACTCAGCCACTCCGAACATTATATGAAGCTACTTTGAATATGGTGTAGATCCAGCAAGTCTAAATGAGATTCAGCTAAAGAAGTTTAGTGGCAAAACATGCACAAAGAGAGAGAAAACACAAGCTAAAAGTCAAGGGGAAGGAAAACATAAGCACAAAGTCACCAAATTCCAAGGTTTGAGAGTAACATCGAAGTGTTTGATGAAGAAGAATATATCGGGAGTTACTTGCAATTATTGATGGTAAACATATTTAATTACTTTGTTTGTGTCCATATTATTTTATTTTATTATCAACAAAATGAATATAATCTCCATGTGTATGGTGTCTAACAGTGATGATCACTTGCAATTAGAAGGTTTGATAGAAAACACACAAAAAAAGTGACCTGCATCTGAAGTCCGTAGTCTTTTGTTCACTTAAAGTGGCCTCACAATTTGTGTTAAGAAAACTGGTTCCTGATGCTTTTGTTGAGAAAAAAATATTATTCATATGAAATATCAATGGCATGAATTATACGATTCTTTTTTTTTAGAATTTTAGATTATATCTTTGATTACAAAGCTGCGATGGTGCTTGTTAATGTTTTCTTCGCCGTTGTATTGCTTGTTCAATTAGTTGATATACGAGTGGAAACGAGCCAAGCTTGAGCAAGGCAAGGTTGGTTCAGCTCGAGCTCGTTTGGCAAGCAATTTGAACCCTCGTGAGCTAACGGGAAGCTTAAGCTAGTTTGTGAGCCATTAATGGGGGAGAAGCGAGAGAGGGAAGCGGCGATGCCATTTGCCAAGGGCGCGGCCACATAGGGAGGGAGTAGCGGTGGTGTTGTCGAACAGGAGGGAGGATAACATGGAGGTGTTGGTGTTGTTGGCCGGAGGGCGAAGAGGAGGGAGAGGTGGCGGAGCTTGACAGTGCACATGGCCTAAGGATTCACGGCATCGTCGGCACGAGGAGGAGGCAGCCAATTGTGTTGTCGTGCTGGACATGAGGAGGCAAGCAGTGCCGCCGATTCAATCAGAGAAGCAGAGGAGGAGGGCGCCGCTATCATCAGACGAGCGGGAAGGAGGGCGGCATTGGGAGTAGACTCACGGAAACCCGACCAGAATCCGACCGAGCCCGACCGAAGTTTTACCGGCCGACCGGCAGATCGGGCTGCCTCGGATTTCGCCGACCATAGATGGCGGGCCGGGCCAAGCTGGGTCGGCTCGGGCCTGTTTCGAGCCTGATGCCGGCCGGTGCTCGGCCCGGTTTTTCGGACCAGACTTTTCGACCACGGCCCGGCCCGGCCCAGCGTTTGAACAGGTCTATTGGGGAGTAGGGTTTGGGTGGGATGGGAGAGTAAGTGAGTTTGGGTCGAAGGGTTGTTGACCATGGGCTGGACTAGTGATGGGCCAAAGGGTAGTGGCTAATTGGGCCCTTTCAGGCAATTCAATGAGCCGTGATTGAGCCACGAGCAAGGTAGCAAAGCAAAGGTAGACGAGTCGTGAAAGAAGCCTGGCTTAGGTTTGTTTACAAACAAATGGAGCCCGAGCCAAGCCAAGAACTGAACCTGAACCAATCTGAAGTCCGTTGTTGTGAGGGCAAGTCAAAATGCACGCCGTGCCGAAGCAACGAACCCATGGGTATGGGTATTATTAGCATACCTGGAAGAAGCAAGAATGAGTTTTTTGCATGTATATGTTGTTCTTTGTCATCATGGTTACATAAATAGAAGGTACTCGGCAGCTCCTCCAAACGAATTGACTGGAACAGTACTAAGGCTAAACCTAGACGTGCTGCCACATCAACTCTCGTCCATGGGATCATTTCCACCACCTCTCTGGGGCTGAGAATCCTTGTCTCCAGCTGTAGAAGCTGTTTGTACGGAGTCCTCAAAAGCCTCCAGGAATGACGCAACTGTGAACTTACCTGCCACAAAGACAACAAAAAGAACATAATTTCCAGAGAACGGAAGGCCAGATGCCATCTGCACTAACAGTGTTTCAAATGGCAAACATATTGAAGCACATCTAAACTTTCGGTAAGACCCCCACCAGCCACCCAAAACTATCCTACATGTAGCACCTTCTATATGGTAGATCCACAAATTAACACCACCAAACAATCCTGGACAAGGGCAACAGCTGAATGACAAGTTGCTGCCATTTTTTGTGCAAATAAACGAGAATTATACTTGTAATCTGCAAAGGAATTTGAGAAGGATTACATTTACTAGGGTCAACTCCGAATTGGGCTAGATCAATCTGTCCAGTACGTAGCACCTGTCACACAAGCAAACACCACAATCAACATAACCTAGTAATTCCTGAAACATGACTACATGGATGTTGCATAGAAAGACGAGTCACTAACATGGGTAAAAGCATCTACTTGCTGTCGCAAAGGAGGACTTTGCAATAGTTCGAGAATATCATCAGCAGTCCATGAACCCTGGAATTGAGCAATTTAACAGAAAACGAGATCAACGAGGAGGATCAAATGAACTGAAAGCCAGGATAACTAATGCAAACCTCTGGAAGATGTGCTGCCAACTGTTCAATGGGCAAAGTCTCAAGTAGTGGCAAGACCAGATCAGGCTTCAAGACGTCCCCTAATCCTAATCCTGTCACGCCAATAAGTCACAAACCAAACAATGAGTCGATGATACAGAAAGCAAGTCATACACAACGTGCATCAATTAAGTAGGGCCCTTACCGGCATCAGGATCTGCTATGGCATCTGAAATTACCATGATGACGTGAGTAAAAGTTTAAGAAGCAGGTACAAAGGGAAGGACATAGCTAAGGACGTGATTTTCAGCTGATACCTGATGGTTGTATAGCACTCAATATTCTCTGCAGGTCTTCTAATCGTACTGGACCAGCAGCAGAGGTCACTTCACCAGCCAAATCAGCAGTCATGCTCTGATCAACTAAATTTCCAGCTCTGACAAATGCAGGAAAAAAGAAGGAAAATAGAGGGGGTGGGGAGATAAAATTAGTAATCTGACCATAGTACCCCCAAACTCAATATTCGTGTGTGCAGCAGTCAACGTCATAGCATCAAGGCAGAAATCATATGTTGTAACATGGAAACGGAACATATACAATCAAGATGACAGAACTGCACACAAGATACAGCATGTGAAAATGCAATGCTTTCATAGATATAGATATAATCACAAAAGCATCTTGCTGCAAACGAGGGGAGTGAAAAGCAGAGCAATTTCAAAATTCAGCCAGACTAAAATTATGTTAGCTTACGTGACACTACAATGAATATACCTGCAGTTTCTAACGGTCATAGAACATCTGTTGCTATGTTTATTCAGAAATCAAGAACAAGGCAAGCGTCTAAGTTGCCTTTTGTTGCCCATTGCATCGCAGAGGCTGGAGTCATTGCAAGTCATGGCACGTGCTCAGACAGCATTGGATATAGCAGTTGAGAACTGCCCCCAGGGCAGGTGGTAAGGTGCTTGGTTGTGAAGCCCATCAGCCGGATTCAAATCCCCATGGGGATGATAAAAACATGGGTCACACTTTGAGGGTGCGTTATAACTATGGGACCGAATTGCCGGATCCCCACAGTACTACTCAAAAAACATTGGAGATAGCAGTTCATTACACATACCTGGAAGAGATATCATCATCAGCTGTATCTTCTTGTGACATTTCTGCTTCGATTGAAACAGCCTCACCATCTGCACAGCAATATAACTTAAGGTCACCGATCACTTGATCAACAGCAAATTGGGTACATAATTGAGTGCTGCACATTGAGACCCAAACATTCAAAGCATACCTAATGGTCGATTTATGCAGGCATTGACTTGGCGGCATATTTGTGAGTCCTCATCAGCATTTGCCTCCTGTGTTACAAAGAGTGCAATAAAAGTAGCTGTTAGCAGATAGAAAGACATGGCGTTCACAACATAATCATTCACATATAATTGACCTGCATCCAAAAGAAGAATTTCCTGCTATCGTGTCTGAACTTCAAGAGATAAACCCTTCCAGATGATTCTGTTACCTATGAGGTGAACTAGGTTTGATCACTGGAGTCCAGGAGTTCACTAAACCAATATCAGAGAACGCATCAAACTTGAATGAATATTCTAAACAACTCAGTACCTTCTCAAAGACAGCCTCATCAGGGAAGACAATTTGATCCTGTGAAAAATGGAATCAAGGATAGACAACCACAGTAATTTTCTGAGACAGAGAAAGGCTAGGATGAAAAGCAGGATAACAAGAGAGACTTCCAAGCTTAAACATGAAAGTTCATCAAGGACCTTTAGAATTCAAACATTTCTAACAGGTAATTCCAAAATAACAAAGCCTTCAATTAGATATAAATTTGAAACAACCAAGATCAACATTTGCAACTTAGACATGAGCTGGAGACTTCTACAACTATACATGCTCAAGAGGAATAGAGGATACATCTTCAACAATGTTCTGTCCACGATCAAGCCATTGAAAATGAACCAAGCCTTCTTCACCCTACGAAGAAGCGGATATATAATTATGCTGGACATTCAAATAACTACCAAGAATATTGTACCTTCAAAATTTTGTTGATAAAGTATAACTCGAAGTGAAACTGTGAGCATGCATACCCTTCCAATACGAACGAGCCCCTTGCGCGTGTCTGGGATCACTCGTATTCCCTCAAGAGGCATCTTACCAGCACGAAACTCACACATGATATCCTACGATAAATATGAAAGAAGTAAAGTAATCAATAGACATTCACCGTCTTGTAACTCTTGTTAGATGATTATATCACATTCAGAGGAGAAAACAGATTTCAATTGATTCGAAACTGAGGATAAAACTGTAGGCATCCTTTGGAAGGAAAAAAAAAGAGAGATTATACAAATGCAGGTAAACTAACTCAGCTCATTAGCCATTACAGACGCAGAGAAAAATAGACTCAACTCGTTCAAGTACTAAAAGTCCACTACTATTTTCATTTTTAACTGTGTAAGTTGTTGCATAGTATTTACTGACTTTTCAACAGATTAAATGAAGGCAACTAACACATGATCATGTTTAGCACCATAAAAAACACTGTGACCGGCATAACTTGTAAGTTTGCACTATTAAGTATAATCATTAGGATATTCGGAAGAGTATGGTATTCACAACACACAGGCAGGCACGGACAGTTTTGAAGATAACTGAAGCTTATAATGATCGATCGCAAGGAATTTTAGTATGCTTGGATTGGACAAGAAGATGGCTTAGTTTTTTTTTAAGAAAAACATTATGCTTGGTCAACTGAGATTTGCAAAGAAACTTGACCGGAAAGCGTTGTTAAGTGGAAACAAGTACGCGTATCGTATCATGCAAAACAAAATCAACACAAAGCAACTCTATTTGAGTCACCAACCAACTTGTGCACACAGAGTTAAATGGTTGACGCTTCCAAGTGAAACAAGACAACCAGGAAAACAGTTGGCTCGCGTGCTAATCAACTCCATGGTCAGTAAGTGAGCTCTGTTTGGCAAACGAGAAGGATTTGTCAAGCAGTTATGGCATGGAGCATCAAATTTGGCAAGCCCAAAGGGTAAAGCCTGTGTTTGCACAAGCAAGGAGGAAGAGGAGCGGGCGGCATCTTCACCTGGAGGGGTTCGGTGCTCTCCATTGATTTGATGCTGAGCCCTAAAAACAAGCCAGCAAAAGGATGAATACAAGCAAGCAGAGACGCGACAAGAAAGAGGGAATCGAAATCGACCAGCCGCGGCTGCCGGTGGGGAGGAGTCGCCGCGCCTCGCCGTCGAGGAGGAAGACGAGATTTTAGGGTTGGGGGATTGGACTAGGGGTGATTGAGCTGAGGAGGATCGGCCATCTTCCATGGGCCTACAAATTAATAAATGGCCGGCCCAGTTGGCAGTGGGCACAAAAGGGCCCAAGAACGGGGGGAGGCTTCCCTTCCTCTTTAGGGCTTAGGCGAGAGAGCTAGCTAGGGTTTTCCGACGCCATCGACGCCGCCGCCGCCTCTCTTCCAGCTCCGGCGAGCGAAGGTGATGGCTTCCGGCGGCCCGGCGCTCGAATCGCTAGTCGACCGTGAGTACACTAGCGCACCTACTCCTGCTGCTCTTCTTCATCTTCGATCGCTTCCCAATCTTCCGTCTCTTACTGACGCTGCTCTTCTCCCTTCGCCAGAGGTGATCTCTGTCATCACAAACGATGGGCGCAACATCGTGGTAAGCAAATCCTGATCCTGATCCTAATCCTAATCCTAGTCCTTCCTTCCGTGCGTTCGTTGGATTGGCAAATGATCTGATGCTTGCCTTCACTGCTGGCAATGCAATGTTGCTTCTTCAGGGCACTTTGAGAGGATTTGATCAGGCCACCAACATCATTCTGGACGAGTCCCACGAGAGGGTCTACTCTACCAAGGTCAGCCCCCAAGCTCAAACTCATTGCCTTCCTTCCTTACATGCTATGGGAAACGCGCCATGTAGGATTCACAGAATATTTCGTGTTTTCCTGCGTGGTTGGTGTGGATTTGGATTTTGTTCAAATTAAGCTTCATGTGCTGGCATCACAGGTTACCTTATTTCCATCACGTTTAGATGTATCCACAAGTTCTCTTGACTGGTCACTAATAATCAAACAAGCTGTGCTCAGCATCTGCAGATTCATTTAGTCATTATCTAAATAAATTTTACAAGTTGCTCAAACTGATAGTTCAACAGCTTGCCTTTATCCATTGTCAATCTTGCTAGATTAGTTTTGCAGGTGTAGTGCTATGTCATCAAACTTTTGTATTTGGCTTACTTTCGGCATGCTTTCACGGGATCAGTACATTCTAGAACTGAAAAGAACTTTATCTCACAATGCTTACATAAGAAATTGAATAGAAATTTAGATGGATGCAGTGCTGTATTCTCAGGTTGTATCTGGATGACATTATTTTCAAATATAAGTTTGTTATAGTGAGGGGTTGTATCTTTTTTATCACTGGTCTTAACTTTTTTTCTAACTAGTTTGAAGAACTCACTGACTTGGCTTCCTTCTTTACATGCTATCGGAAACATGCGACATAGATTTTACAGAAAATTTTGAATTATCCTGTCGATTTTTACTGTGTTTAAAATGAATTTTATGTGCTGGTATCCCAGATTACAATCACATTTCTCTGTATCCACAGCCACCAGTTCTTTTCAGTACTCGCTGATAATCTGAGGAGTTGTGCTGAGCATCTCCACCTTCAGATAGTCATCGTCTAAATAAAGATTACAAGTTGCTCATATCAATGGATCGACTGCTTTATATCCATTGCCAGTCTTGTTAGATTAAGCTTTGCGCTAGTCATCTTCACATAAGTCCACAGTAAATCTGTACGGTGCTCTGTAATGTTGTATCGTCGTGAAGCTTTTGGCTCTGGTTTGCTTTCAAAATGCTTTCACAGTTCAGTACATTCTGGAACCGAGAACAGATGTATCACATGATGCTCAAATAAGAAAGTGAATATTTTCTTTTGCCGTGATATGGTCTTTAATCAACTATATAGTGCCGATTGACATTTGCGTAGCTGGACGAGTGAAAACCTAAAGGAATAGGCCAACTCTTTTGAACTGATGGGAGGCGGTGCCAGACTCTTGTTGTTGATTATTTGGTTTCTTCTTTGTTTGAGAGGTCGGGTTTCATTAAAGTTTCTGAGAAGGCATGATTGTATTTTTGCAGGAGGGAGTCCAACAGCTCGTGCTTGGATTGTACATCATCAGGGGAGACAACATGTATGTTATTTTTCGCACTGCCCTTGGAGTTGTTTTTTGGGCCTGTTTATAGCTTAGGTTGTTTACATTTTGTTTAGGCGTGTTTAGTAGGGAACTGAACCTAAGTGCAGCTGCCTTGCCTGGTGTATGCAGAAGCGTAGTGGGTGAGGTGGATGAGGAGCTGGACTCTAGGCTGGACCTATCGAAGCTGAGGGCGCACCCGCTGAAACCCGTCATCCACTGAATTAGAGTTTGAAGATGGTGATGCTAGCTGTTTGTTTGGGTTCGTGTTGCACATGGCGTGTGATTTCTCTAGCCAACCTGTGATATATGCATATGTTTGGTTGTGGTGCTGCGCCATGGCGCATGGTAGAGATTGATTATATACTATATATTGATTGATGGTGCATGGCATTGCATTGCGCGCGATGGGTGTACATGTGCATGTGCATGTGCACAGGGCAGAGAGGGCAGAGGGGGTGGGTTAGCCACTCAGCCCCGGTTGAGGAGGTCGTAGTTGCAGGAGATGAAGACGCCCTTGGCGTGGAAGCACTCGGCGCGGCCGCAGCCGAGGCGGCGGTTGTCGCCGTCGACCATGAGGGCGAAGTGGCCGCAGTCGCTGAAGTGGCGGCCAGCGGTGCAGTTGCCGGTGCGGTGGTCGTAGGCGGGCTCCTCCGCCGACCACATCCACAGCGCGTCCTCCGCAGTGGCGTTCCACCCGTCGCGCCCCACGAACACGCTCTCGCCGTACTTGCCCCCCGAGTGCTTGGGCACGCAGTCCTCGCGCATCGCGTTCGCCCAACGCCGCGCGTACCGCGCCAGCTTCGGGTCCCATCTCGCTGCCGCCACGCCGTACCTCGCCCGCACCTTGTTGTGCCCCGCCACGAATTCCCGTGCCATCCCCCTGTACCACCCCAGGCCGTTCGTCGGGGACACCATGGGCGCCGCCGCCGCCATGGCCGCCGGCGCCTCGGCGGCCGTCCTCAGGAACTTGGTGGCTGCTGAGGTGGAGGAGGGGAGGACGGCTACCACCAGCAGCACCAGGAGCACCTGCACCCTAGGAATGGCCATGGCCTGCGCCTACTAGCCCCCCTCTCCCTCTCCCTCTCACCAACTCCAGCGTCGTTGGAGTTGGAGTTGGAGAAAGGAAGGAGGGTGAGGGTGCAGGATGCCGGCCGTCGGAGCTGCAGGAGAGGGTGCCCGTCCCCATGCATTGCCATTCTTATACATCCCCATGCCGTGCGTTTGGGAGCTTGCTGCCTTTTCTTGGGCGCCAACCAAAAGTAATAGATGGGTGGCTGACACCCCCCCAATCGGAGACAAACATGGAGCGCCATCCATCCATCATCCTAACTTGCTATTATATATAACGATGAGTATGGTATCTGACACAATTGTGCCGATAGTTTTGTGATTAACTATTTTTTAATGTTTCTTACTTCTTTAATAGTTCTCTATTTCAAACGCACTCCCACTTTTGCTATTTGTTCCTTTTTTAACTCAAAAAATATTTTTATTGTACCTCATATCCACTTTTGTTTATTTTCTTAATAGAAACCTTTATAATCCGATTCCACTATAATCAACGGTGCAATTTTTTTCTTTGATTAATGTGAAAATTTTCAATATTTTAGTACTAATGTGGTTGTTCGGTTTAGAAAAACCGTGTCCCAACACGAGGAGAGGGAAGAAGTAGCTGACAACGGATAGAAGAGATAAAGAGTCAGAGGAAGCAGGAGAAAGGAGATAGAGAGAAAGAGAGTTCTGTCTCACATTTGGGGCCTAACATGTTATTTATATACTACTATATAACAACGAGCATAGTAACCGGCACAATTGAATGTACAGTAATCCATACATAAAGTTCACTTCCTTTCTATTGCCTTTGAGTCCATGATACTACAAAATCCCTCCCTCTACTCCCATTTTTTCTTATATGATAGTGCTTGCCGCAAGTGCTCCACGTCAATCTAAAAACATTGCACAATCTACTATACATTCTACGTGGTACTATTATGTTTATGCTTATGTTTATACGCCATGTTATAAACTTTGCTACCCATGCACAATGGCCAGGACAAAAACGGCGTGTAGAGCTTTTTAGTCATGTTGTAATCTCCAACCAGTTGCTCCGCTCGCTGAACACCTATATGCGGAACGCCATTGGCGTGCCTTCCATTATACTCTCTCCGGTCACAAAAAAAGTCGCCGTTGACTTTTGTACACACCTTTGACCATTCGTCTTATTCAAAAAAGTTATATAAACATTATTTATTTTGTTATGATTTGGTTTACTATTAAATGTATTTTAAGTATGACTTATATTTTTGCATATTTGAACTAAATTTTTGAATAAGACAAATAATCAAAGACGTAGCAAAAAGTCAACGACAACTTCTTTTTTGTGACCTGAGGTAGTAGTATTTATTGTACAACAATCAACACGAGATATCAACATAGTGAAGCTATTGCTACCACTTCATTCACGTGTATCATGCATGCAACACTAGCACGCCAACTAGGGAAGGTTTGACACTGAGCCGAGGCAAGACCACCCTGAACACATCATTGCACAGCAAAGGTTGGCAACACAAGACACTACCTAGTTATATATCAGTCAGGAACACATGGATTCAACTTACTAGCATGTAGATTGTATACAGCAAAATAGCAGCAAAACTTAATTTCAAGACTATATATATGTAGTGTACCGAAATACTACTGAAATTTTTAGTGGTAGGTGTTACATCAAAATTTTTAATGTGTCGCGCTAATTTGCCTTTGTCATGTGTCTCTGGTGGGAAAATGTTGTCGCCATGGACGATCTCAACATGCGGAATGAGGATGATAACACGATGAGATCGGGGATTAGGCGAGGTGCAGCCAAGAGGGGGAGAGAAAGGAAGAGGAGGGAGGTGGCCGATGAGAGAGGAGGAGAACCAGCCGACAATGGCTAGAAGAGATAAGAGAGTCAGAGGAAGCGAGAGAAAGGATATAGAAAAAAGAAAGAGTTGAGTCTCACATGTAGAACCATGTGTTTAATTAATTTTAAAGAGCAAGGTGGCTTGCACGTTTGCGCAGCTAGATTTGTGTAAACATATAGAGTTTATCTCTAACTCATAATCTTTTTAGGGTAATCTTCAACTCATAATCTATCTCTAACATGCCATATTAGATTTAGGTCCTGTTCTTTTGAGCAGATCTGAATGGCTGAAATGACTGAACTTCGGTAGATCCTCGAGGTAGTCTCGAGATTCGGATGCATTTCATTTGACTTGTTTTTTAAAGCGTAATATGCCTTTTCATCGGGACCCACCTTCAAAACAGCGAAAAAACGGACTTAAAAAACTCAAAACATATGCCTTTTCAAAACGTAGATAAGCCGTTAAGCTGTATAGCTGAAAAGAACCGGGCCTAGCTTAGAATTTATCTCTAACATATTAGATCAGCTTTAATAGTTAGTTATATAGATTAATATTGGACGCTAAATTTACATAATATTATCCAAATTCAACGATGTACATTTTTTTTGATCAATGTGAAAATTTCTACTATTTATCGATTAACGTGGTTATTTTTAGGATTAATGTGGTAGCTCCGTTTAACTCTATTACATATATACTAGTAGATAGATGGCAAGATAGAAATTATTGTCTGTAAGGATCGAGAAACGCAAAGGGGAGTGAAAAATAGTGTGGTGGTTGGAGATAACGTAGCCTGCCTCCTTTTTGACTTGACTTGCATGCCTGCCTAACAAAAAAAATGAATGTTGTGTACGTGGATCAGATTGGGTTCGATTGACAAGAAGATTAGGCCGATATTATCGCTGATAATTGCTGGGATGGAACATGGAATTGGAGGAGTCGGCAAGAATTATTGCAACTTCCAGTTCCAGTTCCCTTCAATCACGTACGTACAGTACAATTCATACTAGCTATAGTAGTAGCATATATGCAAGCAGTAGCCGAGGACAACGCTGACCAATGTCCTTGCCTATCTTGTTCATCCAGACACAACGCGGACGTCCATCTCTCATCTCTCTATCTTGACTCTTGAGCCGGTGCACATATATATGCTTGTTTATATTATCCACTGAAAATGAAAATGACAGCAACCACGCCCACGGGGCATGGCAGATGGCACCAATAGCAGGACGACATGGAGGCCCACATGTCAACAGGCCGGTGGGCGGTGGCGCCGGCCCAGAAAAATAAGCCCCCATTTGTCACCAAACCATGCATCCCATTCCCTTCTGGTGCCACCAATGAAAATAACAGTAAAATCTATCTACTTTAAATTTATCCAGCTAAAGTTTTTTTTCCCCAACTCTTGGCATGCAGCTATTAATTTAATCCCAAGGGCTAAGTTATCCAAGGTGTATGTGCAGCCTTACACTTACAGGTAGATCCACATTAATTTTAAAACCTATGTTATTACTAGTCTATTAGAAAGGCTATTTATATATGCTATCTAAGGATGATATGTCTATTTTTTATAGTTACCAATCGACTATGGCATTAGAAATGCTCTCTCAAATCATAAACTGCTATTGCTAGCCTGCTCGGAAGGGTGTGCCAAGTGTACGGTCTATATGTGTCTGGAACTATGGATGGTGAGGATCGGAGTGAGCAAGCAGCTGCTAGGCATTTCCTTTTGCTTCTCCCCCTCGCTGCCACTTTCTGGAACGACCCCTGGATATGCTGCCCGTCTGTCTGCCTGCTTTTAATTTGCTTGTGGTCGTCCGTCAAAATTCAGAAATCATAAAAATTCCTCTTTTTTATTTTTCCTACTTTCTAAATTTGCTGTGCTGTATTTACGAACTTTTTTGTCAGCCCAAGTTATATGGCATGCATGATGCATGCATGCATCGTACGTTAATCCTTGTACTTTACTATTCTATAGGAAGCTACTATAAGTCAACTCAACATATATACTTATACACCAATTGCAAATTAGAGGTCGATGCAGTTGATCACACGTCCGCATGCACAACGTCATCACTATAAACTTAAGAAAACACATGTGAAATTCAAAAACCTTTTGATGAAAAAACTGACTAAACAACTAGCGATGAAATCTCTCATATTCCACTATGGCTCAAAAAAATAACCATATTTTCCACGTGTGAGCATTCTCACACGGATCAACCGTCAAGCTCATCAGAGCAAGGCTAGAGAGAGTAGATATTGGAAATTGAGATAGTAGATTTTGAGAAATAGAGGGAGAAAGGGTGGTAGAGAAAGAGGCACACCCTGGTGAGCAGCGGCGCTAGCCGGCTGCCGCTTCATTCTGAGATATTCTTTCGGGCACGAGCGAGTCAGATATGGCCAAAGTGAATTTAGAGTGGTTTTAATTTAAATTTTAATATAATTCTTCGATTCGCTTCACTCATGTTACTTGTATAAGCTTAATTTGAGAGGCAGGTGATTTGACGATAAAAAATGGTTAGGCTAAGCACGCGATGGTTTCATGGTCGGCGGCAAATATCCCAACTGGGTGGATGACGCGGTCGCCGTTGACTTGTCAAGCCTAGCGTGGTCGTGGAAGCGGAAGCTAGCAACAACAACAGAACAGACAGATGAAAAGGGAAGCGTTCCGTGCAGTGGTGAAAAGGGAAGCTGAAGCCACCCATGCAGAACTGAATTGCCGAAGCAGTAGTAGAGCAGAGCAGAGTAGAGTATATGCCAAAGATTTGACTCCAAAATCCAAATGCATTTGATCTCCTTCCCCTATTGTATTGTAGTATTGTAGTACGGAGTACAACACAAGCAGCAGAGTAGACTTTCTTTTGCTTGCAACGAGAAAAGGTGAGCTTGCTAGTCTCCAGTCCACTGTCCACATGCATGTTTGATGAAAAATTGATATCCAAACCCAAGCAGGACGGGGAAATCAACCAGATGTAAATTTGTGGATCACCAGCCTACCACCTACTTTTTCGCAAACAAATTGAACTTGGCACTATCTGCAGACTTAAATTGAGGGCTAATCGTTGCTCATCTTATCTAATCCTTTAAATACAGTGCTAATTGCAATACAGAATTCGGGATTTGAACTTCCAGTTTCAGATCACCTTTGATCCAATCATGGTGTATCTTTCAAGTCAGTGATGGCGTGCCTCGGGAATTTTTAGTGATTTGAGAGGAGTCAGTGACTCAGGAGTCTCATCGACGAGGCTCCTAATACTCGCTCCTCCACAGTAGTTCTCGTGACTAATCCTTAGGCTCAGATTTAAATTTGAGCAAATTACAAAGTTGAAAATCTGAATAGGTTTCAAAAAAGACAAAATTGGTCTATTTCAAATGTAAATTTGGCCATGTTTCAAAAAATGGCAAATTTAATAATTTTAAATTTTCAGACAGATTTTGATTTTTTTTTTAATGCAGACAAATTTGAAAGATGTTAGATCTCAAATTTTCAGGTTCGTTCAGATTTAAAATTTCTTTATTGGTTTGGATTTTAAGCTTCAAATTCTGTTGAAATCCATCCTTATCTTTAAAGCTAGAGATGTACGGTCGGCTCAACCCTTGCTGACACGTACATTCACTGTTCCTGCAACAGTGCAGCAGCCTTGCTCACATTTTCCATCATTTTTCCCCCTTTTCTCTCCTGCCTTCTCTTTTTTTCTTTTGTTCCCCAGTCCTAGCCAGCAAGCGGGAGGTGTTGGGTTCAGGGTTCGAATCCCAACCAACCCCAATTTTCTTTTCTTTCCAGGTTTTCGTTTTTTGATTTCTTCCAACACAAAAAAATATATTAAAAAACAGGATAAAAAATAAAAAGGCATAGTATGATGGTAAGGGGTTGGCTTTTTTCCAGGTTTTCTTTTATTTTTTTTTCTTCCGGCACAAAAAATTCAAAAAGCAGGGGAAATATAAAAAGGCATATTATAATGGTAAGGGTACACAAAAGAGCTATCAATTTCTACGAAGCCATGGGTTCGATTCCAAAATGAATTAAAAAAATACTTTATCCTTCCAGACAACCCCAAGTTTCTTTTTTTACATGTTTTGGTTTCTTATTTCTTCAAGCACAAAAAACTTTAAAAAGCAGGACAAAAAAATAAAAAAACACAAGTACGATGGCAAGGGGTTGCTTTTTTTTTTAGGTTTTCTTTTTTTATTTCTTCTAGCACAAAAAACTTTAAAAAGCAGAAAAAAGGCATAGTATGATGGTAAGGGTACACAAAAGAGGTATCAATTTGTAGGAAGCCATGGGTTTAATTCCAAAATGAATTAAAAAATACTTTATCCTTTGTTTTTGTTTTATGTTTTTTACGACGAACTAAAAAAATCTAAAAAAAAACCTTACCAAAAATAGAACCACAATTTCATGGTAAGGTTTTTAAAAAAATTAGCCGCCGACAAAAAATCAAAATGGTTGCAAAATACACACCCTAACCATATTTTTATGATAGAGGCTTATAAAAATAGTATTCAAGTATGATTGTACCTGTACGTAGGGGTGCCTTCTGTTGAACCATAGTTACAATTATGTCGAATAGAATAGTGAACTGGTAATTATGCTCAGCGTCGCTAAGTCTCTGTCGTTGTGTTTCATGGGTTCCCTTTCTGTTCTTTCCTACGCATTATGTTTAATTTATTATTGCTCTGTATAGCCATACTTCACAAATTTGACCAAATCTATTTTACCTATAGAAACTTCATGTTAATATTTGAATGGGGTGAAGATAGCAAATATCAGTAGTAGAATCAGAGTATGTTCAAGTTCTTTTAGACCAAGGGTCTTTTGTGGTCACTTTATTCTTATTGTATGTACACACAATATGTTGTACGATATGCATTAATATGAATATGTAAAATAAAAGTACGCGCGGTATACTTGATGTCCCGCGCAACACGCGGGGTTGTAAGCTAGTATAGTATGATTTTGGGGGATAAAAAACCAGGGTACAAGGGTCAATTTATACATAAAAATCGGTTTGGCTAATGGTCTAATGCATGAAAAAAAAATTGACTCATGAGTTAATTAGAAATAGAATACTTACGGCAGTAAAGTAATTCCTATAACGAAAGGGACAGCGAATCTCCTTTAAAAATGAAGACAATAATGGCTCGTAAAAACGAGGGCGATATATATGGCAGCGAGATTTGGGAAAGAAGGAATATCTTGGATAAACGGGAAGCATATAAATATATTTAGGAGCGGCCGGGTAAAGGAGGAGGGAAGGGAGTGATTATAATTCCATTAAGAAAAGAGACAACAAATCTGCTAAAAAAAGAAGACAAGAACGACTCGTGAAAACAAGAGGGTACATATATGGTAATCATAATTTTTTTTTGGAAAGAAGTAATCAAGGATAAATGGGAAGCAAATGAATGCTCCTAGATATAGGAGGAAAGTTCCGTGGCGTTGGGGGATGGCAAAGGGCGTGGTACACGTGGACGGCGGAGATGGAGGGCGCGAGGCGCACATCGAGCCGTACACGGATACCCCCGCGTGGGCAGGGCAGCGCTGCGCTATATATGGAGACGGACGCGGAGGGAGGAAGGATTATTCGTGTTCCTTGTTGGCAACCGCGATCCGCAAGCACAAACTCGAACTCTCGAAGGAAGAAGAAGAAGAGGAACTCGAAGGAGGAGGAAGAAGATGGTGTCCGCGGTGCTTCGGACGATCCTGGTGACGGGCGGCGCCGGCTACATCGGCAGCCACACCGTCCTGCAGCTGCTCCACCAGGGCTTCCGCGTCGTCGTCGTCGACAACCTCGACAACGCCTCCCAGATCGCCCTCGTCCGCGTCGCCGAACTCGCCACCCACAACGCCGCTAACCTCGACTTCCGCAAGGTCAACATCCTCCTCCTCCTCCTCCTGCTTCCCACCCCCCAACCCCAACCTACGTACGGGGAAGGCAAAGCTCATTCCTTTATTCTTCTTCTTCTCGTTCGTTCGTTCGTTCCTATGGGGCCGGGCCAGATCATCGGATGGATGTTTTCTTTCGTCTTGGACTGGGAGGATGCGTGAATAGGAAAAAGTGCTCTGTTTTTTGCATTACCGGACCAGAAGAAGAAGAAGAAAGGAAATCCTCCGCTTCTTTTCCCTCCACTCATCATCCCAGACATATTCCCATATGGAGCGGGTAACCGGGGACGGGGACGGGAAGGAATTAATATCGCCGCCACCGCCACCGCCACCGCCACCGCCACCGCCGATGCGAATACTCCTATCCTATTCCTATTCCTATGTGATCGCGGAATTATTGGGATTGCCGAAAAAAAAATTTAATTTTTTTGATTTTATCCTGCGGGCTGCGGCTGTTCCTGGGGCGGGGCGGGGCGGGTGGGTCACAGCATCGCCGTGGGCCGGGAGACGAGAGATGGCATGGACGCGGGCCCGGTCCACGAGCGCCGCCTCGTTTGATTTGATTGACGCAAAACGCGTGGAGGATGCCTACTCCGCCAAACTCAAACTGATCATCTCCTCCTGGAAATTGGAATCATCCATCCATCCATCTATGCGACTATGCGGTGCTAGTTGCCTGCACGTCGCTCTCTCCCTTGCCTTGTGTCTGCTTAATTTCTTGGCCACATGACCATGCAAAACTAACAACTGGTTGGGCCTGAGTACTCACTGCTTCTGATGCCTATTTCCGTCTGCTGATGCAGGTTGACCTCCGTGACAGGGCAGCTCTGGAGGACATCTTCGCATCGCACAGGTGATTATATTAGTTGCTTGCTAATTCCTCGCTCGCTACTGACTCAGGAAACGTGCTTGATACTAGTGGTACTCCGTAATTAGTAGCAGCAGCAGCGGCAACTAAAGCATCATGATCCCAGCCCAATCCTATTCCTACGTGGTTGGCAACCACGGTCTCGGGAATGATGGTGGCCGGCGGTTTCAATCATGAATGAATTCATTAGTTTCAGCCGTTATTACCATGCACTACTATTGTACTAGTGGTGGAGCATGCAGATGCAGTCGTGTAGTACTCCTACTCACTTGCATTTTTAATAACCGGCCGCCGGAGTGCCAGGCGAACCTAGGTTGTGCTGTGTTGCTTTACCGGTATGCAGCCGCGTATCACGCTAGGTGTCAACCATGATTGATTGCTTTCTCCAGCTGTCTCTGCTCTCCGGTGGCTACGGCCACGCTACCTAGATGAGGTTTGTTTATTGACATGGCGCCGTTCGTTCATCTGCGATGCAGGTTTGAGGCTGTGATTCACTTTGCTGGGCTGAAAGCTGTTGGGGAGAGCGTGCACAAGCCCCTGCTCTACTACGACAACAACCTCATCGGCACCATCACCCTCCTCGAGGTGATGGCCGCACATGGATGCCACAAGGTACCTACCTAGCTCTCATCTTTATTGCTTAATTGGGCCGCCTCCTCTTCCTCTACCTCCTTGCCATGTCTTTGCATTGCATTGCTTTGCTTTGCTTTCCTGGGTCACAGGATACCGGTGCATTGTGCTCTGGACCATCACGCTCACGCTCACGGCTCACGCACCCATCTTTCTTGTGCCGCTCGCGCTGCCATGACATCCGTGACGCCCCACGATTTACCCTTAATTTTGCTGGTCCCAGCTTTGCTTTAATCTAGGCAGGCCCATCTAGCCTTTTTCTGTATAGTACTGGGCTCTCTAGGACGATGGTGTATATACGTCAGTACGATTTTTCGGTGCTAAAATATGCACCTCAAGCTGCCAATTGGACCTTGTTCTGAATTCACCTGCACACCGCTCTGCGCCCTGCATGCATGCAGGTAGGATTTACCGAGCCCCAGTAATGTAAATGTATGGGTTAGAGCTGCCAATGTGTCTGAATTTCTAAATGCCAAACGATAAATTTTTTTTGTCTGAATTTCAACATGAATGCTGAAAAATGCGCATGTTTTTCCCTTGAGAAAACAGTTGGTGTTCTCGTCATCGGCAACCGTCTATGGGTGGCCCAAGGAAGTGCCCTGCACAGAGGAGTTCCCCCTCTGCGCGATGAACCCGTATGGCAGAACCAAGGTACCCCTTCTCTTTCATTTCTTTCTCTTCTCTTCCAGCAAAATCATTTGCTTGCCATTCTGCTACCGTCTCTTCAGACAATAATTTCATCTGTCTTGTTGTGAATCCGTACGTGTAGCTTATCATTGAGGACATCTGCCGTGATCTCTACCAGTCTGACCCTAACTGGAAGATCATACTGCTGCGATACTTCAACCCTGTGGGGGCTCACCCAAGTGGATACATTGGTGAAGACCCTGCTGGTATCCCAAATAACCTCATGCCCTATGTTCAGCAAGTGGCTGTTGGCAGGAGGCAGGCGCTGACAGTCTACGGAACTGACTACAACACCAAGGATGGAACTGGGGTACGTGATTAGCCTCCCTCGTTCAAGCACCGCATAGCCATGAAGAATATAGCGCACATGCCTTGTGCGTCTTGTTCTAACAATTATTGTGCCAAAACACCTGGGCAGGTACGTGATTACATCCACGTCGTTGACCTGGCTGATGGTCACATCGCAGCCTTGAGGAAGCTCTATGAAGATTCTGACAGAATAGGTATGGACCTCGCATGGTTTCATGGCAGTTTACATCAACAGCCGCGCAGGCAGCCAGCATAAGTATAATTTAGGAGTACAGTATAAGTTGGTTCTGATATATGGTAATGAAATTCGATCCAGGGTGTGAAGTGTACAATCTGGGAACTGGAAAGGGCACATCGGTCCTGGAAATGGTTGCTGCGTTTGAGAAAGTTTCTGGAAAGGTAGCTTCTTTGACAAGTACAGAAATCATCGCATAAAATTGCTACTCGTTTGGTGGTTATTGGTATCCTAACAACTTTACTTTGTACAGAAAATCCCGCTGATTTATGCTGGGCGAAGGCCAGGAGACGCTGAGATCGTTTATGCCGCGACCTCCAAAGCGGAGAAGGAGCTGAAATGGAAGTAAGTTTTCAAGCTGATTAATTTCATCCCTCTTGACAGTATACAGTTATACTCAAAAGGTGGAAGCTTGACTTGAACACGATGAACAGGGCCAAGTATGGGGTGGAGGAGATGTGCAGAGACCAGTGGAACTGGGCAAGCAAGAACCCCTACGGATACGGATCACCTGAGGAGCAGCATTGAGAGACAGAAAAGAAGAACAGGCAGTAGTAATAACTTATATCTATATAGTTGCCATGCATCATGAGGGTTATCACAAAAAAAAAGAAAGTAGGAAGAAAATTCAGACTGCTGAGTAGAACAATATACTTGCTAATCCGATGGGCCACATTGTATAGATGTTGGGGGTCCGTCCAGAGTCCAGACATGTTATTAATTAACTAGGTCTACATCTCCATGGCACAAGAAATAGAAGGATGTACTACTTATTTTGCCGACCGTGGAATAACACTTTTATATACATGGTATTTTGTTAATTCATCTTAACAAAGTTAGCGTGTCGATCATTTTGTATAGTGTCCATCCATCCTGTGGCTTTGGAATCGATTGATGAATGCCTTGTGACGCAGCAACTCTGAACAAGTGACTGAGTAGTATATATACTAGTTTGGCTGCTCTGGCCTTCATGGACCAAAAAGTAGGAGGTTGGTTTGCAGGTTTTTTTAAAGAGTAAATTACATCAGTAGGCAGGAAGTTGGCAGATATTTCACTTAGCAAAGTTGTAAATTACTTTCTTACCGAAGTTGGCACCGTTTGCACCACAGGTCCCGCACCGTTAGGGCTACCGTTAAATGATGACGTGGACGCTGAGGTGGCCGTTAAATGCTGCTGGGGCAGTTAAATGCCGATGTGGCAGCTGACATGGACGCCATGCAATCATAAAAAATCAGAAAAATCATATAAAATTAGAAAAATAATAAAAAAAATTTTAAAAATCATAAAAAATTTAGAGAAATCATAAAAATTCAGGAAAAATCATTAAAAAACGGAAAAATCATAAAAATCTCAGAAAAATCATAAAAAAATTCAGAGAAATCATAAAAACTTAGAAAAATCATAAAAAACTCAGAAAAATCATAAAAAACTCAGAAAAAAAAAAAGAAAATCGTAAAAAATTCTGAAAATCATACTAGTTTGGCTGCTCTGGCCTTCATGGACCAAAAAGTAGGAGGTTGGTTTGCAGGTTTTTTAAAGAAAGGTCGCAGGTTGCCTTGAGTAGAGGAAGCAGAGATAATCAAATTGCTGGGCTGGAAGCTGTTGGGTGCGGAAGCCCCTTGTTTTCATGTAAAGCATATGCATATGCATAAGCATAAGCATGTGCATGCATGTACGTACGTATGTATGAGAGCATCTCCAATGGGGCCATGTCATGGGCTATAAGCCCTGCCACATCATTTTTTTGGATGAGCTGGAGGAGAGAGGGAGCAATCGGGAGAGGCATGGGCGCTTGATCAAGCGCCCGTCTACAGGCGGGCAAACCGAGAAGCGACAAGCACGTGGCCGGTGGCTCCCCGCCCCCTCCCTCGTTCTCTCTCCTGCCTTCTCGTTCTCTCACTTCCCTCTCTCTCCACCGCACATATCCAGCTGGGACGGCGGCGACGCGCGACGACGGCGGAGGCGAGTTCGACGGCGGCGCGCGCAAGAGGACAGCGGCGGCGCGTGACGACGGCCGCGGCAGCATGCTCGACGGCGGGGCGTGCAATAGGATAGCTGCGACGCGCGACGACGGCGGCACGCGCAAGAGAACGGCGGTGATGCGCATCGTCGACGGCGAAGGCGCGCGCGATGACGACCGCGGCGGCGCTCCCCTTTCGTCGACGCGTCCTCCACCTCTGCTCAGGCTGGCGCCGGCCGGCGCGCCGCCATCCCCCTCCGACTGCGCCGCCGTCGAGTAAGGCCTGGGCGCCGCCATCCGCTCGACGTCGTCGGCGTCGACGTCCTCGGCGCCGACCTCACCGGCGAGCTCGACGAAGAGCGGCGGCACACCGCGAGCTTGACGAAGAGGACGACGGCGGCACGCGCGTGCGTGGACGGCGAGAGGACGACGGTGGCGGCGGCGGGGCGATGTCGACGGCGGTGGCGGCGGTGCCCGCGCCGCGGCACGAGGGGTTAGGCGGAGGAGGCAGGGAGCGGCTCGTCGCGTGGTGGCAGAGCACGGCGGCGCGGCGCGTGGCGTGGTGGCGGAGGACGGCGGCGTCGAGGTCGCGCCGCGCATGTCGCGACGGCCGAGGCAGTGGAGGCGCCGGAGCTGCCGTCACCGGAGCCGCAGGGAGCTACCGTCGATGGGGACAGGGGACTGTGGCTGCGTTGTGCTTGCGGAGACGCCCACGGGAGGAAGAAGGTGCCATTAATAATGTGTAGGTCCCACAGGATTTAGAGATAGTGCTTATAGCCAACTTGTTGGATGGATGTATGGTCTATAAAGATGATGTGGATGTGCCACATAGATCTTTACAGACAATAGATGTCTCTACCATTGGAGATGCTCTGATAGACAAGGAAGGCTTATGGCACAGAAACTCTGTGTGTTGTGTGATGATGAGAAGAAGCCAACATATAATCCCTGTTTCGTCGACACGTGGGTGTCTCAATCTCAGAGTAATGCAAGTCGTCCGATCATGCATATAGATGCTCCTCCAGCTCGCCGGCGTCGTCCTCCTCATACGCATACGCACCGTTTTTCAGTTGTACATACGGGAGGACGGAGGAGAGTATTGATTGGACGGAGGCCACTTGCCCTTAATTTAGAGGTTTCCTCTCTTTGGTGAACTACATATATGAACAACAGATGGTTATCAGCACTTGATAAATCACAAGCAATCAAGATAGAAAAGGAGAAAATTGAGGGAACGTTGTGCTGATATCCTTGTTCTATGAGTTGCCCGCTGTAAATGGTCTTTTGTTTAAAATACAGTGCGAGGCCGGCAACCATGTGGGAGTGGGAAGGCCAATAAAAATGGGCATTTGGGCCAAATGATGTGTGAAACATGGGCAGTCAAGGGCTCAAGGCAGGGAGAATTACTCCTAGCTCTGAATCTGAAGTCTGAAGCATGCATGCAGTGGGGATTCGATCCCATGGAGACGGGGATTGGGAGAACAGGTAGCTCTCAAGTCTGAAGTAATGGCCGGTGCATGGAGATGGAGACGGGGATGGCGCGCGCGCTTTTGCGCCCTTTTTGGTTTTCGCGCGCTAGCTAGGCCTTTTGCCTTTCAACTATATATCGGCCACTTGAGCTGAGCTGAGCCGAGCTTTCAGTGAATTGCATGCATGCTTCATTCTTCAATTTCAAGCATATGCATGTATGGTATGTCCATGCCCCCGGCCGAACCGAATAGAATAGATAGCCAGCATACGACGTCGATTCAAGCCAGCTAGTTTCCAGTCGCACCAAAAGCAGCTGTGAAGCGAGCGACGGATCCATGCATCAGAGCAGACGAGAAGAAGAAGAACCCAAGTCCGGGACGACATTCTTCCAATATTCTCCGTCCATCAAATTCAGACCCAACCCCAAGAATGCAGCAGCTGGTCAACATATTTGATATTCGGGGTGACTACAGCACGGGATGCCGTCCCGAAGCTCAACCTACGGTACAGCAGAACGACAAAAAGGGATCCTTTTTTCCCGCGCATAAACCACAGTCGCCTCTCGCCTGTGCATACATGCTAATAACGCTAATTCGCCCGATCTGTGCATGCATGCTAATAACGCTAATACAGGATTTGTTGCTCTGAATCTAACATGCTTTTCGAGTCCCCCTCGCGCGTCTCTAGCTCGCTTCCCTTTTTGTCGCTAATACAGGATCATGCATATAGATGCTCCTCCAGCTCGCCGGCGTCGTCCTCCTCATACGCATACGCACCGTTTTTCAGTTGTACATACGGGAGGACGGAGGAGAGTATTGATCGGACGGATTGGACGGATTTGTGAGTGATTGGTAAACTACATAGATGTCCTGATGTATGACTTGTGAGAAGATCTTTTTAGCCTTTGGTGATGGCAACAACGTATGCTTGGATTGGTACAGGTCAGGTCTCAGGTGTTTGCTTATGATGGTCTTGACTCTTGAGCCACCATCCGCACCGCGCGTGCGCCATCTGATAATGAATGATCAGCCTGCTGCCTGCCCAGCCCTGCCCACTGCGAGTCTCTATCCTGGCCACACCCCTCAACGCTACTCCTCTCCATATATGGCTACGCTTAGGCCTTGTTTGTTTCAGATTAAATTAAATTAAATTAAAATTTGTTATTTTTGTATAACCCAAATGATGTAATGCTTCGTAGTCATTCTTGTGGGGTTTTAAATAGTACTTCTTAAAGTATGTAAAATATTTTTTTATAATTTTTTGAACTTGTTAAGACGTATTTTGAGGGGACCACAAATTTGCTACAGTAAAATGCAGCGCTATATTAATCCGAAACAAACAAGGCCTTATAATCAAACTCTTAACGCCCTGCCCCCTCTCAATTGCAACTCCTAGGTCTTGTACATTTCAGCTTAGTATAGTGTAGCGTTTCATCAAAATTTATCTTTTTATATAGCTTATTTGGTGTAATAATTTGTAATGATTTTTCTCAGGTTTCTAGTAGTTGTCATAAAGATCATAAAACTATTTTTAAATTATATTTTTTAATATTTAAACCACTTTTTAAATACTCTCAAATTTTGCTGAAACGCTACGCTGAAATGTACAAGACCCTAGTACAATTTTTTAATCCCTAGAGACCTAACTCCTCTTAATTAGGACTATCAAGTACTCCTCTTTTTTTTTTGTTGCTGTAGTCTCAACAATTTTCATTTCATAGTTCGTTTATATTACCTGAAAATTGAGATGGTGTAATTAATCGTATGAAGAATTCAATTTTGATTTTATAATCGCGTTTTTTCTTGATCGTATTTTTAAAATTATGTACGACCTATTTTGAAAATCTTTTTTTTAACAAAGGGCAGAAGAGCTGGATCCATGCATAAGAGCAGAGAAGAAGAAGAAGAAGAAGAAGAAGAAGGAGAAACCAAGTCCGGGACGACGTTCTTCCAATATTCTCCGTCCATCAAATTCAGACCCAACCCCAAGCATGCAGCAGCTGGTCAACATATTTGATATTATATAGGTTTTCTCATATCGATGACTGACGCTGTCCAATTACGTCATTTTAAAAATGCCGGTGATCATATGAAAACCTCATAGCCGCCACTTCTCATTTCTAGCTGTTTAGTTTGTGAATCTCAAAACTTTTTTTTGGCAAGGACATTGAGGCAGTCATTTTTATGGACCATTTTGCCCCTGCTCCTTCTTCCTCCCCCTCTCAGCGACATGGGCAACAAGAATAAGTTGACGCAGCTACACGTACGTGTCATGAAGCCGGTGCCCACAAGCTTGCCGCGCCGACGACTCCTACAAGCTCGTTGCGCCGCTCACTTGCTCATCACACCCGCCGCCTACCGCGAGCTATTCACGCCACCCATGAGCTTGCCGCACTATCGCCAAACGTGAGGTGGCCATCGCCGCCCATGAACTCGCCACGTCACCCACCGCATCCTGCAAGCTCACAGCACTGCTTCCGTGAGAAGGACATGTCGGTGTGGATTCAAGTGGGAGGGAAAAACAGACGGAAGGGAGAGGGAGAGGGCGAGAAGAGCTGCCGGTGAACTCGGAACGAAAGACAGGGAGGGAGAGGGCGAGGGTGAGGAGGGTCACCTTATGGTTCACTGGTGATGGAAAACCTAGCCATGGCTGCTCCAGTAGAGGGGAGGGAGATGACGAGGATGATCATTGGTGAGCTCCGAGGGGGAGTGGGGAGGGAGTGAGCCAGGAAGGCCGCCTCCAAGGAGCTCAATGGCAGTTGAGGGGCTAACACCATGACGGCAGCCGCCAAAGCTGCAGTCGTCCATTGCGACGGCCTCAACCAGATCATTTCCCTTCTCCGGGTTAGGACGGCACGACACATAACGTCTGCAGCTTGGCGTGCTCGGCGCCGGTGGCAAGAGGAATGGGGAGGAGGAGCTACGTCGTGCATGCTCGGGACGAAAAGATAGAGATTTGGGAGGGCGGCGAGAGACAGGAAGAAGAAAGGTCTAGGGCAAAATGGCCAAAGAATTGGTCATCTCAGTGTCCTTGACAATAAGTTGTTTCGAGGTTTACAAAATGGAACAGATCAAACATCAAAAAATGAGGAGTGGCAGGTACCGGGTTTTTTATTGAGTAGTAGCATTTTCAAAATAATGCAATTGGCTGGTGGCAGCCATAAAAAAATCGTAATGCATGTACATACGTACAAAAGAAATCAACGTCACTTAAAATGTGTGTGTATGATTCATAGAAATGTTGTGCTTAATTTATTAAAAATAAAAAAATGGAAAAAATCCAAAAAAAGTCTTTAAAAAGTCTAAAATGCAAAAAAATCATGCTGAGGGCCCATAAATGCATTCAAGCATTAGAAATATTAGCGTCTATAAATTGAATTTTAAAAATAGGGCTAACAAACTGTCTCTAGGTTGTGCCACGTCGTGGGGCAACCACGTCAGCCCCTAAAAAAAAATCTTAAAAATTCAGAAGAATCTTTAGAAATCTAAAAAAACTAAAATGTAAAAAAAATTCATGGTGAGGGTCCATAAATGATGTAAGCATTAGAAATGTTGACTTCTATAAAAAGATTTCTAAAATAATACAGAAAATTTCTAGAAAATCATGAAACATCAAAAAAATTCATGAAATCTCAAAAAATGTAAAAAAAAATAAAATAAAAATGCACATGTGTCTTATGAAACTAATACCACACGCCACGGGCATGTAAACATCACTAGTATATATATATATATATATATATATATATATATATATATATATATATATATATATATATATATATATATATATATAGATGGAGCTAGCTAGCTAGATTTATGCATGAAACAAATAAACAAGAAAATTGTAGGTAGGTGGGTAGCCAGTAGAGGACATCCTTTTCTTCCCTCCTTAATTGGGCGGATTCCTTTTCTTTGCTTAATTTCCCGGAGAAGTATACCTACATAATTCCTTTCTTGCTTTTTTTCTTTATGGCATGGCATGGCATATGGATGGATGGAGATAGCTGGTGCAAATTCAGGAGCCATCGGCTGGTACTGTTAATTAAGTAGCAGCTAGAAAACATGATGGTGTTTAGGGTGAATGGCCCGTGGGCCCCGCATGAGCATCAGCGGCTTGTCGCAGGGCGGGGCTCGGACAAGGAGGTGGGTTACGTGGATGGGCTAGCCCGCTAGAGCTCGGAGGGCCCACAGCCCACCCCCAGCTCCCGTTTCCTCCCGATGCCCAACTTGCCCTAGCACAAACAATTAATCATTCATCCATCCATGTCGTGCATCCAATATCTGTCAGATCGCCATGTATTATTACTTTGTACATATATAAACATACACTGACCCATGCCGCCTAGCCTTAATCATCATTAGCATCTTCTTTGATGTTGATATATACATATATATGTTAATTAACATGTTTTCTGTTTGCACATGAATCCCTTACTATGAACTGCATATTGCAACAAGCGCACACACACACCAGCGGACCATGTTGAGTTTGTCGGAGTAGACACGGAGAAACAAAACCTCACCGACGGCCATGCCATTGTCACATGAGGGGATCACTAGATCTGACCACCTATGTTCATATCACCAGCAATGAGTGAAGCCACACCCGTAGGAAGCTTACGAAGAGTCTTGCTCTACCTCTTTTTTCTTTAAGGGGGATAGCTCTCCCCGCATATTAGATCTATTTTGAAAAACACATTGCACTCACCCTTTATGATCGATCAATCGGTGCCAAAGAGTGTACATGGGTGCATGCAAGAGAAACATTCAATTCCCACACATGATGATCGAGGAACCCCCAATTTGGAAGGGATGAATTGGTTGGAGTATGTTCTAAGCCAAGTCCGAATTAAAGTTGACTCCTTTTCCACAAGAATGAGCTCACAACGTCCATGTCTGTAGCTAGCTAGCTCCCATATCGCCTTTTACTTTTTGCAAGACACAAGCCGATCGAGTTGCAAAACCAACCGATATTCAGATCCTCCCCGGAACATATGCATGCCCAGAGTATTCAATCCATATTAGTTATGTGTCGATTATTCTAGCTTGATCATGAGTTACTCGATATATTAATGTGTTGGTGCATGCGTTGCTTAATTACCGATTAATTGACGCTGCTCGCCTAGCTTCGGTTACTGCAAGTTGCATGCAGCTAGCTTGTTGCGATATGGCTGTATTTTAATCTGTATGTGTCTATATATAGTCATTTCAATAAGGTTCGAATCGATCAGTTGTGACGTGCATGTTGTTTTTTTTGCCAACAAGGTTATGATTGTATTAGGCACACACATTAGCTCACAGCATATATATTAATTTCTTGACTAAAAACTCTATGCTCTGATGCATCAAATGGCGCGTGCTACCTACAGCTTCTTGATGAGCTAGCTAGCTAGTAATATAATATAATATATTATATTGAATTATTATATATATATTTTTTTTGAAGTTAGGGCAAAAGCCTTGCCCTAAATTGATTATAAAAAGAGGCCGAGGCCGAAATTACAGTTTTAAGAAAGGGGGAAAAAAAGGAAACGAGGTGGAAAAGAAGGCAAACACCCCACCCCAGGCGTTGAAAAGCTAAGAAATTACAAAATTGGCCCCTGCCGCCTCCCAAAGGCGCAGGTCATTATATATATTGACATGCATGTAGCTTTCCTCTTTTCATATGTTGCTTACTACTGCCTCTAGTTGGATGGGTGCGTTGCATGTATCCAGCTTGTGAGCTAGCTTTGCTTTCGCACACACTTTATTTAATTTGTCAACAAAAAAGAATCTATCCGCAGTCACAATTAAGATGGAGTATTCACCTCCTCGCTGCTTCTCATGATATATGTAGCTAAGCACCCACTTTTATTTGTTAATTAATTACTACTGGCGTTATGTACTACTAGTGGTAATTGGCAGGCATGGTTTTTTAAGAAGGGGAGTCCGTGTAAAATTAAAGAATGAATATTAGTTAGCATGTCGACCGGTGATGATGGCGATTTTGATTAAAAAGGGAGAGTGGCATGAGTTGACATCCTTGATTTAATGCATGTAAACTCCATATATGGTGTAAGCAAGCAATAATACTAGTTAATGATGAAAACGTACTTTATCATTGATGTCCCTCTCATCAGAGTCGATGACGACGGCTTGGCTCGGCTCAAGGCACAAGGCCGCCGTCCTTATCGATCCTCCGGGGGAATGCATGCGTTTTTGGAACCTGCATGCCTGATCTCCCAAATTTCACGCACCAACAACAAGTCAAGTAAAACTAATTAACCACAAGCAGGTCGGACAATTCAAGCAATACATGCATCTACTGCTGATAGATGCACATTTTCAGAAGACGATGCATGCATGCACATATAGTTAGAAAAACTAGCTTTATATATATATACCTGCCATTACAAAGTGCGAAACCTGTTATTAATTTAGTGGTATTCCTAGCTTACAATTAATAATAGTTGAAAGCATGCCTTCCATCGTGCACAGGGGCGGATTTGGACCTATGGCTAGGTGGGCTATAGCCTGAGGCTTGGCATTGTACTAAAGAATACCCCTATATACATATGTTAAGCCCAATATATGAGTGCAGCAGTCTAGCCCGAGGCCTGGTGGCTGTGGACGCGACCATGCGCAAAAGAGTGCCGTATTCTTATTTCTCTATACAGCTAATTTACCATATTTCCGTGTAAGTTTTAGTACTTTAAGTTTTAGCCCGAGGCTTGGCGAGATCCTGCGTCCGCCACTGATCGTGCACTTGCATGTAGATCAGCCTCTCATACTCCACGGTAGCCTAGCCGGAGGAGGGGTGGCTTACAAGGAATTTGAAGGTGACTAGCGCGCATATATATATATAGGAGTACGTGGAGAAGAAGATGTTGGTGAGGAAGAAGGCGATGAGGAGGTGTCAAGACGGAGCACTCTTAATTCAATGGCGATCGAGCACTAATATTGAAATGGCCTTTAGTCTCGGTTGGGAACAGACTATAGTCCCGGTTTTCTCCAATCGAAACTATATCCACTGAAATATTTTAAAAATATGACAAACCCAACACTCGAACCTGAGACCTCATGCCACCACATGACTGTCCATTCTAACCCACTCACTCACCCACCCACACATATTGATTAGAGTGGGATACGCATTTCTTTTGAAATTTACTAGAATGAGCCTTTAGTACATGCCTGCGAAAGGTATATATATTGTTGCCTCTAACCGGTATTGAAAGTCTTTAATTGCTGATGTTATTACGAACCGGTACTGATGTACTATCAGTACCGGTTTCAATTCAACAAGTACCGATGTGCTGCCTTGTACATTTTAGCTTACCATAGCGTAGCGTAGCGTTTTAGAAAAAATTGAGAGTCTTTAAAAAGAGATTTAAAAATTGTAAAAAATAATTAAAAATAGTTTTAAGATCTTTAAGAGGACTACAAAAATCTAAGAAAAATCATTACAAATTATTACACCAAATAAATTTATATAAAAAGATAAATTTTCTTTGAACGCTTATTCTACTGTTTATCTTTAGTTTAAAATGTACATGGCAAGGCCATTTCTCCGGCAGTGGAGCTAGCACGCATGTCACTGGAAGTCACTTTGGCGGCTGGAGCTAGCTGGCATGTCTCAGGCTCTCAGCTAGCGATCGAGTTGTATACGGGAGGAAGCGAATAAGATGAAAGAGAGAAGAAACAGGGAAGGGGAGATGGTAGAAGGGATGGATGGGAGGAAGTTACCGTGACAGCGAGTTGAGGGAGGGGAATATGTTTCTGGAGCTGTAGCTGTAGCTGTCCAGGGATGAGGGATGGGGAATTGGGGATGCGCGTCTTGGAGGTTAGCTATGGCTATGAGCCACCCACCCTTGTGCTGTTAGCTCTGCTGCTCTCCAATTCTTAGCTCGTTTCTGTCCTTACCTGCGGCTTCACCCCTTATTCAAATCTGCCGTTGCAAACATGCATGAATCAGCTAGCCAGATAGCTAGATTGAGATATAATCTATCCATGCATGTATAATACTCCTGTATATAAAGGTAAACGGAACCACCACGTCAATACTAAAATAATAAAAATTCTCACGTTAATTGGAGAGAAAAATATCTAAATATTCTATTAAAAATAGAATCTTAATTAAAAATAATAAAAAAAGAGTCCCATTTCTTAGATTCAAAAAATGAGTTCGCGATCGCAACGAAAATTAATAGAACTTGAAAATTAAAAAAATAAATAGAAATAAGTGCTTGTGTCATATTAAAAGAAATAAATCTACAATAAAAAAATTTTGCATTAGTTTGAAATAAAAAAGTTAAACATAAGAGTCTATATCGGATTAAAGATTGACGCAAATCTAGCCGCGCAAATACGTGTAATACCTTGCAAAACAGAGTTAAACGGAGCCACTATGTTAATCGGAGGAATTCCCATGTAAATATGAGAAAAAAATTTCCCACCATCAATTATAGCGAGAAAAAATTATAATGACTTGCATTAAAGAATCAATATATGTCAACAACAAAAAAACAAATTCAGCATCAATAAAAAGAGTGTATTTCAACTTTAAAAACTAGGAAAAGAAGTCATATGAACTACAATAAAAAAAAACACTTGAAAAAATAAATTAAAAAAACAGAGTTAAACAAAGCCACCGCCATGTTAGTCAAAGAAATATCATGGTTCCGATGGAATTTGGTAAAACTATGGTATCCATGTTAAAACATTTGATAAGACAAGGTATTGCAAAATCCTATGGTTTCTACTACCAAACGGGGCTATAGTGCATCTCTAATAGACTCGCTAAACACACCTCTTAGCTATTTTTAAGAGGTTGTAGCAAGAAAAACAACTCTAGAAGACTAAGCAGTTAATAAGGGGTCCTTAAATTGTCGAGGCTCCCTATTTTAAAAAATTAGAAGGTGTGTTTCAAGAGATCTACCAGAGATGCTATAATTTTTGGCATTCTCTTGTTTTTTTTTTCTGGGTGATTTGTACGTATGCTGGCTCTCCTCTCTGCAGCTTGGTTTGTCAGTAGTCGGTACTGCGGAGGAGAGGTTAGCGTTGATGGCTGATGGTGGGTAAATAAAGGAGGGAGAAGGAGACGCGGCTGTTGTCCCGTAGGCGCGTGGGCCCGACGACGGCAGCAGGCGGGGGGTGGGGGCCCACCACACACTTTGGCTTCTTCCTCCTCCACCAGCAAGACGAGGCGAGACCGCGAGAGTCAAGAGAGCAGCGCCGCGCGGCTATAAACCCCACCCCACCGCCGAGCGGAGCTCCCCCTCCTACCAATAATCGTCGTCATCATCGTCCTCCACCGCTCCACCCCCTTCCCCTCCACCTCGAGCGGGGAGCGTCATGTACGCCGACGCAGGCTTTCGCTTCGTCTCCTACCCTCCTCTCCCCGCCGACGCCCCCTGCATCTACGCCGCGGCCGACGTGCCGCTCATGCCCGATCCGCCGGACATCGCCGCCCACCTCGTGAGTCTTTCCTCGATTCCTCTTTCTCCTTCTCCTTCTTCTTCTTCTTCTTACTCTCCACATCACACAAGTACACAACCGAATTATTTAGGCTGCTACCGTACCAGTCAGTACCACCTCCTCACTCTCACTCTCTCTGTCTCCGTCTCCGTCTCCTAGATTGATTGATGTTCAGGCTGCTGCTCGCCTCCACTGTTCCTCACCATGGGTTGATTTGTCACTTCTCATGCTTCCCGCAATACGGAAACATCTTCAGGAGGAGAGGAGAGGGTTTCTTCTCAGATTGCGGCTTGCGGCTTAAGCGCCGCCGCCGCCGTCTCTCTCTCTAGAAATGTCGCTTTCTTTTCTTTTCTTTTCTCTTATGGTTTTCTTTTCTTTTTTTGATATACTCCTACATAGATAGCTTGTCGGGGAATAAAAATGTCAAGTACATGTGAACCACAGCCTCCCATTCCCTTGCCCTGCCCTTCTTCTTCTTATTTCCAAACTTCTCCTGCAAATTTCCCTCCTTTAGCTGCACAATATGCTCATTCACTCCACTCGTCCCTCCTTCTTCTTCTTCTTCTTCTTCTTGCAAATATTCCTAGGCTACTCCAGGGGCAGACTGCACAGATTGTCTTAACTCAATACTTGCACTGCCATCAACATGATCACCAAATAAGAAATCCAATTCTATGTTCGCTACCTAAGTAAACAATCTTGTGGCATGCAACTCCTGTCCTGATGATGGACCTAACATGAGGAGACTTGATTTCACTTTTCACATGACTGGCCGGCTCTCCGGCCTCAATTCCCTGTCTTCAGATGCTTTGCTACTGCCTCCTAGCTACTCAACATACAGCGAGCATATAAAAGGCACAGATCAGTTAACGATCTGTCACATTCATATCGAATAGATGGTGGATTAAGCTATGAGCTGCGAGTTGGAATAGACCTTCATTTTTGTGCTTCATATCCTGGACAGTAATTGGTCATCGCGGTTCCCACTTTTCATTTCCTTTTGTGTTGAATCTTCTCATTCACATCTTTCTAGTCGCACAAAGGCCACACTGGCTGAGATATTTAGTGTTTGCCCTTTGCTGCTGAGGGAGCAGATAGCCAAGGGATCAAATTAGGTTCAGCCTTGGTTGAGTTGCTGTCCACCGCTTCTGATGCCATCCCTGCTGAGATGCTGATCAAATGCCCCTGTCCATCATCAGTATATGCTCTGGGAGCATGATGTGGACTTGTAAGTTGACATGTGTTTCAACACAACAGCTAGCTAAGCTACCTGGAGCCTGAAGGCCTGGCTTTTACACATCCCCAGTTCCCCACCCTCCAAGGATTTGTCTATTGCTTTAACTGCGTATTGCCATCCCTTGAGGCTGTAGTTTTCTATACTGAATTGCTCCATTAGATGTTAAGATGGCGAATATACTTTTAGCGCAAGTGCGGTCATATAAACAACACACATCATTGTCAGTGAATGTACCTAGCTGGAATTAGGCTAGTTATCGTTAACCTGCCTACGAATAGCATTATAGATTGAACTATTCAGTACTTCCATTTGTCCTTCTGCCATTTTAGCTTGATTTCTGCCTTTCTTGCAACTTTAGTCTTTCTGAAATGAATCCTGTTTGGCCGGTTTCCATGGCCATAGTTATTTATATTTAAACTCTAAATCCTGGCATTCCTGACAATCGTTCTCTATTATATTTATGAACAGGGGAATATGGTACAGCCATCCTTGGTATCAGAATATGATCTTGGAGGAGAAGGGGACCTATTCAAAGCTCCAGAGCCCATCATTGAAGAACCAGTGCTTAGCCTTGATCCAGTTGCAGCTGCCATTTCCATGATGTCTGGTAGTGAGAGTGCAATGGATGAAACTATCCGGGTTGCAGATATTGGCACCATTCAAAATGATCCTCTGTTGAGCGAAGTATTATACGAGTGCGAGAAGGAACTCATGGAGAAGTCTGCAATCGAAGAGACGATTTCTGAATTGCTGGATGTCAAGATTCCCATGCTGCAAGTTGAAGAGCTCCCGAGACAAACTGAAGAAGTTCTTGGGCAGATCGAACTCCCGGCCATGGTGAAAGACAAGACATCCATCCCTGAATGTTCACTCCAGAAAAGTGTTAGCTCTGGATGCCTGAACTCAGTGGATTGGATCAATGGACCAGTCCGGCCAAACTTTCTGGACTTTCAAGGATTGGACTTTGAGGCAGTATTTGGGTTGAGGAGAGCTTATAGCGAAGGAGACATCCAGGTTTGATGAGTACCTCCTTTTCTCTATACAGATAGTGAATTATTATGAAGACAGAGCACTGGCTTTGTAAAGTGATTTCTAAAATACAGCTGTCGAGAAAAGAAGCGTCTGGTATATAAACGAAAACTAAAAGCATAACCTTTGCCCGTGTTTTGGACAACCTTACTGTAGTGCGTTACTCAAAGGCTGTTAAAGCTATGGCACTGATTTCACATGTTACTATTTCTGCCCAAAGCAACCTCTTTCTTAATGATTTGGCCACTACTTTAGCTAATCCAAAACATACCTATTGTGCGCGGTAGTGAGTTCCCTTTCAACTTGCTTTCACATGCAAGCTATCAGTGTTCCTTCCTTTCACATGCCCAGGTGTTGTAATTCTATGTTGGACGAGGCAAACAGAAAATCTGATAGATACTTGCATATCAAACTGTCTGATATACTAGTTAGCAAGGAGAAAACTTATAGGTGGTAAAGTTGTGAAAATCACATTGGCATCCTGCTATGTGTTTAGATAGCATCATGTAAAGTCCTTATTTTAGATTGGTCGTGTGATTTTTAAAGACTCTAGGTATTTGACAGATTGCACTCACGATTTTCACTTTTCAACAGAATCTTGGCGCCAATACTCCCCGACCAGGGAACTCGGGAGTTGCTGAAACAACCTGTGAGAGGCTGGTAACCATCAGTGACCTGAAAACTGAAGAAAGGAAGGAGAAGCTCTCCAGGTATAGGAAGAAGAAAGTGAAGCGAAACTTCGGCAGGAAGATCAAGGTATACCCTTGGTTCTGAATCTCTCCCCTCCCCCTCAAGAGTGATGGATGCAAGGCCACTGACAAATGCGTGCAACCTCTGCAGTATGCTTGCAGGAAGGCTCTGGCAGACAGCCAGCCGAGAGTGCGCGGGAGGTTCGCCAAGATGGAAGAATCGGACGTGCTGAAGCCAAGGAAGTAGACGGATGGATGGTGAGGTTCGGGAGCCTGCAAGGAACCCACTCGAGCTGCCAGTGGCTTCTAGGGATCGAGGCGAGGCGCAGCGCCTTGTACAGCTAGCGGAGGCGGAGACGCACCGGCTGTGTAGCCCATCGGAATTGATTTCGATCCATGACGACGATCGGGTTGCATTCTATTTCCCCTGTGTAATAATATACATGATCCTTCCCTGCAAGGGAGTGAAGAGCCGAAATCTCCTCCTGTACAAAGGCTTGAACATGACAATAAAATTCGGCTCCCCCTTGCTCGTCCGTCACGGAACGGTTTCGGGGCAGTGCCGAGGCTGCCCCAACTCAAGGCGAGAGGTAGGGCCTGTTTGGATGGAGCCGCTGTGCGCCGCGCCGCAAGTGCGGCGCTGAAATCGGCCGCCGCAGGTGAGGCGGCCTCACACGCGAAAATGAACTGGGGGCGAGGCAGCGCGAGGTGAGGCGAGGCACAGATGCGGCGTGAGCCAAACGCGCGCCGGCGCAGGCGTGGCGGCCGCAAGTGCGGCGTGGCGCGATGAGGCATCGATCCAAACAAGCCAGTGACGGTGAAATAAAGGCCTCCTACATTTCGAACTTAGCCTTGAACAGAATTGTTTTTTTGTGAAAATTTTGTCTTTTATATATAATTTATTGAGTGCAATCTTTTAGTAATGATTTTTCCGGTTATAGTAGTCCTATTAAAGATCATAAAACTATTTTTTAATTATTTTTTTTTTTGCAACATCTAAATCTCTTTTTAAAGAGACTCAAATTTCTTCTGTTGACCTTCTATTCTATTGAAACCGTAAATCATAAGGCCAAAGTAGAAGAGAGAGAGGCTGATGTATAGTGGTAGGTTCACCCTTAAGTTTGGCGTAGCATTTAGCCACTAGGCATGCGCTTGCAAAATTCTTGTCCATCCCAGAACGCCAAGAGAGAAGGCAGAAGCAATCATGCCCAGAAACGAAGGCAGCCGGCTGGCTATCATCTGTTTTTAGTAAAGACTATGTTTAACAGATTGCACTCACGATTTTCACTTTTCAACAGAATCACCATCAAGTGGTCGTGTAAAACCGGAGAAGAGATCAAAACAAGCGCATCACCATCAAGTGGTTGAAGGTGATAGTTTGATTGTAACATGACGATCACTCAGTGCACGCTCTACAATTGAAAGTTCCGATTATCAGGCCAGATGGGCTCAAAGGTCACCATCGCAACTTTATTACACTCTTGCCATGGTCTAGAGGCAATTATGGGAAATAAAAAGAACAAAATGATTCATTCTCATTCACCAGTTTAGGTTTAGTTTAATTCTCCCCATAGACCCACTTCTCCTGGTTGCTGGTGTAGGAGACCAGCTCCCTGGGCTCAAACCACAGGCCAATCTCCGCCTTGGCTGTCTCTGGGCCATCACTTCCATGAATGATGTTCCTGATGTTCAAACCAACGGCTAAGACTAAGCGGCAGCGTAAAAAGGGTATCTTTGATGATTAGAATTAGATTTCATGGCATACAAGGTTGATGCCGTGGTCTTTCTTGATAACCAATTGGTAGGCCTAGTGGATACAGGATAGAAGCGTACCTTCCAACAACAACAGCAAGATCGCCCCTGATGGTTCCTGGTTCGGATTTCTGTGGATCTGTAGCGCCGATTAGTTTCCTCCCATACTTGATAACACCCTCTCCTTCCCAAACCTGGAGATAAGTCAGAGATAATCATTCAGCCTGTGATGGGCGCAGCGAACAGGTGTGGAGGAGGATTCGGTTACCATGGCAAGCACAGGGCCAGAGCTAAGGAAGTCGCAGAGTCCATTGAAGAAAGGCCTGTCTTTCAAATCGTGATAGTGCTTCTGAGCAAACTCTTTGGATGGAACCACCAGCTTGATGGCAACAAGCTTGAACCCTTTCCTTTCGAATCGGGACACTATCTCAGAAATCTGTCCAAGGAGAGAAATGATGGGAATAATTGAAAATCCCTCTAGTCTAGGAAACTGGCAGGCATATGAAGACAAGGCTAAAGAGCACAGTACAAGCTTGAGCTTGTGATGGGCCCTTGCATGATTGCAATGGGAATGGTAGTTTCAGATGAGCCTGCATGCCTACCGCAACATAAAAACAAGGACCATCTTGGGCAGAGGTGTAACAATGCAATGGGCCAGAGCTGTACGAGGAGGGATCAAGTTAAGGAGAAGGCCCCAGCCTTCCCTTCAAGTTTGTCTTATCAACATGCGTCAGGTCGACCACATGGTACATGTCGGTTGTTAACGTTCAGTGCAGTTACAGTATTGCGTTCGTCTGTAGAGTATAATGAATGTCCAAGGAGTAAGAGAGCGCAAAGTTGAATTTTTTTTTTGAAGATTCGCGGCACAAATAGAGAGGCAGCATCGTAATGGATCGGATGGGTGGTGTGAGTCTGACCAGGCCTCTTTGGACGCCGTCAGGCTTGATGGCGATGAAGGTGCGCTCCATCTGCAGTAAGAGTAATAATTATCCATGGATTCCATGATGCAATGCCGATGGAAGAGGAGATATACCTCTGCTGCTGCAGCATGCGCCTCCTGATCGTGGAGCATGTACACTGAGGGAGAGCCCGAGCCCATCAATCAATCATTGGATCTGATAGGTAAAAACCAAAAGGGGAGGGGGGGAAGGGACGAACCGGCGGCGGGGACAGCAGCGATGGTGGGGAGCCATGAGGGCCAGGCGTGGGCGCGGGCGGCGGTGGGGACGGTATTCCTCCCCAGATTGGTGAGCGTGGCGAGCGCCGCCCTCCGGCCATCTGCAGAGCAGAGCTCAGGCTCAGAGGGGTTGGAACCGAAATCAAATCGGAAAGGGTCGGGAGGGGAACCTGCGACGAGGGAGGAGCGCGGGGCGGCGAGGTAGGCCCTGGCGGCCCTGGAGGCGGAGTGGTAGAGCTTGGCCTTGGAGGAGGAGCTCATGGCGATGGCCGGTGCCGGTGCCGGTGCCGGAGGAGAGGAGGGATGGATGTCGGTGGTGGCGCCCTGCACTGCACTGCACTGCTTGTTTTTTGGATTTTATCGTGGAATGAATCGTGGCCTCCCGTTTCATTTCCTTTCCGATTTTGTTTTTTCTTTATTTCATTCGTGGCTTGCGTCGCCGCGCGGCATGCCGTCCGCTTCCTTGCCTCGTATTAATAGTACTGTAGAGTCATATTGTTCTATGCATTACTATAATTATAATATGGCTAGTAGAGCAAAAATAATTAGTAGAAGTTTATAAAATTTAAATAGCTCCCGCACAGTTTGGGTTTGATCATGGTCAATAACTTGCATATTTTGGTTGAGACTAAGATGTTTTATTTACCAGACGCCATAAATGAACTAATGGTCTAAGTTGTTCTATTTTAATCTCCTCTCCTATAGTAGTTAATTATCTAAAAAATATCGAATAAAACATGATGTCTGAAGCACATATCTTATCTGTGGTAGGCAATCTTGCATGGATCAAAATTCATCTTCCTCACACACACCTGATCTTCCTCTTGCTACCCATATTGTACTAACCATGACAACTTCTACTGCAAATTTTTAATCTCGATAGATCTACGTAGGACTAGTTCCACATAGGGCCACCCACAAAAAATAAAACAACATATATTTAGTCTGCCTCTCATGTTCTAAATACAAATTTTTAGTCTAGATTGTCCCATAATTACGTCCCATTTGATATTTTAGCGCTGTATAATATTATGTTTTAAGGCCCTATTTTAAACTTTATCTTCCTTTGGCACCAGGATTTCAAAATGCCACGATCGAAGAACCTAGATTTATGTCGCTATATTATGTTACCATTCCCATTGCCATTGAGGGCATGGACAGCAGCGATGCTGCCATTCTGCGCCTGCATCACGGACTGCACATGCACATGGAGGCAGAGTGGCGGGAAATTCAAATTCCAACGACTCTAGGATGCTAATTACTGTAGCAGCAGACCAGCAGTAATTTGAGAAGTGTTGTGGATGCTCTTACTAGTGTAGTTTTTACCCCGATATATAACCATAGCTGAATTTTCATATGTTTTTAACATGCGATTAAAAGATTTTATGCTAACACATTAATGAACTAAAGATATTGGGATGACTTCTAAACCGGCCTTAACTAATTATCTAAAAGGCCTTGTCTTCAAAGAAAAATTGTCCTTAGGACATATTGATCCAACGGTGAAGTTAGTCACTAGCTATAAGAAATTGACATAACATCTATAAACAGTAAATAGACAACCTCTCTGATGTACTATCTCTGAATATTAATATGGATCCCGTATATTAGTGTGTAAATATTTTAAAATACATTATAGCTGGTTACTAGAACACATTATAGACCGACTATTGGAATCGTTGTAGCTTAGTGATGCGTCCTTATCAGAGATAGCTTAACAAATCAGTGATGCTCGATCAGATCCGCTGAGCGACAAACACATAGGCGATCGCCCGATCCCATCTTCTCGCGCGCTGACTGACAGAACGACATTTTTTTAGTTGCTAAAAAAAATAAACACAACTTTACTGACACATGTACAAGAAAAAAGAGTTATTTCCTTCTTTTCACAGACTTCACCGGGCTCAGCTGCTTTACCTGTACTCTTGTTTCCTTTTTAACTTTTTTACAATTGTGTGTATGCATAAACACTACTACCTACAGGCTACAGCTACACACAATAGCTAGCATGCAACCTCGAGTAACAACTGCCAGCTACTACCACAAAGCGATGCCTCCTTTACATACATTCCATTGTACATGTACAGATGAATTTACCAAGGCCCAGCTTCTTGCCTGCCTGTATCCATCTCAACCTCAGAACCAGCAGCCAACAATTTGCAATCACTCCTTAGCGCTCTTACCCATGACTCAACCTGATACATGATTAATTTGGCACACATACAACAAACTTATCACTGCCTCCCCCAAACCTCATGGGATGGATGAAAACATGAAATAGAGCGCATTCCTCACCTGTATCTCCGAGATGCTTGAGCATTCAAACTTCAACCCTTGACGTGTCAATATGTAGAATGCATATCTTGTTTTTTCATCCTCCGGCACAAAGTTCGGGAGCTTCCCTACTTCAACAATGTCACATAGCATTGTGGATTCTTGTGGGCTCAAATCTGAAATGCATTGCAAGCTCAGTATCAGCAAAGGCTCATGTTCAGTAAGAGTGTAAGACTAGCACTTGATAATTTGACGTCCACTAAAAATAATTTGTGGTGCTGCTAGTCAATATGTGCACCGTGCACAGCACAGCATGCCGATAGAAATGTGACATAAATCTTGTAGCGGATCGAGCTATTCGTCCATGGTCGTGTGAGAAACACATTACATTCCCAAAAATGGAAGCTGTACCTGTACACTTTAGATAATAGTATATACACTGCCCTTGAAGGACAACAAAGCGAGGTAACCAATCATCAACATCAGCATCATCTATGATAGGTGGTTCACCAGGAAGTTGGGTCCATCTCTACATGCAACAAAAGATCATAGTCATCATTTATTCATTTCAATCTTGAACAGTTCCAACATCAATGAAGCAATGGAGAAAAACATTAGTGCACAAGCTTCTTACACTTCTAATGTAGAGATATCCAGAGAGGCGTGCATATCTCAAAACTTCATCAATATTTTCCAACCTGGTTATATTATCACATAAGATGGAACATAAATTTACTGAACAAAAACATGTGTTCATGTAAAAAAAAAGGCATATATGTCTAATTGCCCACACTATTTCTGTGTTTAGCAGGATGAAGTGGGGTTAAATTTATCGTACCGAGCTTTCAACTGAGATTCCCTTTCGCTAGCATCAGCAATTTCAGTTCGTAAAGATTCTACTTCAGCTCTTGTTAATTTGATCTGCTACCAAGTGATAAATGTTGTTATGGGAGAGAACTCATGATGTCAGACAGAACAGGATATGAAAATTCATGAATAGATAACCTAGTAACCTTGTCATCATCCTCATTGCTGGAAGACCACCTAATGTGTGGAAGAGACAATACATGCAAAAGTGATGCAGCTCCTATTACTCGTTTCGGAGTCCAAGAACGTCTGCGTGAACTGTTTTCATGGCAAGAACAGCATATTATTGCACCCAAAACAGCAAAATAAATACAGGCACAGAATTTATTTTCTTAAGTAGTATCACCTTGGTGGAGTATCCAGGTTACTTTTACTTGTAGATAAACTATCAGCAGCCTCCATGGATTCTTTCGACGGCAGGAAGTGTTCGGGGAAGACCTCTATTCTTCCATAAACATCATCCATCGAACTGTGTGAGTGCTAGAAATGCATACCCTGTTTAAGACAATGTAACGAGTGGTGAATTAAGCTGACACAAAGTGCTGTACATAAGATACATTCATGAATATGTATCATTCATACACCAAGAGGGACCTCATAAACTAGTCCAACAAAGCGTACAACAATTGCCATATTAGGTTTCCATTATCAGAATTCTGTAACAATCTCTGCGCTAGAGCCTAGAGAGTAGTCTGGATAAAAAAGTGTGCGTCATATTGTACTGCTGCTTGGCATATCAGCATATCTATGGATATTAAGGAATATGTATATGAACGCATAGAAGTCATTTGATAGCAGCGTTACCAGCGTAGGTTGATAAGGAAAGTCTAGACCTTGATAGCAACAAGGTGATTAACTTGGTTTAGCTTAGGTGATTTGCGGATGAAGTGAATCATGGATTGTTATGAAGGAACAAAAGGAATAACATTTATTCTGTTGTCCAGTTTTCAGGCTTCCCTTACTATCGAAGTTTTCTTTTTTTCTGAACCATAATGCAGGAGCTCTACGATTTCAATGATAGATGGAAAGTAAGATACAAGAACAAAAACTGTACACTTACTATTGAAGGTTACCACATGAAAATATGAAGAGGAAAAAAGTGCTGCTTTTTACCCCAGTAGATAAAAGGAGAAAAGAAGTTCCTTTAAATAGTCCGACATAGTAACTATCTAGTATCAGTTAAGCAGGTTCATTGAGAGCAGCCGGTAGGGTTACTACTAGCAATTGCAGCGAGAGGCAAAATTGACGTGGCAAGCGGCCGCAGCGCTGGAAATGAAACGCGGCCGTCGGAATCCAGATGCAGGTCGCGGGAATCAGCGGGGCGCCGGGCAAGGCAGCAAGGCGGGCGACGATCGGAGATGAGAGAGCAGCAATTCGATTGGAGGAGAGGAATAGATAGATCTGGACCTGATGGTGATGGGGGCGGCGGCGGCGGCGGGTGCGTCGGCGGCCGATGAATTGGGCGGAGGGCGAGGGACAGCCAGAGCCCCGATGAGACAGGACGATCGATTCGGGTAGGGCACCGTTTTCACCCTCTCTCATATCATCTCATACTGCCAACCAAACTGATTTGAATCCAAATCGAACATAATAAGTTGTTTTTTTGACGGATTTGATTTGATGCTAATCGCAAGGCCAGACCTCGTACTCGTATTTTACTTCCCGGGCTAACAGGACCTATGTAATTAACTAGCACGGTAAACGCGTCTGGGGCTAAGAGGACCTATGCAATTAACTAGCACGGTAAACATGTCCGTGGCGTGCCATCCGATTGGCCTTAGCGATAAAGAATTAGTCTAAATAAATATGTAACGCATTATTTCGATTAGATTGAAATCAGTAGCCCATTAAAGTGCAGAGGCTAAAATCTTTAAAAAAGAGTAAAATTTGAACGTATAGAATGATGTAATCAATTTTATAAAACCTATTTATTTTTAACGTCTAAATATTTTGATGAACCCTCACCATGCCATAATGGTTATAATTCTATTTTTAAGCCTTGTTTTCATTTTTATTCTATGGACCGCTGACTCTAAACTATAAATATATTTTTTCGAAGTTTTTTTATCCTTCATCCCCATTATTTATTAATTAATTATTAATTTTTGTAATATTTAAATATTTCATCAAACCCTAGGATGAAATTATGGTTCAATTCTATAATGGTCTGGTCCTGAATTTTTTTTAATATAAGTACAAAAGCTAGAATGAGTGGTTTAGTGTTTTTATTTCGTAATTCAAAAGTACTATACAGTGTATGGTTTATATACAAAATCCTTCATTCGTTTTTTTCTTCACTCGAAACCCTAAACCATAGATAAGTATTATATACTTATCGTGCTTAGAAAAGTATTTAATGCTCACCAAAAGGCCAACTGACAAAGCGATGTGATAAAGCATTTGCTAACTTTTTTATGAATCCTATAAATTTTAGAAATGGATGAATATTTTTATACACTCACAACAAAATTTCTTTCATTTTTATTATTCTTAATATATTTTTCCTAAAACTTATTTATCTCTAACATCTAAATCCTTTTGTAGGCCCTTAACATAAAACTATGGTCGAGGTTACATATTTTGTAGCCTTTTTTAGTCTTTTATTTTAATTCCTAAATATTTTTGAAACTTATTTATCTCTAACATCTAAATCCTTTTATAGCCCTTGCCATAAAACTATGGTTGAGGTTACATATTTTGTAGCCTTTTTTAGTCTTTTATTTTAATTCCTAAATATTTTTGAAACTTATTTATCTCTAACATCTAAATCCTTTTATAGGCCCTTGCCATAAAACTATGGTTGAGGTTACATATTTTGTAGCCTTTTTTAGTCTTTTATTTTAATTCCTAAATATTTTTGAAACTTATTTATCTCTAACATCTAAATCCTTTTATAGGCCCTTACCATAAAACTATGGTTGAGGTTACATATTTTGTAGACTTTCTTTAGTCTTTTATTTTAATTCCTAAATATTTTTATGACCCGCACCATGAAACTGTGGTTTTATTTTGTAAAGTTTTGGTAATAAAAGGATTTTTTTAGTTGGCCATAAAATGGTACAATGAAAGGAAAGAATATGACATTTCTTAATTCATCAGTAAAAATTTGTCTGAAAGGAAAGAATGGTTTATTTCTTAATTCATTTCTCAACTAAACCTATAATTTTTTTATGGGCCCTCATCATGATATTGTGACCTATTTTTTTTTCTATGAAAAATCTGGACCCATTTTCTATTTTTTCACTTTTTCGTCCCAAAAAATATTAAAAAAATCGTGGGGAAAAACTGCAGAGGTGGGATTCAAACCCACAACCTCCGAGTTGGTGTGAGTTGAGGTGAACCAACTGAGCTACATGCACTTGTTGCCATGTGAAGAGAAGAACACTAGAAAAGGGAAATGGAAGGGAAAAACCAAGAAAATTGGCATCTATCAGGAAGACCTGGGATTCAAACTATGGCCATCTACCCGTAGTATAGCATATATAGAAGACCAACCGAGCAAGCGCTCCGCCTTGTTGAGAAATTTTCGAAAGAAACCGCTTTATATGTGATTATAGATGAACGGTTGGATTTAGTTACCGGTTCGAGATCAACGGGCATGGCTATTCGGACGACATGGCGACGCGGGGAAGCCGCACGCGAAGGCACCGGAATGCAGCGACGTGGCTTAACTTGCGATCGGTTGGTTAGGCCTTTGTTATATAGAATTGATTGATGCTCTCTCTCTATATCCAAACATGGTAGCAACCACCGAATACTTAGAGGTGAACAAAAAAAAAACCCTAAAGAACCGAACCGAACAAAAAAAAACAGATTTTTAGTTATGTTCGTTTTTCGGTCGGTGTTCGTTTTGTTTCGATTTCAATGGTTCAGTTCCAGTAACTGAATTAGTCCAATACATCAAATTATTGGGCCGCCCAATGCTGTATGGCATTCTAGCTTTCGCCCTAAGACAGCGAGGCGGCTCACTTAGGAACTGCTCGCCTCGTCCACACTAAGGCCTTGTACATTTTAGCTCAAAATTTATCTTTTTTATATAGTCTATTTGGTGTAATAATTTGTAACGATTTTTCTCAAGTTTTTAGTAGTCATCTTAAAGATCCTAAAACTATTTTTAAATTATTTTTTACAATATTTAAATCTCTCTTTAAAGACTCTCAAATTTTACTGAAACGCTACGCCATGCTACGGTAAGCTGAAACGTACAAGGCCTAACCCAACCCACATTGGCCTAGCCTTGCTCACTCGGTCACACCATCACACTCACCGACTCACTCCTCACTCTTAAGGGAAGTGAAGAAGCGAACGAACTTCTGCGCCTCCCTATCGATTTCGTCCAAGTTGTCGCCCGTTGGTCTCAGTTTTGGTCCCGTTTCTCAGTTTTGCTTGTGTCTTACCGTTGCTTGCGTTGTCGATGTGTTTTTTTTTGTGTTGCAAAATGTCTCATGTAGGAGCTGTGTTAGTTTTGCTTGTTACGGATGAAAATCATGGCATTGCTTCGTTTTTATTCCAAGTTAAAGGGCAAAGCACTTTGAGCAAATCTGACCAGGCTGGGCACTTCGAGCAAATCTGACCAATAGTTCGGGTTAATACCGAAATATTTCAGTTAAAATAGTTCGATTTTATATATTTTGTCGACGAATTCGGTTTTTATCTTTCAAAAACCGAATTACCAAATGAAAAACTGTATAAACGAATGTCCACCCCTATAAACAATATAGTGATTAAAATATAAACTAAAAAATATCGATAAATAGTGTGAATGACGGATAGGATATGTAATTTAAGGCTAGTATTAGAGATGGCCTTACAACCTAAGCATGTCTCGTAATGGACGAAAACTATCCGTTTTGATGCGTATGAAAACATGCAAGAACATGGTACTCCTATTTTAGAAAGGATAAAGATTAATCGACCAAATTAATTGCCCTTTTTTTTACACAAAGACCTCTAACATCATCACCAGAATACGAAATGAGGCTCTAAAAGGGCTATGTGATGTGGTAACGAAACATTGTGAACACTACATATTGACATTGTAATGCATATTGCACTAGCACGTGGAGCTTTTTTTTGCAAAAGGGGAGCACCCCGATTTCCATTTCCTCAGAAGAAAAAACGGAAACAATGTACAGCCACCTAAAACAACCATCCACTACTAGCCCCATCAGACACATAAGCAAACAAAAGTAAAGCGGCAACGAACAACGACCTCGTCATTCATGCACATGCGATTACCTTCAGACCGCCCCTACAGGGTTAACTATTACAGTCCAAAACAACCACATTCACCAGAATGGGCACACAGGCCACCAAAAGAACCAAAAAAGACTGAAAAGATCTAACAGCCAGGGAACACCAAGGAACACATCCATCAATCATCAGCATCATTCTAGGCATTCTGCTTTTTGTTCGAATTGCCCTCAGCCTCTTGGTAATCTTTGACAGCCTGAATAATCTTCGCAATCCCCATCTCCACCAACTCCTTGTCATCAGCCTTCAACAGACCTGTCCAAATTTTCAAAAAAGCCATCATTTTGAAAATCACAGTAATGGGGTCTTTTATCAAACTTCTGTCAAAGCAACTTTCATTCCTGGACAACCATATTGACCAGAGACAGGCAGACAGCCCAAAAACACTAAGCTTCTTATTCCCTCCCATCCATCTGTTAAACCAATCCCAATAGTGCTCCAAGCTTCCAAGGACAGAGTTTGCCCCCAAAGACTTCGCTATCACCCCCCATAAGGCCTTCGCTAGCTTGCACTCAAAAATAGATGGTTGCAAGTCTCCACTTCATAGCAGAACTCACAGGACTGGTCACCAGACCAGCCTCTTCTATAGAGATTCTTTTTTGAAAGAATGGCATTGTTGAAACAGAACCAAACAAAACACCTTGATTTTGAGAGGGATTTTGGCCGACCAGATACTTCTGCAACGCCCAGCATTTGACATTTGGTAAAAGCTCAAAAACATTGATCTCACATTGAATCTTCCATTTTTTTTTATCTGGATTCCAGAACACATTGTCACGCCTATTGGCGGTATGAATTGTTTTCATAGTATTTAGCATTGCATTTCCCCCCAAGATTTACAAACATCTGCCGCAATCTCTCTTCTGAGATTTAAAGAATTTTCTATGCCAACCACATCAGCCACTGTGCATTTCGTTTTTTGACAGATATTAAAAACCCCTGGGAATAGAGTTTTCAACGTCTTATTACCATACCACATATCATCCCAAAAGCTAGTATCTCTTCCATCACCTACTATTTTCTTTCTGTTGTTTATGTAGTAAGATCTCATTTTCATCAAGTCTTTCTAGACAGGAGAGTCGTCTTGTCTCACTCTTATATGGGTTAAAGGATTGCCCCTGCAATACTTGGCCTTAACCACATCTTGCCAGATACCATCCCCCGATTCCAACTTCCAAAGTCACTTACAGAGGAGACTAATATTAAGGTGATTAATGTTTTGAATACCTAATCCACCTCTCAATGTAGGTTTAGTCACCTCACTCCATTTTATCAAACGATACCTCTTCTTCTCCATTTTAGTCACCTCTCAATCTAGGTTTAGTCACACTAGCACGAGGAGCTAGTTGCCCAAGCATGGTTTAATTTTCGAGTCGCAGCTAATTAAGAGAGATGGAATGCAGATGCAGTGCGAGAGGAGAGGCCGATCGATGGCCTAATAAAGTGGAGCCAGCGATCTTATTATAGCAGAGACGCACCCTGAAAGAGCTCATGGCCACCCGAATGATGCATTAGTGCATGGCAGCATGGATCATGGATGCATGCAACATTGAACATTTCCATTTCTTCTTCCTGGTTAAGTTTCCGATCGATCCAGATACATTAGCCTAGCAATAGCTGCCTGGTTGATCGGCCGAGTAGGGGAAGGAAGGATTGTACGTGGAGATGCAGGGGCGGTTGGGGTTGGGGTTGGGGTCGGTGGTGCTCCTCTTCTCCGTCTCCGTCTCCTTCTCCGTGCATGGCCATGGCCTCGCCCGGGCGCAGGAGGACGGCGGCGGCGGCGGCGGCAGGCGGTTCCAGCTGGCGGTGGCAGCGCCGGTAGTGCCGGAGTCGGCGGAGGAGCGGCGGGAGCACTACCGCGCGGTGGAGGCGAAGGACGTACTCCGGCAGAGGCAGATGGCGGCGCGGGCGCTGGGGCGGCGGCGGCAGGCGCGGGAGGCGGCGGGCGGGGACGCTTCCATGTTCGAGCTGCCGATGCGGAGCGCGGTGAACATCGCGCACGTGGGGATGTACATGGTGACGGTGCGCGTGGGGACGCCGGCGCTGCCGTACAGCCTGGTGCTGGACACGGCGAACGACCTGACGTGGATCAACTGCCGGCTGCGGCGGCGGCGGGGGAAGCACCCGGGGAGGCCCCACGTGCAGCGGCAGAGCCCCACCAGCGCCACCCTCTCCCTGGACGCCGACGGCGAGCCCGTGAAGGTGATCAAGCGCTGGTACCGCCCCGCGCTGTCGTCGTCGTGGCGCCGCTTCCGCTGCTCGCACCCCGTCTGCTCCCGCTTCCCCTACACCACCTGCCCCGACGCCGACGCCGACGCCGCCGCCGACCACCCCGGCAACCAGACCACGGCCTCCTGCTCATACCGACAAGCGTAAGCGCCCTACATACATGGCTGCTCACATCAATTTGCACGCATGTGATCGATCTGCATATATGCATGCCATTGCCTGCCATTGCAGCGTGCAGGACGGCACCGTCACCCAGGGCATCTACGGCCAGGAGAAGGCCACCGTGGCGGTGTCCGGCGGCCGCATGGTCAAGCTGCCGGGGCTCGTCATCGGCTGCTCCACCTTCGAGGCCGGCGGCGCCGTCGACGCCCACGACGGCGTGCTCTCCCTCGGCAACAGCGACATCTCCTTCGGCATCACCGCCGCCAGGCGCTTCGGCGCCCGCTTCTCCTTCTGCCTCCTCGCCGCCGCCAGCGCCCGCAACGCCTCCAGCTACCTCACCTTCGGCCCCAACCCCGCCATCCAGGCCGCCCGCAACATCATGGAGACCCCCATCGTGTACAGCCCCGACACGGTCGCCTACGGCGTCCTCGTCACCTCCGTCCTCGTCGCCGGCCGCCCCCTCGACATCCCGCCCGAGGTCTGGGACCAGAACATCGTCGGCGCCGGCGTCATCCTCGACACCGGCACCTCCATCACCGGCCTCCTCCCGGAGGCCTACGCGGCGGTCACCACGGCCCTCGACGCCCACCTGTCGCACCTCGAGAGGATCACCGACGTGGCCGGCTTCGAGTTCTGCTACAACTGGACCTTCGCCGGCGACGGCGTCGACCCCGCCCACAACGTGAGCATCCCCAAGCTGGTGGTGGAGCTGGACGGCGGCGCCAGGCTGGAGCCGGAAGCCAAGAGCATCGTGATGCCGGAGGTGGTGCCCGGGATCGCCTGCCTCGGCTTCCGGCGGATGGTGGACGGGCCGGCCATCATCGGCAACGTCCTCATGCAGGAGCACATCTGGGAGCTGGACCACCTGGCAGGGAAGCTCAGGTTCAGCAAGGACAAGTGCCTCACCCATGCCCATCAACACCACTGAGCTCATATCCCATCATCCCATCCCATCCCATCTTTAATTTCACTCACTATGGCTCATGCCCTTCGTCTTCGTCTTCGCCTTCGTCTTCGTGTAATTAACTGACTTGAAGCACGTACGTTTGCGTTTTCCTCCTCCACCACTCCATCCATTATACTCATTAATCCAACGAATTTGCTGCCTGCAAAAAACATTATTTATATATGCGCACATATGGATCGATCTCTACGTGTTATATATATATGTAACCATATAAGTAAGTACTAGTGTACGTACATGTGCCCGGTGTAGAGCAACCACGGGCGCCTGTCTCCTCTGCATGCCCTATAGAGTGTTTCTTGCTATCATCGAGTAATTTGATTCTCATACTTGTAATTTATAGTGTTTTTTCGATTTGCATCAACGTGCAAACGTCTCGTCCCATACCAGAATGTTTTGCCGGCAATGTTTTGACCTGTAGCAATACATAAATGTTTCATCCATGGACCATTGTCCTACCTATACCCCCTTCCTACTTACTGTGTTTGAGCCCGCAAGGCCCGCAAGGCCGCAACGATCCTGTCATATTATGGCCCCAACAGCGATCCAACTCCCCTAAGACCAACACCTGGTCATGGGGGTCGATCTGATCGCGAGCGTCGAATCCAAGGTCATTCGCATCACAAAACCCCCAACTCTAACACCACTTGTTTGAAAAAAACCATCAATACTAGATCTGAATGACACTAGAGACACGATATTTAAAAACACAGTTCGGTTCTCGGTCTACATCTGCGCGGAATGATTATGTGCGCTCCTCCCCAGCAACGCAACATACCAATTGCCTGAGTCACGGCCTCAAACCGAGCACGACCCCCTACATGCTTACACGGATACATCATTACTTTAGTTTACATGTTACACCAAGAATGTCCCCTTGTTCATAGTGGAGCCAAGATACGAATCCTATCCAAACACAACCTTTCCCTGTTTATTACAACTCAGAATCCATGTAACATACTTCTACACATATTCAACACCAACTCTAGCTGACTACTTTATCCTAACCGCCGTCTATTGCTTTCCAAGTTTCTAACATTTGAAATGTTCCAATTTGCAACAATGCGTAGATGCCTCTTCCCTGGGCTTTCGATATGCAACAACACGTAGGTAGATCCTTTCTGGCATTTTTCAAGAAGCATTTTTATGGTATACAACTGCAATACAATAGAGTGCTATTATATTGTAAATTTAATAGTCTATTTAGAGGGCATCCCTAACAAGGATAGTCTATCCACGTAGTACAGATACTGATTTCAGTCGTTAGATCAAGAAGAATAAACGGCTCTTAGAATAAAACTTCTTTTTCCTAGGCAATAACAAGAAGCATTACTCGCCAGCTTTATTTGTCAAAGATACAAGGTAATACAAATATTGTATGCCCCCAGGTACAAATACAACACAGGGCAACACCATGACTAATCTCCTTTTTTAAGTTCCAGAAAAGTTCATGTCCCTATAACCCAACCAGAATGCTGCCCAATGTGGCATTTATGTCATCATTTTAGAGAACCATTAAAGAATGTCCATGTTTTGTACTAAAAAATAAACTATAAATAGAAACATCTTGTAATCATCATACCATATTGTTTTTTTCTTTGCGCGTTTCTTGTAGGACTGAAGGCATCTACCTCCTCATTCTGCCATCTGAAAACTATGCTAAATCTGTATTGTAAATCATCCCTTGGACCTCTTCATTTTTACAATGAAGTCATCATCATCGTCACTATATTCAACTCTTTTCTTTGCCTTTGAATCCACATTGTTTGACACGGTTGGTTTCTTCACACTTTCAGGTCTAACTTTCTTTACACTAGGCTTAATTGGAGTCCCCAGTCGTATTTGCTGCTGCCGCTTTTGCTTTCTGTCATATGCTTTCTTTGCTTTGTCTAGAGGTAACAGCCCGTGCTCCATTAACCTGTTCATATATTTTGCATGAGATGCAATGTGAGATAACTTGGTCTAGATTCTAGGAAGTTAAGACGTAATCACGATTTCATTGAGAAACACTTCACAATCTGCTAATTGGATCATATGTTTGAGAAGTAATCTTGCAGCCTTGCATTGTTGCTCAGTGAATACTGGATAGCATGATATACAAATCATGCATGCAGTCCCTACTCTGTAGTAATGAAGGCTTCTTTTGAACAAATAACAGAAAGGAAGGGAAAGAGAGAGAACAGAATAGCTAGCATCTGTCGGTTGTCAATTCTTATACTGTTAGTACGACGAAATTGTAATAATCTTTCATCCCTATATTTGGGGATGTGAGGAGGGTAGGATGTTACTATGTGCTGTAGGGATCCATCTTTTCTTTGGGAACCATTCCATCTATAATAATATGAACCAGTTAATTTCCTTGCAGCTCGCCTGTCCACAAACATGTCCTTTACTTTTCGTTCACCTTATTTACATCGATGTCCGAGTGACAACTATATTTGTGTTCGTCCAAATAACTGTTTGTCCCAAACGGGTTTGGTTTTGAACATATTTACCTTTAATCCTATACTAATGTGTAAGTCCTGTAGTAAGTGCACTACGATTTCCCCGACCGTTCTTGGTAAAGGAAAGTTGTGTTCCAATTTGCATCTGTTATCATTTCTTGCCCTTGTTTCCTAAACATGATGCCTGAACTTGTGTTAACATGAGGGGAGAAACTGTTTAGATTGTTAAGAGTTTGTATCCCTGTTATAATTATTTGTTCTTTAATAGCCAGCTGTGATGAGCTCAGCCTACTATTCCTAGCATAAACGGCTGAATCCTACCTACCATGACACCTGAATGACATTATACGTTACTGTGCCTCCTCCATAAAAATTTAAGAGACGTGATTTTGCATTTGGAAATGAAATGTGGAGCGTAAGGCATAGCAAGAAAACACTAACAAACTAGCCAGCGCTGTAGCGGGCTAGCAGCAAAACAGAATGGTGTTAGCATGTATTACAGTGCTCACTATTTCACTAAGCTGAGGATGCAATCTACGTGCGACAAAGAAGAAGAGAAGTACCAGAATTCAGCCATCTCGCTGGAGGGTATCTGCTTGGACAGTGATTCATAGAATATCCTGAGAGGCTCTCTCTGCCACAGTCCACAGATGAATAAAAAGGAAAGATAAGACAGCAGAAGATCATTGAAAGCTAGGATCTGATACAAGGAATTAAATTTAAAAGGGCGCACTGACCTCCTCAGGGGGATCAAATTTCTGGCCGGGCAAGGAGTAGACCTTCTTCACTGCCTTGCCTCTGGTCCTGGACGAGCTTGAGCCTGAGCTTAGTAAGGAGGATTTGCCTTTAGACTGCGTAAAGCAAACAGATTTAGATGAGCAGGAGCATGAGCAGCGGCGGATCCACCGCCCGGGCAGCTACCGTCAATGTTCAAGGGATTTAGGGTTCATCATCAAAATAAAATAGAATAAGTAAATCATATTTATTGAAAAAACACACAAACTATTCCGTCGAATTCGGATCAAATCCGAGATCACACCACATGGGAATGGGGGAAACCAAACGAGAGAGAGGGGGGGACTGGATCTGGGATCCAGAGGAGGTGAGGCAGCGGTACCATTGGTGAGGCGACGCACGGCGGCGAGGCGGCGCCAACGAGGCAACGCACAGCGGCGAGGCGGCGCAAACGAGGAGGCAACAAGCGAGCGAGGCGGGCAGAGGCGGCGGCCTGGCGGCGTCGTGGAGGAGCCGACGAGGAGAGGGATCGGACAAGGCCACAAGGGGCCAGCAGCCCGGTACATGGCCCGGCCCGTCTCTTTGTCGGGCCTAGGCGGAGACTAGGCCGTCCGTGTTTGTTTCAGCTTAAAATTAAGTTGAATTTTACTGTATCAAATTTTGTTATTTTTATGTAGCCAACATGTTGTAGTAATTTATAGTTCTTCTCAATATTGTAAAACTATTTTAAAATTAATTTTTTTAAATTATTAGAGCATTTTTTGAAAACTCTCAATTTTTGCTACACTAAAACTCCACTTTATTCTACGCTGAAATAAACAACGCCTAAATTGTAGTTGGGCTGGACTTGGCCTCGTTTTTTGAAGCCCAATTGTTTTTGAAATAGTAAAACAATTAGGAAAATTCATTAAAAAATTAGAAAAAGTAGCACTTAGGAGGCTCCCATACACCACGATGCTAGAGGTCTTGCGCTTACAACTATAGAGGGATTAAAAGCGATCACATTGTATCTATGTTTCTTTTTAATATGTTTATGATTTTGTTCATATGTTTATGCTTTTTTCATGATTTTTTTATTGATTTCCCTTTTTAAATGATTTTTCGTATTTTTATGATTCTTTTGATATTTTCTATATGTTTTTAATAATTTTCCTTATTTTCCTTTTTATGATTTTTAAATAATTTTTTCCACATTATAATGGAACTTTTACTTTTTAATGATTTTTAAATGATTTCCACATATTTTATGTTTTTAATGATTTTCTCCTTTTTAAAACTATTTTGCGTGGCATGTCAGCGCCACGTCAGCTCTAGGTGTCACGTGGCAAGTTTGGACCGGGGCAGACCCAGTTTAAAATATTAGGGAACCAAAACTACAGTTCCATAGATTGGGGATCTAGATGAGAATCGACTAATAGTTTAGCGACCGCCCATGTACTTTACTCTAAAAAAACTATTCTCCTGGCAAAGCAAAGTGTGTTGGTTCTTAGAGCGGTTTCACTCTTCTTTTAAAAAACAGTTACGTTTACATTAAAATTTACAACAATTTTGCTTGAACCAGAAGCCAATCGTTTTTAAGGCCCAGTTCTTGCCGCATTATAGTTGTTGCCGCCATCATGCATGCTATCGTTTTCCCCTGAATTTGTGTAAAGTTTGAAACTCGTATGGAGGGGTAGCGGTTGGCATTTCCTTGCTCTATGGCATCAAATATCAAATTACCCTCCCTTTTTTTGTGGTGTTTGTGTGGAAAGTGCTTACGAGTAGCAAGTAGCCCTAGGCATACACACGCAAATTTGTGTATATGATGGTAACCGGCTTGCTCGTCGCTTTCGGGCTGAAAGAATATTTTTGAGACGAACGATGGACGAACGGTTTGGTTTGAAGATATTTTTCAAGGATGCAAAAGGTCGAGGAATAGAAGACGATCGAACAACTCCAACAGAAGAGCAAGCAAGAGTGACATCATCATTATTCATTGATGCGAGTACTAATGTCGCATGGCCTAGACAAGAGAGAGAGAGAGGCCGAGCTCCTCCTCCTCCTCCTCGCCTAGTCGTCTTCGTCTCTGGCTGATGGCCGCGCCGGCACTGATCACAAGAGTCAAGAGGTAGCACAGCACAGCACAGCATGGCCGGCATCCCTGTGCTGGCCCTGGTCCTGTGCGCGATGGCGTGCACCGCGGCGGCGCAGCCGGCCACCGCCGAGGCGGCGCCGGAGGGAGAGGGAGCCAGCACGGCGGCGAAGGTGTCTTTCCGACCCAGCGTGGGCATCGTCGTCGGCATCTTCACCATGATCTTCTCCCTCACCTTCCTCCTCCTCGTGTACGCCAAGTTCTGCCACCCCTCCGCCTCGCCGGCGCCAGGCCTACCCAGCACCGCGCCGGCGCCGGTGCCGGCGCAGGAGGGCGAGGCCGAGGGCGGCGGCGTGGCGAAGACGGTGGTGGAGTCGCTGCCCATGTTCCGGTTCGCGGCGCTGCGCGGGGCGCGGGAGGGTCTGGAGTGCGCGGTGTGCCTGGCGCGCTTCGACGACGCCGACCTGCTCCGCCTGCTGCCGCGGTGCCGCCACGGCTTCCACCTGGAGTGCGTGGACCGGTGGCTGGAGTCGAGCGCGAGCTGCCCGCTGTGCCGCGCTCGCGTGGACGCCGACGACAAGTACGCCGCCGCCGCCGCCGCCGACCTCGGAGACATGTTCGTGGAGCGCGTGCCGTCGTCGCGGTTCGAGGACGAGGAGGACCCGCACAAGCACCGCATCGTGGTGTTGAGGAGCCGGTGGAGCGACCTCAACCGCGCCGACATCATGGCGCTCGACGCCCAGATGCTGCGCTCCATGTCCAGCGGCCGCCTCCCCGACCACTTGTTCGCCGGAGAGGAGGAGGAGCCCAACCCCAGCCCCAAGCCCGAGCGCGAGCTAGAGCTAGAGGTGACGGTGGCAACGGAGAAGAAGCGGCTGCTGGAGCTGGAGAAGCGCGCCGCCGCAGGCGGGTGCGGGTGCAGCAGCCGGGAGGCTGTGGATGCCCTTCACCCCTCGTCGGCGGCCAGGATGATCTCCTCCGGCGTGCGCTCCATGTCGGAGATCGTGAGCCTGCCGCGGCTGCGCGCGGTGCTCACCGACGAGGACATGGCGCGGCGGCGGTGGCTGCCGATCGCGCGGCGGACGGCGAGGTGGTTGGCGGGGCGAGAGCGGCGGTACGACACGGGGGAGGGCGCTCAGGCGTCGGCGTCGGCTCACAGCCAAGTCTAACCCTGCACCTGCTGGCTGCAGCCCACCAATAAGAAAATCAAAATCCCATTTTTCTCTCAAATTGTTCTCTGTACTGTATCATATCGCTGTACCGTCGGTGTAGTTGCAAACTGGAGTGTGGAGCATTCTGATGAGATGAGCCCAAATTTTCTTTTTCTTTTCCCTCAGCATCTTAATTGCTGACATCGGTAGGCATATACATATTTGCAATGTACTTAATTGGTCTATTAACACCAGCTTAGTTCATCCCGTGACGGGCGACACCGGATCAAAATGGTTCTTTCACTCATCAAAACATTTTTTCGAACCAGTATGTTTATGTGATGTGGCATCCCCAAGGGCATTATCGGTGGTATGCATTCCCTGCCACCACCTTTGATATCTCTCTCTAATCTCTCACTCTATTTTTCTTCCTCTCCCTTCCTCTCACCGGCGGGACAGGGGAGCACTCGCACGAGGTGCGCTACAACTAGTTAATCGAAAGAGGGAGAGGGAGAGAGAGAGGAAGCACACATAGATGCCACGTCAATGAAATGACCGCATTGGACACCACATCATAAAAAAAAGAAACTATTCCCAATAGCTATTTTGACCTATGAAAGGACCTTTTTTTAAATTTTGTTAGTAAAAAGAAACAACCTGATTAACATGATAGTTGGGCTTAGGAAAAAAATTGGTACAGCTATAATAGTTTAATGAACAAATAGGTATTTTTTTCGCAAATATGACTACACATGTTTGTCAGCTGCGACGCTACATTAACCATGTCCAAACCCTAGGTTGTTGGAAAACAGTACACTCACATGTCCAACCATAGTAGCGAGCCAATATTTTTTTGGCCATTCCCTCCTCCCTAAAAAAAGCTAGCTCAATGAGAGGATGCTCTTCATGATGCCTGCAAACCACCTAGGCTATCTAAACTCTGATACCACTTAGTAGCCGGAATACTACACATGGTGCGTTCGGGACCTAGGTTGTTGGGTTGTTGTACACTTGCAACTTGCAAGACCCAAGCATAGTAGCAAGCCAAGGTATATCGAGTCATCTCCCCCAAAAGCTAGCTCAGTGAGGAGGTGCCCCTCACCCTTATAAAATATGCTCAGATTCTCCCAACTTCTGATATGGCACTATTCCTAACAATTTTTCCCTCACACATTAGGCCAAAATTGTCTAGGAACCACCTAGGCCACCTAGGCTTTAGTACCACCTATCGTTGGGCCATTGCCCTTAGCTCGTCCAGATCCTAGGTTATTTGGGCTGCAGTACACTCGTAAGCCCAACCAGAGCAGTAGACCAAGGTCTCTTAGGGTCATCCCTCCAAATTCTAGCTCAATGAGAAGGTGCTCCCTTACCTTTATAAACTATGATCAAGTCTTCCCAACTCACGAGGTGGAACCATTCACAGTACCTATTTCTTTTCATCCATTCTAGTAGTATCAGAGCATGTAATAGTGTGATATTGGCCATGTTTAAGCATCTTCACATAGCATATAGGGTGACATCGATGAGAGAGAGAGAGAGAGAGAGGGATAAAATCACGACACTCTATTATCCAATATTTGACTACAAATAATAAAAAATACACCTAAAAGAGTTCTATGTAGCAACATGCAAAGTGCTAAAAAAAGTTTTATGTAGCAATTATACATTTTTACATATAGATGACATGCCTTGTATTAATTATAGACAATGTGTATCGTAACCATGCAAGCAACCCCACCGTGAACGTGAGCCTCTAGTTGAGCCTGAAGCATATGCTGGCACCACGTTGGTGGCGGGCTCAACGACGATGCCAGGTCAAAGCTGGCGCTGTCGGAGTTGAGCTTCACGAGGGCGGGATAGGCACCGCTGTGAGCCATGGCATTGGTGTGGCGATCGGACTGAACGGTGAAGAGAAGCAGGGGAATAGAGATAAAGGGAGAGAGAGAGAGAGAGAGAGAGAGAGAGAGAGAGAGAAAGAATTGGCATATGAGGACCCACACTAAAATGTATTTATATAAAAGAAATGACACGTGTACCATCAATTTGGCAATACCTCTCGACGTGAGGGGGGTAGTCGTACCACTTGACTTATTTTTGAGGTGTAGATGCCCGATTTTCCAAGGCCAGATGGTTAAGGGTCTGTCCATCACAGTTGAGAAGGTGAAGTAGGTTTTTTTCTAACGGAGACACCTCATTAAAATGACAAGAACTTCTTTTATGTCAAGGTTCCTAGCTGATATTAAAATTACATTGACATGCCTAAAGAGAGTAATGAATTCTCTAATGCTCCTCCTATACTATACTACGGAGCAGTGTTAATTGGATGATTGGATCCAGTCCACATTCCAGACGTGCTAGCTCGGAACAGATGGATCCAACTGAGCCGCGTGCATGTTCCTTTGCATACATAGCTAACTGCGGCCATTATAAAAGTATAAACATATAAATAAATATAATGTAATGGACATTGCTCCAGCTACTACAGACTCTTCTAGCATGATTCATGCTCTGGCTCCATTTGGTGTGCGAGAGCGAGACATGCAAAACTGTACTCTATATATGTAAGGTACGTGGCACAACCTGCATATATATGACTAATCATTCATTCATTTCATCCGTCCACTAGGGTAGATTAATTACCTGATGAGGTCAAATAATTGAGAACGGGCAATTTGATTGACACTGCAACATATGTAAGAGTCTTAGCTGCTAGCTCTGATTATAGTACGTATATGCAAAGTTTGAATTGAGTGCCGACCGAGCGTCATCGCCTCTTGTAAATGAAGAATTAGATCACCAGCGCAACTGCTCCGTGGACTCTTAAACCACTTTCCATCATACATCATACATACACACATTTACTTTTATTTAGTCGTCCAAATTAGTCTATTTCTTTTGCTGGCTCAGCTAGCTAGCTAGGTGAGTGAGTAATCGCTGCTGCTGTTGTATGTATACCGCTACCGCCTAAGTAAAATTTTTGAAACTTTATCCGTAAATATTTTTTGAACTATTTACATTGAGCACATAAAAATCATATGGATAGATTCATCTCAAAAAGAACATTCATAATATTATAGTTTTAGTGTATTTTATAAACAAATTATGATAGTTTTATATGATCAAAATTATATTTTGGAAACCGTGTCAATATCCAAAGCATCTATTATTTGAGAACTGGTGGGAGTAGTATTTATACCACAATGCTAGTATGGTTTTTATGTGGAAGGCTCTCTAAATGAACTGCATCGGCATCGACAGCTAGCTGTGAACTGATCAAACATGTTTATTGGAGTTCCCTGTGTGCCCACTGGCCTCGGACGAACGGGAGTATGAAAGTAATACTCCCTCCATCCCAAAAAATAAGGCGTGCATGTATTTTAAAAAGTCAACAATCGTAACTTTTGACCGATATTTAAACTAAAAACTTATATTTTTCGTGTTATGCATGTAATATGATTGGATTGGTATTTGAAAGTTCTTTTATATGATGTTAATTTTGTGTTTTTTAATTATATATTTTGAAAGAAATTGATGGTCAAAGCTCTGCTTTAAAGACCACACCAAAAAATTATATGCCTTATTTTTTGGGATGGAGGGAGTATGATGTTACTTAAAAAAATTGTGTTCCTGTGACATGAAGGAATAGTTACGAACAATTATGTGGCACCCCATTTTGGGTCCCATTTGAAACCCTCAAAATTCTTTTGCAGCATGAGGTCGATTTTCTAATTTATATTAAAAACTGCTTAAACTATCTGCTGCACCTCCAGCATGGAAGTGATTTGGTTTCTTTGATCTGACTACTTGATGCCCCTTAATAACCTGGATAATATAAAAGATGAGATTGTTAGAGTACTAATTTGCTGCTTATCTCATAGCTATGTAAGCGTATCGCATGATCATGCATGTAGCTCTGCCTTTAGCTTATTCCTGGTGATAAGCTCTGTCATATTTGTGCTGCTTATTGAGCATGTAGCTTGGTTTTCTGTTACAGATCGATAATTTGCAAAGTACATTCCATCGTTGGGAACAAACTGCTTCAAACACAGGAGAATATGTTCATCTGACAAAAGAGCTTCTTACAAACTGTGAGAGCATCGAGTGGCAGGTATGATTATAGTAGTGCCGTACATCTATGCTATTACTATATATATTGTTGATCTTTGGAGAATAAACTGTTAGAAGAAGTGGGAAAATGCAATTTTTTTGAGTTTGGTCATTTTCCAAAACCGTTCTTATTCCTGTGACAGCTATGCATCTGATTATCATTTAATGGGGTATCTGTTGCGCTCTTCATATTCAATTATTTTTTTTTCTAAGTAGTGTTGTTTTATGTTGGAAGGTGGATGAGTTGGAAAAGACAATCTCAGCTGCATCAAGGGATCCAGCTTACTACGGACTTGACGAAGTCGAGCTTTCTAGACGACGGAACTGGACTGGCTCTGCTCGTAATCAGGTATTTTTTATGTTCCATCCTTTCATTTTAACCTTTTTCTAGATTCTACAATATATCAACTGCCAACTGCTTATTTACAAACTATACATATACTAGTTAACCCTCTGGAAATTTTCTTCTGCCTATTTCAAGATATCCTGTAGTGCTGAGAAGGGAACATATTGGAATAATGTTTAACTGCTTATCTTACTGCTTTTAAAATTATGTGCTGCCAATGCGGATTCTGGGCCTGTGCTTATGGATAAACATATCCAGGTTGGTACTGTCAGGAGAGTTATTGAGAAGGGGAAAAGAAATTCAGCAATTGCTGCACAACAGGACCTAGTGGGCACAACTAGAACTAACCACTATTCTTCTCAAGACAATGATGACTTTATTGCTTCAGAATCAGACAGACAGCTTCTTCTTATGAGGCAAGTTTGTTTTAACTTAACTTTAATACTGTCTGCTGTAGAAATATGTTATTTGGAAACTTATTGTCTGTTCAACTTGTATATAATCCTATAATAACTGTCCTCAAAACTTGAGCTTTATCTAAGCAGGTGCCTTGTGGTGTTAAATTTACCTAGTCCATTGTATATCTAATATTTTTGTTAACTTTGTTGAATGCTAGTATTTTTAGCCATCAAGGGAATGCTAGGCTTTGTAAATGAGGCTTTTTTTTGAGCACATGAATGCACACACATTAGACTGCTGATCACTTTAACTAAATGCTAGAAGGTGAATTTTGGCCTAAGAGGTGTGTGGATGTTGTGCTCTTGCTCTTTTTTTTGGTATATATGTTGTTCTAAATTACTCCCTGTATCCACTTTTATAGGGCGTATTTACATTTTAAAAGGTTAAAGTTTGTAAAATTTGACCGATAATTATTCAAATTATATGCATCAGTATTAGTGTACAAAAATTGTATCAATATGTTCATATTTTAAATTGCTTTTGATACAACATTATTTTGTGCGAATAGACTACTACCTCCATTTTTTTTATTTGACGCTTTTGACTTTTTGACACCCCTTTGACCATTCGTCTTATTCAAATTATTTTTGTAAATATCATTTATTTTGTTGTGATTTGTTTTATCAATAGAGATACTTTAAATATGTCTTACTTTTTTACATCTTTGCACAAAATTTTTTGAATAAGACGAATGGTCAAAGACGTACCAAAAAGTCAAAGGCGTCAAATAAAAAAAAACGGAGGGAGTACATATTAAGGCCAAAGTCTACCTTAAAAGACTTTCTCAAATGAAAAATATGCCCTAAAAAATGGACGGAGAGAGTACCAAAGTGATCTCATAAACCCAACCATGCTATCCCTTTTTGTAGTTCCTGTGAAGTTGTACTTTCAGTGCACATAAGATATGAGTATGCTCTTAGTTAACATTTAAAACTGTTGGCATGCATTTAGCTGTACAGAATTTGAGTTTTGATGTGGTTTTGTTGCAGCAAGGGAAGAAAATTTGCTGAGTATGCGTCGTACGCAGCAGTTTGTGCGTACGTGCCTGGATGCTACAAATAAATGTCATTTTAGACCTGAACACGGTCTCCAAAATGCACATTTGACCAGTTATTACTGCTAAAATCCATATAAAAAATATATTATTATGAAAGTACTCTTTGAGATGAATCTACCTATATGTAAGTTTTATGTACTGAATCAAACTAATTCACAAGATATTCATAGCTAAAGTTTTAAAACTTTGACTACATGTGTTTTTTTACTAGAGAGAGTACTTGTATTAGGTAACCAATTATAATCATGTTAAAGCTTGAAATTGGTGGCAAAATATTTCTTAATTATACGCATCACCATGTAAGTTCGTATGATTTTTTTGTTCAGAAAGCAGGATGAGGAACTTGATGAACTCATTGAAAGTGTTCAAAGGATTGGGGGTGTAGGGCTAACCATACATGAAGAGTTGTCTAGACAGGTAATTTTATTCCCAAGCTGCAAAGTTACTAGAAATGTGCAGTTTGTTACATTAAAGAACTAAAAGTACTCAGTAGACAGTAATTTATTTAATGGGACTGCATTTGCTTGTAATACCACGATGGCGGAGACACATACAATTTTATTTTCAGATGTTCAAGTGAAATTCGACCATGTTGAACTCTTTCTTTTTCCATCTTGAAGTGTAACATTGTAAAATACGTAGAAGTAAGTGCAGATATATTACTGTTTCACAGGTAGGGGTGGACCAAAAGATCGGGCTCGACGAGCTATTCGAAATCGGATCGGGTTTGGATCAAAATCGGATCGAGCTCGATTGAAATTCGAGCCAAATTTGAGCCTGAGCCTGAGCCCAAGCCCAAGCTCGAGCTCGATTCGAGCTGCTCGGTGAAGCTCGATTTCAGTCCACAATCATGGCAATTTAACCCACGTCTGCAATTTCACCCCCACCCACCGGCTAGGAAATCGGCCCAAGGCCCATCCGCAGCCTATGTCCGGAGAATTGAATTGCCGTGAGCGTGAGTGACCCTTCCCATCCCAGCCGCCACACCCGACGTTGACGTTCCCTTCCATCACTTCAAACAGACTTGATTTTGTGCAGGTTACTTTCTTCAACCTTGTTGTAGAGGCTATATTTAATTATTTACGCCCCATTCTGCACATGTACCTGGCAAGGCAAGAAGTTGCCCTGCTTTGTTTCCCGTGAGATTTTTTATTACTGCATAAAAAGCGTGATGCTATAGTTATCTAGGTGATTCTAACGTTTGCAATTAGCTCATCCAAACTAAAACTCTTACATGATTTCCTCCCATGTGATGGTGCAGAAGAGAGTTGCGATGGTAACGAAGAAGGCTGGGTTTCAGGGGCAGATTCTGATGATCCCCGTTCCTAGCAGTCCTGTTCATTATACTTTTCGTTTTGGTGTTCTTGACATAGCACAGCGTAGTGTACAAAGGCGTCAACTTGTGCGACGTGCACCTGTACGTGTGCTCTGTAAGTTGTGGAGAAAATAAATATAGAGTTTACCGGTCTTTTTAAATCCTTCGCTTCTCCTGTACGTGTGCTCTGTATATATGATCTTTTTTTCTCATCCGATGTGTAACTACGAACTATGTGATGTTGCTGCTTGCATCCTCGCATGTTGTATTAATTAATGTGGAATTTCCTAATATGCAACATCTTCCGATCCTGATGGGCTAGTGAGTAGATTGATCGGAGTTTCGCTGTCGCCGTTTGCATACGCCGTGATCGTCCGTTACATGCACTAGTACAATGCCCGTGCTTTGCTACGGACCATAAAGAAATAAAATAAAACATAATTTTAAACAACATATGTAATTACAAAGAGTAATTTATGAGGTGAGACATGCCAACTATAAAGAGAAAAAATAATGAGTAATTCACAATCTAAGATTAGTGTATGTATCGTGCAATTTTTCATTGTTATCATGGATGGAAAATCAAATCAATAAAAACATTCGTAATTATACCACGATTTCCTATATTACTTGGATGCTTTTTTTTATCGAAACACCGTTTTAAAGAGGCGTAGACAATATGTATCAACAGGGAACATACTGTACAAGTATGGTATGAGATGTTGACTACACTTTTAGAATCTGCTGGAGACATGAGATGTTGAGCTGGGAAATTTTTTTTCTCAAAGGCTTATGCGCTGGAGACATGTAAATGCAAGCCAATAAAAAAAGAATACACATGATCACTAAGAAATAGGAAATCTAGTTTCATGAAACTTTGAAGCCTTACTTTGCAAGTGTAGGATATTTTATGCATTCTCACCGTGTTCCCACAGTTCAATGCAACTTGCAAATTCTTGTAGCTAGCGCAATGGAGTGAGCCAATGAAATACAAAAAGAATTGTAATTTATCAATCAAGCACAAAAATATGCGTGAATCATAAAAAAAGACCATACAAAAGGAGGTGATGGGTACTGAGCAATTCATGGCCGAACAAAATAATCATAAAAATTCATGGATGTCATGGTTGGTGTTTCCATTTGAAGTTGCAAAACACCGGATGCTATCACACCCAATGCATTTGTTGGTTCTGGATCTGCAGGAGGATGCTGCAAAGTATCGAGAGTTTCTTGGACGGACAAAGATAACAGATTTGCTTGATTTCTAAATTCCCTAGACACTGACAAGGACAAAATTGGTGACTCTAAGTAGACCTGATCTGCATCAACAGTACCAACATTGATTGCACTAACTCCTGTGACAAGAGAAGTTAGACCTCCCAGTGACATGCTTCGATTAGCAACATTGTCTCTCTTAACATGTTCAGTACTTGTTCACTCACAAGTTAAAGATTCCTGGTACCAAATTGAAGATATCCATGGTCAGCTATCCAGCTATGTGACATTGCTATAGCATATAAAATGACAAACAACACCAATAATAATTATAGTATAATGATACAGGGAAAAGCATATAATAAGCCTATTAGAACGATAAGGACATAAAAAGCAACACATGACTATTTCTTTGTCAAGTGACATGTAAGATATAGGGGTTATGGTATAACCAAAAGTGAGTGATATTTGAAAAGGGTAAAGCCGATCGTATGATCTTGAGCTGATCGGCTTGCATACACACACACACATGCATATGGGAAGAACTAATAGCCGATCATGTTTGAGGAGATGAACAACTAGCATATATGGAAGCTGATAATATATATGTTATTGGTCGGTTAGATTAAAAGTTATGCAAATTATGTGAGGTAATCGGCTCATACAGTACACGTATACATGCATATATGAAAATATTGATAGCCGATCATTAAGCCAAACGAAGCAATCGGCCAGGTGAAATAATCGGCCATATACATACATGGAAACATATCGTTCGCTGGTTAAAGAATGATTGAAGTTCACATGCAGAACAAACCAAGATGGAAGTCAAAGCCCATGAATCCCATACCTGATAAAGCCTGCGGCAAGATTGATAAATGAGGATCTAAGTCATCAAAGTCATCCTCGTTGTTTGTATTAGATGAGGGCTTTATGGAACTGGGTGAATAAGAATCACCATTCCTGATATTCAAACAAATACAACATCAGAAAAGGAGCAAAATGCAGGCAATAAATCCAAAAATGATATTGTTGCATTTACTACTCAATAACAAAGTATAACATAAGGGCATCTAATCAACAGTAGTATAATTCTAAGACAATATCTCAATTTCCACAGCAAATAAAATGATCCATCATGCCACTGAGAAAGCAATGAGATACTGTGTTTATACCACCTTATCACACCGGCTACACAGTTTTGAATCACATGATAAAATAGATAAAATAAAATATGTTATTAGCTACAGTTTTTGAAAACCAAATGTGGTTATTCAACATATAAATAAAATGCTAAGTAACCTCAAATACTTTCTATCGTGTTTTGCATCCTTTCTTAGCTTGCTACCAAATTTCTGGATGTCAGTGTTACTTGTGGAGGTTTTAATAGTTTCTTTGTCCCTGTAGCTGTCACCGAATGAATCAGCTTCCCATGTGCCTGTAAAAATAAAACCCAATAATGCACCCCTGAAGCCTTATAGACCAAAATATGATACTCGATAAGATTCTTGGTAAGATAAACATTATGGGATAAAGAAGGATTTATTTCTGTAGATCCTATTAAAGAAAGAGATTCGGTTTGCACCAGTGTTTTAAATCTCCGGCTATGGCATTTAGCATTTAGATTCTCCAAGCCAGCTATAGCCGCCTAAATGACGCTATAGCCGACTTTTTTCAATAACTGGACCCTGCTCAAACCGCTAAAGCCAGAGATTTAAAACCTTGGTTTGCACTATTGGTAGAACACACTATATGCATCAAAATTAAATAGGTAAGATAGAACATTAAAGAATGGAAAAGGGTTTATTACTATAGAGCCTGTTTAAGAAAGATCAAATTGCTCAATGCGTGCATACCAAAAGTAGATGGAAGCTGGACGTCGAGATCAGACATGAAGCTTGTTTGTTGAATTTGATTGGCCCCAAACAGATCAAGGCTTGAATATTTTTTTTCGATGTGTGAGCTGCAAAACATTCCAATCAATCTTTGTTTCAAAAGCTCCAACCAAAAGATAAAGACAAGTAGCAACCAGCACTGATTTACGATATGGGACAAAATATTTCTATGTATATCTGTTACTCATTCATTGGCCTAACAAGCATAAAAGCAAATCACGCGATTACACCATGCGAGATGGACGATCCGGATTCTAAGTTGGCAGTACCACCACCACGACCACAAGGTGCTTTAAGATAGTAGAGATCTAAGTCCATCGGGAGGAAGCCATTTGACATCCCACAAATTAAAGACCCTGCAGTAGCTTTAATGAGGAGACTCTCTCTCTCTCTCTCTCTCTCTCTCTCTCTCTCTCTCTCATTGCCTACTGCAGGGTGGGGAAAACTTCCCCACCCTACTGTACTGTTTTTGCGGAAGAACACAAGTAGCAATTCCACGGTTGTCGATCGCGCGGCATCTCGAGTGTAAAGGTTGATTTTTTTTCAACACAAGGCAAGGCCCCCAATTTCCATTTCACTAGGAAACGAAAATAAAGTATGATTCATTACAACCACAGTAGGCAAAATGGTGATATAAGGGCAAGGTCAATGCTAGTGCCCAAGTGTTGCCTATCACAATACTATTCACGTACTATCCAGTCATTACCCTACTACATCCAACTTTTCTCTCTCTTTTATTTTAATACCTACACCTACTCCCTACTGCTACAGTAATAGTTTGGGTCAGCATCCGTAGCAGGACTCTAAAATACTGTAGCTTTGGATAGAGTGCCTGACGTAAGAAAGGAATCTTTTAGAGTGTAGTGTAAAATGTGAAGAAAATTTAGAGGAAATGATAGAGGGAGTAGCTAATAGTGAAATAGAGGGTGAGAATAGAGTAGCTGGTGTGGATGCTCTCCATTGGGCACTAGCAATGACCTTGCTCTAACTGTCCTCAATTAGACACCACCACCTTCAAAAGAGAACGCAAACTAGACAACCATCATCACAAGTCCAATAACAACAAAAACAAAAAACCATTGGGAACTGAGTTTGCCGCGTATTTTTTGCAAGCAGTTCTTCTCCCGATTAATCTTCCTCAGTATCCTTCTTCCTCTCCCCGAACGCTTGAACGAGGTCATGGATCTTCTCCATCCCCATTTGGACTAGCTCTTGGTCGCTTGCCTTCACAAGTCATGACCAGAATTTTAGGTTAGCACAAACTGAATAGACAACATCAATGGGCGTTCTGATATGCGCTTGTCCTCAAAACAAGCTCTATTGCGTTTGTTCCAGATAGCCCAACAAACTGCTGCAAAGCCTACAACACTAAGATGCCAAGGCTCTCCTAGCCTATGTTTATACCACCAGAAGAAGGAATGGCTATCCAGAGGTCTAGAAGATGAAGATCCATTCATGGTTACAGATAACAAACCCCAAACAACACGCGGGCAACAGTGCAACCGAAAAATAAGTGGGTCATCATCTACACATCATCACAGAATGCACATGTGGCATCTCCAACCCAACAGCGTTTGCATAGATTATATTTCGTCAGAATTGCATCTTTGAGAACAAGCCAACAAAACATTTTAATCTTCAAAGGGATTTTCGAATGCCAAAGGAACTTGTAAGGATAATCTAAGACATCCTTCCAGCCTGCCCGATATAATGAAGAAACCGAGAACTGTTTTAGATTTCTTCTCCCTAGGCCAACTAGCTCTATCTTTTCTCCTTACATCTATCTGATTGTTCATAGCATTGACAATACCATCCCATATTTTTTTATTCTCCACATCTAAATTTCTTCTAAATGACAGGGATCCCTTCATGTCATACAAAAGCTTTATGGTTATATTTTTTTCAAAGCAAAGCTCATACAGGTTTTGTGCAGCAACACAAAGAGGTTCCTCTCCCATCCATTTATCATGCCACAAGCTGGTAAGCTCACCAGATCCCACATTCATCACTTTAAGTTTGGTATTAATGTCTCTAACTTTAAGTAAGTCCTTCGAAAAGGGGAATCAGAAGCTCTCATCTTAACATCAACCACGCAGCTGTTTCTCAAATATTTAATCTTTGTGATTTGTTGCCAAATGCCCTCCACAGATTCTAATTTCCAGAGCCATTTACACAAGAGACTGATATTTAGTAGTCTCAAGTTTTGTATCCCCAAGCCACCTTTCCCTTTTGGTTTGATGATTTCAATCCATTTCACAAGGTGATGTTTCTTTTTCTCACTGTTTCTGCCACAAGAAGCCCCTTCTTAGAGCATCCCCAGCACTGCCCCCATCAAGCGGCCTGCATCAGCGTATGGCGGGGAGGAAAATTTGAAATGTTCTTTGCACGCGGCGCCAAAGTGGAGCAAAAATTCAATCAGGTTTGCATGCCCTCGAGCGGTAGGGAGCGATTAGCGTTGATGCTTGGGAGCGCATAAGAGCCGTCTTGGGATGCTCTTATCCTATCAATTTGTTGAATGACATTAGCAGGGAGATAAGCCATAGACATAGAATAAATTGGTATACTTGATAGGCAAGCATTGATCAAGGTTATTCTGCTACTAGAAGAAAGGCATTTACCCTTCCAGGCTGCCAGTTTTTTCATGACTTTAGAAACTAGGACATCCCAGTGATGAATCAAGTTCCTTTTCCACCCAACTGGCATACCCCAGTAGGTGATAGGGAAGTGTCCATTCTTACAGGTAAAATTTTTTGAGTAAGCAATTTCTTTTTCAGGATCACCATTCACTAATAGACATTCACTTTTCTGGAAATTGATTTTCAAGCCTGACATGTTTTCAAAAAGACACAAAAGGAGTTTCATGTTTCTAGCTTGCTCCAGATTATTTTGGATACACATAATGGTGTCATCTGCATACTGCAAGATGGCAAGGCCATTATCAAAGACATCCTCCATAAGACCAGTAACTAGGTCATTATCCTGTGCTTTAACAATCATTGCTGTAAGACAATCAGCAACAATGTTAAAAAGTAAAGGAGATATTGGATCCCCCGGTCTCATACCTTTAGTACTTTGAAACCATTTACCTAGGTTGCCATTTACATTCACAGAAAGAGTACCTTGGGAGAAGATTTTACTCATCCAGTCACACCATTGAGGAGAGAAACCTCTAATTTTCGTACATTGTAACAGAAAGTCCCCATTAACTTTATCATAGGTTCCTCAAAATCAAGTTTAAGTATACCCCTGTTTGTATCTTTTTCTTAGTGTGATGCAAAATCTCATGCAATATCACCACTCCATCAATTATATGTCTATTAGGGATAAAAACACTTTGGTGCCAACTAATTATTCTCTGCATGAAACTCTCCATTCTGGATGTCAGGGTTTTTTCAACAACTTATACAAGCTATTTGTTCGCACACAAAATTCCCCGGTGGGAAGAATTAAAGACGCGGGCGTGCCAATGTATATAGAATACACAAAAGAAAAGAGACATGAACAAGATATTTCATTGTTGCAACAAAATACAAGTTCATGTTTGAATGTTTGTGCTCTGTAGCCAGATTGGATAGACATCTATAGCCAGGTTGGCTTGACATCGGGTGATTATGGTGTTCTTGGATCCCGTGCCCTCGAAAGGACACCCTGTTAATTACATCCGCGAGGCAACTCGCGGAACACCATCGATTAGGCTGCTAGGGTTGTCTTCTTCTTCTCGTTGCTTCATGTTTCGCCATGCATATTGGTGGATGTGGATTGGTTGGCGACGACAAGATACATGGGGTAGCAAGACCCGTGTAGTGCCTAGTGCAGCCATCCTGTGGCTGCACCCGCCTGTATCACTTGAACTTTTCTTTGTCAAGCTTCACGTTGAAATAGCTTGAAGGAATGCACAACCTGCACTCGGCTTGGAGTTGAGGTTGACAGCCTTTACTGGCGTCATTGGGGATGTTCCCGCTTATTGGCTTTTGGAATTGTCGTTGAAGGGTTCTTAATCACCAGATGTTGATGTCATTAACATTCTCCTTAACAAGGTATTCTCATTAGGAAGATTAGATGATACTGTGGAATTGGGTTCTCCACGATACCACGACCTTTGGGAATTTGTTTGCCCTAGCGAGGTGGTACCTCGCCTCAACCATGTCTTCAACTCAACGGAGATGACGGTGCACAGTGCCACACAAGAAACCGACCATCATGTAGTGTTCGTCGATGTCACAAAATTAGGTTCTCCATGATGCCTTAAATCAGGAGCATGTTGATGCCATAGGGTTTGTGTTGAAACTGCTCCTCAGCGGGATAGCCTTCGCAAGAAGAGTTGATTGGCATCATGGAATTGGGATCTCCATGATACCATAATCTGACACCGTGGAATCGGGTTCTCCACAATGTCACAAGTCGGAGGCATGTTGGTGCCATGGAATTGAGTTCTCCACGTGTTGGACTAAAAAATATATATCGTGGTTAAATTGCCCAATAAATAAATTATATGCCTATGCATTTATTTATTTATTTATTTTTGGACTAATTAATTAATTAATTCTCGTATTAATTAAATCTGCCTCCGGATGCCCCCGGAAGCTTCTAAAGAGATAGAGATGAGGGTCTTTGGTCTTGTTTGTTTCAGATTAATGTAGAGTTGTGTTTTACTGTAGCAAATTAGTGACCCCTCAAAATACGTTTTAACGAGTTCAAAAAATTATGAATTTTTTTTTACAAACTTTAAGAAGTACTATATAAAACCCCACAAGAATGACTACAAAACATTACATCATTTGGCTTATACAAAAATAACAAATTTTCATTTAATTTAATTTAATTCAATTTAATCTGAAACAAACAAGGCCTTCATCTGCTAATCGCGAGCCCAACCATGGGGGATCCCTTCCTTGCGATTTGGGGTGGTTCCAACAGTTTTGACGCAAATAAAAAGGGACCCGCAGTACAAGCACAAGACTTTTGGCTATTTTTCTCTCTCGGGCGAGGTGGGAGAGAAAAAAGGGTTCTGCTAAACCGATCTGCGTGCACGGAGACCGGAGAAAAGCAAAAGGTGAGCCGGAGAAAAAAGGTTTCTCCTCACCCCCCTGGTCAACTCCCATCTCCCTCCTCCCTCATCTCCACCCTTCTCCTTCCTCTTTCTCTCTTTTCCTCTTTCTCTTTCTTCTTGGCTGAGAGAAGGAACAGGAGGGGGAAGGGGCGCGTCCCCATCGGCAGCGGCCGGCCCGTCGCCTCCCCCGCGCCGCCTTCCCCCAGATCGTTGACGTGCCATCCCAGGCGAGGCCGCGTCGCCGGCCACCCACCGTCGAATCGCCGTCACCGCCTCGCCGGCGCGTCACCGGAGGTCGTGCTGCGCACGGATCCGCGCCGACACAGTCGGTGAATAAGTTCTAGTTTGAGCAACAGTTATGGTGCAGAAGTTTTTTTAAGAAACCAGTACAACACATAAATCGATTAGTTAACATCACCCGCAGCCAAAATATAAATATAGTCTAAAAAATTCTCGAGCCATACATTACACATACACATGTCCATCCTCATTTTGGCTAATTCCCATAATGACAATTTCATAACTGTTAAATTACAAGTCTTGAGAAATAAGTAACAGAAATAATAGTGGAATTATAAGAAAGTAATCATATGATCGACTGGATAATCATTGTTTTCGCATATCGAGTTGGTTGGTTGGAGGTTAGTTTTGCCTAATTTTGCCACACCTTATGTTTAGAGTTCTTAATGAGGCGGGGTGGGACTAGGTCAAGCCTCAACTCGGCGCGACCCGTCCCACCCATTCTCAACATCCACCGTATCTCGACCCGACCTGGTCCCTGGATATACAAAACCTTGACCCGCCCCGGACCACCAGTGCACTGGTGGTGCACTGACCCGAACTGGGGCAGAGAAATTTCTCATAACGTCATCCCAACCAAAAGCAATTAGACATATAAAAATCCTATCAAATACACAAATCCAGTCACCTTTTTTTAAGAACAAATCCAGTCACTTAGGTACATGAAAATCGAACCACATACACAAATATAGTAATGACGTGATAGTAAGACGTGCACCAGTGCGGTTAATGGCTTGGACTAGGTTCACGAGTAACGTAATATACAGAACCGGATCCGGGTCAGGTCGGGGCAAGCCTTAATCCGGACCTACCCCGAGATGAACTGATGCAAGACGTCACCACATCAATATTGTATGAATTAATCCAAATAAAAGAATGACATAATGAGATGTAGTTAAAAAACTAGGTGTTATGTGTATTGAAAGTCGATATTCATGCTTATGTTAGAATATTCTAAAAATATAATTTTTATAAGTTATATTGCATAGAAATGCATTATATGAAATGGAAAAATTATACACATGTCATTATAAAGTTGTTAATTCACAAAAAATGTCAGCCCATGCAACAATGAAATGTATGCTCTGGACCCAGACGTCATAGACGCAACAGTGAAATTTTTGCAAAGTGGAAATTTTATAATAGTATTGATGTAATTTACCCTATGAAATATAAATATATAGAACTAAATATTTATTGTGTAGTATTATCTTTGATCAACAAGTAAAAAAAATAGAATAAGATAAGATATTGCTGGATATTTTTTCAAACACAAAAATCTTGATTTTTCATAGATGATTCTAGATTAAGTTTTTTATGGTTTCGATTATGCCACATGGCCAGAACATAACGATATAATTAGAATATAAATACATGCTCATTGTATCATCAAATCCCCTCCATCACACTACATTGTATTATTTTTCAATAGCAATATTATATATATTATTATTATACATATAATGAAATAAATTAGAGAATCATGTAATAATCATTATAAAAATAGAAAAATTTGTTAATAAATTAAATATTTTTATTTTGTTAAGTTATATTTATTAGTTTGCCCAGGCTTAAAAAAAATCTTAGATCCGCCACTGAGACCAATGACTAGATCTTCAGGCTTCCCCCTTGTTACCTAATGATGGTTGCCGCCAAATGGTAGTTCCTGGCGGACAGCACACTCCATGTAGTTCACTTCACCCTTATCTGGTATCATCTCATAGAACATCCCTTCAATGTAGAAGCCTCTTAGCCACCCACCTTTGCCTTGAATGACAAAGGTTATACATCTTGATCTGTACCACACGTGGACGAAGAACGTGCCCTGCTCAGGAGTGGTATAGACGTGTTTTCCTTTTCCTAATATCTCACTGGCATCCACATGAACACCATTTGTGTAGTTCCAAATGCGGTATTGATCAACGAAATCATTGCAGCTGATCAGCACATCAGTCTCTGAACCATCCAAACAGAACACAACGATATTCTGTAAAAAGATTCAGAATTGACAAATCAAATTTATTTTCCCCTTAAATATGAAAACAACTACAGATGGTATATTGAAAAAGAAGATGAAAAACAGTATGTATAGAGTGTCAGGTCTTGGAAATGTTGAAACCGAAAGATGGCTTCCAATTGAAATGCATTCAAATCAGGAAGGATGATGGTAGGAGTGGAAAGTGTGCATATGTGATTTTTAAGTTTCAAGTTAATCTGGTTGTAATGTTTCAGCCCCTTCGGCAATAAATGGTTCCTTCTATGCAGACTATACATTTACAGTTATCAGGTTTGCTTACGCATATACATGTAGATTGAATGCTCTCAGGCAAAGTATGTCTTGCTGATCATTCAGTATAAAGCAGTGATATGCAATAGATGTTTTGCAAGAAACCAATGTGCATGCATTTGCTGCCTAAGGCCAAGCGGTCATCTATTGACCAGCGGCATACGACATGATGTTGAATGACTAGAGCTTTAGCCAGTATTCTGCACCTCTGACCCAGATAAATAAACCTATTTGAACTCTGCCCATTTTGTAAGAAAAGGCAGGGCCCGAAGATCTTAGATATATTAGGAGAAAATAGCTCATGCTAGTAATGACATTTTTCCAGGTGCAGCAATATGCAGTGATGCCAATAAATAACGATGCATCATGTATGAACACTGAAAAGATTAACAACAATGACAAACATGCTTTTTGACTAGCAATGCACAGCTTATGAGTCAAAATAGCTTTCTTGACTAGCATGTAATATAATAGCAAAGGCAATCAAATTGCAGATACTGAAATATTAGTATTGATAGAGTTCAAGCTGCATTATAGTAACAGGCCTAGCAAACTTGATATTCATGCAAGCACCGAGAAATTGGAGAGTCAGGGATGTGCAAGAAAAAATTTCTTTGAACCAGGGGATGAAGGTTGCTTATATTCCAAGAGGTTGGAACAATTTGACGCATAATTTGGCTGTGTGGTGTGAGAATGCAGGAGGAGGAAGCTCCTAGAGTGAGTCAGTTCTGTTGTGCATTCTCCCATGTATTGCTAAATCATGTGCATGATGCACATAATTTAGAGACTGTTAAACGAAATTCTCAGATCAGACGAGGATAAAGAAATGCTTACATCCATAGAAACTGACCCATCAGCAGCAACGAAATCCTCATGAATAGCCTACGTATTAAAGCAATTATTTATCAGCTACCTTTTTTACATAGGAAGCCACAATTCATCCTTCATTTAGAAATCGTAAACACCATGAGTAAGAAAAGTATTGTGGGCTTCTTAGTGAAGTTGCAGAGCAGATCTACAACTGTTACGGGCCGATCGATGGTGGAGAATATGCCTTTGAGGCGATTAACGGCATCCCTTCTGCTTCCCCACCTCTACTGCTGCTGCGCGCAACCCCTCCATCACCATCGGCTTGGGATTTCTTCCCTCCACCCTCGCCACGGTGCTTCCTCTTCCTCATCGTTGTGTGCCCACTCAGATCCACAAGCTTTCGCCTTCCAGATCCCCAAACTTTGATCACAGAATATCCAAAACCACCCAAACCCTTATTGGAACGGGACTCGAAGGCGACCACAACCAAAGAGAAGGGGGAAATGCTTTACGGTGTACTCCGAAGTCCGAAGACACAATGGTCCTAAATTTAGCTTGTCTTGTAATGGAAAGGCTGGGCAGAAAAGGAAATTCGTTATTGGGCCTAAAGTTAGATAATCGTCTTGCAATACACACGCAATGCAGGATCGGACAAGTCATGCGCATGAATATCTTGGAAAGATTTCCCGTGTAGCACTGCCATTCATGGGCCATATTTGCAGCCCCCTTTGCCACATCAACTAGTCATCCCCGCCCTTCGTTACTTGTGATGGACGGCCAGGATCAGCCCATGTCACCCTTCCCGCCCGTCCACCATCTTCGCAACCGCACCCATACTTCGGACGAAATTACTCGTTGCCCCACCCCACCCCAAACCCTACCCCCCCACACACACATACACAGCGCAGCCCCACCTATACTCCTCCCAAAACTGCATCCCAGGCCGTCTGTTCTTCTCCTCCAACGAGAGCCTCGAGTTCTTCTCCTCCTCATTTTGCCCCCACTTTCCTTTTAGGCAATGCCACGAGACGCCCGCACTTCTACTCCAAGCATTGCTTGCACTTCCACTCAAAGCATTGCCTCTGTCCTAACCGCTTTCACTATCTTAGAGCGTCACATCCTCCTCCCAACCCAATCCAGGCATGGCAAGGTGACGGTGGATGGATCTGCACGGCGTCCCTGTGTCGATCGTTCACCCTACCAATGCCCTGCATCCTCCCATCTAGCCCTGATCATGGGCAGCCCAGCCCAAAAAAGCCCGCCCAAGCCCGGCCCGACAGGTGCATCGGGTCGGTCTCCATCCTGGTGCTGGAGCCCGGGGCATCAGGGCGAGCCAGGATCGGACTTGCTTATTTTTCGATTTACGTTGAGTCAAGCCCGAGCTTCGGGATTTTCCATCAGGCTTCGAGCCGGGCTGAAGCCCGATTTTCAGGCCCGATGCACCATATTGGGTAGGGCTCGTGCTTGGTTTTCAGGCCCGAACCCCAACACGACCCGAGGTTTGAACATGTCTACTCCCACCAACACTCATGAATGGTTCTCCGGTCGTCGACTCTGCTTCAAAACAGTGGTGCCTCTAGGGTGGTGCAAATGGGACAGGAAATATCCGCCCGATCTGAGTACGAATTCGTTAAAACCCGATTCGAATCCGGAAACGATATCCAGCTCTGATCCAGATTCGTATCCACCTATCCAGAAAAAAAATGAGTTAGGAACTTAGGATAGAGGAACAGTAGTGTCGGTGTCTGGGAATCGCGCTCCTGAAGAGCAGCGGGTCCACGGACTGGCAGACGAATTTGTAGTTGGAGTGAGGCCCAACGACGACCCTTCTCAGCAGCTCGGGTGGCAGCCAAGCCCGCGGAAGGCGAGGGCCGCGCTGCCTTCCCGGACGAGGGCCTGGTGCGACTTGATGATCTGGGTACAGGTCCTCAGTACAATGCAAGAGAGAAAGAAGGAAGATACGAACCACGAAGACACGGTCGATTTACCCTGGTTCGAGCCCCCACTGCCGGGTAATAGCTCTACTCCAGCTTAGTTGATTATATGGTGGAAACAGTACAAGGGTGCCGAGACCAGGCTTGAAGGCACCGATCCCGAGCTTACAATGAAGGTGGCTAAGGACTAAGGCTATTCGCTAAGGAAGCTTCGGATGCGAGTGTTGTTCGTGCTCAGATGGAATCGGATTGGGGAATCTCGGGTGTTCGATTCTTTTCTTTCTCCCCTCCCTCTTTGAATGTCCAGGACCCCTCCTTTTATAGGCGCGGTGGGCCGTCCGAGGCTGATACGGTGGGCCCCGCGCTGGTCTTTGCTTTGGTGGCGAGGCTCCTGTCTCGTTATGGGGTCTTGTCGGGTCTCGAGCCTGCAGGGAGAAGCTGGTCCGGTCAGTACTGGACACGTGTTTGTCTTAACATGCCTGTTCAGGGGAGAGAACTTCTTTAGGGGAAAGCACTTTCCCTTTATCCCCAATATGGCCTTGACTGGACCGAGCCAGCTCTGCGCCACCTGTTGGGGACGTCGTGTAGCGTAACAACCATCTGCTGCCTGCTAAAGAGGGCAAACGGCAAGACGGGCTGTCCGCGCGTACCTCCCCGGGCTGCGGGTTTGTGGGAAGACACGGTTCGTCTCGATCAGGGCCGGAGAAAGTATAGTGGGAGGCAGTTGCCGCCACCTTGCCCGCGGACGAGCGGATCGCCCGAGGGACCTTCTCCCGGGCTAAGGGTAGCCCGGGAGGTACATGGTGCCACACAGGGCTTGACCTGGTCAAGCCCGGGGCAACTGCTGGCGGGTTAGGCGCCTTTGTTAGTACGGCTGGGAACGACCTTTTGGATCTTCTGCCTGTGCGATGGGCCAGTACGGGAACGGCCCAAGGCCCGTCCCCTGGATGGGCTGTTCGCCAATCACCAACAAGTAGTATCTGATTTGTATCCGCATATCCGAAAAATATCATTGTAAAATGGTAAAGTAGATATTCGATGCATATCAGATAAATATAAGCATTCCATATTAAACATGTTTTGTATAGGTTGTAACTAATCTTTGATTCAATATTAACATCCTTACCTTTTGTATTGAACGTGAAAGTTTAATTAGCGTTTCTACGGTTGTATATAAGTTATTTGCTATTTTTTGTGTATGTGAAAGATCTGGTTGTTTATCCGATCCTGACCCGAGACCGATCCGTATTTGTCTTGTATCTGTATCCGAAATAATATGAATTCATATTCCTATCCAGTTTATTTGTATCCGAATTTATATTCGAAAAAATTAATTAGGATTACAGGATGGCCAATAGGCCCATATCCGATCCGTTTGCACCCCTAGGATGCCAATACCCGCACGTATCCGATCCGTTTGCACCCCTATGCGCATCCTCTTCCTAAGCTGGCTCCGGTCACGATCGCCATAGGTTCGCCACAAGGTTCTAAAAATAGGTATTAATCCCTAATTAATCCATGATTAATCCCTAGTCGGTGGTGACCCGATTCGATTTCACCATTAGTAGGCCATTACTAGGTTAACCCGATTAATCAGTCAAACATCTGATTAATCATGCTTAAACCCAAATAATCCCGAGTAATGCTAGGGTAAGTTGTCAATCCAAACTGAAATTTGTGCTTAAAAAGTGAAGAGATTAGAGGTTCATTTCGTCAAGGGTTTTGAGGATTGCCCTACAAGTGAAAAAGACATCATTGTCATTCATTGCATCGCCATTACCATTAGTTTAGCGTTAGATAGGATAATATTGTCACCTCACCTACTCTGCTTGGGAGAATGAGACATTTGAGCGTGATATGTGAACAAAATAATAAGGAAATAGGGTTAAGGCGAGAAATGGATTGGACATGGGTAGAATCACCCTCAAGGAGATGTGAAATAGATGATAAAAGAGAAAAGAAAATGTGACTTTAGCAAGATGAAAAATGCTAAGTGTTTAAAATTCACCGATTAATATCCACCGATTAATTTTCGATTAATACCGACTAATACGATTAATCTATAATCGGTAACTCATCGATCTATTACTGATTAGTGATTTCTGAAACCTTGGTTGGCCACCATCTCTCTTTTCCAAGTCCTAAGATGGTATAAACCCATCTTCTAATGAAGATGATTGCTCTCAAATCGAGGCAGCCACCCTAAAATTGGCATTCGACTTGGGGGACTGATTTGGCAAAAAATGATATTTTATGGACCAAACTGGCACTTATTCCAAAATTCTATCAATTTTAAATTATTTAAATTTGTAAAAAAATCTTTTTTATAACATATAATGAATTTGATCTTGAATTAACTTTATACATAGACAGAATAACCAATGAAGTATAGTTATAAACTTTCTTAAAACTTTTATACGTTGGTGTGCATGAAAAAGCTACGTAGATTTATCTCATGATCAACCACCCAAAAGGGACGGTCAATCGTTCCTATAATAAATGACAAGAAAACAATACTCCCTCCAGTTTGATAATTCCTGTCGCTGGAGCGTTTTGTGTTTAGTTGGAAAATTCCTGTCGTTCTAGGATGCATTGATTGCAAGCAAAACTTTACGTGGCCCTAGAACCATTTGTTGGGTGTGCATGTAAATAAAGTGTAGCATCAAAATTCGAATCTAGACATGCAACTCATGGGAAAGTGGGAACAACCACTAAGCTACAAGCATTTATTTAACCATATGGAATACTACGAGATATTTAATACTTCCTTGGTATGTGAGATCATATCTAAAACGACAGGAATTATCAAACTGGAGGGAGTAGTAATTAGTTGTAGGTGTGATACCCATGCATTGCGTAAAAGTAATTCAACCGTCTCTAAGACACCTGTAACATGCTAGCTAATTGATGATGTGGACGAGAGAGAGAGAGCGTGCATAGATATTTGAGTCGTCTCTTATGAAGAGTCGACTCGACACGAGAATTAAGAAACTTTTTGTGTGAGCAGATTACCTATAAAAACGTGCAACCATCTCTACCATTATAAATGTTATCTCTGGTGTTGTCTCTAAATGACATGACAATAGTTGGAGACAATTGTTATCTTAACTATTGTACATGCTCTAACAATTTTTACCCATATCTGAGAAAAATCAAAATGCATGTTATTATATACCTTGTTTAGCACAAGCGCACAAGAAAAAAAAGGTAGAAATAATTCGGTTCATAAAAAAGAAAGTGCAAATAAAAACAATGCTGATATGAAAAAATGGTTACCACAATAGTACATTGCACCACATGCATGTAAAGAAAGAATATGTAGCATGAACGATATAGCGGGCAATCCCAAATATTTATAGACCAAAGACAAAAGCATCATTCGTATGATAGTATGCCTAATGGAAATTTAGTTGCGTTCCAACATTAAATATTACAACGCTTTGCAACATCAATGGGTATGAAGTTGCAGAGACCGATCTCGATGTTCCTCGTCACGTAGTCGCCGTCATCTATGCAGGACGAAATGGGTGGAGAGAGACGACAACAACCATTGGAAGGAATCGGATAGTGGCGCTGCCGGGAGGAGGGGCGGTTCACGAGCTTGGGGCGCTTGGCGGCGAGTCGGCCACCATGGCCATGGTGTGGGTGGCGGCGCAAGTGTAAGAACATTCCCAATAGTTAATCTATCCCACGCTTAAACAGTATTTGTACACAAATAAAATGGTGTTTAGAGGGTAAAATAGGAAGGCTGTTTTTTTTTTTATGTTGGAAGAAACTCACTTCCAATCAATTACAGCCCACCTGTGTAGCAGTTGCCAAATCATCCACTGAAATAGGGAAATCTTCCAGCCACACACTTGGATTTCTCCTCATCCTGGAGGCTCCAAGCTTGGCCAACCTATCTGCCAAGGAATTACAAAGCTGTTTGGTTGCCTTCTCAGTTGAACCAGGCTGTATGAGCCGAGCCAGGTTGGTTGGAGCCAGGCTGAGATGATGCAAATGGTTGTTGTTTAGTTAGGTGTATGAGATTGTACAGACTGCGTGGAGATGTTGTTTGGTTGACTGCACTAAGGAGAGAATGGCATGGAGAAATTCAAAAGAGGGATGAAACATATTAAAAAAATAAATTGTAGAAAATTAAAATAAAAAATAAAAAATTCAAAAAAGTCTCATAAATAAATAAATTCAAAAATAAAATTTTTAAATTTTTAAAATTTATATGGCAAGTGTGGGCTTGTTTTGTTCGAAAAAATATCAATAACCCATTTTGGAAATCGGTTCAGTAATCGAAAATACTAATCAAAAGATATAGCAAATAAATGAATCAAATATGTCGCGCACGTGGTTGTTGTTGCATCCGCGGAGCCTGGCTCTAGGGAAATGCCCAATTTGGTCTTATCTCCAGAGCCTGGCTCGGACCGGAGGGAGTAATTGCATCTGGAGAGTCTGGTTCAGATGGGTGAGAAGACAACCAAACACCATAGTTTTGTATCTCTAGATACAAAACTCCTTGGATATAGACAACCAAACAGCCTATACATTTCCTTGGACAAAACAACACTTTGACTCATTAAATGAATTCTTCAGAGCATCTTTTATCTCCTGAATAATCACCGATTCCACACACTTGTGATATCCTTGCAATTCAACTGCAGAGCCAAATTCTTAGCATCCATTTCCAAGATAACTTTGCTAAACCCTAAGCTTTCAGCCAATTGAACAGCTTCCCAGCAGGCTTGAATTTCAGCATGAAAAGGTGATAGTAAATTATCCAACCTCCCTGCTGCCATCATGAGCACTTGCGCATTGCCATCTCTAGCAACAGCACCCCATCCACCTCTCGCGTGCATCCGATTAAAAGAGGCATCAACATTTACTTTGACAAAATCTTCATCTGGAGGTAACCACTGTTGGGAAATTTGATCAGAACTTGACTTTCGTTCTTTCACCCCCGCAGCCTCACAGTCCATTACCTTACTTGCAATTAGGTGGGTTATATCATGAGGAGACTTGAACGGCTTCGACTGAACCACTTTATTCCTTGCGAACCACCACGACCATAGCAAGACTGAAACCACAACTTGAGTTTTTCGATCTAAATCCCAGATCTCCTCCATGACATGGAACGATGAACAGTAACGAGCTAGGTCCATTCTAGTTTGTTCCAAGCACATCAATCTTCAAATTTTCTTAACTTCCTTGCACTTAAATAAGAGATGGCCACTGTCCTCACCAAATCTTAAGCACAACGGGCAAATTGTGTGTGACCTGAATGCCTATTCTTTGCAAATTCAAGCTCACCGGAAGCGAATTATGGATGAATCTCCATAAGAAGTGCTTAACTTTGGGAATCAGATTCATACCCCATAAATTTTTCCACTTGAGGAGCTCCCTCTACCGGAAGATTGTTCTTGTTGCCCCTGCTCCATAACTTTGAGTTTTATGTGAAGGTGGTAAACTGAACGAACAGAAAAAATTCCATGCTTGTCCGGATGCCAAGCCGTAAAATCCTCCCACTGCTCTTGAACCAGAATACATTTGATAATTCCAGCTTCTTCTTCGTAGAAAATATCGTCAATTAGATCAAAATTCCAACCCCCAGTAGTTGTGTCAATTAAATCACCGACTTCTGACACTATACTTCCTCTTCTTTCAGATTTCACAAACCTATTCTCAGGTCTAGGGATCCAAGGATCATTCCAGATGTTAATGCTCCTCCCATCTCCTACCCTCCAAATAACCCCTTCCTTGACTAGCTCAATTTCAAGATGCTTGACCAGGAATAAGACATCCCTTTCTTCGATTTAGCACGGAGAACATTAGTGCTTGGGAAATAAAGACCTTTCAGAATTTGAGCACATAAGGAATCAGGATGTTGTAACAGTCTCCACCCCTATTTTGCAAGCATGAAAATGTTGAAAACGTGTAGATCCTTGAACCCCAAGCCTCCTTGATTTTTGGACTTCAAAGTTTTCTCTCTACCAACCCAATGAATCTTATTATCCTTGTTGCTCTGGCCCCACCAGAACCTCAGATTTTGGGCAGTGAAATCATCACAAAGCGACTTTGTTAAGTAGAAGCAAGACATAGCATAGCTTGGCATAGCTTAAGCAGTAGCTTTGATCAAAATTTCCTTCCCTGCTTTAGATAGAAACCTTACTTTCCACCCTTGAATTTTTCCCCACATCTTATTCGGTCGGAGAGGGAGAGCACATGTAATTGTAAAAGGGCGATCACGTTGTGCCTCCGTTGACGATGAGCTTCTGGATTTGCTGCAGCGCCTGGATGTAGAAGACGACTGGCCCGGCGATGGGCTCCAGCGGGTTGGCGGCGATCTCCTCCTCCACCGACGGCAGCGCCATGCCCGGGTCCTCCTCGAACATGCTTACGTAAATGTAACCCATCCCCTTACGTTTGGCGGGAAAAAAAAAGGAGTAAGGGCATGCGTCGTCTGTTCCTGGGCCAGCAGGACGCCCATTAGATTGGAATGGAATTGGAGGCCTGTTGGAAGCCGTCCATCACCAGACACCAGTTGTTTGTCATTTCTGATCGAAGAAGTCCATTTTACCCCTTTGAACTATCGCACAAGTTCAGTTTTCCCCCCTCAACTTCAAAACCGGACAAAACACCCCCCTCAACTATCAAAACCGGTACAAAATACCCTCACTTTAAAACCATGGTGGTTTTGGATGACATAACATCTAGTCATCATTTGTTTCTAGAAAATAAATTTTAAAAAATCTAAAAATTATAGGAAGCTCAAAAATATAATAAAAATATGCACAACAATAGAAAAATACATAGAATCCAAATATGCAATAAAACTGTAAAGTTTATGTGCATACTTATTTGCAAAAATTATTATTTTTATATAAGGTGTTTTATTTATTAAAAAAGTATTCAAGAAAATTTGTTTGTTCTCTATAAAATGGTGAAAAATATTTTAGTTTTGAGAATGATGTAGAAATTAATAAAAACATAAAGATGCTATTTTGACCGTTGAATTTGATTTTTTTAAAAAATACAATTGAAAGGTCAAAATAAATTAGAATTAGAATTTGAAAATATAAATTGAAAGGCAAAGTTAGCATCCTCTATTTCATCGGTTTCTCTCATTTTTCTACAAGCCAAATTAAGTTTTCTTAAATACTTGATTTATTTATTCAATGAAATACATTATGTACTATTTTTATGTATAAATATATACATAGAAAAGTATTTTCAATGAATATTTGGATTCTACCTATTTTGTACTTTTGGTATTTTTATTTTATTTTTTGAGCTTCCTATGATTTTTAGAAATTTTTGAATTTATTTTCTAGAAAAATGTTGATTAGAGGTTATGCCATCCAAAACCACCATGGTTTTGGGTGAGGGTATTTTATACCGGTTTGATAATGAGAAAGTGTTTTGTCTGTGTTGAAGTTGAGTGAAATCGAACTCGCATGATAGTTGAAGAAAATGGACTTCTTTCTTTCTGATCCAGTAGAGTAGAGTAGTATCCCTCAGACAGAGACAGTGGAGTGGAGTATTAATTATAGCAGCAGCCAGCAGTGGAGGCAGATGCATTTTGCCCGAGGAGGAGGTGAGGTGAGCACTCAGCACTGAGCTCCTCAAATCAATCCTCATCAGTTACCTGGGCAAAGTGCACAAGCGAAGCGCGGAGAAGACGAAGCAGCCGCTGCTCACCTTCACCCTGCCCTCTCCAGCTCCTTCGTTTCGATTCGGTAATCCTCTCCTTCCTTCTCCCTCTCCCTCCCTCTGTCTCTGCAGCAATGCTGCATGCAGCCTAACCCTACTTGGAGCATGGAGTTTTTCCTCCGCACTTCTTATTTCTCTCTATCTCTTCTGCTTAAATCAAATCTACCCTTTCCTTCTTTCTTTCTTTCTTTCTTTCTCGTAGATTGCCAAAGGCTTCCTTTTTTTCCCCCACCCCCATTCGGTTCTTAGGATTTTCGAGAGGTTTGCTACTTTGCTTCACACCTTTCTTTTATGTCTTTTATATTCCCGTTCTTTGGGCTTTCTCTTTATTCTCTTCAATTGGAGACGATTTGCTTAGTTGTTCGAAACATTTGCATTCCCTTCCCTCTCCTTCTGCCTGCTCAAGCCCCCCACTCCATTGGGCTTCACTTCTCTACAGGGTCAACTCAATGTCTTGTTCTTTTTTTTAGCTTTTTTTATATAAAACTGGAAACCCCTTTTTTAAATATAGCTCTATAACGTTTCATTGTAATCACAAACAAAAGCCTCTCTCTCTCTCTCTTCAGCATTTTCAGTAGATTTTCTCATCGATATTTGTTTTTCTACTGCCTCATTCATTATCTTTGTGCTTTGCGACTAGTACTGACATTTGTAAACACTGCATGTGGTTGTTTACAACCAAATGAGCAACAGATCTATCACTATTTATGCGATACACAGTGCTGCAATTTTATTTGCTTCAAATGTCATAGGAAATAGTTACAATCATTTATATATCAGTATATGCATTACTTCTAAAATGTGCAAGCTCGTAATTCAAGTTAAATATTTCATACACGAATCCTGGCATCACTCAAGGAATTGCGGGATTGCTCGAGGAGTCATATGGAACACTTCATTCGCTTGTTGGTAGGCACAACGAAAACCGAAAGATTGTGGCTTATGCCTATGAAATGAGATAGCTCAGTTTAGGGGGTGTGAAGCTGGGATACAGAGTAATGATCACCTATCATCTCAGGCTGCTATTCTGCAAGAGATTATAATCATAAAGCTCAGTTGATAGACAATCTATTTTTATTTTGGTTGGACTGCTGAAGAAGTAAGCCCACCCAAAGTTCAACACTCAATAGTTACAGGGCTAGGATATATTTATTGCCTTGCTTTTTTTCCTTTTCTTTTTTCTCAATAGTTACATTGGGTCATAGGATCCAGCAAAATGAATGCCCCGTGATAGTTTGGGTGCACCTTAGAAGCTAATACATATGGCTTATGTAGCATTAACATTAAAACAACGACAAAGGTGAAAAAACTGAACATATCAGTACTACAGTATTACAGATACATAGCAGTTCGTTAACATGTTACTGTTATGTACTCTAGCACTATCAATATGCTGCCACAAGCAATTCTATTTCATCGGTGTTTTGGTGACTTCAGTTTTGGTGTTGCTTTTGTTCAGCTGCACAGAATTCCATTTTCTGCTTGTCTATTTGTGCAAACCATTTTAGTATTTGACTTAAACGTGTAGATGCTCATTATTGTGTTTCTGTAGCATTAGTGCCATTTCCTTAAAATACTAATTGTTGCCATCTTTTTTCCTTTGCAGAGTGCTCTTTTTTTTTTTCTATCACACAAAATGGACTCTCATGATGGTGAGGCCGATGACTTGCCTCCTCCTCCTCCTGTACCACCAAATGTGGTGCCCATTAAAGCTGATGATGCTGGGACAGAATCACCACTAAACAAGCCAACGAAGCCTAAGAGGTTGCCTATCGCAAGGAATGGTTTAGGGAAAAAAGGGCAGCCGATCCAGCTCTATGCAAACCACTTTAAAGTCTCTGTGAAGAATACGGAAGACTTTTTCTTCCACTACTATGTACGTATGATGTTCTAGTTTATAATCTCTGAGAAGATTGTGGCCCATAGTTTCTGTATGTCCAATTGTCTGTGACTAAGTAGACAGCTCTATTCTATGTTGAATAGGTTAATCTAAAGTATGAGGATGACCGACCAGTTGAAGGGAAGGGGATAGGCAGAAAAGTGATTGATAAACTACAGCAGACCTACCATTCTGAGCTTTCAGACAAGGACTTCGCTTATGATGGTGAAAAAAGTCTATTTACAATTGGGGCTCTTCCACAAGTAAACAATGAATTCACTGTGGTCTTGGAGGATGTTGCGACTGGAAAGTTAGTTTTTGTACTTACCCTTTTTTCTTGCTGATTGTCCTTACCTAATTTTATGTTTGATATTCCATATTATCTAATTATCACTTGGTTGTAGGCCTTCCACTAATGGGAGCCCTGGAGGTAACGACAGTCCTAGTGGTGGTGACAAAAAGCGAGTGAGAAGGCCATACCAGACCAAGACTTTCAAAGTGGAGCTGTGCTTTGCAGCCAAAATCCATATGAGTGCTATTGCTCAGGCCATTAAAGGTCAGGAATCGGAGAACTCCCAGGAGGCTTTCCGTGTTCTTGATATAATACTGAGGCAGCATTCTGCAAAACAGTATGTACCTTCATGAATGACTTATTCCTAAGTTTTTTTCAAGTATTCTTCTATGTTCAGGCTTTAATATAACAATATCATCCATGTCAAGACTCCGATTAATTTTTCTTACTGTCCGCAGGGGCTGCCTTTTAGTCCGTCAATCATTTTTTCACAACAATCCTTCTAATTTTGTTGACTTGGGTGGTGGTGTGATGGGGTGTCGTGGCTTTCATTCAAGCTTCCGTGGCACACAGAGTGGACTTTCCCTGAACATGGGTATGTTTCGTCCTAAAATATATTATGTAACTGAATGGGCTGTTTTGCTATGGTAGTGTGGTTACATTTGATCTTACATGCTCAGGTCAACATGTTTTGATTTGCAGATGTTTCTACAACTATGATTGTCAAGCCTGGCCCTGTTATTGATTTCCTTCTTGCTAACCAGAAAGTGGAACATCCTGAAAGAATTGACTGGCAAAAGGTAAGTTGCATCTTTGATATCGTGCGAATATTTATCCAACCATATATATTTTTGATAGTCCTAATTTTAATGTTTGTATACTCAATACAGGCCAAGCGTGCTCTTAAGAACTTGAGGATAAAAGCTGGTCCTTCAAATTCAGAATTCAAGATTATTGGTTTGAGTGACAGAAATTGCAACGAACAGATGTGAGAGCATATTCAAGATTCATTTTTAGCAGTGAATAAATGAATAGTTTGGACTTTGGAGAAGATACCCTTGTTTTGATCTTGTTATGCAATTTTTTTTGTCCTACAAATCTTCTTTTCAATAATTTTTTTATTGTCATGTGTTACTAGATTTTCATTGAGGCAAAGGAATGGTAACAATGGGGACTGTGATACTGTTGAAATTACAGTGTATGATTATTTTGTGAAGAACAGAGGCATAGAATTGCGTTATTCTGGGAACCTTCCCTGTATAAATGTTGGGAGACCAAAGCGTCCAACATATTTCCCAATAGAGGTATGTTTTTTTTCCTGTCCTAGATGGTTTTGTCTTGTAGGCTCTTTCTTTATTAAAATTATGCACTATTTGAAGTCACGTCATGTATATTTTTGTATTTCTAGCTTTGCATACTTGTTCCACTGCAAAGATACACGAAAGCTTTGTCTACACTACAGAGGTCCTCCCTTGTTGAGAAATCCAGACAGAAGCCTCAGGAGAGGATGTCGGTCCTTAGTGATGTGAGTTGTCACCCTTGATTTTAGCCTGCTACACAATGTATGGCTGGCTTGTTTGATCGCTATGGCTGCATTAATCGACAGTTCATGTTTACTCTAAATGCAAGGCACTGCGACGGAGTAACTATGATTCTGACTCCATGCTGAAGGCTTGTGGCATTTCAATTGCCCAAAATTTTACTCAAGTTGAAGGAAGGGTCTTGCAAGCCCCCAGGGTTAGTAAGAATTATGTGAACTTAAAGGTTTTTACATTTGATTTTCTTCTGTGTGAAGTAAATCTTGTGTTTTGTAGCTGAAAGCTGGCAATGGTGAAGATATCTTACCACGTAATGGACGATGGAACTTCAGCCATAAGGTCAGCATGCATCTTTCTGCATCATGTCTCTATTACTTATAGATTATGAAGGAACTATGTAATGATTTTTTTTTTCAGAAGCTGATTCAAACCTGTTCTGTTGACAAGTGGGCGGTTGTTAATTTCTCTGCACGCTGTGATGTTCGGGGTCTTGTCCGAGATCTCATGAGAAATGCATCTATGAAGGGAATTGTATGTTTTAGCTTTTCACACATCCATTTTTATCTGTTGCTTATTTTTTTTTTTTATTTGCAGCAAATGGAAGAGCCCTTTGATGTGTTTGAAGAGAGCCCCTCAATGAGACGAGCACCTGTCTCAAGAAGGGTAGATGATATGTTTGATCAGATAAAATCGAAACTTCCTGGAGCACCTAAGTTCCTTTTATGCCTTCTTCCTGAGAGGAAAAACTGTGAAGTTTATGGTGGGGCCATATCTTTGTAAACGTTGTGACCCTTCCCTATAAGCATTCACCCTTTGCTGAGTTATACTTTTGTTTCAACCAGGTCCTTGGAAGAGGAAGTGCCTTGCTGAATTCGGTATTGTCACACAGTGCCTAGCTCCAACAAGAGTCAATGATTCATACCTACTTAATTTGCTGCTGAAGATAAACGCCAAGGTTTTTAGCATAACCCTGTTATCTTTTTTACTGTATTTTTCACTCACGCATGCTTGCGGCCTTGCTCTTTCCTATACTGTTAAGCAGCTTGGTGGGATGAACTCGTTGCTGCAAATTGAAGTATCCCCTGCAATACCTCTTGTGTCAACGGTACCTACTATCATCTTGGGAATGGATGTATCACATGGTCAACCTGGACAGTCTGATAGACCTTCCATTGCTGCGGTAAGAGGGGTATTGTTGTACTCATAAAGTTTACTCTTTAAACAGTACATGCATGTCATTTTCTAAATTTATAAGCTGATTGTGTGCACTAATCAGTTGCAATCATGTCTGTTGACTTTGTTTAGGTGGTTAGCTCTCGTCAGTGGCCTCTCATCTCTAAATACAGAGCATCGGTGCACACCCAGTCACCCAAGCTAGAGATGATGTCTTCCTTATTCAAGCCACGAGGAACTGAAGATGATGGCCTTATACGGTAAGCGATGTCAATTGATCTGATCTTATTATTTTAATTCATTTGTCAATACCATGTGGATCTGTCTCTATGCGTGTTATACTTTCTTGAGTGATGTCTTGTGAATGAGAAGCTTGTCATTGCATTTGGGATTTCCAGGGAGTCACTTATTGACTTCTACACTAGTTCTGGGAAGCGGAAACCAGATCAAATAATTATCTTCAGGTCTGAAATTTTGAAATTACTATTGGCAAATTATCAATTAATTTTGTTGTGAAATGTTCTTTTACTCAAAATGGATCATTTATGCTGTTGTAACCAATATGGCATCATTCTTGTGATTTTAGGGATGGAGTTAGTGAAAGCCAGTTTACTCAGGTGATAAACATTGAGCTTGATCAGATTATTGAGGTAATGCATTTACTTGACCAGCCCTTTCACTGTTGGACATGTCCTTATTACACATCCACCACCTGTACACAGCAATTATCCCTCATTGAACATTGTTATATTATCAACTTTTAATCAATGCAGGCATGCAAGTTCCTTGATGAGAAGTGGTCACCTAGGTTCACACTCGTTGTTGCTCAGAAAAATCATCATACCAAATTTTTTCAGACTGGATCCCCAGAAAATGTTCCTCCTGGTAAACCTTTTTTTAATCGATATGCAAATCTCCCTACCATTCATGAATGGCAGCATAGCCATTTTAATGTGAATTTGTGTTTTTCTATGAGACGATGAAGAAAATAAGGGTTATTGTCATTTTGTAGGTACTGTTGTGGACAAGCAGGTGTGCCACCCCAGGAACAACGACTTCTACATGTGTGCACATGCAGGGATGATTGTAAGCAATTTCTGAATTTTGCTTTGTGTTGTAGCCAACACAATGGTGGTTTGCTGTTTTTTTTTGGAAAAGAATAGCTTACTGTGCAGTTATGTAGAGCTGATTGTTTAATGTTTATTATGTGTATCAGGGGACAACAAGGCCAACACATTATCATGTTCTTCATGATGAGATAGGATTCTCTCCTGATGACCTCCAGGAGTTTGTGCACTCACTGTCTTATGTGTACGTGTAGAATTGTAGCATGTCATTCCGACAAGTATTTGTGAAGTTTTAATATTTTTTTTTAACTTGGTGTGGCATGTTATTTTCAGATATCAGAGGAGCACAACAGCCATATCAGTGGGTAGGTCACTTTTGACGCCATTTCATTTCCAGTTTGGCATTGTGGTGGTTCTTATGAATCCCTCAATATATGTGGTTGCAGTTGCTCCGATTTGCTACGCACATCTTGCAGCTGCCCAGGTGGGCACATTCCTCAAGCTGGAAGAGATGTCAGACGCGTCGTCGAGCCAAGGAGGGCATACGTCGATGGGCAGCATTCCTGTGCCGGAGCTGCCTCGCCTGCATGAGAAGGTGAGGAGCTCCATGTTTTTCTGCTGAACCCGAGTGATGGAACCCCGTAGTAGTAGTAGTAGTAGTAGTACTAGTAGTAGAAGCAGCAGCAGCAGCAGCAGTCCTTTTGTGTCGCCGCTGAGAACACTGAACAGCATACCATGCATGGACCATGTCAGTCATGTGTTAAACATGAGTTTGCTTGTATGGATAATTACCTTGTCAGTATGTAATGTAATGTCCATGGGAAACCGAAACCTTGGCATCCCTCCCTCTGCTGGTTTGTCTGTCAAGCTGGGCTGGCGGAATGCAAAGAATTCCTTCCTTCGGGCATCCAACTACCCAGTACCCACCCACCAGCAAATCCATAAAAGGATCACATATTTCCAGTTGATCGAGGAAACGCAACTTGGCTGAAATTCTACCACATCGCCCCGTCCCCCAGAAATGCATTGTATTTTCTGTCGTCTATATGACTGCGGTAACAAATTTGTATTTTCTGTCAGGCTTACTAAACCTGTCTGGTTTCAGCTCAGGTGTCGTCCAGTCCACCTCCTCCCCCCTTTTTCAGCGAGTGCGACACGAATCAACCCAAAGCAAATCACCTCAGGCTCGACGATAGTACTAAATTAAAAAACATGCCCACTTCACTATTCTTACCTTTTTTTCGCTATTCATTTACATTTTCTCTCTTTTGTTTTATTGCTACAGCGTTCATAACTTGCTACGGCCTACTCCTACAATGTTTGCTTCGGTTTTATGGCTTTGCCGCAACCTACGGTGTTAAGATAGAACTATAGCATTAGAGATGTCCTCAAGCTAGACCTGACCACTGTTTGCACTACTCAATTTGATATATTTTTTGACTAGCCAGAGCCCGTCACTCCGATATATTCAGAGGACACTGGCCCCAATGACCATGCATACACAACGGATAGAAATATGGGTGCGACATCAATCATAAAAGAAAAAAAACACAATTTTCAGACAGAAACTGAAATTTGTCTGCACAAGCGTAATTGTTTGTTACATCCAACTCAATAAACATCTGCCACCATTCCTGTTCTCTCCCTTTCTCAACCTCCCAAAGGTCTTCCTCACAACCGAGGAACATGCATGAACTATAAAGATCAGCAATACAGTACTGAAAGGGAAAGGGAAAAAAAACAGCACACCCCTCCAAAGTCCAAACAATCAATCATCATTCACTACCACGAATCAAACTATTTTAGCAGCTATCCCGATTCTACTCTAACTGTTGTGCTGAACAAACAACAAATCAAGCACTATCCAATTCAAATCCCTATAGAAGCCGAACATTTCATGGCTCCTTGAGCACCTCTATAACCCAATTCCCAGCCCTGAGGGAGTATTTGATGGAGAATCTCTCATACACCATCTCATACATCTGCAGGTTCATGTATGCAAACCTCATGTATCTGTCGATGCATTCTTCATACTTGTGATACAATGCTGGGATGGTCAGGAGAGCAACAATACCTGCCCAACATATAGACGACGAAGCAGTGTGGGCAGGCTTAATTAGAATTAATGGAACATTACCTAAATAGTTGATAAATTAACCACAACAATAATAAATATGGGAACAAACAACTTACTTGCGTAGCAGAAAGTGAGGAAATCTATCAGACTGGCAAGGACAGAAATGATCCACAGGCAAAGGAAGACCTGGTAAAATAGCATCGAGTCTCTCCCAAGTGTGATATCATGGAAGGCGGAGAAGACTCTGTTGAGACCAGAATGCAGCAGCACGGCCACTTCATTCACAGCCTCCTGCGAGATACGCATCTCTGGAATAGGTGGCTCTGGCCTGCACCTCATTTATTCCCACAACCAGCATTGTTCAAAAGGATGGCAAAAGTCCAAAGCGACAAGCGATTAACTCATCTGACTGAAGGGAAACGCTAGAAGGAAAAAATAGCCCCCTTTGTCATGCATGATATGATGCAGTAATTTCGAGTGGATAGAATTTAAACATCAATAGGCCAGCCAAATACTGTACTAGATGGGCATCAGAAGGTACGCCCTGTTTTTTAAGAAGAGAAAAATTCATGAAGATAAGATCATCTCTTTTACATCAAGACCCTAGCCATCGACAAAATGTTACATGCATTTCTAGAGGGTCTTGATGCAAAATAAAAGAAGCTTTGAGAAAAACTCGTTCAAATAGTGGAAAATTTTCAGCGACTTAGAACAACCAGCATTGATCAAATGTTGGCAAAATGTCACCAAAATTTGCCTCCGTCGTCTCCTTGTCTTTCGCCGAACTCGACCAAGAACGGATTAGAAAGATCAACATCAACCAAAATCGTGATAACACAAAAATCTATCACGAGTTGTTTGGCAGAAAAGAAGTCAAGAAAACTTCACCGAAGACGCCAATGTATGATTTCCCCAGGCCGAACTTCTGAACGCATCCTCTGACCGTCGCCCCAAAATAGGCATCGTCGCAGATGACCCCATCGCCAAGGCCTCTTATTCTCCTTCTAGTTGGAGTCTTAACAAAAATCAAAATACCTTGTCGGATCTGTCCATAAGGAAGCATATCCATCATCATAGACTCCTTGGCCAAGCAGTAGCACTGTCGCTGCTCAAGTTCGTCGCCAAGGAAGATCAAAACGCCAATGCACCGAACCACCGACAAGAAACCTAATATCCTAAGGCTACTCCAAGATAGAGGTCAGCACGGACTACCAGCCCCCTACCACCAGTAACATGGAGGCTGGCCGCAGCCAGCGAGGCCATCGAGTCGCGATGTTCAACTTTTTTTAGATCTAGATCTGTCTCTGCACCCTAGTTAGAGACCCTAGCTCTCCCTGTCTGTTAGTTTCCTATGATGTGGGCAGGCAGGCCAGCAGTTAGAACATCGCCGATGCGAATCTAAGTTAGATCGATCCGGCCACTATTTAAACCTCTTTTTCACTATTCATCGACACTTATTGCTCTTCTATTTTTATTTAGTAAAGTACTAGGATGATCTAACTTAGGTCCACATTGTTGATGCTCCTAGGTATCGTTTGGTTAGTTGTTAGATGTCAATTGGCAGGATTTGGTGAAAGCTACTTCGTTAGTGAAGTAATGAGGGGAAGCACACAAAAGCTGTAATCTTTTCTTCTTATTATTTTTTTGGAGAAGAAAGTTGTAATCTTTTTTGAGGTTTCCTCCCTTTGGTGGCCGATTGCATAAGTTGGCAGAAGTGGGTAGTGGATGGGAGGAAGGGATGGGGAAATAGCAGCAGTACCTGTTGAGGAGGCGTGCTGCCTTGGCCCAGAGGAAGAGGATGGTGAGGAGGAGGAGGAGGACGTGGGACGCGAGGGAGAGCAGCGTGTAGCCGGTGGATGAGGATCCCCTTCCCAAGAGCAGCCAGGCGGAGACGGTGGCTGCCAGCACGCAGCCGCTCACGTCGCCGCGCCGCCACAGCACCACGTCCTCCACTGCAATCATCGCTCACGAGCCTGGGCTGATCAGGTGATTCACCACAGCCACAGTCCACAGGCAAGGAAGAGGAGGAGGAGATGCCTACCGAATCCTCCGACGCCATGACGATCCATGAACCAGCGAGAGAAGAGGGATTGGGATGGGGATGGGATGGAGCGGGGGATTCAACTCTCAACTCCCAATCCTTCCTACTTTCCCAAATCTCACCCTATGGAATATGGACTATGGAATGAGCTGGCGCGTGGGTCCGCCCCGCCCACCATTTTCGTATGTTACTATTTTCTTTTATGAGATATATCCCCTCCTTTTTTTTATAAGGCTCGTTTTAAATGATGCATAAATTCGATAAGTTGCGAAATCAAGATAAAATTAATAGAAAATGACCATGTTGTCCATGTTAAATGAGTGAATTGCAACATAGGTACACAAAGAAGTCTCGTGTTCTCATTTAGGTCCAAAATTCTGAAAATTGTGTATTTATGTACACACGAAGCTGCGCTAGTGTTTCAAATAGGTCCAAAGCGATTTGCCGAGTGGACACATAGTATCCTCCTCTCTCCCTTTCCCTTTTCCCCTATCCTCTTTCTCTCCCTTCTCATTCTCCATCGCAACAACGCTTTGGGGCACCGCCATATCCTCTCTGTCCAGAAAGAGAGAGAGAGTGGAGGGGAGGAAGAAGGAGGATCGGCCAGCCCGACCTGGCCAACAGCGATGGCGACGACGAGTTGTAGACAGAACGGTGGTGTGCCAACCAAGGGCACAGTGCAAGTTGTTCATTTGAGGTGTCGGGGCGGGGCGACCAAATCAAAGGTGGTCCACAGACACAATGACGTTAGGATAGGCCTTGAGATGGTGGTGCACAACAATGGTTGGTACAGAGGAGCAGCGATGCATGGTTGGTGACGACTAAGGCGATAGCGCGCGACGTCCATGGGGTAGGATAGCATGAGCCATAAGGCGCATGCGGTGAGTGCGTTTGTGGCAAGGATGTCGATGAGGGTGCACGGGATTCAGAGAGCCTCAAGCAAAGGAGGCGACAGCACGGGGTATGTTGCCGCGAGATCGAGGGCGTGATGAGTGGCTATCACTAGTGGTCGGGCACCGTGATGCGCAGCTAGGCCAGGGCGATGGGACAAGGCGAGCACGGGGCGTCAGGCGACAACGGCGTGGAGCGGCTAAGGCGCGCCAACACCAACGCATATGCTGCACGAAAAAGCGTGGCCACACCCTAGAGTTTGCACGTGGTCTAGGAGGTCGTAAATGCTTGATGTCTGCCACGTCATCGTAAATGCTTACGTGTGAAGCCATCAACATTTAATAAGGAACAAACAATTCATAAATTATTATTTTCAAAATTTTAATGCCAAAATTTGTTCTTATTCCTCTCTAGCACATCATGCCTGTGAGATTTATATAACAAAAAAGTTGTTACACAAAAAAACAGAGTATCAGGTAAAAGTTACACAACACAAAAAAAAAAGTTACACTCCAATTTATGTAAAATTGTAGCCTGTTTGTAGTAAACATGCACCTTGTAATTATAAAAAACAAAAGATGGTACTTTTCATAAAGTTTCCACACTAACAAAAAATGATTTAAAAAAAACTATAATAGCAACCGAAAAAGTTGCATAAGTGAAACCAGCAGCTGTACTGAGAAAATCGGAAAAGTTACATTCTTGTGTGCCTACAGTTGCAATAGAAAAAGATGGTGCAAAAACATCTAATTTATGCAAAAAGATGAGATGGACTCCTTATAGCCAGCTGGCATGACACCATTGGAGATGCCCTACTTTGCGTCTAGACATTAACACAATTAAATTTATGCACTTTCTCCTCTACTTGAATAAGAAGATTTTGCCTTGTCGAGCTATTTATGCACAAACAAGCATCTAGTGTCATCTTTGGACTGCATCCCGCTTAATCGCACTTTACACGCACTAGATGAAGAGCTAGAGAAGACGTTGTTCAGACTTGCCACTTACTTTGAGTCGTTGCTGATAGGATCACTAATTTGCTAATGTGATAGTATGAGGTGGTTCTATTTTCTTTTTAAGGAGACAAAACACTTTGTATATTGACAATTAATGACTTGTATTGGTCGCATACATCTGCACATAGATATCAGGATTTTAAATTTCATTATTAAAAGAAGATGAATAACTAGAAAAGGAACACTGAGAGCTTTGGTGTAGCCAACCGTTGCGTTTTCTTAATCTCTTATCATAATTAACTCACAAATTAACGGGTTACACGGGGGTATATAAATTACTGCACTACACGACCAAATAGCTAGCCAACTGCATGATCTTAAACGTACTCACGCCACAACTCACACAGACACAGTCATATGTACCGGAAAAGTTACATTCTTGTGTGCCTACAGTTGCAATAGAAAAAGATGGTGCAAAACATCTAACAGGCAGTGCCAAAAAAAAAATCGAAAAATAGTGTAGGAAAAACTGAATTTACTATGAACAACAAATATGTTTTTGGATTGTTTTGCATTGTTTTGATTTTCTTTGTGTTATACACGGTCGCAGCAGCTCTGTGAAATAAAAAAATAGAAGCCTGACAGATCAAGTTTTGAAAAATAGGAAAAGTTGCATTCTTGTGTGTCTACAATTGCAGTAGAAATGGATGGTACAAAAACATCTAAGCAGGCAGTGCAAAAAATAGGAAAAATGAACTCGCTATTGCTTTGCTGCAGGACTAAATAATTTAGCTGCCTGGGTTAGCACCCTTTTGCTAACGTTACGTTGTTCCTTTTGCTAATTACACAGCCACACAGGTATGATAAAAAAATGAATAAACAAAGGCTTCGTATAGCCTCAGTCACCCCATATACATGCATGCATGCTGTATTTTACCCTCATATATATACTACAAAAAAACTGTTCGATACTAAAACAAATTCTAACCCCTATTACCAGATGAATTCATGCTAATTTCCTCATGACTCACACCTCACCCAGCTAGCCAACCCACCCATATATATGTGATATCTAATGAGATAGGAGGAGCTTTCTTTTTATCTATTAGAAAAGGACCCTCTAGAAGCGGTTGAGGCTATTAAACCGCTTGTAAAGGCCAGCATCCTAAGCGGTTTGTGTGCCCAACCGCTTCTAGAGCTCTAGCAGCGGTTGGGGACATGAACCGCTTAGGATTTTTGGTCTTTAGAAGGGGTTCGTGTCCCCAACCGCTTATAGAAGTCCACTCCTGGCTTGGGGCTGGTTTGGGGCTATTAAACCGCTTGTAAAAGTTCACTCCTTTTTTTTTTCCAACCACTTAGAAAAGTCAGTTCCCTAGTAGTGTTACACGCTAGCTACTAGCAAAATCATTTTCTACAACTGAGTAAAATGCACAAAAAAAATCCCCAGACTGTTCGATGCATGAAATCATATATCCACATGAGGCATTGTTTATGATCCTAACAAAAAATCAACAAAAACGATTAGCTCGTTGATACAACACAAACAACAGTTGGAATATCCAATCTATAAGAAATAGCAAAAAATCAGTCCATGCGTATTTGCATATTCACATGCATGGGGCCTACCGCCCAAATCAAATGTACAATTCCATGTGCCACCCAAACTGCGGAAAAAGTGGGATGTGAATTGACATAAATCAAATTGAGACCCAACTAGAATTGGATTTGGAATTCGATCGAATTACAAATAGGTAGTCAAATGGCAGGGGTGTTACATTGCAGTATTCTCCTAACTAGTCCCATGAGTTTTGACGTATGAGATGTGTGCCTATCAAAAATTTAAATTATGTGAAGCATGCACTTAATATCTTTTTAAATAATAGCATTATGTATACAATAATTATATATATGCGTAGATTCATGAACTACAACAATATTATGATTCCAATGTTTTTTTAAAAAATAAATTATAAAATCGCACCTTGTAGAGTACAAAAATGGATGGTAATTGTGACGTGAGGGAGTGATGTATTGTAATAAATGGTAGGCACGTACGTATTGTGCTGTGAGTGAATTAATGCGGCGCGCGTCGTACGTGTGGCTGGATGGCAGTGAATGGCAGCTGCATTTGCATGCATGTTCTCGTAAGTCGATCGTAACGCCATGCATGCATGCACGCGCCAAGGCATTGGCCCTTGGTCATTGGTGCATGCATTACATTGATTTATCCCATTCCCATGCATGAGCATGACAGGAGTATCATTATACATGCATCTAGCTAGCTACGCGTACGTACGTAGTACGTGTGCATATAGCCATGGCAACGCAGCGCAACGCATGCTTGCCATTCACTTGTCACGGGGCCCGGCCAGGCATGCACCATGCAACGCCCTAATAATACTCCTATGTGGACACATGCATGCATGCATGCCCAGACTCCAGAGTGGATGGAGATGGACACGCACGCACGTACGTACGTACTGGATGCATGCATGAGATGGAGCAGAGCATGTAGTAGCTAGGTAGGTAGCAAGCGGCTGGCTGGCTATATATATAGATGTAAATGTAATGTAATGCCAAGGAAGAATTAGAAGATCAAATAACTGAAGGAATTGAATAATTGAAGGAGGTAGAGCGATCGATCATGCATGTCGCATATCGCGGTGGAGCGGAACATATACAATAATTATATGCGTAGATTCATGAACTACAGCAATATTATGATTTCAATGGGGTTTAAAAAATTAGATTATAATAGTAATTAGTGGCTAAAATTGTACCTTGTAGAGTATGAAAAGGACAAAACGGCAAATACATGTGATTGTGACGTGAGGGAGGGTGTAATTAAGCCATTGTTTTTCAACAGATCGTCAAGGTTCACAGAATAATCAGAAGAAATTGAGAGCTCTCGAAAAGAGTTCTAAATATTACAAAAAATTAACTAAAAAATAGTTTTAGAATCTTTGGAAGGACTACTAAAAGCCACGAAAAAATCATTACGAATTATCACAACATATAGGCTATATAAAAATAACAAAATTTCTTCTGATGTCTGTACGCAATGACGATCTGTTGAAAAAACAAGGCCTAATGGCAATTGCATGCCGTAACGCCATGCATGCACGAAGACAAAGGCCGGCATTGGTGCATGCATGCATGCATGGCAGACCTCCGCGCGCGCGTATGATGTATATGAAGTGCCTTATAATGTCTTGGGGAAATATCCCATGTAGGATCGGAGTATTATGCAGGTAGCTAGCTATACGTAGTACGTGTGCATATATATATATCCATGGCAACGCAACGCAACGCAACGCATGCTTGCCATTCACTTGTCACGGGGACATGCATGCATGCATGCAGCTGGATGAGATGGAGTAGAGCATGTAGTATAATAAGTAGCTGCATGCATGCACGTACCGGTACGGTACGGTACCTAGCGGGCGGGCGCCTGGCTATATATATGTGTATTTCCATATGTGGCCAAGAATGAAACTAAAGGAAGGAATTAAGGAGGGATCATGTCGCACATCGCGGTGGAGCGGAACCGGCGGCGGCAGATGAACGACCACCTCAAGGTGCTCCGCTCCCTCACGCCCGCCTTCTACATCAAGCGGGTATGTATGCCTGTGTATACATGTACGTACACGTGCTTCTTCTTCGTCTTCGACGACCACCACATGCATGCATCCTTCACAGGCAGCTAGCTTGGTGCTGATCGACTGCATGCATGCTGAATATACAGGGCGACCAAGCTTCCATCATCGGCGGCGCCGTCGAGTTCATCAAGGAGCTGCAGACGCTGCTGGAGTCGCTGGAGGCCAAGAAGAAGCGCAAGCAGCGGCAGCAGCAGATGCAGTTGCAGTTGCACGGCGGCGGCGGCGGCGGCGGCAGCGGCAGCCTCAGCCCCGCCACGCCCAGCCCGCGCTCCCTCCTCACCTCCGCCTCCGCCTCCGCCTCCGCCTCCGGCTCGCCCGCCGCCACTAGCAAGCTGGAGCTGGGCGCCTGCTGCAACTCCCCGGCGGCGGACGTGGAGGCCAAGATCTCCGGCTCCAACGTCCTCCTCCGCACGCTGTCCAGGCGCATCCCGGGCCACGCCCTCACCATCATCGCCCTGCTCGAGGCCCTCCACCTGGAGGTGCTCCACCTCAACATCACCACCATGCAAGACACCGTCCTCCACTCCCTCGTCCTCAAGGTACCTCCATCCATCCTTAATTCATTCACTTATGTAAACATACAGACATACATCCATGATCCATCCATGCTTGCTTGCTTCATTACTAATATTAATCTGCACTTCAGATTGGGCTTGAGTGCCAGCTCAGCGTCGAGGATCTCGCCTTCCAGGTTCACAACACCTTCTGCTGCCACCAGGACCTCATGTACTCATCATCATCCATGGCGATATAGCTACCTATATATATACTTACCTCTATATATGCACGTTCCATTAATATTAATTATGCCTTGGGATTGCTACGTGGACCGCGCTCGCGCGTACATATAATTAATATATATGATGAAGTTCGATGCATATATATATATATATGATCTATATATATATATATGCACTTCTTCTTCATCGCCCATGCATCTAAGCAAGCTTACTTTGTCGATCTCCAAAGTAATTAAGACAAGCTAGCGTGCACCTGCAGCAAATTTATTAATTTATATTACCATCATATCTATCTATCTAGCGATGATTGTTATATATGAGAATTAAATATGATGAATGAATTAATATACTGTATGATTCCTACAATGACGTCTGTGTTAACTGTAACGAGCGTAACGTTTCGCTCAAGTTTGGGCAGCCAGATTTGTACGTCTCAAACTCTCAAATCTCAATCCTTTAATCCGACATATACTCTTATTCCTATTTTTTTTCTATTTTAATTTATGTAATTTTTATTATACAAAAAATAGGCTCTTTCTTTTAATCTGACATATATATACTGCTATTTCTAATATTTTTATTCTAAATCTCTATTATTATTTTATTGTAGGTAATACAAACTCTTTTTTAGTCTAGTTAGCTCTTATTTCTATTATAATTTATATTCTGATTATTTTTTGTTGTAGTGATATTTTTTATTATAATTTTTAATTGTGGTTGTTATAAACTCTTTATTTTAATCTAATCCCTTACAATTTGGGCCCATCACAATTGACGACGTAGATTTTCTTTTATTTCCGAATAACTTGGGAGTTTTTTTTGTATTTTAGAATTAATGTGGTGTCTTCATTAGACTCTGTTTTAATAATTATATAAGAGATAGATAGATGGCCACCTCTTTATATAATTTCTATTCCAATGGGAGAGGAATGATGAAATAGCTAGCGTATGTACCACACTCCAATTAAAGAATCCGCTTCAAGGATTGACTGCTCGAAACTTTTTTCATAAAATGTCACACCAAATATATTGCATATTGTATTTGTCTCCTTGTTTTCACAGGCCCACTTAATTTCCATATATATGACACCGCTGCTAGAAAACATACTCATCCTTGCACGATCAATTTTGACTGGAACCTCCAGTGTGATGTGGCCATCCTTGCCCCGCTGCGCCTAGGAATCTTAAAAAAAAAAAACACAAGTGATACCCATGACTTAAAGAACCATCAGTGAAAGATCACCTATGATTCTTGTATAGAACCGATTGTAAAAGTATCACTGACGATTTTAATGTGAAATGCCCATGATATCCAAACTATCATTGACAGTTTCCATTAAAAATTGCTAGTGGTAAAAATTTCGGCTTCCCACTTTTTCCACCAAAAACTTTGGTTTCCCGCACATTGCGCCACCCAAAAAAACTAGATAAGGCCAACACCGCCCCAGCCTTATCTCTCCATCTTCTCTACCTGACCTGTTGTGCCTTGACCGAAGCAGCGGCCACGGGGAGCCATTTGTCACTAGCGGCCAGTGATAAGTATGTATCGTTGATAGTTTCGGAACTGTTAGTGATAATATAATTTCCTATTATCACTATCACTTAATCACAGCGAGAACCATCAATGATAAGCTTTTTTAACGGGCAGTGATGTGGTTTTCTGTGCTAGTGCACCTTTATTGATAAGTTGAAATGTTGAAGGCTTTAAATTTACGTTTACCTCTCCAATGGCAAGAAATGCCTTGCTTAGGCTTTGCCTCTAGACATTAACACAATTAAATTTATGCGCTTTCTCCTCTAGCTACTTGAATAAGAAGATTTTGCCTTGTCGAGCTATTTATGCACAAACAATCATCTAGTGTCATCTTTGGACTGCATCGATCCCGCTTAATCGCACCTTACACGCACTAGATGAAGAGCTAGAGAAGTTGTTCAGACTTGCCACTTACTTTGAGTCGTTGCTGATAGGATCACTAATTTGCAATGTGCTAGTATGATGTGGTTCTATATTTTTTTTAAGGAGACAACACTTTGTATATATGTTGACAATGACTTGTATTTGTCGCATACATCTGCACATAGATATCAGGATTTTAAATTTCATTATTAAAAGAAGATGAATAACTAGAAAAGGAACACTGAGAGCTTTGGTGTAGCCAACCGTTGCGTTTTCTTAATCTCTTATTATCTTCACAAATTAACGGGTTACACGGGGGTATATAAATTACTGCACTACATGGCCAAATAGCTAGCCACTGCATGATCCTAAACGTACTCACGCCACAACTCACAGAGTCATACCGGAAACTAGCTCGATATATATATCATCATAACCATGCATGTAAACGCTTCATTTTGTGCATTTTGTGCATCCTATATATAACCGCAGTCGGCAGTCTTTAATTCTTAATTCCTGACCTCTAAATGGCAATTGGCAAGTGAGGAGCAAGTCCTATCTCAACGATATGATATGTCAAATGTGAATTATTTGCTGCATTACGCAAAAAAGGCTGCCAAACTAACGGACGTACTAACCAAAATTAACCATAGCTTTAATTTATCCCCAATTCAGTCCAGATGCCACAATATAAATAGATTATGCAACTCCATTTTGCACTGCAGCAATTAGCTAGCCTAGCAACCGGGTGCACCGATGTACGCGCGTAATTAACCTAGCGCGAGATATGATGCATGCTATATACGACCAAATTAAATCCAGGTAATTAAACACAATTTTAAAGGCAAAGCCGGCGCGTACGTACGAATTCATCTTCGTCTTGGTTACCATTTCTTCAGCTGACTTGAGCCTACGTGCATATACCAGATCAAATTGATTAAGAAAACATGAACTGACAATATGCATGGCTGAGATGGGAAGATTTTTATATTGCACAGGCTAGGCACCAACTACCAAGGACCTCGTACTTTGCAGCTGATCACCAGGGATTGATGGGAATTAGTTTAAATTGCCCCCCATTCCATACATCCCAGCTGGAATGTATCTTCCCAAACACGGACTAAAGAAAATACTATGTCGATTTGCAAGGTAATCGAACCATGTAATCCAAACCGGAGAGCATTTGTTCACAAAACAAATGCTAAATCCCAAATAGATCAAACCATACAAGAACCTTTCTACACAACTCAGTTGAGAAGTACCTCAATCTGTGGTGGCTGATGACAGATTCGCCTAGCCTGATGTGTGCTCTGGTTGCCGGACACGAACGACGACGCTTCCTCGTTCGCTTGTGTTCCCTTCGCCCTCTGCTCCGCCTGCGTTCCCTTCACCGTATCCGACCACCGGCAACGCTTGCCGTTGGCTCCGCCTCATCGCGTCCTCGCCTTCACCATGATTCGCTCGCGCGGGGGAGGGGCATGGGCCGTTGCTTCCTGTGCGGGCAATCCGACTCTAGGGGGTGGAGAGAGGCACCTCACATCTAGGGTTTCTCTCTCCGGCTCCCCATAATAAAGGACGACATACGGGCTTTGGTTGCGCAAGGCAGGGGACGGCTGAAAACTCTATTTTGCGTGTGGAGGCTTGTTTAGGGGGGTGTTGAAGTTAGCCTTATAGCTAGGAAGTAGCTCAAACAAGTTTGAATTGAAATTTAAACTGTACACACGTACGTTTTAGGGAAATGCTATAGTGGGATGTCCAATGCGAAGGGAACCATCCCTTTTTCTTTTTGAACAAAGGGCATGAGAGCTGCCATCTATATTGATCAAAAGAGAAGGAGTTTACAAAGTTGGGGTTTTAAATCCCTCCCCCCAGAGGGCGCACAAAAAACTAAGAGATCACAAAATGCGCTTCTACGGTTGCCCATAGCCGCAGGTCATCTAAAACTTGACGAAGGACAACGTCCGGTGGTCGTTCGGACGAGCGAAAAACATAGTTATTTCTTTGAGTCAGTGATGCCAAATGATACTGATGGCAATGGAAAGGGGTCGCTTTTGGGTAGGCACCCTGGGCGACATCGATTTCCCACCAAAGCGGCAACTCGGATTTCCTTTGCCAGTGTGACGGGTACAGCGAGGAAAGTCGAAGCGAAGCAGCAAGGCGCGTCTAGATGAAGGGAAACATCCCCTAAGGGTGGATTTTGGAATGGGTCAAGGCCATGAGGGGTGGATCAACGACAGTGGGTGGGTCTGTTTGGTAAGTTGGACAGACACATGCTTGCGTGCTTGCTTGCTGAGCTGCTGATTGTGTATGTTGGGCAATAACGTGCATGTCCACAACGGAGCAAGCTTCCAGTGTGCTGAGCCACTGATTGTGATTCTGTGTATCTTGTGACCTGCTGCTTGCTCAAATTACATAGAACCCAATTAATTTACAACAAAAAGCAATGCTCAATTTGAGTATTTACATATGACAAAATTCAAGATTGAAAATATTATAGCAAACTAATCCATGACTGCAATAGGCAAATGGCAACGCAATGAACCATTCAAAGGGGAACTATTGGATGCTGCAGCTAAATAGAACATGAAGCTAGTATTGAGTAGCAATTGAAAAAAATTACTCCCTCCTTTCCTGTATGTAAGGCATAATTTGTTTTCACTTTTTTTTTCCAATATATAAGGCGCAGCTGCATTGACCGTTCAGAAGTTCTAGAAATACCCTTCGCTGTGTAGGAAACTAATTAATTCTAGAATCGCATTATTTCCTTGCGCTGATATTTCCTTCCCCTGCATGAGTGCTTTTCAAAAATCATCTCATTAATTAGGAGCAATTAACTAGGGGCAAATCAGGAATCACAGGTGCTATACACTGTCTCCTTGGTATTCACGAAAATCAAATTATGCTTTACATACTGGAAAAGAGGGAGTACTACTTTTCAGCAGTTCAGAATCATTTTATTGAACTTATTATTTTTATTTTCCCTATATTTTCCATGTTTTGTTTTGTTTTGTTTTTTTCATCTTTCTTGTTCGTATCACATTGCTGGAATGAAGGGTAAAATGGATCTTTTGCTATGGTTTTTTCTCCTCTACACCCGGCCGGGTACAATATTTTATTAGAGAAATGCCTTGTGGCAAAGAGCATTAAATTTAGGGAAGAATTTGTAATGTTTATTCGAGAAACCCCCTACCAAATGTTGGCTATTACGTACGTAAATGTGGCATTGGGGGAGAAAAGAGCAGCAGAATAGTAGAAGGCTGAGGGGTCGCAGTGCAAAAATGAGCGGCCATTGGCAAGCAGCAGCATCAGCAGCAGAATAGTAGAAGGCTGAGGGGCCGCAGTGCAAAAATGAGCGGCCATTGGCAAGCGGCAGCAGCAGCGGCGTGAGAGAGGGAGAGGGGGGAGTGGTTGGGTCATGGCGGACGCGACCGATCATCCCCCTCCTGGCCCAGGGTTAGGGTTTTCCTCTCCTCCCCCGCACGCCGCCATGATCGCCGCGCGCGGTGAGGTTGCTGCTCACCTTCCATTTGGGCAGCCGCAACCTGCTGCGGCCGACGACGAGGGCACTCATGGCGCCGCGGCCTCCTTCCACCACGCCACTCCGCCTTCCTCCCCCTCACCACCCGTCGCGCTCGCCTCCTCGCCTCAGCCTGCGGCCTCTGGCCTTGGGAGGAGGCTGCTCGGCGCCATCGGCCTCGCGTCTCCTTCCAACTCCAAGCCGCCGCCTCCTCCTGCTCCTGCTCCTGCTCCTGGGGTCATCCGTCTCCCCGACCCCGAGATGGGGCTCGGTTTGCTGCTCCACCTCGAGCTTAAGGGTGGAGGAGACCAAGAGGAAGAGGAGGACGGAGCTGCTCATCACCGCGACCGCCACACCAAGCTCGCCTCGCCCTCCCCTGCTCCCTCTTTCACTGCTGGATTTGGGGACCACGACGATGATCCTACCGTCCACCACTCGCTCCACGTCGCAACCACCCATGATGATACTGCTTGTGCCGTGCCAGATCACCAGGAGCAGGAGGACGCTGTGCACAAATGCTTGGATGCCAACTCCCACGAGGCTCCTGCTCTGGCTGTGGCCGTGGGGGATATCATTAGCAGTGCAACCTCCCTACAGGATAAGGAGGTTACTGATGCCAAAGTACAGCGGTTTTTGGACCAAGACACCAGCGACCAATGCAAACAGACTCCTCAAGATATACATCATGTGGGGGAGGAGCCAGTGCTGGAGCAATGCCTTGGTAACCCAACCAAGAACGTGCCTGCAGTTGAACATTGGGAAATGCCGTTGAATCATCACGAATGTGATGCACATGGGAATGATATTGCTCTGCAAGGTCTAAGGAAGACGACGGAGAAATGCACCAATGGTGAATTGGGAGCAACCATGGATGATAGTGCAGTGGAAGATCGGGTGATGGTGCAGCCAGAAGGCGCCATTGACAAACAAGGTGCAACCATGGATGACGCTACTGTGGAAGATTTAGAGAAGGCAGTCGAGCAATGCACCTGTTGTGAAGTAGGAGAAGTCATGGATGCTAATGTGGTGGAAGATCAAGAGTTGGTAGAACCAGAAGGTGTGGTGGGAGATGAAGGGAAGGTGATAGAGAAATGGTCAGGTGACAAATCAGTAACCAATCATGAGGATGCTTTGGAAGAAAAAGAGGTCGTGGAGCATGAAGGTAGGCTCGACAGACAAGGTACAATCAAGGATGACAATGTTGTGGAGTATCAGGAAGAGGAGGAGGTGGTGGAGCATGGTGTAGTTAGCGAACAAATTGCAATCTGGGATGAAATTTCTGGTGACTGTCAGGAGAAGTTGGTGCAGCAATGCACCAGTGATGATTTGAGATCTACCATGGATGATGATGCTGTGGGAAGCCATGAGATGGTGGAGCAATATGTCATCGATGAAAGGGGTGAAACAGCAGTAGGCCTTGTCGTTAAGTATCAAGAGATGGCACCGGAGCAACGCACCAGTGATGAATTGGGAGGAACAGTAGATGGTAATGCTGTGGGAGATCAGGATGTGGTGGAGCAAAATGTCATCATTGAAAGGGCTGAAGCAACAGGAGACATTGCCATTGAGGATCAAGAGATGGCAACGGAGAACCACACCAGTGATCAATTGGGAGGAACCGTAGATGACATTGTTGTGGCAGATCAGGTGGTGCAGCAAGTTGACATTGACAAAAGGAGTGAAGCCACTGAAGGCATTGTTGTTGAGGATCAACTAAAAGCAGTCGGGCAATGCACCCTTGATGAATTGAGAGGAATTATAGATGACATCGTTGTGGAAAACCAGGAGGTGGTGGAACAAGATGTCATGCAGGAAAGGGGTGAAACAACAGGAGACATTGCCATTATGTATCAAGATAAGGCACTGGAACAACGCACCAGTTATCAATTGGGAGGAACCATCGATGACATTGTTGTGAGAGACCAGGAGGTGGTGGAACAAGATGTCATCAACAAAAGGGCTGAAACAACAGGAGACATTGCTGTTGAGGATCAAGAAATGGCATCGGAGCAATGCACCAGTGATGAACTGGGAGGAACCATAGATGACATTATTGTGGCAGATCAGGATGTGGTGGAGCAAGTTGCTATCTACAAAAGGAGTGAAACTACCGAAGGTGTTGCTGTTGATGATCAAGCGAAATCAGTGGAACAGTGCGCCATGATTGATTTGGGGTCAGATGAGAACGATGATGTTATGGAAGATCGGGAGGTGGTGGAGCAGGGTGTCATCACTGAAAATGATGAAACAATATGTGCCATTGTTGTTGACGATCAAGGGAAGGCATTGGAGCAATGCACCACTGATGAATCGGGAGTTAATTGGATTGGTGATACTGTTGAAGGCCAGGAGGTAGGGCTGCAAGGTGTCAATAGTAAAATGGGTGCAACGATGGATCATAATGCTATGGAAGATCAAGTGAAGGCGGTGGTACAACGTTCAGCTAACAATGCAAGAGTGAATAAGGATGGTAACGTTGTGGAAGGAAAGGAGAAGATGTTGGAGCAAAGTGTCATTGACAAACAGGGTGCAATGCCCATGGATGGTATTGCTGCGAAAGATCAGAAGGAAGTTGAACAATATTTTGGTGATGAATTGATAGTAAACAATGATGAAAATACTGTGGTGGGACATAAGAAGGTGGCAGAGCCCATCAAGGATGATATTAGTGAGCATGTCCACCATGAAACGGGTGCAATTGAGGATGACCTTGGTGACAACACAGCAGCTTCTGGAGGTGTCATAGGAATTTTATCTTCTGAGGTGGATTCAATCAAAGTAAATGGCAGTGATGGGGAAACATTGAAGGAGAAGGTTAAGGTGTGTGTTGGGTACCCACAAAGGCCAGGAAAACAGAACTGCCCCTTTTACATGTCAACAGGGTGCTGCTCATATGGGTTATCATGCCACTTCCATCATCCAATGGTAAAATTGACACCATTGTACTATCATTTGATATATTTCTTACAATCTGTGTTAGTGAAAACTTCCGTGGTTTCTCAGTTACTGCAATGCCTATACTGCAACTTTGCTTGGCACAGTTAGTGGTATTTTTTTTTATCTCCAAATAAACAGGACAAAATGTACAGATTTTGTTGTTATATTTTCAGATAAAAATTGGATATCGAAGACCTGAATACACCTGATATAATGCTTTATTTTTCATTTGCTAGTTTTTTCATGAGTTAGTAGTAACATTTTTTATGCTTTTCGTTGAAATGTATTTCCATCGCTACAGCTTAAAGCAAAGCCAGATGTTTCAAGTGTTCCGTCTGAAAAAGGAGATCATGAAGCTATAGAAATTCTAGAACTGAACCGCGTTGGCCTACCCATTCGAGAAGTATGCTTTTGCTGTCTAGTCATCTATTGAAATCAGTTAGCAAACTTGTAATTTGCATTAGAAACTATCTACACTGAACTTTAATTGATGCTAAATTTACGTTTCAGGGAGCAAGAAATTGTACCTATTACATGCGAAATGGTACTTGTGGATATGGGAAAAAGTGTCATTATAACCATCCAGATTATGCACAGTTCTATCCACCAACAGGATGGGAGGATAATGCCTTGTCATCTTCACCACATCTGAAGAGAGATTCTGACCATGCCTTAGATGGCACATCATACTTGATGAAATCTTCTGATGATGTTACCTTAGATGACATATTATGCACGAAGATATCATCTGACCATGCAACCTTAGATGGCACATCATACTCAAAGAAGTCTTTTAACCATGAAAACTTAGATGATACATCATCTAGCTTACAGGTCCTTCCTCCAAACATACTTAGAATGCTTTTACCACCCCAAAAAATACCTCCTAGTACAGAAGAAAAGACGATGATGGTGAAAAAGGTGTGCTGACATCTCTATTTATGTGTATGTTGGATATTGCTAATTTTTGTGACATCACCTGGGTTGTGTACCATTTTTTATTATGACTATGGTCGATGCAATTTTTTTTTAGTAATTTCTTATGTCATCTGCTTCATGTAGGATCCAGAATGGTCATCCGTTTCAGACAATTCAGATGGATGCTGTTCAGCAGATAGTTCAGATGGACCTTTGTGCAAACAGGAACATGTGGACTACCCTGAAAGGCCTGGCAGACCTGAATGCCCGAGGTTTGGTGATTGCTACTTTGCATCAGCATGCAAGTATCACCGCTTAAAAGACAGATTCCCAAGTAGATACAATTCAAAAGATCAATCACTTGGAGAAGAACTGGTGGAATATCCTGAGAGACCTGGTGAACCAGAATGTCCTTTCTATATGAAAAGTAAGTTCTGTAAATTTGGGGGAGAGTGCAAATTTCATCACCCAAGGGATTTAGCTCCAAGCAGATGGAGCCCAGTGACTTCAAAAAAGTCAGTTGCTGCTGCTAATGAACACCATACAGCAACCAGGATCACTGTAAAAGACCATATTTACCAGCAACAGCAGTATCCTGAGAGACCTGGTCGACCCAACTGTCGGTACTACATGCAATTTGGGAAATGTAAATTTTTGTCTGCATGTATATTTCATCACCCGAAAGATAGACTTTCAAGTGAATGGCATCTCTCAGATCCATCTCACACTGATCAGCATGATACTTGGCAGCTCATAAGTAGAAAGGAGGACTTGTGCCAGCAGGTGCAAATATGGCCTGAAATACCTGGCATGCCAGAATGCCCATTCTACATGAAAACTGGGACTTGCCAATTTGGCACATCATGTGAATTTCGTCATCCAAAAGACAGATGTTCAACTGCAGAGGTATTCTTTTTTATTATTATTATCTATATCCAAGTAACAGTTGGTTCAATCCTAAGTAGTCCTTTTTCTTATTGTTTGGCTGGTGCCTGTTGACTGCAGATTGATCTATTCTCCTCAGCTCATCTTATTTAACCTATCTACTTATTTGACTTATCTCCTTGAGGTAGCCTCGAGACCGATCCACTTCGTTCAACTTGTGTTTTAGAGCTTTTAGACAAATCTTTTAGATAGAAAAAAAATGGATTCAATTTTTTTTATTTTAAACAAAGATAAATAAATAAACAGATAAGCCATATAAGTCAGATAAGATGACAAGAATAGGCACTGAAATGACAGAAGTAATGAATGGTTGGATATAAAATATTTCAAAATCATTTGTGGTGTGGTGAAGTTCTAGAGTGGGCATCTATAGTAATAATGATCAACTCAATTCTCTTCGATGCATGAAAAGCCTGCACATAATTTCTGTACCTTCTGGCTTTTAAGCAAAAAGAAACATACTTCATTCCTTACGACCTCCGGGTATTTAAAAACTTGTAATCCTGTTCAATTTGCAGTGAGAATGCTAATTGGTGCGATATATTACCTCCTTGTCAAATTTAGGTGTAAACTTATAATCCTGTTCAATTTGCAGTGAGAATTCTCTCTCAAAAAAAAATGTCTACCTAAAAGATATGATTGTACTATCTGTACCCTATAGAGCGCTAGGTGATGCACAAATATTGGTTGTCTGCGATACTAGGTAATAGTAAATTTTGATTCTATATATACAATCTCAGGACCAGTGAAAGTTGCTCATCATCCTTATTTACCTGCATTATCAAGAATAATTCAGTTGATTTATTGTTCGGTGTCATTATGGTATTGAGAAATATACATGCTCAATCATTTCTCCCTCAAAATTTGTGGTATTTGGCCTTTGGTGCTCATATATCTTATGCTGTTTCAGGAAGCAATTGGTCAAAGAACTGACTTGGCATATGATAATTTCACAAGGCCAGAGAATGTTCTGCAGCAACAGGAGCAGACCATGTACCCTGAAAGGCCTGGTGAACCAGAATGCTCCTACTACATGAGGCATGGATATTGTAAGTTTCAGATGAACTGCAAATTCCATCACCCAAGATATCGAAGTTCTAAGAATCCGGTATGTAATGGTGATCAAATTTAGAAGCTTATAATTTTTTAGATGATTTCTGTAATGTATTTCATTTGAATGACAGTACGGCTCGAGTTCTCACTGCTGAACTCATACATGTCTACCACGGGGCACGCTGTTGGTGATGCATATGTTAGCATCTGCGAGGTACGTCAACACGGCTGCTAGGTGCTAGCCTCCTTGTTTTGTTGGGCCTGCTGCTATTTCGTTTACGCAATGAAAACCTTGATGTGGTTAGCTGACATGAAGTTAAAAATGTTAGAAATCCTGCTGAGGTTGCTTCAAGAAAAATGTTGACTTGGCAAGGTTTGCACCCATTTATAATGACTATGGTTCATGAGGTGACAATTACAAGACGATCTGTGGAGAGTAGAGTGGCGATATGTTTAGCACAGTTTGCAGCTGCACCTTGCAGTTTTGTTGCCCTGATGTTCGGTTTTATATTTCTGTGTGTGTTTGTAGGATCATTTTGTTTCCGGCTGTGACTCCAGTCAACATGTTTTTGTGGCGGCTAGTTCCAGTTAATCTGCGCATCATGACAAAGATGCATGCGTGGATCCTTCAACTTCGACGCTTCCCTCAAGCTGAGCTGTTAGCTACTACATTTTTTAAGAAATGTAGTTACTACGTTGACCTCATCTTGAGTTGCTGTAGTAGATGCGATCATTAGTGGTAGGATGAGTAGGCGACGTTGGAAGGTGATGACATGCTGCCAATGCCACGATATCTTTTATTTTGAATCTTTCTATTCTGAACTTGATAATTTGTCTCATTTCAGTTTCAGTTGATGACATGATTTAGTATCTTTCTTAGCAAGTGAATGTGTGAAACGCGGATTCCCCCAATTTGCAACAAGCCATGTAATTTGTTACGGGGAATATTTTTCTAAGGAGCGAGAGGAGCACCAAGCCCGTCGAATCGTATTGTGCTCCAATCCCACAGTTACTCTTTAAGTGGGGACGTTGTTTTAGGCTAATTAGATATACGATTTACACGTGAGAAATTTAAAAATCTAAATCATTCTCATGCGGGCATTTCTGTGTCTAGCTTTGTTAAAGTTTGATACTCCCTCCGTTCTTTTTTATTTGACGTTTTTAACTTTTGAACACGTCTTTTGATCATTCGTCTTATTCAAAAAAAAATTTGTAAATATTATTCGCTCTTTCCGCTCCTCTTCCTCGCCTTCCTCTACCTTAGCTTCCACCCGAGCTCCTTTTATCTTCCGTTGCCCGCGTGGTTTGCTATGACGGCCTAATGGGCACTTGACTTTGGCAGTCTTGCTGCCTGATATTCCACCTATGTTTAAAACTTTCAAAACCAGATATTCATGTTAGCAATTTAAACTCAATTTTTATATGGATTTTGGATTGGGCAGCACCGGGGTCCGGCCGTCCGGACCTGATGACATCAGCATGACATCATCGTTGTAACCTGACGAATACCTACGGAAACCTGGAAAATAACGGTAGAAACCTGATGAACCTTGGCAACCTGAGGACGAAACTTGAGATTTCAGGAAGTTTTTCAGGAGTAAGAACCAAGTTTCAGTAGCACAAGTTCAAGTTTCAGTAGTACAAGTTCAAGTTTCAGTGGGCAAAACTTAGGTTTCAATAACAAAATGTGAAGTTTCAAAATCGTGAAAACCCCCAAGTTTCAAGGTGAAGTCGAAGTTAGAACAGAGAAAGTCCGGGTTTAAATCAAGCAAAATCGAAAGTTTCACATGCGGGATCCGAAAAAGTTTGGAAGCGAAAATCCTAGGTTTCAAAAGTACAAACCCGGTGTTTGGACGTGCTACCCCAGGTTTCAGAAGTAGAGTCCCAGGTTCCGAGTGACAAAAAATGGGATGGGGCTCGTCCTCTCCTTCTTCCCAAATCCAGCCCCAAACCCCAAAGCTCACGGATCGAGCGAAACCAATCAAAAAGCAAGTAGGGAGGGAAGGGAGAGGGTACGAGCATGTGGAGGCGACGCAGGCGCCTCGGCGGCGAGCCTGCGACGGCGCGCCACGGCGACGAAGCTCTCGGCGCGGCGCGCCTCGGCAACGAGCCCTCGCGACAGCGCCCACGGCGACGAGCTCCCGGCGACGAGCCCTGCGACGGCTCGCCACGGCGACGGCTCCCCCGCCGCGGCGCTCCTCGGCGACGAAGCTCTGGCGTGGTGCGTCTCGTGGATTTAGCCCTCGATGGCGGCGGCGGCGCATGGCTCGGGGCAGGCCCCGCCGGCGAAGCTTCCCATTGAGTGGCCGGTGCGGAGAGAGAGGAATGAGAGGAAGAGCGAGTCCGGACGGACGGACGTCCGTCGTAAAGTGTTTCCGTTTTGGGGCAGTACCAGGGTCCGGACGTCCGGCCGTTCGGACCTGATGTCGTCAGCATGACATCATCGTCGCAACCTGACGAATACCTACGGAAACCTGGAAAATAACGGTAGAAACCTGATGAACCTTGGCAACCTGAGGACGAAACTTGAGATTTCAGGAAGTTTTTCAAGAGTAAGAACCAAGTTTCAGTAGCACAAGTTCAAGTTTCAGTAGTACAAGTTCAAGTTTCAGTGGGCAAAACTTAGGTTTCAGTAACAAAATGTGAAGTTTCAAAAATCGTGAAAACCCCCAAGTTTCGCGCGGCTGAAGTCGAAGTTAGAACAGAGAAAGTCCGGGTTTCGTCAAGCAAAATCGAAAGTTTCACATGCGGGATCCAAAAAAGTTTCGAAGCGAAAATCCTAGGTTTCAAAAGTACAAACCCTGTGTTTGGACGTGCTACCCAGTTTCGAAGGAGAGTCCTGTGTTCCGAGTGACAAAAAATGGGATGGGGCTCGTCCTGTCTCCTTCTTCCCAAATCCAGCAAATTTAACCCCAAAGCTCGCGGATCGAGCGAAACCAATCAAAAAAGCAAGTAGGGAGGGAGAGAGAGATACGAGCATGTGGAGGCGACGCGGCGCCTCGGCGACGAAGCCTCGCGACGGCGCGCCATGGCGACGAGCTCCCGGCTGGGCGCCCTCGGCGACGAGCCTGCGACGGCGCCCCACGGCGACGAAGCTCCCGGTGGCGAGCCTCGCGACGGCTCGCCACGGCGACGGGCTCCCCGACGAAGCGGCGCCTCGGCGACGAAGCTCTGGCGGCGGTGCGTCTCGGCGACGAGCCCCGATGGCGGCGGCGGCCAGCGGCTCGGGGCAGGCCCAGCCGGCGAAGCTTCCCGTTGAGCGAGCGGCAGCGGGAGAGAGAGGAATGAGAGGAAGAGCGAGTCCGGACGGACGGACGTCCGTCATAAAGTGTTTCCGTTTTGGATTACACGTGAATATTTGTAACCGGATATCATGTTGACTAGGTAGCCCAAGTTATAAAACCACTCTCTATATCACTTTGGACTTAACTAAAACAATAACGCAACTTCGTGTACTTGAATATTTGATTTTGGAAGTTATGGATTTAAGTGAAATTATGGGACAATTTTAAGGACCTGCAGTGTAATTTACTCTTTTAGTACATCAATCAAATATAATAGATGCTTGAAAGCTTATAGAAAAAACGTAAAATTAGGGAAAAATTATATGTACTTAAATATGCAACTAAAACCGAAAGATTTTTGGGCGTGTTTGAGAAGGAGACGACAAGAGAGTTCACTGATGGTAGAATTACTAGCTAGGTGGAAAAGGTGATGACATGTTCCCTATGTCACGTCATCTTTTGGAAGGTTAATTGCATCCATGCCATTATTAAGTTTTAAAATTACATGACATGCAAAATGACATCGATGTGATTAGCCATCCGAAGCATTTATGTTTAATGATTTGTCATGACCTTGATAGTTCGTATTATTTACAATTTGGCATGATTTAAAGATTTAGTAGCTTTTATTTTACTTCCGTTAGGTAGTGAAATGTTGAGACACAATTTCCCTTAGGTTGCATGAGCCATGTAATTTATTAGGAGGAAGAACTACCCATCTCGAAAGAGTAGCACCAATTTCATGGTGTCATACTACACCTCTATCGGTCTACCCCTACACCACATCTACTACTACTATTTTGGTTGGCATATTTTTTTTGTAGATCCTATAGTTCTCGCTACTCTTTCAGCAGAGAGGTTTTTTTATGCCATTGCTATGGTCTCTAGTCTCTGTAATTTTTCACTTGTTATTACTAAGCAAAACCCCTCTCCTAAATGCCTAAGCATGTCTAGGATTTCGACATAAGACCCATGTGTCGTTGCTAAGTCCCTTGAGTCTCACTGCCCATTCTCCACTACTCCGTGAAGCTACTGACTCCTCGTCGTGACGTCACTAATCAGTCAACCTCACTCCTAGTCACCAATCAGTAAATCTCGCTCCTCTTGTAGCACTGGAGAATCATGCAAAAAGCTCGCCATCCATAATGAGAGCATCACCAACTCAGATCTAACTTAAATCAATCCAACACTATTCAACTTATTTTCTTATATGTTACTACCTCCAATCATAAAAACAAGTCACCGTTGACTTTTGAACACGCCTTTGACCATTCGTCTTATTAGTGCAAACATGTGTAAATATAAATATAAATTATGTTTAAAGTACCTTTAATAATAAAACAAATCATAAGAAAATAAATGATAACTTACGTAGTTTTTTTGAATAAAACGAATGGTCAAAGGCGTGTTCAAAAGTTAGGCGACTTGCTTTTATGACCGGAGGGAGTATTTTATTTGCTACAGTATTATGTTGACCTAACTTAGGTCCCTATTGAAGATGCTCTTAGTCTTACTCTTGACTCCTTTCCCATCAACAACCACCCACATACCATAATAGTCTTTACTCTTGTACTTCTCGCTTATATGCTCATGGGTTGAAAACAAAAACCGAACACACTCCTATTTGAGTTTTTATCCACGGGTAATAAGGTAAATGAGTAAAATTGCCATCCCTACTCGCTCCTCCTATCAACGAAGCTTGCCAATCCCGCTGCTCTTGTCTTCTTCCCCAACACTTCCTACGCATTTTCAGGCCCGCTTGGCTCCAAGATAGGGAGCTATAGGGGTCTAGGTGGCACGAAGAGGCCTTGTCTTCCTTCACACCAACACTTTTTTCCTACGCATTTCAAGCCCGCTTGGCTCCGAGATAGGTAGCAAGAGAGGGGTCTAGGTGGCGAGGCACTCCTACAAAAGCTGGAGATGCGAGAAGGTAAGAACTTCGAATGAGAATGAGAATGAAGATATTTGGTTTAAAATAAAGAGCATGTTTTGTTTATAGGGTTTATTGTCTTTATGGTCATGCCGATGTAAAGGTCATGGCCAATCCAGGTATGACCTTGGGCATGATCTGAAAGGCAAAAATCTATGTTAGCATATAGCCAATAAAAATGGCCAATAAAAAATGATGAAAATTTTAAAAAAGATTTTTCAAATGGGTTGCCTAGGATTTTAGCCGTGAAAACAAACACTTGCATATAGGATCGGGGATCTAACCACCCAAAATTCATCTAATCCTAGTCCGCCGTCAGCCACACTTTCATCCATCAAATTAGTAATACCCTTCCATCATTTCATCCATCAACACACTCAAAGCAACGTCGTCACTGGCCATCATACAAAGTAAACAAAAACAATAGTAATAGAGGAATAATTCAAGCATCCCAAATAGACCATTAATCCCTTCCACCGAAACATTAACTAGTTCAAAAACAACAGTACCTACTTCCTTTCCAGGCACTCACATAAACACCGCCACCGAAGTTCCCACTTATATCCATAGTCTGAGGTGTGCCAAACACCCAAAATATCATACTGCTAAGGAAGACAACACAAAATATTGGACCCACATCATTGGAGCATCAATATTACTTGTCACCATGCTTTGCTTTCGAGTGAGCTTGTAGAGCCATTTCACTTTTGAATGTCCTACGGGGCAACAACAAAACATTATATTAGATTGAATCAACCAATTATTGTGAATCACACAGAGAGAGAGAGAGAGAGAGAGGGGGAGAGAGAGAGAGAGAGGCTTACTTAGTGCACGACTTGCATGCAACTGATCCATCAGATTTTGGAGACTTTTCATTGTTTCCAGGAGTCTTGCTTGCCTGCTTTGCAGGATGTGGAGTCGCCACATGGGCAGTCTTCTTGTCACCTGCTTAAAGGGCACACATATTACAAAACCCAACCAAATGATGGGAAAGGACCACTTCAACTCAGCACATTGACAAGTGTTCACACCTGTCTTCTGGCCAGAAGGAGTGGCAACCTTTGCCTTCTTATCAGAAGAAGGTGTCTTCAACACACCTTCAGCTGCTCTCTTCTTCCCAGTCTCTGGCTGCAGCATGGCATTACACTAGGTATGATGGCATCACATCGAAGGTAAACAACACAACAAGCACATACCTTCTTGGGAGTTTCTTTGTCGTCATCCTCATCACTCTCATCCTCATCATCTTCACTAGAATCCTCCTCAGATGAGTCCTACAATACCAGTTTCATGTATGAAGCATAGGAAAAAAATTCAATCTATGAAGTAGAACATATGTACAAATAAACAATTTTTTTGTCCAAAACTCACATCATCTTCAGGAGATAAGAATCCTTCATCAGAATCAGAATCAGAAGTCTCATCTGAATCAGAATCATTAGCATCCTTCATACTCTTTACTACGTCCTTTGCAACAGGCTTTGATCCTGAAGCTGCAGCATCTATCTTCACTTGACTTTTCTTCTGCTCCCCCTTTCCTTCAGGTTTGCCTACACAAATATAACAAATGTATTACCTCATCAATTTTCAAAAGGGAGTAAAACAGATATGCATGATTGAAAGATATACAAACTAAAGGGAAGATATATGGATACCATTTTCCTTGATCACTGGAATGTTCTTTTCCTCATCTTCATCTAAAATTGTAACAATCTTGTTAGATCCTTTGGGTTACAATAACAGATACTAATGCAAGGACAGTCATGTACATACCTTCAATCTCATCAGAGTCAAAATCCATTGTGGATCAAAGCAAAAGACAGGTCAAGGATGCAAGAATAACATTATTTGAATAGATTGTACGGAGTGAAAAATAAAATAGCAGACTATGACAATATGCATTCAAAGTGTCAAGAGACTGTTAGCAAAGCATTTAAAAGGATATTCATCTCCCTCAGGTCGTTGGTGAACCTTGTAACCAGAAAAGAACACACTGGCAGTCTTTGAAGTATGTGATAATTTAAACTCTTTATCAAAGACCAAATCGAACTGGATTTGAGGGAACCTCTCGGCAGAAAGGGTTCCAATTGCTAGCTTCTTATCATCAACTTGGACATACATCAACACATTGTCACTTCCTTTTTTTGATTCACCAAGAGCAGCCTGCCAAGAAGTTGTTGTTCAACAAGACAATGAGTGTTTCGATGAAGATAGAATACAACATATAACATATAACCGAAGGCACAAAGAAAGTTGTGAGAAGAAGAGCAGGAGAGGCATGAACCTGACCTGAGAAAGGTGCAAAAAGTGGTCATCTTCTGCTTTGCATTTAACAGTCTCTCCAGGCTTGACTTCAAGACCTGCACACAATACCGACTAATCAGTAGAAGCTGGATTTCAGAATCAAATTTGACTATGCAAGCATACAAAACCACCATCTTTCATTATATTTTGAGTTAACAGAATTCCATGTAAAACTAGGAAGGCCAGGATACATAACCCTAGCAAATCAAACATACTAATTAAGCGGTGCCATAAAAAATTAAGTCTAGAAATGACCAAATGTTGTATACATCAATATGGAGAAGTGCAGCATAATCATGGACACAGCTACAAAGTATGACATATAAATATAAATTGAAGATCTCTCAGCAACACAGAAATAAACAAAATGATTTACGGGGGGTGAAAAAGAAATAGAGTAGGCGATTCTGTTAGCAGGGTGGAAGAGCTTTCTTTTGGATTCCTGGTATTCCACGGCTCTTTTCCACACTAATTACCCATAAGTCGGAATCGTCTTTGGCATAATCCCCATTACTTTAGCAGGATTATTCATGGCGATCAGTTGTATATTTCATCAAGTAATGTTTCTATTTTACGGTCAAATTGGAGATGCAATTCGACTTAGTATTGTATAAGTCATTTTAAACTGCTTCGACATGAAGAAGCAGGACAAAGCTCATTCAAGCGAACGCCATGCCTGCTATGGAACCGAGTAGCTATGTAATCTCATCTCATGATACATGAAGTATGCAGATTGACTTTGATTTTGAGGGTAAGCAGATGCATCTAGAGCGCGATGGGCATGCGAACACTAAGATAATTACATACTATCGAGTCGGGACACCGAAATAAAATGGAACCAACCACGCCATGCAGCCATGCCAAGGGGAGAGGGGGATTCGAGGAGGGAGAGAGAGGGGTTACCCCAGAACTCCATTGGAATCGGCGGCGGCGGTGGAGAAGAACCCTAGCCGGTGGGAGGAGGAGAAGCGCTGCCTGCCTGCTAGTGCTAACAGCTAGGGTTTAAGGAGGGTGAGGAAATCGGGAGGTGTGGGATCCTTTTAAACAGGCGGGGGGCGCGGCCTGACCGTCCGATGATACGCTTCACGTCATCCATACCGTTGATTGGCTCTTTTGATAGCCCAAAATTCCAGGCCCATGCCAATGCTCTGCTCTGTGAGGCCCAATACCCATTTGTCCCTCTTTCGCTTTCGTTTTGCTATCCCTCCCTCGCGCAGTCGCGCTAATCCTGTAATCCGGTCAGCCATTGACATCGGGTCGGGTACATCCGGATACGGAAAAAAATTTATTTTTTAACCTTTTTTAAAAAATTATTTTAATTTTAATCCCCGGGCTGAAGAATTTGTAAATCTAACCTTTTTTATGGCCACTTCGCCTCATGCAAAAATTCATCTTCTTGCCATAAACGAGATAGCCCACTTTGCGCATGGCAGAGGTTATCCTGTTGGCGGCCCGTGAATACCGATAGAATGACAAAGTAGGGCGGTCTTGCTGCGCCATCCGCTTGACGCGGCGAGATGTACTTGCCGCGCCATCCCGTTTATGCAAGAAGATGAATTTGTTGCACAAAGCGGGTAAGGCTGACAAAAGGTTAGATTTGAAAAACCTTTTGACCCGGGGTTAAAAATAAAATATCTATTTCAAAAGGGTTAAAAATAAAAAATTATTCCCGGATACGCCATTCTTGTATCCGAACCCAAAATCTAAAAACTATACCCTAATCTAAACCCAAAATATTTCAGGGTATAAAACCACACCCATACCCGAACCTGAAATATATAATAAACCTATATCTCAATATTGAATACAATATATATGGCATTAATCAATTTTAACTCTAACCTTTCGTCAACTCTGAACATATAAACTTATATTTATACTTTAGCCTTTCATTAATACATATTTATTGATAACACATAGTGACATGTTATATTTTATTTAATTTTATTATTCTTTTCGGATACCCATGGGTATCCATGAGCGTAAAAATAAGCCTAAACCCGAAAACTATATCCGAACCCAAACCCAAAATATTTCATGGATATAAACCCATGCCTATACCCAAACCTATCGGCTGGGTACCCAAACCCATTGGTAAAATTGCCATGCCTAGCCATTGTCACACACAAATGATATATAGTAGAAAATATTGTTGCCCACTCCATCCATGTGGACTAGCTTAACTGCTCTTCCACCACCTCAACTAGTCATGGGAATTGGGCCTTGCTTTTTTGGACCAGTCCAAGCATGGCCCGATTTTGTCGGCCCAAAGCACGGCCCGGCACGAAATTATTTGGTCGTCTTACCTATTCGATGCCGTCTTGTGCCGAACCTGAGAAGCCGACGACGGGCCACCGCACGGCCCGAACATTTGGCAGTGCTTTCGGCCGACTGACGGCCGAATCGAGGCAAGAATCGATAATTTTATTTTTGATGGTCTTTCGTTGCTCGGATGAATTTTGTATACGAAATTTGTAGAGAATTTGGAGACGCATATTTTTCATGTAGATCACTTTTTCATTTCAGTAATGCATGAATTTATAAAAAATATTTAGTGCGCTGGTTGTTTTAGAACCCACATCACCTATTTCGGTAATTAACATTTTTCGAGATATTCCGCTACTCAGATGAATTTATGTTCTACATGAAAGTTGTAGAGAATTTCGATACACATCTTTTTTGTATAGAAAACTTTTTCATTTGAGTACCGTATACATTTATAAAAAATCATTTATCTCTCTGTTTTGTCGGGCGTGCCGTGCTCGGGCCGGCCCGGCCCGATTGCGGCCCGTAGGGCTTTTGGGCCGTGCCGTACCTGGCTATTGGCTGTCCGTGCCGGCCCGGAACAGCCCGAAGTGTTGACCGGGCCATGCCGGCCCAATACATGGCGGCCCGAAGCACGACGGGCCCGTGCCATGCCGGCCCGGCACGGCCCAATTCCTAGGACTAACCTCAACCTTCCCATATTCACTCCTTTTTTTAAGGCAACTCAAAAATTCTAAAAAATAGAACCATTGTTTCATGTCAAAGGACCATAAACTTTTTTAATTTTGTTTAAAAAATTATATAGCCTTTTGAATTGAGAAATCATTGTGATGAAAAAAATAAAAAAACTTGGAACAATAGAACCATAGCTTCACACAAAGGGTCCCAAAAATGTTAACGTTTTTAAAATTTGAATAAAAAAATATAAATACTTTACAGGTCACTCAGAAAATCACAAAAACCTGAAAAATGGAACCATAGTTTTATATATAAGAGTAAATAAAATCAAGTATTTTAAAATTCTTTAAACAAATCCAAAAAATTTTAATTAAGAAATCAGCATGATGTGAAGAGATATGGAAATAGATATCTTTATGTGGCTGACGAAGCTATTGCTTATATACTTGTCAATATTGCCGGGCATGAAATGATTTATCTTCGGTAAAAGCCGAGGGGAGCAAAACAACAACGTGTAGGCCAAAACAAATAGAAGGCTTCGCTGATTTTTCAGCAGAAGCAAAAGGAAAACAAAGATACAACCCCGCTTAGTATTGTAAAAAAAAAATCGGGCTAAAGTGTTGGCCTACCTACCAGCAATATTTGAAAGGGGTCTTGATTACATATTTTACTACTGGAAAAGACGAATCAGGCTAATGTGTTGATCTACCAAAACATATTTTGAGAGAGAAAATATAGTTATTTTTGGCAATATGTTAGTACATATTTGCGTGATACGAGAGCACACAAAATTTTAAACTATGTGAAATAGTTTCAGGTGTGTATTATAACTTACAAGTCATATTAATTTGTTTAAAACAAATGATTCCTAATGTTAGGATATATGCCAATGCAAAATCACGAACGACACTAGAAGACACGATGTTTGGTAATGCAGTTCATCTTTCGCCTACATCTGTGGGGCTCTGACCCAATCCATAATACCGCAGCACACCGATTGACCAGGTCACGACCACATGTCGGCTACTGACCTCCTCTTATCTATGCTATTATTATGAGATCTTTATCATTGGTTATATAGTAGAGGCCTGCTTAGAGTTTGACTCTAACTATAAACCAATCCTGCCTATTACAACACAGAGTCCATGTAACCTAGTTGTACACATATTCGACACAGAACCTAACAAACTCCACCTTGAAGAATATGGTCTCTACACTTTGAAATTGTTTCAGCGTCTTGCATGAACCCGCGCACCCGTACTCTGGCTGCTTCTTTCTTTTGCAGCCTACGAGTCCTCCTTGAACTCGTCGCGTTTTGGAACAGATGACGCTGACCCTGCAAAAACACGCTTAGTAGCTCCACCTGCAACAGTAGCCCCTTCTATTAGAATAATCTCAGCATTGTCGCTTCCGAAATCACATGAGCCTATTACCACATTGGCGTATGCTCCCCTTGGTGGATCTGAACAGTCTCTCTTCATGTGTCCCAACTTATTGCATCTGAATCACCGCATTGCCATGTTATTTTTTTCTTCTTTCTGGTCCCTTGACCGTCTTAATCATCTGAGATTAGCAAAGCAACAGAACGAGGTTCTTCCACTGCATTGTTATTCTTCCTCAATTGATAAGACATAAACATCGCAGTAATATCCTCGGTCTTGATGCTATCATTGCCATACGTCAATGTTTTGACCAAATTCTTAAAGTACGGAGGCAACGAACAAAGAAGAATAATTGCATTGTCTTCATCAGCGATTGTCACCTCCAGATGTGATAGATCAGTGACATACCTGTTGAATATATCAATGTGCTTGTAAATCCGACCCCTCCTGCATCTTTAACCCATATAACTTCTGCTTCAGATACAACTTGCTGGTCAGAGTCTTGGACATAACCTACTGGCCTGCTTATCCCAAATTTTCTTTGGTGATGGCAACTTCATGACATGGTACATGACCTGATCTGATAGATAAAGGCCTATGGTTGCCGCTGCCTACAACCACATCTCTTCCCAATCAGCGGTCTCCACCTTCTCCGGTTTATTTGACTTAAAATCCACCGCAATCCCCTGCTGCACCAGGAGATCCCGAACCCTCGCCTGCAATAAACCGGAGTTTCCCATACCGTCAAATCCCACCATACTGAAATTTGTACTTGTCAGCTTCATCCTGCCGATCTGCGATTCTAACAACACCAATTGCTTGTCGATGGATGTAGCGTTACCTGACCCGTTCACCCTCCTAAATAGATCGCCAACAACCCTCTTAAAGCGTCTCCCTCCTTTGGAATCTCATGCCTAAAAAAATTCCTCCGAAATCTACTCTCAAAACCATCGTTGATTGCTTTGAATTTTTGGGTTTGGCTCCCTTGGATACTCTTTTATAGTGGTAAATTATAGTATTTTTAGACTTCTATTACACCTCAAATCCGGGCTCCACCTCCACCTCCTTTAAAAAAAATTTCTTCCTATTTCGGCCTAATCTGGCACTGTTTACAGACACTGCCTCGCGCAGCCTTACTGATCTTGACATATATATCAAATTAATATGATCGTGGTCAGTTAAAGTATTAAAAATCTTTATGAGTATTTGGGTCAAATAGTGGGCAATATTATAAGAAACTAGACTTTGGAATTGTTCCGTTGACTATAAAATCCTTGCTTGGGAATCTTGTCACATATTAATGGGATAGCCCACTATATTTGGGATAATGTAGTTTGTTATGCCACTACACTGCATTGTGGAAGTCTTATCTTATTGCATAAAAATCAGGCCCCCCCTATTTATAAATATTATGTTGAATTATATATTTCCCATTTAATATCACCACTACAACATACAAACACATGGCTATTTGAAAATTTTTGGATCGAAAATTCCATTAATCTTAAGTCTATAAGAGGAAATTTTAAAAATATGTTGTTAATAAAGATCGAATATCGGCATTTAGGGGAAATACCCATGTATTTGAATGACTTGAGATTTTCTCTAAAGAAAAGTATCATAGAAATGATCTTTATAATTAAATATTTGCACACTAGTTAAACTAATCAAAATTTTAGTTGATGCTCATGTTACATAGAAATAAGGAGTCTGCCAAAAATTTAGAGTTACCATTTACTATGTGTCGCATTTGATATGAAGTCAATGAACAACATTTACTATGATGTAAACTAGCGAGGTGGCCGGCGCGTTTGCGCGACTAGATTTGTTTAGCATATAGAGTTTATCTCTGACTCATAATTTATCACAAATATATCAAATCAGATTTAGAGTTTATCTCTAATATATTATATCAACTTTACTATTTCAATCCAAATTTTTAATATATTCTTTGAATCTAAGCCGCATGGATCTTTTATTTTTTCTTAATTTATGTGAGATTTTTTTGATTAATTTAGGCCGTTGTAATTTGGTCCCACCGTTGATCAAACTACTAAAATAATTTGGATGATGTGGACTACATGGTAGCTCCGTTTTTCTCTACTTTAATAATAATATAATATAATATAATATAATAATAGATAGATAGATAATCGCTTTTGCTCCCACGCTGGTATCTGCGTTCTAAGCGCCGCTTGGCCTTCAGCGTGGCAGCGTCTTTGCTCCGTTCTTGCTTTCGCCGTCGCCGCCGCCATTGCCGCCATCGCTGCTTTCATTGCTGACGTCGCGCGTGGCACGACTCATGGATAACGCTGTCGACGCCGCCGCTTCTCTCCGCCGTCGCCGCTTCTTCTTTGCCATTGATGTGGCCGCGCCGCCGCCGACGCGGCCGTCGATCTACTACTCTCTACCTCTCTAATTTGCTCGATTGGTAGCTTACAGAGTTTTTTCACTTTTTTATACTGTTTTTTTAGTACTTCTGTGCGGTGAAATTTCTGTATAATCGTACTGAAAAAAGGAGCGCCTGCACGAAACGCAAAACGTAGGCGCCTGCGTTCTAGTCGGTTTCATAGATAATAGATGGATTGATAAAAGCGAAATACTTTGGGATAATAGCATTTTCATCTTTAACTTATTAGTTCACGATCTGACAATACATGCTAATTTAATGGTTTCTTCTGCGGATGTCCTTACAGGACAGGAGTAGTGTTTTTTTTTTTCAAAATGCAATCCTGCTCGAATTTGACTGCCCGTCAGACCGCGCCTCCCTCCGACGCCCGCGCTGGCCGTTGGATCTCGATCCAACGGCCAGCGTTAGATCTTGAGCAAACATTTGTTATTTTTGTTTCGCCATGTAAAAAAATTTAAAAAAATCAAAAACAATCACAAATATTCTCTAATTAATGTCAGGTACCACATATATTTTATTCGGATCAGCATGACCAATATTCATTTTTATAAACGTTTTTTTAAAGAATAACCTAAATTTATAAATGTTTTATATCAATATAAAAATACATGTGGTACCTGACATTGATTAGAGAATATTTGTGATTTTTTGTGATTTTTTTGAATTTTTTTACACGGCGAAACAAAAATAACAAATGTTTGCTCAAGATCTAACGCTGGCCGTTAGATCGAGATCCAACGGCCAGCGCGCGGCGTCGGAGGGAGGCGCGGTCCGACGGGCGTTGGACCGCCCCCGCTTCCCCGTGGAGCCGGGATGGGAGGGGGGAATTTTTGTTGAGCGCGGATGCCCTAATAGAGGTGGCCAAATGGAAGGTGATGGAACTCATGGATACGGCCCCACGAGCCTCGGTCCGCACGGAAAGAAAAAAGAGATTTTTTTTTTTGAGCAGCAGAAGAGAAATCAAAAAAGGGCAAGGTATCAGCATCGAGCGGAGGCGTAATGGTGGTCGCCGTCGCCTCACCTTCGTCGGCGCCGGCTGTCGCGGCGGCCGGCCGCCCCCACCCCACTTACAAGGAGGCAAGCTTCTCCTTGGCTCGCAGCTCCAGCTCTTGCTCCCCCCTCCGAAACTGGTTTTTAGAATCTAGATCTTGCTGCTGCGTGTGGGGTTGGGGGTGATTTGATTCTTGATTCTTGAATCTTGATCTTGTTGTGCTTGTGCAGATGATAGTGCAGGCGCTAACGGAGCTGCGCGGGGCGAGCCGCCGTGCCATCGCCAAGTACATCGCCGACCACTTCTCCGGCCTCCCCGCTCGCCATGACGCGCTCCTCTCCGTCCACCTCCGCCGCCTCAGGTCCCAGGGCCTCCTCCTCATGTCTGGATACTCCTACCTCCTCTCCTCCGCGTCTCCGCAGCAACACCGCGGCCGCGGCCGCGGCCGCCCGCCCAAGATCCCCTCCGCGGCTTTGCAGAAGCGCGGGCCTGGGCGGCCTCGCAAGAATACAGCTTTACCCGCTGCTTCCGTTCCTCCTGTGTCTGTGTCTGGTGCCAAGCGCAGGCCAGGGCGGCCTAAGAAGAACGCTATTCCTGTTGCTTCCTCTGTTGCGCTGCTGGGAGTAAAGAGGGGACCTGGAAGGCCGCGCAAGTATGCTGCCTCTCCTGTTGTTCCGCCACCGCAAGCTGGAGTGAAGCGGGGTCCTGGACGCCCACCGAGGAATGCCACTCCTGTGGCGGTGGTACCGACTGCTGTGCTGGGAGCAAAACGGGGTCGTGGTTGCCCGCCTAAGAGTGCGCCAGTGATGTCTGCAGTACCAAGAGCAAAGGTCCATGGAAGGCCACAGAAAGATGCAGTTTCTGTTGCTGTCGTGCCCAGTGGCAAAGGCCGCCCTGGACGGCGTAAGGTTGCAGTAACTGCTACTGCCAGGCCAAATGAGACGCGCGGACCTGGACGGCCACGCAAGACTGCTGTGACCATGGCTGATGTGCAAAGCTCCTTAGAGAATGCTATGGGCAGCACCAGAGTGTCTGGTGCGAGGCAGGAACGTGGGCGTCCTCGTAAGGCTATGCTTCCTGCTCACAGCTGCAATGCTGCTCCTGCGACTGCAATGCCTTTGTTGGTTGCTGGGAAGAGAAAGCGTGGCCAAACTCCTAAGGAAAAAAGAAGGGCAGGGCAATCTATAAAAGATGTTTTACAACCTGGGTATACGCTGTATGGGGATGCTGCATTGGCTAAGAGAGGACCTGGAAGACCAAGAAAGGAGAAGAAACAAGAAGTTCAACCCTCCGAAATCAGAGGCGCTGTAGCGGCAGAAAAGAGAGGACGTGGAAGACCTAGAAAGGAGAATCCATTGGAAAAGGACCATGCAGCAGAAATAGGAGTTGCACCAGTGGTTGAAAAGATAGGACGAGGGAGGCCAAGGAAGGACAAGCAGTCATCAGCGAGATCTGTTGAAACTGAAAATATTGTATCAACGGGGAACAAGAGAGGGCGTGGGAGGCCAAGAAAGGACAAGTCTTCTGAAACTGGGTTTGCGCAAGCTGCGGGTGAGGTGTCCAAAGCCTTTCCAGAAGCTAGGCCTGAAAAAACCGATAATTCGGTGTTAGGGGAGAAAACAGAGACTGAAGGTGTAGCTTTGGGGGAGAGGAAGGAAACTAGGCCTGCAGATGCTGGAGGCGTGTTAGTCTCTGGAGAGAATGCAGCAACTGTTCATGTGGAGGCTGGAGATGCAATGTCAGGGGAGAAGACAGGAGGTGATCACATGAACTCTAACATTGGCACTGCAGATCTGTAGTTCAACAGCGTTAGCAGGACCCGCAGTTGTGAATGTGTGCTCATGGATCTATAGCTGATGGTGTACTGAAGATCGGTAGATGTTGCAACCAAGAATGCTACTCATATGTTGTTAAGTAGTTTTGCAAACTTAGGATACTAGTATATTTCCCCTACAAAAGGATTTAGAGTATGCGTTTGATGAGATTTACTTTGGGGGTACGGCTGAATTTATAATCCTCAAGGTACCACATCTGATTCCTCCAGCCAAGGCTGGAATATTTGTTATATTTGGATGAGGTTCATCGGTTTTTTTTTTTCTATTTTGAACATCAATTAGTAGTCTGGAGTCTGGACATCTGGTTGCTTACTATCTCTGTTTTGTGATTTTTCTATGTCTCTATTCAAGTAATTACTGTGCAGTGCTTGTTTTTGAGTCATCAAATTAATTTACATGGTAAGTATTGTCGGTGTGCTGTTAGCATATTGGCTGCACAGGACACATACAATACTAGCATGTGCAAATTCCTCCCACAAGAAGGTTCGATGTGTATGACATGGAGTTTTGGGGCTAGCTTGTTTATTTGCATGGTCTAGCGTGGTGAGCTTCTGTCATTGTTTATCAGGATTCACTATATTCTAGACCATATCCATGCTCAGTTTGCTGTTCGTTTATCAGGATTCACTAATAGCGGACTGTGTTGTTGTGTTGTTGAGTTAATCTATCTGATTCCATGCTGCTGCTTAACTTGATTTTTCGTATGCTGGTGTGTTGTTAGATGTACATCATACAATTAAACTGTTGAGCATCATTCATGCGTCTGCTGACATTGAAAATTGAAGTACTCCGAGATAGACACGGTCGTGCTCAAATGAGTATTTCTGATACGCCCTAGCTTGCTACAGCTGGGGAAAACTTTGCACGATCTGATATTTCCCGTGCCTTTGCTAGCCCAAAATGAAGCAGACCGAAAGGCTCGTTATAATTTGTTATAATTCACGGTATTCGAACACAATCATAATATCAAAAACACACAGATGTAGAGAAAATGTAATCTAGGGGTATTACCAAGGATTTTATCTAGGATTTCTTTCCCTTCTCCTACTGTCTTATGGATAAAAGCTCCTCCGGAAGCTACATCAAGGAATCTAGCACTGTTCGGCTTGAGACCCCGGAGAAAGTGCTGCATGAAAATGGGCTTTGGTATAGCTAAATCTGGTCTTGAGCAGGCTAGATAGGTGTAGCGTGCCAGGCTGCCCGAGAGTTTCTCTCTCACGAAACTCGCACTCTGCTCAAAGTTTAGGACTTCCTTGCGGAGGTCAATGATTTTGAAGAGTGGAAAGAAGGTGAAGCATAATTTATCCTTCAAGGCCTTCCAACTTCCTTCTACGCCACCTACGTTCCGAATGTACCAGTTCTTTGCCGATCTCGTTAAAGAGAACGAGAGCAACTTCCATTTTAGGGTCTCTTGGCACATCCTCGGAATGATGATAATAGAGCAAAGCTGCTCAAATTCGCGCAGGTGGACGTAAGGATTCTCGTCTCTGACAACAGCAAAAGATTGCTCCCGAACCATGGCTATGAGACCTGGGTGGAGCTCATAGCCTGGTGTCTCAATGGGTTGCGAAGATGGTGGAAACCCTAGGTACTGGCCCTTCGGAGCCGAGAACTGATAGATGGATTGTGAATCCATGTGGTATACGGACGAGAAGGGTTCGAGATTGATACAACTACCGTTCCTCGACAACGGCGCCAGAAAGCTTGTTGGCGATCCTTAGCCTAACATAATAATCTGCAAGAGCACGGATATCGATGTAGCTTTCACCCGAGAGTATTCCAGAGTATCGATTTCCATAAGGAACGAGAAGTGGACTAGTCAAGAATCTACGTCGTCCGGACGAAAGGGAATAAGATAAGATGTATGAGGGCCGAAAGGGTCTTCTAGGTTTCACGTGACTTAAGAGTAGTAGCACCCAGTTTTATACCCTATTTATCTGCAGAGGAACACGGTAGACCCGCAATCACTTGCTATCACTTAAGAATCCCGGATGATTACAGTAGTCCCCGAAGGGCTCTACGCAGCCGACCCAAACGCTAGTGGATTGCAAAGGGTAGACACCACCTACTACCTACCACAGGTCCGTTGGGTTGAGCGTATACCAAGGTAATATATAGTCTAGACACCACGTCTATACTATAAATCACAGCTTTTACTAGTGCACATGATAAAAGCACAACAGAAGAGAAGGCTATTCTTATTCTAATGTCAATGAGGTACTCAGCAGATAAGTAAAGTAAAGACTAAATGTACTCAAAGTCGAGCTCCATCCCCGAGGTACAAGTAGGAGAGGGGCCGTACCGCTCCAGCTCCTCTCCGCACTCTCACCTCTCCTCTCTCCCTATTTTCTAATATTCTAGGTGTCAGAGCTTCACTTTGTATCTCCTTCACGCCACCGTGCTTTGCAAATGGGCCCTAGGGTCCCTTTTATAGCTCTCCAAGGTCGGTTCACAACCTAGGATTCATGGAGGTAACTTGGCTTTCACGAGGAGTCGCTTGGGACGTCGGTTGCTATCAAAGTGGGGTCGGCCGGCCTAGGGGAGGTCGGCCGGCCCCTCCTATCCACTGACTTCGCATCCAAGGGCTCATAGTACCTCCTGGAGTCGGTTGCATGTTGTCCCAAGTCGGTGCATGCAGGGGACCAGGTCGGCCCGCTGGGGTCGGCCCCACCGTCCGATGCAACTGCCTTGACTCTTTGATGGTCGGATGTCTTCCTTACGCCGCTTTTTGGCGATGGGGGCCAACTGCCTAGGGAGGCCCAATGGTCCCGGGGTTTCATCCTCAGTCCTCCGATGCACCGTCTTTAGCTCTTGGACGGCTAGGATGACCCCCAACTCGGTATCTTTGTTGTCTATGTGTCATCCTTGTGGGAGGTGGGTCCCTTAATCCAAGTGACATCTCTATCCAATCTTTGGCTTCAACCGACGTTAATCCAATGCTCCACATTCATCAATTTGTGCTTCTTTGCATGTAGGAGGGAGAACCCGACTTGGGGTTAATAATGTGGGGCCGGCCGGCCTAGGGAGGCCCGGCCGGTCCAGCTATTTCGGTTAATTTTGCTCAAATTTGTCTAAAAGTTTCCCTGCATTCAAAATTCACCAAAACTCATAGAACTCCGTTAATTTAAAATAAAATGCTGTTATGGATGTTTCGGGACCACGGTTTTGTGAAGAATGTTGGTGGTCAAGTTGGTGCAAAACGACCGCCAACAATCGTGAACTGTACACATGGTACTGTAGCACATGGCCCTGGGCTGTAGTTAGGAAATTATGATATTTTATTATTAGTTTCTATCTATTAGGGATTAATTTCTTAGGGTCCAAGTTTAGGAATTACTAAGCGTCCAAGATGGATCATAACTGAGTCTTAGCGTGTAAGTTAGTCATCCCTATAAAAGTGAGTATTATATCATTTTTTAAATCATCCAAAAGTAATGAAGTAATTTGAGATTCAACCTCATAGGCGGTGGCTGGCAACGTATCCTATGAAACCTCAGCCCATCAATCAAGATCCAGCGATATGCAAGGGTCTTGAATTTTTTCAATTCAACGCCTACCGGCAACAGAAACCAAGTTATTTTGCAACCAAGTCCCCCGCACTCTGGTTTTTCCCCAATTCGTGTTCTCCACTCTAGCCATCGCCTCCTTGCACTCCTCCCTCCCGCCGCTGCCATCCTCTCGGGCCGCCTCACCGCCTCTCCTCGCCTCCCCTCTCCGTGGACGCCCCTGCCTTCTCGGTCCCAGCGCCACGTTACCTCCCCGCTACCTCATCCTCTCAGAGGCCGATCGATGCTCGCCGATGCCGGCGCCACGCCTCTCCCTAAGTCGCCGTCGATGCTCGCTGGTCGTCTCTAACTTTGCCGCCGTGCCCCTGCCTCCCAGCGCCGCCGCCCTATACATTTCCCTCTGATGCAGGTCGTCGCCACCCCTTGAAGGCCGAAGCCACAACACCAACATCGCCATCATCTCTTTCCCAGATGTAGGTCAGCGCCAGCCGCCAGGGCGCCACCCCTTGAAGGTCGTCGCAGTTCCCACGCACTTGAAGGATGTCTGCGATGTCGATCCTATGTATTTGCGATGTCGATCCTATGTATTTGCCAATGACCTGTAACAAGGCAGTTGCTACTGCTTCTGTAATTTTTGTATGCAAAATGTATGCAATTGGATGCATTCTGTTGAGGGTATTAGCTGAATTGCAAACTTCTGTATTTTTAGTTGTGGTTCATGACAATTGCATGAGAATATGTGATCGAGGAAATGTAAATGTATCAATTTCAATTTCAATTTGCATTCTATTGATGGAAGAAGCTGAATTGAAAATGTGTCAATTTCAATTTCTTTGTGAGAATCTGGGAATGCATATTCCTGAGTACAGATTTCTATGTGAATTTGGAGAATGCAACTTTGTGAATATCTGGTGAATTGTGGCATGCTATGAAATGTATGGCTGAAATGAAATGTATGGCCGAAATGAAATGGCAGAACCAAAAGTCTTCCATAAATGATGAGTCAGGTTATACATAAAGGCAAAATACAAGCTTCACAGACAGACACTGAATCAGGTTGAACACACTAGATACTAAAAATTCCATTCCCTCATTTGAGTGCTTTGCCTTTTGAATGAGATCTTCTATCTTGTTTCGTAAATTAGAAATTTTTTTTGTCATTGCCACATCCAGTGAGTCAATGGGTTTGTCTTCTAACAAGTTTCCTCTTTCATCATACACACTTTCTCTAAAAGAAAGAAAAGTAGCATTAAATACTATTGAAGTAAAACAAAAAAAATATTTTTCTGACTTGACGTACTGTTATTACTGTCGGTGTCTGGGAATCGCACTCCTGAAAAGCAGCGGGTCCACGGACCGGCAGACGAATTTGTAGTTGGTGTGAGGCCCAACGACAACCCTTCTCAAGGCTTGGTGGCGGCTAAGCTCATGGAAGGCTAGGGCATGGGTCTTCCCGGACAAGGGCCTGGTGCGACTAGATGATCCGGGTACAGGTCATTCGTACTGTGGGAGGACAGAGAGGAACGATGCAAACCGTGGAGACACAAGTGATTTACCCTGGTTCGAGCCCCCACTGCCGGGTAATAGCTCTACTCCAGTCTTGTTGACTATATGGTGGAAAACAGTACAGAGGCGCCGGGATTGGACCTAGAGGCGCCAATCCCGAACTTACAGTGATGACAGCTAAAGGCTAAGGCTACTCGTGGAGGAAGCTTCGGATGCCAATGTTGCTTATGCTCGGGCCAGGTGGAATCGGATCAGGGATTTCGGGTGTTGAGTTTGCCGCCCTTCGCAATATCCAGGAATCCTTCTTTTATAGGCGCTGTGGCGCCCGAGGTCGATACGATGGGGGCCCGCTACTGGTCTTTGCTTTATGGCGAGGTTCTTGTCTTGTTCTAGGGTCCCGCTGTGCTCGAGCCCGCAGGAAGAAGTCGGTCGGGTTAGTATCAACACGGTTTGTCTTGACATGCCTGCTCACGGGAGAACTTCTTTAGAGGAAAGCACTTTTCCTTTATCCCCAATATAGCCTTGATCGACCGAAGCAGCTCGCGCCACCTGCTAGGGGCGCCGATAGCGTTAACAACCATCTGCCGCCGCCAAAGAGGGCAAGCGACAAGACGGATCGTCTCACAGCATTTCTCCCCGGTCGGGGTCCCTAAGATATGAAGGCGCTCCGGTCAAGTCCGGAGAAAGCATGGCGGGCCATGACAGCTTGTCGCCGCCGCCCACGAGCGAGCGGATCACCCGAGAGACCTTTCTCCTGCCACGGATAGCCCGAGGGACACGGTGTCGCACGGTTTGACTTAGTCAAGCCCGGAGGCGCCAGAACGAAGTCAGCGGCCGTTGGTACGGCCGGAACGGCCGCGCTCGGGTCCTCTCGCTCGCGTGGTGGATCGATACATGATCGCCCAAGGCTCGCTTCAAGGTGGGCCGCTTGTCAATCACCAACACCAAATTTCGAGCCTCGAGCGGGTCGCGTAACGAGCCGGTCTGAGGTTTTAAAGAAGAGGGAAAATTCCTCACCACGCGCCGCGAGAAGATTTGGTCCGGGAGCCGGAGTCCTAGGCATTGAATTTGATCTGACGGGAAAACGGAGCGGTTACCTTCCTTTTTGGACACGACTCCCACGGCCTCCGCCTCTTTCTTCTTAAAGACAACGCCTCGGGGAACTCCTTACCGCAGAATCATCCCCTTGTTTTTCCTTTCTTCGCCTTCTTAAATCTCAACTTTCTCCTCGCTTCTTTTTCTCGCCTCCCGCCGCCATGGTTCTCATTGGAGATAGCACCCTGACGAGGGAGAGGATGAAAGAGCTGGAGCGAGACGGCTTTGTGAAGCCGGGTTCGTGGAGGCTCCTAGGCGCGGAACAAGAGCCAAGGCCGGAACCCTACGAGTTGGTATGCTTCGAGAGCTCGCCATCCGTGGGTTTCAGCGTGCTGTAATCTCGCCCATCACCGACCTCTTTGCCTTCATGGAGCCGAGGCCGAGAACCCGTCCCCCAATCCTATGTCCATCTGTCAATCTTCAGATTCCCGTGTGAGGCGACGACTCACGATTCGCCGACGGTGAGCCTCCTCCAAGACTTTTTTCGAATTGAAGCCGGTCGGCCGCCGAGCGGGCAACGGCGGGTTTTCACCGACCGCCACGAGCCCGGGAGCCAACAGACTCGAGTACGAGGTGAGGACGGTCGACGGTTGGGCCCGGCGGTGGTTCTACTCGAACTGGGGGCTCGACCGAATACTCAAGGCCGCTACGGACACGCCAATCTTCCAAATGATGTGAGCCCCAAATGGAGGATCAAGCCACCGAGGCTGCCATCAAAGAGCTCGTTAAGGACGGCTTGACGGGCTACGAGGTCGCTGCTGGCTTTGTCCGCACCGATCACCATTGGGACGCCATGGCGCTGGCGCGCCGCCGACATGGATGGTTGGGAGGATTCCACCGACTTCCATGAAGGTAGGCGAAGCCGCTTTGCGCTTTGACCTCGAGTTGGGATTCGCTTGTAATCATAGTGAGACCTCGCAGTCTCTCAAACCATGAGGTTGCGCTGGTCGCAGGAATGTTGCTACCCTTGACAAGGCTCGCCAGATACGGCTTGTGAAGGACAAACCGTCCGAGGTAAGTGCTCAGCAGGTGTTCGACTGAATTTTCACCGCGGCGCGCCTTGAGGTTTTGATGAGGCGACTTTTGTTCTTCAATGACGGGAAGGTGGTCAAGCAGACCGCCAGCCGCTGGCTCAACGAGGGGCCCTTGTCATGGGAACGCCGGCGGTATCCAATGGGCGCCGTCCTGTCACCGACGGCGTAGTAAGGGAAAACGGCACTGAGCGGCCACGGCGGGCTCAAAGACAGTGTGTACAGAGATGCACACGGAAAACGCTATGCTCCCGCCAAGCAGTGAGCCTCCATCCTCCAATACGGGCGAGTGTTAGGCACCGCCGCCCTAAGTCTTCACGCCGTGTGTGCTCAGGGCGCAAAGGTTCACGAAGAAGAGGAGGACGATCACCAACCCGCATAAATGACGATGAGGAGGTTGTGCCAAGGCCGAGCCCGCCGCCAGCCGATGGTCCCACGGCGAGGACCTACGAGGAAGGTTCTCGCAGGCACAAGGGAGCGGCTTTGCTCACCTCGAGCTGCGCTATGGCCGGAGATGAGCTCTTTCTTCGCCCCACGCCAGGTGTACGAAGACACCGAGCTCGAACCGCGCCAGAAGTTTCGCGCTTCATGCTATCACCCTGCTTTCATGTCCGACCGTCGTGCGTTTTCAGAGCGGCACGAAGCGCAAAAGTGGCCACCGAGGTGTCGCTTCTTCACGAAGCCGCGGCAACAAGACGAGCCGCCGAACCTACGGAGAAGTGTTTTGCCGCAGAAATGGAGGCAACTGGCTTATTAAGAACGAAACGGCCGAACCCAGAGGAATCAAGGCCCAGATAAGCGCAGCCTAGAGGTCGCCGGATTGGCGGAGTCAAAGGGCAAGGGCAACGACCACGGAGGACCAAGTTATCGCTATCGGCGGCGGTGCTTGACGCTCACGGAGATTGCGGAGACGGTGCAAGTCGCCATCGCGATGATCCTGTGTGGATTACGCCCTTGCGCGTGAAAGGGCGCACAACGCTCGGGTGGTGGCCAATTGATCGCAGGGGGGTTGCCGATCATTTCAAGACCCCGGTGGGGAAAGCGCTCAACACCGACGGGCGAATGCCGCTAGTCAATCGATTCGCCGGTCCGCGCATTAACGCCGGACGGATGGACAAGGGTAGTGATGCTCAGCGTGGCCCCGCTTAGCATCTCGCGGGCTGGATTTCCGCCACCCTGCAATGGGTGGAGGAACAGATGTCGCCAGTCGGCGGAGGTCGGTCGAACAGATCGCCACGCCCAAAACCCCGCCTATTCCCGGGCTGGAGGATCCACACGAGCTCGTGGCGGCTAAGTGGACGGTGGACGAGCTGAAGAACGCATTGATAAGGGCCCGGGCTCAGCTTGGCGAGGCCGTGGCCGCCGAGAGGCGGCCATCGGCCAAAGGCCGAAGCTAGCGCCAAGTTGGAGGATGCTGACAGAAGAGCAGCCGCGGGCCGGGCGCCACTTTTGCTTCCAATTACGCTGCCGGCGTTGCGTGCCCCGCGTGCTTTGGAGGAGGTGGCGAGAACAGTTGGCCGCCAACCCTTGGCGCCAGATGGGATCCACGCCCGGCTTGGCGGGCAGCACGCAAAGATCATCGCCGAGGACGGGGAACATGCTCGCCATACCGTAAAGGTGATGCCCTTGGCCCCGCTTCTCGCGCTTAAGTATTGAGTTTCTTGCGCTTTTGACTTGGTTTTTCTGCTCCAAATTTTACACGCTTATCGCCGCTCGCTCGCCGATGGAAGCGGCGGGCGGCAGCAGAGGATGATGCGGCGAGGATTGAGCGCCTCTCGCCGAGCTATCGCAAGCCCGGCTCAAGCAAAATGCGCGGACGAAGTTCACCGCCGAGGTCGACGCCTGTGCTACTTGCCAAGATCACCGAAGCTAGCGCCGGCCAAGACAAAGCAGAGAGAAGGAGCAGGAGGTCACGACGAGGCTTGCTCGAGCTCGAGGTGGAGGAAGCCGGAAGATTCAAGCCCAGCGGCTCGCGAAGAAGCGGACAGGCACGGATCCTTTTCGACGAGGAGTATAAACGCAGAGAGGCGGCCGCCAACGAAGCCGGCGGCCGCTAAGTCCGAGCATAACTCCATCGCTCATGGGCTTGAAGAAGCTTGCAAATAACTCGTATGGAAAGTACCACGTTACGCTAAACCGGGCGAAGTCCGCAGCAGAGTCGGAAGCCTTGAAAAGACAGAGGAAGAGCTCGCCGGCTCGGTCAAGCTACGCCAGAACAAAACGATATGGCCGCACGAGCCATAGAGTTACTCCAGCGCAGACGCCGATCCGAGACTTAGAGAACGAGCTAGAGGAGCCAAGTTGCGCGTGGTCGTAGTTTGACCCGTCCACTGCTCCGGCTCGCGCCATATACTTTTATGCATTTTCCTTCAACGCCTGGCTCGATCGGAAAAACCTTGCGTAATGCGTAGGCCGAAAGGCGAGCCATTTTTTCTTTATTTATCATGTCAAGTCGCACGATCGTGAACTCCGCCACAAAGACGGTGTCCGCCGACGGAAGTACAGTTGGCTTGGCACGACACGGAGGCGAAACCGCCGCCCGGTTCACGACTCGCCTAAACCACGTGGCGGGCCGTGAGAGCATCGCCGAGCCTTGCTCGCTGGTGGGCCACACCTATACGGTAGGCTCGACCAGAATGATTTCTCCTCGCCATCGACGGCGGGCCGAGGCACGGTCGTCGGGCGCATCGGCCGCAGAGGTATTCATGAGACGGCGATGCGCTGCTGCTCTCCAAATTTTGGGTAGTGGGTTTTAATTGCCCATCTTCTTCGCAAGCAGCGACGCTTGGTAGCCCGCGCACAACAGACGCCAGTACCGCCGCCTATAAAGCGGGCGTGGCACGTCAAGGTGACCTTACGCCTTGCTCGCGCTTGCCTTAGGATAGAAAACAGAGAGCCTGCACCAGCAGCAGAGGCAAGAGCGAAAGCAAAGTAGAAAGGGAAAGAGGGCTTGAAGCCATGTCTTCCAACTATAACCCGCCACGCCAGGCATTCATGGAGGCCTTGTTCATGAGCCAACCGCCGCTTCCTCCGCCGCCGATCCAGCCGCGAGGAGGAGGAGGAGGTCGGGCCCCGCCACCGGGCTCTCGCCGTGGCTCCTCGCCATATTAAGCCGCCGATTGGCGTATATGCCCAACTTCGCACGACGAGGAGATGGCTAAAGTTGGTGGTCGCCAGCGGCGGAGGAGGATGAGAGAGACGCGTGGTGGCGCAGATTGCCGTTGATGTTGCAGACGCCGCCAGATCGGGCGACGGAGGAGGATGCCGCGCGCTAGCCGTGGCCGGAGGAGGGCCGCGCTGCCGGCCACGGCGGAAGAAGAGACTTCTAGAGCCCGTGGTGGAGCGAGAGGAAGTTCCACCGCTGGTCATGGCAGAAAGGGGATTGGGGCGATTATGAGGCCATCATCGCGCCCCGCCTCCGCGCTTATGGATTTCACTTAACTATCGGCGGCGGAGGAGGCAGCGCTAGACGCCGCTGGGCTATCAATGCCCGCTACGGAGGGGCCGAGGCGATGGCGGAGTCGTCGCGCAGACCGGTGGTGTGTGGGCGATCTCTGCCCCGGCCGGCGCGCGCCACCCGAAGGCTGGGCCCTTCAAGCCAAAGACTGGCTTGGTGGAGTCGCTGCTGCTGCCGGAAGGGTCCAAGGCTCCGCTGCTGCTTGCCGCCACTGTAGGCGTGGCGAGGATCAGAGGATTTGGGCGCCACAGAGGTGTAGTGGCGCGCGCCTCTTTTTGTGGTAGACTAGGAGCCCGCCCTTCTTTTGTTCTTGTAAGATCTTCCAATTGTCGAAATGCAATTTCTTTTGGGAAAATCCCATCGTGCTGCTCCTGCTTGCTTGTGCGCTTCTTTTTCCTGTTCGAATTTGCGAATCCTGAAATGCGAAAACAGAGAAACTAGATGAACAGTAACGAAGTCCTGAGACGAACTTAAGAAGTTTAGGCAAACGAATTGCTTTAGAAAGGTTGTTTTTGGTGCGCTTAATCATCCAAATTTCGCCGGGCTAAGTCCGAAAAGCGAACTTGAGTTGGGCGCGGTCTAGAGACTAGAGTGATTTAGAAAAATCGCTAACCCTAGCCCCCGAAGCCATTGGGCGTGGACGATGTGGCCCCGGTGACGCCGAGGACTTAGGAAAAGAAAATCGGGCGCAAGAAAGCCTTCACTTCGAGCGCCGCGCCCAAGTTAGCCATCCGAACGAACTCGACGGGGCTTCTCGCACCTTTGGGCCACCGGAATTCCACATTGCGCGAGATTCACCGGGCGAGATCGCTTATCCCGCCGTGGAAATGCTCCGAATGTTTTATCCTTAGCCTTCGTGCTTTTGGCCACGGGCTTGTTTGAAATGGTTAAGACTTGGACCAACGTGACTCGCGAATGGGGAAAGGTTTTTTTTTTTCGGTTGAAACAAATTGAAATGAAGGAAACTTACGACCGATTAAGCGAGAAGGCCGCAGAGGGAGATGTTCCATGAGCTAGGGAGCTCGCTCCGCCCTTGTCGCCAAGGCGCATCGAGCCCGCATGCCGCTACCGACTACTTTGTACGGTCCCTCCCACTTGGGCCGAGCTTGTTGGAGCCCGCAAGGTTCAATGCGTCAGAGAACCAGTGTCTCCTACTTGCGTGGTCCTCGTGTACGCTTGCGTCACAGAACGACGCAGGATCGCCGGTAGGCCGCACCAAGTAGGGATTGCTCACGCGCGCCTCAAGTAGGTCGAGGTCAAGCCGCCGCCTCGCCGCTGACCACGGCCGGGCGGTCAACGCGATCGATCCCGCCTCATCTCTGCTGGGAGGATCGCCCGAGCCATAGACTAGTCGGAAAGGAGTTTCTCCAGAGTCTTACCGGTCGTTGTCCGACCGCCAGAGGATCGACGGTAGCTCGTCGACCCAACCTTGTTGCTTGGCCTTGAGAGCGTCAGAGACTCGCTTTTTGATGCCTTGACTAATCGTCTGTTAGCTCGCTCAATTGCGCCGCTGTTCGTGGGTGGGCCACGGCCAAGGCGAAGCTTCATGCCGATTTCTCGCAGAATCGCTGAACTCCCGCCAGAATTTGGTGCCATTGTCACGATGATTCTCTGGGCACGCCAAACCTTGCGACGATGCTTCGGAAAAACGCATCACGCGCGATTGCAAAGGATGTTGGAGACCGCTCGCCTCAATCCACTTGGTGAAGGTGTCGATGGCTACTAACAAGCACGCTTTTGCCACTCAAGACCTTTGGGGAACGGTCCTAAGAGGTCCATGCCCCAAACCGCGAACGGCCACGCTTAGTGGAATGGTTTGCGCACCATACGCTGGCCGGTGCGCCATCCGCGCATGATATCGCAAGCTTCGCAGCCGCTTAACTAAGGCTTCGCCGCCATCGCAGCGGGCCAAGAGTAGCCCATGCGAACGCTTTGCCGACGAGAGTTCGTGTGAGGCGGCGCGCCTACGATGCCCTCGTGAATGTCGGCGAAGGTACTTACCTTCTTCTTGGGTAACGACTTACAAAGCACGCCGTTAGCACCCTTCGGTACAGAAGCCCCGCAAAGCGGTAAGCTCGGCTCGCTTTTTAGCCGAACGCCAAAGAACGCCCCGGCAATGTCCTCGCTCCAAGAACTGGATGAATGGCGCCATCCGAAGGTGCTTTGCTCGAGGAATGAGACAAGATCGACGCCTCGGTTTGGGGGTAACAGACGTCCCTTTGCCTCCTCTCCGAGGGAATGGAGGGCTTCAAAAGGTGTCAGACTAGCACCTGGCGGGCAGTTCTTGCGAGATCCGAGCTTGGCGAGCTTATCACCGCCGCCATTCTCTTCCCGAATGTAGCTAATTTCAAACTCGTGAAACGCTTCTCCGGCTTCTCACTTCCGCCAGTACCGCGCCATCGAGTGGTCATTGCCTCGAAACTCCTCCTCGACCAAGCGGACGACGAGCCGCGAATCCCTTTCGCAACAAGCCGCTTAATGCCGAGCGCAACGCATGCTCTTAGGCCCGCAATTAGGTTTCATACTCGCGGCGTTGTTCGAGCATCAAAGTGTATTTGTATGACGGCCGAGTCACTCTCCATTGGGGGAAATGAGAACGAGCACGCATCCCGACGCCGGACCGGTGTGAGCCATCAAAGCACAGAGTCCACCGAGCTTCCTCCCGTCTTGACTCGAGAGCTTGACCTTTGCTCATCCGCCGGTCAACTCAGAACGAATCAGCCAAGGCTCGGGCCTTGATCGCGTTCGAGATATTTAATCGGATGTCGAACTCACCCACCGACTCCCCACTTCGCGACCCGGCCAAAGGCCTCCGGTTTCGAGAATGTCCTTGATCGGGTAAGTAGTCGGGACAACGACTTGGTGGGCTTGGAAATAGTGACGAACTTGCGCGAGGCCATCAAAGAAAGCGTAGTACGCTTCAAGGTTGATAGCGCCTTTGGCCCGTGAGTACTTCGCCACATAGTAGATTTGCCGCCGCTTCTTCTCGTTTCATCGCCAAAGACCGCGACTTGCGCCGCTTGGTGTCACCGAGAGGTATAGCAGAGGGCTTCCCGATCTTGGGAGTAGTGAGAATGGGTGGCGAGGCGAGATATTGCTTGAGTTGCGAAAACGTGGCCTCGGCTTCCTCACCACTCGAAACTATCGTGCTTATGCGCAGAGTTTGCGTAAAGGTGCGCCGGGTCTCCAAGGCGGAGATGAACGGCTTAAGGCCGCCATTTTGCCCGTGAGGGACCGGATGTCCTTACACGTGTCGGCGACCTCATCTTTTCGACGGCCTCGATCTTTTCGGGTTCGACCGATGCTCGCCTACCGACACGTGAACTTAGAGCATGCCGGACTTGACACCAAAGACGACTTCGATTTAACTTGACCCGGTGCCGCCTCAGTCAGTCGGTTGGTCTCACTTAGGTCGGACACATGGTCACGGGCGCTTTTGCTCTTGACTACGATATCGCCGACGAGACTTCTACGCTATGCCCTATTTGATCGTGGAGAGTTTTTGCATGAGACGCTGAACGTGGCGCCAAAGATTTCGAGACCGGACATGGTCGATAGCAAAATGTGCCGAAGGCGCTATAAAGGCGGTTTTTTCTTCGTCTCTTTACACAACGCGATCCGATGGTAACCGGAATAAGCATCCAGAAACTCATCAAAGCTGAATCGCCAGAAGGCCAACTAGCCGATCTATGCGGAAGGGAAAGTTATCCTTGGGGCAAAGCGGAATTAAGGTCTCGGTGATCGGCACACATGCGCCACTTGCCTCCTTTCTTCGACGACGACCGGGTTCGCAAGCCAATCGGAGTGCTGAACTCGCGGATGAAGCTCGCTCGGGCGCCTTGCCGAGCTGGTCTTGATGATCTTGGCCTTCCAATGGGGACACGCCTCGACATCGCTTTACCGCTTTTTGTCGCCGACAGCTAGCTCAGTGCTCGATCACCTCCTTGGGACATCGGGCATATCGGACGGTTCCCATGCAAACGCTGCCCTTGTTAGCCCGGAGGAAGGTAATGAGCTCGAGTTCCTATTGAGGCTCGAGGGTTGTCCCCACGTGACCACCTTGGAGGGTCTCGACTCGTGAGGACGACGGTCTTGGTGGGTCCTCGCGCAGCAGTGCCACCTTAGGGCGCTACTGGGAGTGCTCCTTGTCACGGGACCACGGTAGGAGCTGTCCTACCATGGCCATGTCTCGTCAGCAATCGAGGGCCGCCTTGTGGTTCTCCTGACGGTGATGACTCCTTGGGTGCCGCAGATCTTCAGCAAAGGATAGGCGTAGGGAGACCGCCATGAACTTGGAGAGCGGGCGCCCAAGATGGCGCTAGGGGAGCTCGCTTCCACCACCTCAAAGGTGATGTACTCCGTCCGGAAGTTGGCGGAGGAGCCGAACGTGACGGGTAGCACGACTGCCCCATGGGGCGGCGACGATCCCGGGACAGCCCCATGGAAAGGGACGGTGATGTCCTTGATCTTGGAGCGCGGACCTGCATGAGGCCCAAGACGCTACCGTGATGATATCCAATGAGCTCCGCCGCCGACGAGGACGCCGGTCGACCTTAGTATTGCCAATGGTAGGGCGAGTACCGCCGGAGACGCTGGGTTTGAGAGCCCGACGGACACCACACCGAAAAGGTGATGGCTGGCTGACCAAGGCAGGATGACTCGCTGGTTCGCCATGGAGATGTGGAGGACCTCCCGGACGCGCCTTGAGCTCGGGCGAGAGGTGTAGGCCGACGCCCGCCAAAGATGACGGCGACGTGGCCACGAGCTTCAGAAAACCCCGATCCCGCCGCCTGGGTGCAGCGCTGTGGCAGCGCCCTCGGCAGCTTCGGGCATGGGACCGCGACCGCGAGAAATCCTCCACCGGCGGGCCCATGTGCGGCGATTATGTAGCTCATGGCTGTATGCTGATGAAGGCGGCGTAAAAGGTCAGTAGTGGAACCGTCCTCACCTCGGTTCTGCTGCTGTGGACGGGGAGGTCGACCTTGGGTGCCCCGCCGCCACGTGGCTTACCCCACTGGGTCGCTGCAGCCGCCAGAAGCGGTCGCCGCGGGCGGACGCCGAGGCGGCGGGCGGTTAAGCAGAGGGCGCCGTGGGGCGGCACTCGGTCCGGTCGGGCTCGACGGTCTGCGATGAACTTAGCGGTCGCTTCCCGCCGCTTCTTCTTCTTCTTGTTCAAGGCGGCTTTACCCGAGCCATCGCCGACCTTGGCTTTCTTCTTGACGGCCCTCTTGCTCCACCGCCGGAGGCGTTGACGAGAGGCGGCGGTGCGAAGAGCTCACTCATGCGGTGTTGACCGGTGGAGCTCGAGGTCCTCGCAGTAGCGCCGGTCCTCACAAAGATCCTTGAAGGCCTCGATGATGGCCTCATCCGAGATGCGGGGATTGTGTTGCGGGCTCACGAACCGCACACAAAGTCCTCGAGACTCTCGCCGCCTCATTGACCACGAGCTTGAGGTCCCGAGGGCGCCAGAGCGAGCGAGCATCCTCGAAGCTCGCGGCGAGAGATCCTGCACTGTGACAACCAAGGATAGAACCGGGCCGCTGGTTGAACAACCCAGCCAAGTTGTTATGCCCTCGAGCACCGTGGGGAAGTAGTTGACCATGACGGCCTCATCTCCCCATAGCTCGGATGGCGGTGGTAGAGACGGATAGGAATTCCTCGGGATTCTTGCTCCCGCCGAACTTCTCAATGGGCCCGGTTTGAACCTCGGGGCTATGGTGCCAGCGGAGAGCGCGAGAGAAGGCAGAGCACCGGGCGCTGCCTTCGGGAGAGGTATCCTGCGGCCCAAAGGGAAAACACTACCGGGCGTCGACGAGCCGCCGCGGAGGAGGCCGTCTGGTCTGTGCGAACGATCATGCGGCGGCGGCGCGAAAGGCTTTTGAGTACCGCTGGGTCGGATTGGTTTCGCGCCATGTGTCCGACGACGCCGCTGCTCCGCTTTTGATGTCGGCCGATGCCACGGTAATGGTACCCAGTTTTCAATGATGGTCGACCCAAATCCGCTATGGTGAAACCACGGGTCCTTCTCCAAGTCGCGAACGATCATGGCGATGGCGCGCGCTTTGCCGCTACGCAAGAGCGGGTTGGTCATCGTCTCGATGAGGGTCGACGGCCGGGCAGCCCCGGGTGCGCCGCGACGGTCCTCCTCACGATCCCATCCATGACGTGGCGGACGGCATCATTGAAGAACTTTTCGCCTCGGCGACGGGCGCAGCAAGGCTGGCTTCTCGCCCTCGGCGTTGTTGCCGATCACGCCGCCAAGACGCAGCGGACGGGCGCGAGGCCGAGGGAACGCCCTGTCGCCGACGGAGGTCAGGTGTCACCAAGCAACTTAACTCCATGGAGTCTCACGACATGGGTGACGGAGGGTCCACCGGGAGCGACTCCTGGCGAAACTCTACCCCGGGCGAGAGAGTATCAACCTCCATCTCGTCACCCGGCCGCGAGGTACTCCTCCCGCCACCATCGACGACGGGACCAGATCGTCCAGATCGTCAGACTCATCGAACTCGAGGTCCAGACCTCGCCGCCGCCGAACCTCGTGCATGTCCGAGGGAACGGAGGCCGAGGGCTAGCCATGGGCCCCACGGGGGCGCCACTGTCGGTGTCTGGGAATCGCGCCTCGAAAGCAGCTGGGTCCACTGGACCGCAGATTTAATTTGTAGTTGGTGTGAGGCCCAACGACAACCCTTCTCAAGCGGCCGGGTGGCGCTAAGCTCGGAAGGCTAGAGTCGCCGGTCTTCCCGGACAAGGGCCTGTGCAACTAGATGATCCGCATGTGTCATTCAGACTCAGGGAAGACAGAGAGGAACGATGCAAACCGTGGAGACACAAGTGATTTACCCCGTTCGAGCCCCATCACCGTAATAGCTCTACTCCATTTTGTTGACTATATGGTGGAAAATAAGACAGGCGCCGGATTGGACCTAGAGGCGCCAATCCCAACTTACATGATGACGGCTAAAGGCTAAGGCTACTCGTGGAGGAAGCTTCGATGCCAATGTTGCTTATGCTCGTGCCGTGGAATCGGATCGTGATTTCGGTGTTGAGTTTGCCGCCTTCGCAATATCCAGAATCCTCCTTTATAGGCGCCTGGCCGCCCGAGACCGACACGGCCGGCCCCGCTGGTCTTTGCTTTAGTGGCGAGGTTCTTGTCTTGTTCTAGGGTCCCGCTGCATCGAGCCCGCAGGAAGAAGTCGGTCGGGTTAGTATCAACACGTGTTTGTCTTGACATGCCTGCTCAGGGGAGAACTTCTTTAGAGGGAAAGCACTTTTCCTTTATCCCCAATATAGCCTTGATCGACCGAAGCATTCAAGGCCACCTGTTAGAGCGCCAGAGAAGAACAACCATCTCGCCGCCTACCAAAGAGGGCAAGCGACAAGACGGATCGTCTGCGCATTCTCCCGGCCGGGGTCCCTAAGATACAAAGGCGTTCGGCCAAGTCCGGAGAAAGCATGGCGGGCCATGACAGTTGTCGCCGCCTGCCCACGAGCGAGCGGATCACCCGAGGGACCTTCTCCCGGGCTACTGAAAGAGGATCCTAAGGCCTAGAGGGGGGGTGAATAGGCAATTTTAATTTCTTTACTTAAATTATTCTTAATTAAGCAACAAGTTAAGAAAGACCCAATCCTAATTGCAAGTCAAGTAAGCGGAAGTTATAAACAAATCACAAAGCAACTATGACATGGCATTCAAATGAACACAAGCAATGCGAGAGAGTAAATGCGAAATTAAATGAGAGAGTGACACGGTGTTTGTTTGACCAAGTTCGAGCCGAACTCCTACTCTCGCTGAGGCTACCCTTGCAAGACAAGGACCGGCTCGCCTCGAGCCTACCGCCTCACTCACTCCCGGTAGTCGCTCCGCCACTCCGCGAGGTGGACTCACACCCGACACCGACTCGAGAGTAGCCACACGCCAAGGCCTACTCCCAAGCCCTCGCCTCCACGAAGGATATCTTCAAAAGTAACAAGTCTCAAACGCCTGATCATGCCGGATCAAGGACTTCCATGAAGCTCGGTATTGGGGTTTGATGGATTGGGGCTTTGGATGATCTTGTGGGTGGAGGAATGGCTCTAGAACACCTAATTGATGAGCTATGAATGTGGTAGGTGAAGTGGAGCAAGAAACCTCAAAGTAGCCACCACTAGGTAGGTATTTATAGCCCCAAGAGCAAACTAGCCGCTGCCTCTAAGAGGACAAAAGACTAGCCGTTAGCCTCTACCGGACGCCGTCAAGCGGCACCGGACGCCGTCTGACAGAGCCTCATCGCTCACACAGAACGGTTTATCGGACGCCGTCTGTCCTTACGGACGCCGTCCGACAGCAAGGATAGCGCAAGCGCTGGAGCTACCAGACGCCCCCCAGACGCCGTCCGACAACGAGAAACACCAACTTTTGAACCTTATCGGACGCCGTCCGGTAACGACCGGACGCCGTCCGACAGAGTGTATAAATTGGGATTTTGGCTGGTCGGACGCCGTCTGGCTTTTCCAGACGCCGTCCGAGCGAGTAATAGATTTTCGCCAGAAAAGTGAGGGAAATTTTGGTGGGTTTCTCTAGAAATCTCTCAAAGGGATAAATGGGTATTTTTAGAAGAGGTGGATTACGGAAACCGAAGCCGAGAATTCGCAAGGATCCCATAGTCCGAGATATTCGAACCCTTTTGAAATCCGACGAAAAACATGAAATAAACCTAACTACTCCTAATCTATACGTGACCTCTTCTCTCGCCTGGGTCACGTGCTTTGAAATCTTGGAGCAAATCGTAAAATTTACGCCGCTCAATTAGGGTTTGCAAAAGCACGAGTCTTCGCTAGGGTTCCGAGAAGTCCAAAACCCCTAGCCCTTTATATTGATTAATTTTATCATCAATGCCACTAACAAAAATTAGGGCTCAACGATGCTCACAATCTCCCCCTTTGTGGCACTTGATGACAACCCAAAAGAGAATAAAATTTTTGAGCTGCAAAAAGGGTTAGTGCAATACAAATATGCGAGCAATTTTAAATTTAAGACAACCACAACTCGACCACAAGGATGTGCAAGTAAAGGAAGCTCCCCCTAAATTCATGCAAAAAGAATAAGTTTAGAAGCCAACAAGATTCAAATGTCATAAAATCAACTAAGGTAACAACCACAAATTTCAACGAGTATCGAGGCAATAAATAATATTACAGGAAAACACAATCTCGATCTCACTACCCACTACTAACCCTCTAACTTCTCCCCCTTTGTCACCAAGTGACACAAACGGGAAAAGGTCCTATTCTTGATCCATGTCGCCGCCTCATCTCCCCGGCACGGTAGAGGAGCCCCGACCTCCGGGACGCTTGAACAAGGGCATATGAGCTGCAGAGGGACCGACCGAGGTGAGGAAGGATCATCAAACATCTGGGTTGGTTGAGGATTTGGCAAAGAAAAGTTGAGATGATTTGAGCGACTTCTCCACCAGTAAAATGAATCTTACCCGAGAAGGATATGACTGGTGGAGACACAAAAGAAGGTGCAGTTCGTGAAGGATATACCCAAGGATGGACTGGTGGTGGGTAGACAATGGGCGAGGGAACTCTGACGCTGCTCATAAGCTCGATAAATTGTTGGGCATGAGAATACCAAGTATATGGATTTGCCCTTCCGCACTGCATGAACATCGCCCCTATGTAATCGAATAAATGACTTGAATTCGCGAACTCATCTCGCCAAGTATGTCTCGCCGCCTCGCCAAGTTCATCTCCCTGCGGTGGTCGCTAATTCTTCTTTCACTTCAGTGAAAATTTCTCATATCTGTGCAGCCCCTCATCTCACCTATCAAAGCATCAAACCATGGAGGAGGGATCATTGAAGAGGAGCTCGCACTGTGTGTGGCACAAATGGTCGATTGGGGCAAAGAGAGCAAAGACAGAGCCGGTGGAGGAGCATCATCACTGTGTCTAGCTAACTTGGCTTGCTCCCAAGAGAATTCAAGAAATTCTTCATCCGATGCTTTTTGATTCTCATTGTTCCAACTCCTTACTTCATCATTTGTTACACGCCTCATTCCGGAGAGCAATAGACCGATATAAGGGGCTAGAGGTAGTGCCCTATTAACTTCTCTCAAGATGGCGCCATCAAATTCTCCCAAGAGGGTAGCTCCAACATTGATGGTCTTGCACGTCAAGAAATAACATAAACCACCGCAAATGGAAAGAATTACATCGCGATTGCCACCTCGAACAAACAATGTGCTTCGAGTATAAGATTAATAAGGGCGTTCCTCGTCAGAATCGACGGTTTTATCAATACCGATTTCTTCATTATCAAGATCCGGTACATAAATCGACTTCACCAAAGAAGGATATTTGCCCTCTAGAAACCATCTTCATAGCACACCTCATTCAAATCGGTGCGTAACTGAGTACCCAAGGCGTGATTCATCTCGCCATCGTGATCCTTTGAACCCGCCCATCAACTGAATGATAATAGTTTGACTCTGTCTCGCCTTCGCAATCAAGAAAGTAGTAAAGAGCTCACAGTTCCTCTCTTTGCTCCAGTGTCAACTTCTTATTTGAAATCAATTCACCAAACCAGAGTGGAGTGAATATAGTGTGTACCTCTCCCTGCCACTTGGATATCTCTGTCCATCTACACAAATGAGGGTCCCTAGGGCGGTCGAGGGAGCAGAGAAGCACATGTACAGCTTGTTTCAAACTTGGTGTAGAACCTGAAGTCCTCGGTATCCTCTCGCCACGAGGAACCATCCGCATATGAGATGACCTTTTCTTCCTCGGGTTCCATAGACAATTTCAGAACTTGATCATCCACAGGTCGCCCTCGGCGACCACCGCCTCAAGAATATCCTCATCTATGGGGTCCTCAAAGATAGGTGACATCGTCAAGATCCTCTCGGTGGCAAAGGAAGATCCCGCCATCCGAGACCAATGAATTCCCCGATCACGCTGCTGCTGAATATCCGCTCTAGTCACTTTGCTTGGGCGAGGAGGAGCGGCACTACTAGCCCTCTCATCGATGTAATCCGGATCGCCCTTACTGCCGCTGTCACGCCGACCACTGAGGGTCCTGCCCAGAGCCTTCCCGAATTTCTTCAAGGATTTCGACATGGCGAAACACTTCCTCTGACAATGAAACCACTGACCAGAACTACCTCGCTGCCAACTGCCACTGACCAATGATCCACTGACACGGTGCCCACCCACCACGGTCCAACCACGAATACTTAACGCGGAAAAACCTATTCAAAACCTAGAACTCGGTAAACAACGAAATTTGACGGGAAGAAAGACGGGAAGCCGTTACCGAGCCCTAGAAGCGAAGGAGGAAGACGCCGTGCGCGAGGAGATCGCCCCCAAGGCCCTTCCCGGTAGGGGAAAGGAGGGGAACTCGACAGAGAAGAGGCGATTGACGGGCCGCCCGGTTCCAATCCACGCGGAGGGATCAAGAGGACGACGAGGGAGGCCGCCGATGGTGGTGGAGATCGCCGGAGGTCACGGAGGGTCTTCCCAGTGAGGAGAAGCAGCGGGCGGCGCCGGTTTGGGAGGAGAGAGAGATCGAATGAGGAAAGAGGGAGGCGGAGAGGTAAGTTATAAGCGATTCAGCGATTAGGTCTGTCGGACGGCGTCCGACAGTTACCGGACGGCGTCCGGACAAAGAGGTTCAGCGCCAGGGGAACCTCGCTCGGACGGGTCGCGGAGAGGCGACGGTGTCCGACAGGAGCCGCAGCTGATAACACTCTGTCGGACGGCGTCCGATAACTACTGGACAGCGTCCGACAGAGGTATCTGTGCATGCAACACGTGATCGGACGGCGTCGAGACCGGCTCAAGGCGTCCGACGAAGGCCGAAAACGCAATGCTTGGCACTCTTGACTGTGAGGGCCCCACCAAAGCGAGAGATATTATATAAAAATAATATTTTGAAATGATGATCTACATTTTGCTCAAAATTCAGAGGAAGATTCAAATGTGAGCAATTTGAAGTGATTTTCTAAAATTTTAATTTTGAATGGATAAGAATATAATATGACAAATGAAATCAAGTCAAATTTAAAAACCCAAATTTTGATCTTAGAGATCAACAAAATGTGCGAACCCAAATTTTGCCTTGATTTCTCATATAGGCATGAAAATCGAGCATAGGGGTTCACTTTAGAGTTTAGGCACATGTTTTTGAATTTTGGTTTCTTTTCAAATATTTTCAACAATTTAGATGCCATATGATTTTCAAGAGAACAAATATGCATATGGAGCAAATTTTTCAAAGGGGTAAGATTTTCAACACTAGAAGTTTGAAATGGTAAGAAGATAAGGATAGTCTATTAAGCTCAAATTTGTTTTGGTTTGAAATATAGGATAAGAATGTGCTCACCCAAAATCAGATTTATCTTTTCACCACTAGAGGGAGTTTTGAGATCATGAGTTCAAACTAAACTCCCCCTAAATGTGACACGGGTCATAAGCAAATGAAAAAATCAAATAAGACCCAAAAATCATAAAAACCAATCAACACGCATTTGATCTATCTAGTATGTTGAGTTCATTCCTTAATTTGCAAAACCGTGCCTCATCTAAGGATTTGGTGAAAATATCCGCCAATTGGTCTTCCGTTCGCGACGCAAGCAAGCACAACGTCACCTTTTGCAACGTGGTCACGAATGAAGTGATGTCGGATGTCGATGTGCTTTGTACGGGAATGTTGGACCAGATTGTTGGCTATTTTCACCGCACTTTCATTATCGCATAGAAGTGGCACTTTTTCAAATTTTAGCCCAAAGTCACTAAGCATTGAGTCATGTACAAGAGTTGAGCACAACAACTCCCCGCTACATATTCCGCTTCATGTAGATAGCGCCACGGAGTTTTGCTTCCTCGAAGTCCATGACACGAGTGATCGTCCTAACAAGTGACAACCCCCCGAGGTGCTTTTACGATCAATTTTGCAACCGGCATAATCCGAGTCGGAATAGCCAAGAAGCTCAACACGCGCTCCTTGGGGTACCAAAGACCTAGACTAGTAGTGATTTTAGATATCTCAAAATGCGTTTCGGCAATAAGATGCACTTCTTTGGGATGCTTGAAAGCGAGCACACATGCACACACTAAACATAATATCGGGTCGAGAAGCGGTAAGATAGAGAAGCGAACCGATCATGGAGCGATAAAGCTTTTGGTCCACGGGCTTTCCATCTTCATTCAAGTCAAGATGCCCATTAGTGGCCATTGGTGTTTTGATCGATTTGCAATCGTCCATTGAAAACCGCTTGAGAAGGTCCTTTGTGTATTTCTCTTGACAAATGAAGGTCCCTTCCCGAAGTTGCTTGATTTGAAATCCAAGGAAGAAAGTGAGCTCTCCAATCATCGACATTTCAAATTCCTTGGACATCATCTCGCCAAAGTCCTTACATTTAAATTTGTTAGTGCATCCAAAAATAATATCATCCACATATATTTGACAAATAAATAAGTCATTTTCAATTGGCTTTAGAAACAATGTGGAATCAATCGCACCGGTTTTAAATCCCTTTTCTAAGAGGAAGTCCCTAAGACGCTCATACCATGCTCTTGGAGCTTGCTTGAGACCGTATAGCGCCTTAGTGAGCTTATAGACATGATTTGGGTGTTTGAGGTTTTCAAAACCGGGCGGTTGCTCGACATAGACAAGTTCATCAATAAAACCATTTAGAAAAGCACTCTTAACATCCATTTGAAAGAGAGTTATGTTATAGAGAGAAGCGAAAGCCAAGAGTAACCGAATAGCTTCAAGTCGAGCAACGGGGGCGTAGGTTTCTCCATAGTCAAGTCCTTCAATTTGTGTGAAACCTTGCGCCACCAATCTTACTTTGTTTCGCACCACTTCACCGTTCTCATCTTGTTTGTTGCGGAAGACCCATTTGGTCCCAATGACATTGTGATCCTTCGGTCTTTCCACAAGCTCCCAAACTTTATTGCGGGTGAAGTTGTTCAATTCTTCATGCATGGCGTTCACCCAATCCACATCCGCCAATGCCTCATCAATGGTCCTAGGCTCAACAATAGACACAAAGGCGTGATGCTCACAATAATTAGTGGTATGAGAACGGGTTCTTACGCCTTGATTGAGATTGCCAATGACTTGATCTAGGGGATGATCCTTGGTGAGAGTGCGGTGTTGTTGGACGGGTACTTGTAGATCAACGTCTCCCCCTTGAGCTTGATCAACTTCAAAGTTCGCATCTCCGTCCACCGCTTGATCTTGAGTTGTTGGAGAGGTGTCTTGAACTTGATCATCGATGGAGGTGGTGGGGGTGATTACTTCATCTTTTGGTGCCTCCGATAAGGGTCGAATTTCCCCCAACTCCATAGCATCATGCGGTGGCTCATCACCTACATTTCTTATCAAATCTTGCTCATTTTATGAGCCATTAGTTTCATCAAACTTGACATCATAGGCTTCCTCAACTAGCCCGGTAGAATTGTTAAAAACTCGAAAAGCTTTTGAGCGAGAGGAGTACCTAACATAATACCAACGTCACACCGTTTTGGAACTTACCCAAATGAGTCCTTTTCTTATAGATGTATACCTTGCAACCAAGACTCGAAAATCTGAGATGTTGGGCCTTCGTCCCACTAGTAATTCATATGAGGTCTTGTGAAGGAGTCGGTGGAGGTAGAGGCGGTTGATGGCATGGCACGCCGTGTTGATGGCTTCCGCCCAAAAAGCATGCGGCGTGTTGTACTCGTCAAGCATTGATCTTGCCATCTCTATCAAAGTACGGTTCTTCCTCTCCACCACTCCATTTTGTTGGGGAGTGTATGTCACGAGAATTCGTGCTTCACACCTAACTCATCACAAAATTCTTCAACATTTGTATTAGCAAACTCGGTGCCATTATCACTCCTCACCTTTTTAATAAAAGAGTCAAATTCCTTTTGAGCTTTCAAAGCAAATCTTTTAAACACATCACCGCAAGAGATTTATTTGTAAGAAAAAACACCCAAGTGAAGCGAGAGAAATCATCGACAATCACATGACAATAAAATTACCGCCTATGCTCGCATAGGTGGTTGAACAAATAAATCCATATGCAAAAGTTCAAGTGGTGGGATGTAGACATAAAAGTCTTAGTTGGATGAGAATTAGCCACTTGCTTGCCGGCTTGGCATGAGCTACATAAACGATTCTTCTCGAATTTGACATCCTTCACTCCAACAACCAAGTTATCTTTAAAAACCTTTTTCAAAGTGCCCATTCCAACATGTCCAAGACGTCTATGCCACAACCAACCAAGAGTGGTTTGAGAGATAAGACAAGTCTTGATTTGAGAAGTTTCACGGTTTGAAAATCAACCAAATATAAGTTTTGAAACCGGGTGCCTTCGGATGCAACACTTTGATCCTTAGTGGAAACAACACGAACTCCGTTGATTGAAAAGAAGCAATCAAAACCCAAATCGCACACTTGAGCAACGGAGAGGAGATTAAAGTTGCAAGCTTCCACCAAAAGCACATTAGAGATGGATAGGTTATTGGATATTGCAATTTTACCTATACCCTTTACCTTTCGCTTGGAGTTATCCCCAAATGTGATCTTGTGTTCGGGGTCCTTCTCCTCTTCAAGTGAGGTGAACATACTTGAGCTACCGGTCATATGTTGAGTGCAACCGCTATCAAATATCCAATGCCGGCCACCGCTCTTGTAGTTCACCTACGCACATAAATTCAAGCTTGGGTTTTAGGTACCCAAGACTTCTTCTTGGGTCCTTTTGAGTTAGCCATCAAGCATTTGGGCACCCAAATAGCCTTCACATCTTTCTTTTCATTGGGTGCACCAACATATTTAGCATAAGTAGAGCCATTCTTTCTCATAAGCATGTAACTAGCATTAAGTACTTGAGTTTTAGACATGAATTGAGATGATTTTGCAAGAGGACAAGCAATGGCTTTGTGTTTATCATTTTTGCAAATATGGCAACGGGTCCCTCCCTTGACAAAAGTTAGCTTGGGCTTACCCCAACCGCCTTTGGGCAAATCCAGGATGAAATCCCAAACCATGCTTACCAAGGTGTACCTTTGCTCTCAAGCACCTTGTCAAGAGAGTTGTTCCCCACAAGCAATTTAGCCAAACTAGAGTCTAGTTGCTCAATTCTATCCTTTAGAAGCAAATTTTCCTTAGCTAGCTCATTAGCACATTTAGCAATACCACAAGTACCAATAGAACAAACATTCTCAATTGAAGGAGTAGCACTAGTGGATGAAGATGAGCTAGCATTGGGTGTGTGAGTGAGTGACATGGTAAAGGATGTGTCATGCGATAAGCTAAGTGAACCATCTATAGTGTCAATCAAGTCACACGTCACACCAACATTGCATTTTTCAATTGAGCAATCAGCGAAGTTTCAACATCAACATTAGAGCTAGTAAGTTTATTTTCTAGAATTTCAACTTGCAAATTTAGAGCTTCATAGTCATCTTCTAGAGTTTCATGCTTTTCTAACAAGTTCTCAAATTCATTTGCAAGCTCTTTATACACCTTCACTAGCTTCTTTCTTTTAGACTTTTCTTTCTCTAGAGCATTATTCAAATCATCAATCAAAAGTTTAAGCTCACTTTTAGAGAGGTGCTCATGTGTTACCTTCTCCTCTAATGCCATAAGACACATGGGAGGTGAGGGGTTGTCGATGGCGACTCCGGATATCTTCGTGTTTTCATTATCGGAGGAGTCCGCCCAAGAACCTTCATCATCGGTGATCCATTCCCCAATCACCTCTTCTTGTATATTTGCGGTGAGGCAAAGCTTTTGCTTGGGAAGAGCCGGAGGCGTTTTCCTTGATCGCAAGTCCGGCTAGCCCATGAGCTCTAGTATCTTCTTCTTCGGAGGAGGATTGAGAGGACGATGAGCTTGAGCTATCTTCCTTCTTAGTCTTTTGTCCGGCAAGAGCTTTCTTCTTATCCTTTGATTTGTGATCACTCTTGCGGTAGTGACGATATTTCTTCTTGTCATCTTCCTCATCTTCCTCTTGATTCCTTGCCTTGTGCTTGTTCTTTTTACTTCTTGGGCAATCCGCCGCCAAGTGACCCTTCTCTCCACATTCATAGCAACGCATCTCGGAGATAGGTCTTCGCCTTGAAGAGGATGATCCGCCGCGGAAACTCATCTTCTTGATCAACTTTCTTGACCGCTTGACAAGGAGGGCCAATTCTTCAATCTCCGGAATTGCATCATCGGAGTCTTCATCATCTTCTTCAATTTCAACTTTCTTCTTTCCACTTTTGGCTTTGGCGGGGAGAGCGATTGACTTCTTGTTGAGCGGAGACTCTTCACTTTCAAGAAGCCGCATCTCATATGAGTTGAGTTGCCCGAGAAGCTTTGTTGGTGTCATTTTCTTGAGCTTTGACTTGGATGCTCGAATCAAGGTCACAAGTGGATTAAAACTAAATGGCACAACATCAAGCATCTTCCGACAAATATCAATGTCTTCCAAGACCTTCTTCTCCGAACATCCGCAATTTCATTGACGATGGGGTTCAACCTAAGAAACATTTCATTAACACTTTCATTAGGAAGCATCTTGAATTGGTCAAATCTTTTTCTAGCACGAGATAGCTTCTCCTCAAGCATCTCGGCACTACCAACATGAATTTCTCTAAGATGCTTCCAAATGTCATAAGCTTTAGAGATTGCCAATGCTATCAAAAACTTGGAAGACACACTAGAGAGTAAAGCATTTCTAGCAATGGCATTAAAACGTTTGTACTTAGCATGAACTTCATCAAGAGCAATTGTTCCGTGAGGGTCCGGATAGCCGGTCTCTGGCGACCCACACATCATAGCTAAGTGCCTCTAAGTAACATTGCATCCTAATTCTCCAATAGTTGTAGTTTGTTCCATCGAAAATAGGAGCTTTTCCAATTTCTATCCTAGGCCCCTCTTGAGCCATCTCCTAGCGGTTAAGCTAATACCGGAGAACCTAGACGCTCTGATACCACTTGAAAGAGGATCCTAAGGCCTAGAGGGGGGTGAATAGGCAATTTTAATTTCTTTACTTAAATTATTCTTAATTAAGCAACAAGTTAAGAAAGACCCAATCCTAGTTGCAAGTCAAGTAAGCGGAAGTTATAAACAAATCACAAAGCAACTATGACATGGCATTCAAATGAACACAAGCAATGCGAGAGAGTAAATGCGGAAATTAAATGAGAGAGTGACACGGTGTTTGTTTGACCGAAGTTCGGAGCCGCAACTCCTACTCTCCATTGAGGCTACCCCTTGCGCACAAGGACCGGCTCGCTCTCGAGCCTACCGCCTCACTCACTCCGGTACTCGTTCGCCACTCCGCGAGGTGGACTCAAATCACCCGTGCAAACTCGAGAGTAGCCACACGCCAGGCCTACTCCCAAGCCCTCGCCTCCACGAAGGATATCTTCAAAAGTAACAAGCCAAACGCCCGATCATGCGGATCGAAGGACTTCCATGAAGCTTCGGTATTGGGGTTTGATGGATTGGGGCTTTGGATGATCTTGTGGGTGGAGGAATGGCTCTAGAACACCTAATTGATGAGCTATGAATGTGGTAGGTGAAGTGGGCAGCAAACCTCAAAGTAGCCACCACTAGGTAGGTATTTATAGCCCCAAGAGCAAAACTAGCCGTTGCCCCTCGGAAGAGGACAAAAGACTAGCCGTTAGCCTCTCTGGACGTCGTCCGACGGGACACCGGACGCCGTCCGACGAGCCCTCTGCTCACACAAAGCGGTTTATCGGACGCCGTCCGGTCCCTACGGACGCCGTCCCGACAAGAAGGATAAGCATAGCCTGGAGCTACAGACGCCCCAGACACCGTCCGGCAATGAAAACACCAACTTTTGAACCTTATCGGACGCCGTCCGTGCAACGACGGACGCCGTCCGACGAGTGTATAAATTGGGATTTTGGTGGTCGGACGCCGTCTCGCTTTCGAGCATACCGTCCGGCAGAATAGATTTTCGGCTAGAAAAGTGAGGGGAAATTTTGGTGGGTTTCTCTCTCTCTCTAGAAATCTCTCAAAGGGATAAATGGGTATTTTTAGAAGAGGTGGATTACGGAAATCGAGTTTTCGAGAATTCGCAAGGATCCGGCATAGTCCGAGATATTCGAACCCCTTTTGAAATCCGACGAAAAAACATGAAATAAACCTAACTACTCCTAATCTATACGTGACCTCTTCTCTCGCCCGGGTCACGTACTTTAAAATCTTGGGCAATCGGAAAATTTACGTCGCTTCGAATTAGGGTTTGCAAAAGCGCCGAGTCTTCGCTAGGGTTCCGAGAAGTCCAAAAACCCCCTAGCCCTTTATATTGATTAATTTTATCATCAATGCCACTAACAAAAATTAGGGCTCAACGATGCTCACAGCTACGGGATAGCCCGGGAGGGACACGGTGTCGCACGGGTTTGACCTAGTCAAGCCGGGCGCGCCATAAGCAGTCAGCGGCTTTTGTTGACGCAGGAACGGCCGCTGCACAGTCCTCTGTTCGCGTGGTGGATCGATACAGGATCGGCCCAAGGCCTGCTTCAAGGTGGGCCGTTTGTCAATCACCAACAATTACCTTTTGCATCGTTTCTCCCATCGCTTTTTAATATAGATGAGTGGCAATTCATTTTGTTTTTCACTTCTGAACACTTGAATAATGTGCCGACATGGGATACCTTGTGATTCAAATAGCTTACATGAGCACTTAGCATGCATGGTTGTTGTGTTGCAATGAACATTCCTCTCTTTTTCTGACTCATCATTAATTGTCACAACTTTGTTGAATGCCCTCCTCACTTTGTGCAATGTCTTGAATGCAACATGGTCTCTAGCGACAAGTATTTCTTTTTGGAATTTCACAAACACTTCATGTGTATATGCTACACTGCCTTGTTTCTCCATGGCCCATGGTGTAAACATAGGTGGAGTAGTATGTATGCTTGTATAATCTGCCTTCAACTCCTCTTGGCGTTGGCATTCCAAGGCTGTGTCAAACCTAAGCTAGAACTCAACAAAGGATAGCTTTCGATGAATGAAACGGTTAAAAAAGGAATTTGCGCTCTCCGATCTTGAAGTGGTTCTAAGAATGCCCGTTGCATTTCTTTCTAGGTGTGCTACATCCATCTTGCATCTCGCCTATGTTCACATTGAGAGATAAAACATCTGTTGGCACCATCGGTGTATTTGTTGGCTGCTTAGTCATCGATGGTGTGGCGACCATTTCCACATCCATGTTGGTCTCGCCAAGCAACATCTCTGTTCTAGTGTTCATTCCTGTGCTTGGGCTCGTCAGCGGTTGCCCAACAGTTGGAGGAGGGAGTGATGCCATGACCTGTGAAGCATAGTGAGGTACTATCTATATGTAATTAGTACAAGGTATTGTTCAATGATTACATTGGCTAACCTAGGCCACAACTTGAAACCAATCTGCGATTAGGGAATTTTGATGGTGCGTGTCGAACGTCCAGGGCACAAGCGGCCACGGCCAACAAGTCGAAGGCGGTCAGTGCTTGTCTTTGACGGCGGCCGATGCAGGTCTTTGGTGGCGCCGTCCCTCTTGATTTTTCCAGCGTTGCACCTATGGGCGACGGCCGGTGCAGGCCATGAGCGGCGGCCGATGCAGCCCTAAGTACCGCTGCAAAGCACGTCTCTCACTCTCTCTGCAATCCCCGCCGGCTCTCTCTGCAATACCCGCCGCCACAATCCCCGCCGGCTCTCTCTGTGATCCCCTCCGGCGGCGGCACCAAAGGCGAGCAACCCTTCGTGTTCCCGCCTCCTTGCCGGGGACTTGGTTGCAAAATAACTTGGTTTGCAGCTGCCAGGCGGGCGTTGAATTGAAAAAATTCCAAGGGCCACTGCATATCGCTGGATCTTGATTGATGGGCTGAGATTCAAAGGTTGCACGGTTGCACGGGAGCTGCTGGTTTCATAGGATACGTTGCCCCGATAATAGCCTAAGCGCTAGCTTCGAAAACAACTCGTCCCCCCACGTTAAGGGTCATATCTCCCCTTCGTCGTGTTGTTGTGTGCACGCAACATGCGGCTAGCATGATGAGTCGCGTTCGCACCAACAATGATGATATGAAGACCAATGAGAAGGTAGATAATAAATATATATAGATAAATACGGTGGTAGTTCTGGATATATTATGTAATATATCTAAGAAAATCCGAGTAATTAATATATTCTCCAAATTGGACTTAGACTATATTAGAGATAACTAAGATCTGTCTACAAATCAAAGGATGCCTTACCCTTTGATCGAACATTCATACTCCATCTAGCAATGGACAACATACAAAAACATGACTCATGCTGCTCTATTATATTGTTGTGTTTGTTGTACATCATGGTGTTATGCTTTTGGTCTTGTTCTTTTCGGCTTAAACTAAATTGAATTAAATGAAAATTTGTTATTTTTTATAAATCAAATGATGTAGTACTTTGTAGTCATTTTTGTAGGGTTTTAAATAGTTCATCTTAGAGTTTATAAAATATTTTTTTTCATAATTTCTTAGACTCGCCAGGACCTCTCTCGAGAGATCACAACTTCTTCGAATTTAAATTTTCAGCAAAGAACAAGGCCTTTACCTATGGACCCTCGTAGCACTAGTTCGATAGATACCTCTTGTTGTGTGTCAGGTGTTTTTTTAGCTAGTCTGGTCTCTGGTGCGTGTTAATATGTCTGTTGGATTTTGTTGTACAGCGTGCCTACTAGATGTTCAGCTCATGTTTGACGACTGAACCGCAATCGAAGTACAGTTCCTTCTGTTTTAGATATACATATGTCTATGCAACACATTGCTGTTGGATCTAGTATTGTTGATATATGGTTTTACGGTTTATGAATCCATCGGTATGTGTGGATTTTATCGGCACTATGTAACAGAAGTGACAATAATATGCTAACTTATAGGAAGAAAAAGAAGTGTTCGGTGGACTTCCTAGTTCACCTTTTTTTTTTTTTTTTTTTGAGAAAAGAGACTTATCATTAAAATATCAGTGTCCCTCTTACATAGAAGACCTCACACAAAAAAAATTTACGATGTGATCCTGACAAGGGTCTAATGCTAACAATCCATCATCTCTGAATCTCTCTCTAACTCCATCGTCTTTGTGAACTCTAGCAACCGTCGTAGTCAACCATAGCATCATATTCTTCATCCTTGTCCACCACGGAAAGCAGATTTGAAAGATCAATATTAAAAAGTAGTCGTGGCAGCTTGAATCTCTGACTCGAGGAACAATCTGAAGAAGGAATAATCATGGAAAAAACGCACTCGGCTAGCTCGACTCCACCAAGATCTCCGGCGCAAGAAACAAATCAGAAATAACCAGATCTAGTAAACAAAGAAGGGCAAAACAGATTCCCCTTTTCTCAATTGACAACTTTATTTTGGCCCTCACCGAATACCCGGAAGAGAAGCCCTGCTTCCGACCCAAATCACCAAGCCGGCCACGAACGCCGCGTCGACTTAGGCCCAAGCCGAAGCTTTGCATCTTCCTCCGTCGTGTCGACACAACGAGGTCTTTTATTGGGTAAAACGAAGAAAAATCACACCTTATTTCTCCGTCTGCTGACGAAGAAATCTCAGATCCCAAGTGCCCCGCCCAGATCCGTGTTCCTTCTACCCCGACAGCTGCCCGGAGGTTGCTGCCGACGCAAGAAGACGCCGGATCTGGACGGCGCAGAGCTCGCCCTTTTTTCTCCGAGGCCGCCGCCGCCCTCTTTTTTCCTCGTGTCCTTCACCCGGCGGGCTTCTGTTAGCTACCGACTTGCTGGTTCACCTCTTCTGAGTCCCCCCTTTTTTCCCCTTTCTGAGTGTAACAAGCACGGCGTAACTCGATATTTTTTTTTCATCAGAGTTTGCAGTTTGAGATAAATTCCGGGCTAATGCCTCCTGGTTTATCGGCAAGGTCCATTTTCTCTTTCAGTATATCCAGCAAATTGGTGATTTGTTGGACTGATGGCATGGGCCATGGGCCTGCATAATCTCCCACCGCTCGACGGTGCCTCTGGTGATGTAATTGCGGGAAAGTTTTTGCTTTACCACCTTTTAAATTATTTCCGCGGAAATGGAGCCCAGCCAGCGGTTATGGCAAACGCCCAGTGGCTTGGGAATGGCAGATGGGTTCACAAATAGTTAGAAACGGCCGTTGGCCCCCGCCTATCGTCCTCGCCCGAGGAACGGGCAATCAATTTTCTTGAAAATCGTTCAAAAAATCCAAATGTTGTAAAGATGGGAAAATCAATCCGATCCAAAAGAGATTTTTCTTTCTTCCATAGTTTGATTTGGTTGACAAAAAAACAGTGTTCGCAATGTTTGGATCGGAATGAAAGGGAAAAAAACCGAAGGCAATGGAACAACATACACATGGAAAAAAAAGAGAGATTATAATAGCTCTAAAAAAATATTGGAGCACGTAATAACTTTCGGATGCATTCTCTCATCTTCCAAACCTGAGAAATATAAATATAAAAAAAAATTGAACTGCATCGTGGGGACAGCATGCATCGTGGAGGACGTGCGTGGCTGGGACGCTGATCGGACGGCGGAGCGAACCTCTGGGGAAAAAGTTCGCGCGTGGGACGGAACCCGTGCTTTTGTCGTTTTCCTGTCCCGTTCGACGTCCGAAAGTTTTTCTCCTCTGGTAAGGGCAAGGCGAAGGCTTCTGTTTGATGTAGATTGGTTTTCGTAGCGTGGAGGAAAAATGTTCTTCGTGCTGTCGACGGACAGAATAGATTGAAATTCGGCGATTGCTTTGCTAGTGGTGAGATTGTATTGGATTTGAAGAGTTTTTGCAGTCCAGTCCGATTCAGTTGAAAAAAAGATTGGCTTGGGCCCAAATTAGAATTCAGCGATGAAGTCGTGGAATTGTATTAGAATTGGCGAGTTTTTCAGTCAAATTCGGCTCGGAGTTCAAACCGAAGAGAGGGTCGGGCCGCCCGGCTATATATATATATATATATGTATATACCAGCAACCAACACGGGCCACGAGCGTCACTACTTTTTTTTTTTTGAAAGAAACAGCGTCACTACTTTACCCACGAGAGAGGGGATGTCCTGCGCGCGAAGGACGGGGCATGGCCGTTGATCTCGCACCTCCCTAGCCCCGCGCGAGTCTGCACCTCCCACACGGCTCCATCTCCTCGTTCGGCTTGCCTCACGGCTGACAGGCTGAGCCGCTGAGTACTTTCCATCCTCAAAATTCTTCTATTCATCCAAATCCCTAGCGCCGCCGTCGATCTTTTCGGCTGCGCCGCCTTCGATCTCTCCGGCCACACCGTCCTCGATCTCCTGGCCTCGCCGCCCTGTCCTCGTTGGCTCCGTCTGGACCTGCCGCAGCAACGCCTGCGCCCACCATGGTGATGGCGCCCTTGCCTTGGCCCTGCCCTGCCCTGCTGCGCCCAGTTCGGCCTCATCGCCCTCGCCCGAGAAAACCCAGCCGGGCGCCGTCTTCTTCTCCTCGGCAGCACCATTATTTTGTTCAAATATGAGAAATAGCTTCCTCTTGAACTCTTGATATTTTAAGTGATATTTTGTAATGTATAGCATGTGTGGTTGTAAAGTTGCGATGGTGTTCATCAAGATTGTGTAAGAATTGCTTTGTATGAAAATTTCATGAATCACCAAATGAAAAAATTGTTCTGTGATTTTTAATTCGACGGCTTTCATCTGGTATCGATAGTTTTGTGCACAAGCTAAGGAGATGGTTTCTTGTATTTGATTGTTGATGTTCCTGTAAAACTGAAAAATTAATTAGTGCATGAGTCCAATGGTGGATAATTCTGAGATTGATGTTTCATTGAATCACTGCCACACAAGGAGCAGAGGAAGCCCTGGTTGTTCCTTGAAGTTACCAAATGGCGGAGCACCGGATATTATCAAGTTCAAAGCCTATGCAGACAACTCAGAAAGGCTAAGCTCAGCTCTGCTGCAAACAAGAACCCCTCTCACTAGTTACTAAATCACACACTTCTCTGATGATAAAAGGTATCAGCAATATGGTTTTCTATCAGGTGCACGTGTAGTAAGTAACCAAAATGAGAGGTAATAGGAAGTTGAAAACAAATATCACAAATCTGAAACAGTGCACCAAATAAGCAGTGCACCATTATATATTTATATTAACTTAAGAGTTCAGCTCATGCATAGAGAAAGATTTTTGGGCATCTCAAAATCATTGATTAATTAGTATATTGAAATTTTCTCTTGTGAATGCTAATCTTATTTTTTTGAGGGGTTCTGGATGCCAACCTCATGGCTCATGTTAACCAAGGATTAAGGAACATACATCTACTATATAAGGGAGCTTCTGAGCTTCTGAGCTTACTATACATAGCACCGGTGGCCGACATTTAAAACATGAAAACCAAAAAAGGCAAAATCCCTTTCTTGTTCTGACAAAAAAAGGTCCGTATCCAATATCCACACTATAGTGCATATTGTTAGTGCATATCAAAAACAATAGTTGCTTGTAGGCACAGATTGCTCGTCTTCAGAAGCAATGGATCATCACAAACAATAGTTGCTTATAGGCACTGATTGCATTATGTATGTTTTGCTGCAGTGGTCTGAACAATTTGGTGGACTAGACACAAGGATTGCTTTGAAAATAAATTGATGAAATTTCAAATCAATTGAAGGTTCTAACAAATAAATTGAATGTTGTCAGGTGATTGTACCAAACCAATTGATTATCTCAAATCAAATTATTCTGTCGTGCATAACAGATTTTTATTACAAAATTCAGTGGTTGACATGTTCACTCCGTTATGGTGCTCCAAGGTGCATGAATGATCTGCTAGGTGCTTGCTCATGTGTTCTGTTGTTTTCCCCTATTATTTTCTGATTTAAGCTGCATGCTGTCATTTGGACCTAAGAGAGCATAAAAAATTCTCAAATTATACAGCACAACATTGTCTATAATGTTTCTATAAATAAAAAAGCACAGAACAGAGGGAAAATGAACACCCAATTTTTGACAAACTCAATTAGCAACTCTTGTCATAAGCATGTGCATCGTTTCAATTGCACACTTCAAAATATCTTCATATTATACAGAAAGAAGAAACATCAAAACAATGTATTCTGTGACATCCTAATAAATATTAGAATGTCCCAAGTTTTATTTAAAAAGAAAAAGAAAAAGAAAAATTATAATTTATTTCTTATATGAAAAACCCTGGAATTTCAAAACAAATAAATTTTATTAATAATTATTTTACATTTTGGTTTACAATTACAAATCATTTCGGAACTCCCTTTTCCGTTCTCTCTCTCCCTTGGTCGATCTCACCCCAAAGCCCTAATTCTCCGTCTCCTCTCCGACTCGCTGGGTCAAAACCCTAACCTTTCCTCGACCCGAACCCTAATCCTCCTGTTTTGGTTGAGACCCTGTCTTGGTCCTCGACCGGAACCCTTATCCTCTCGGTCAAGTCGACCACTGTCTCAAGACTTAAACCCTAACCAGCATTGCCGACCCTCCCGTGCCACTTCCTGATCGTGCCATCCTTGCGAGAGGCAACTGAGAACTGACGAGACGCCTGATGAGCTCGCCTCAGGGGCTGGGTATTGGAGTATTGGGTAAAGCGGCGCGGGGGGCGTCCTTCGTGGCCTCCACCGTACGCGTGTCCCGCTCCAGCCGTCCGATCCAGCCAGGCGCCTCTCTCCACGGACCTCGTGGCTTCAGCTCGTTAGCAGCTCGGCTCATCCGTTGTTCCTAGCCCAGCCGCCCAAAGCGCCCCACAACCGGTCAGGCGGTCACCGGCCAGCTGTATCAAATCCCGCAAATCAAGAAAATCCCCTCCTTGTTAAAAAAAAGAAAATAAAATCCCCTCCTCCATCTGAAGAACCCTAGATGGGCGGCCACCTCAATCGAGAAAATCCCCTACTCCATCTGAACCCTAGAGGTGCGGCCACCTTCGTACGAGGCAGCAGCGACGATCTCAGCGATCTGTCGGCTCCAGGTGGTGAGGCCCTCTGACGACAGGTTGCCGTGCACCCCGGAGCACCTCGGAATTGGGGGTATCAAATCCCTCGGGAAGGGATCGAACGCGGATCATGTTCAATGTTCTGTGGAGAATTGTAGTATCAGGTTCTTGGATTCTCATCTAGCCTCCTCTGATTCAGTTCTTGCTGCAAGTTTGCAACCCGAATATGGTGCAGAATATGGGTTGTAGAAGCCGCAAGGGTATTATGAAGGCAACACAATTCAGCAGTTCGTCAGACTTGGTAAATCACCGTACACTGAGTCGCCGTTGCAGGGCTGCCAGAACGAGGCAAGCTATGAAAATTTTTACAATATTTTGTTGGATTTTTATTACGTACTGGACATATTGAGGTTACAAGATAATAGTTAAAACCTCCCATAGATACGGACTCCTGAAGAATTGAATTGAATGAAGAATGACCATGAGCGCCATCTGTGTGTGAGCGATTAGAGCTCTTGACGAACACTTCTTATATAACATTTTGAGATGCATGAAGAGGACTATTCTTGGGTTCGGCACACCAAGTTCTCGCACTCGGTTGTCAGGACCAGCTCTGGCAAGGAGCGGTTTGGTGCATTCTTCAGTGGAACACATATCTTCAGGCTTTGTGATAGCTACTGACCAGTCTTCACTGGCGAGCCCACCTATTACAGTCCTCATGCCAAGCAGCCTCGCTCCCCGACCGCGGCGCCAGTGCTCAATCCAGAGGAGTGCCTCCTCCCAGAGGAAATGGCTATTTTACACCAAAGCCTATTTACTAGTCAAGTTTTAGTTAGTAAGTTTTAATTTGTTGGATGTATGAATTGATCCAGACATCTCGAACATCAAAGGAAGATGCATCACCACACCAAGGTGCGTCATCACACCAAGCCAATCCCAGCCTATTCTAGTCAAGTTTAATTATCAAAAAGGTGAATCTACATGTTCAAACCTCTCGCCCTGTCCATAACCGTGGACACGGCTATCATGATAGTTTTAACTCTGTAGAGTATATACAAATTTTTCCAAAGTCCCATCTCATCCACTAGGAGAAACGGTACAAGACTTTTTCAGCCTACTACGCCCACCACTTCACCTGCCCTCTCTTTTGGTTTCCTCGGTCTATCCGGTACACGCCGCGGTAGGGCGCCTGGGTACTTATCGGTACCGACCCGGGACGTTCCCCAATTAAGCTATTCGGTCTCAGGAACGCACCTACCCCTTAGGTAAGGTCGCGAGCCTCACCCTAGGGCAATAGTGACGAACCGTAACCGGACAAGTCGCGAGCAAGCGGTTATTGGGTTTCGTAGGGTATTAAGCCAGGGCCGAAGGTACAAGTGGTTGTACAGTAAGGTTTGGTCTAGCAATACACAAGCTTGAGTCCTTATTAGAGGAGACCCTCTCATCTCCACTACAGTCCCGGAATCATCACTTCCGAGGTCTCCCCTAAGCAATCTACACTAGTTTTAATTGTTTAGGGTTTAACCAAAAGTACTATCACGAAGCATACGCCTCACAAGACACATTTATAGTGAATCCCAATGCAACCTACACTTCTAGTCAAGGATAGGCTAAGGAACAGTAAAGGGTTCATCAAATGAGGTCTAGTCATGCTAGTAAAGGACTAGTATGAATAAGGCACACACACTATTCTAATATGCATGCAAAGGTGAATTACGAAAAGTAAAGACGATTAAGCTCCCTCCGTCCAAAGGCTGTTGCCCTAAATCATAGCCAAGAGAGCACATACTTTTGGACGGACGAAGATATTAAACATAGGACAGGAATATGCAAACAACTAGTGCTTGCTTGGTAGCGATCGGCCTCGCAAGAAGTCGTCGGCTTCCTCGGTCTACGCCTTCAATGTTGACGTCTTGGTCCCGTTCAGGTCTTCGGGTCCTTTGGAAGTTGTCGGCAACCACGACTCCTGTGTCATCGACGGCGACAGATTGACCCGTCTCGTGGTCTTCATAATTTTCTGGGATTCCATCGACGCTCACGACTCCGTTAAAAATACCGGTACAGCCTACGCGCAAATCGAGGCACGGACAAATAAACAGCAACAGAGAAAATTTATAAAATCATGAAATAAATACTATAGGTAGTATAAAATGGTACGAGACTAGGAAAATTGGTTTGGAGTGAATCAGACCTTCGGTTTAGCAGGAATAAAATTGAGATGGAACACTGTTCATGATGAACAGTACCACCTGGTCTGGGCGGCCGTGGGATCCAAAAGGGGATTAAGGCCCAGTTCTTTTCAGCTTAACAGCTTAACGTCTTAACAGCTTATTGACTTATCTATGTTTTAAAAACATATATGCTTTGAGTTTTTGAGTCTGTTTTTTCGCTGTTTTGAAGGTGGGTTCTAACGCTTTAAAAAGCAAGTGAAATGAAATGTATCCAAATCTCGAGACTACCTCGAGAAGCTCTCAAAGTTCAGTCATTTCAACTGTTCAGATTAGCTCAAAAGAACAGAGCCTAAATCCCTCAACCATCCACACACACACTATCTCTTCCCCTCACACACACACACTCACAGCTACCCACGCTGAGAGAGAGAGAGAGAGACGGGGAGGGGGAAGAGAGAGAGAGAGGGAGGGGCGGCGGCCATGGGGAAGAAGGGGTGAGGGCGGCGGCTCCGGCTCCGGCTCGGGGCGGCGTGGCGGCGGCCTATGGCAGAGGGCGGCGGCGGCTCCTCCGCAGGCGGCGGCGCAAGGCGCGGCGGCAGCCCGGCTCCAACGGCGACGGCGGCGTGGGGCGGCACCCGGCGGCGGCACGGCTCCATGGGGCAGGGCGGCGGCGCGGGTAGCTCCCCGGCGGCGGCCCGGCTGGGCGCTCGGCCAAGGCCAGGCGGCGACGGCTGTCCCGGGGCGGCGCTCGGTATGGGCGCGGCCAGTGGCGACGGCGGCGAGGCAGGGCGACGGCGGCACAGGGGCGGTGGCACGGGGTGGTGCGGGTCCAGGAGGAGGGCGAGGCGGCGGTGGCTGTCCCGTTGGCGGCGCGCTCCGGTGGGGCAGGGCGACGGCAGGGCAGCGGCGGCTTGGGGAGGAGATGGCAGCAGCAGTGTGGGGAGGCACGGCTAGGGTTTGCAGGTTATATGTGGAGGCAGGCTTGGGTTTGTGATGGGTTTCTACATGTCGGAATTGGAGTTGGGGTTTGGGTTGATTGCAAAGAGATGATGTGGAATTCTTGTCTGTTCATATGGGAGGCTGACGTTGGTGATAAGTTTGGAATTGGAGGATATTGATATGGCTTGGGTTGGCTCGGCCAAGGATGGCGCGATCAGGAAGTGGCACGGGAGGGTCGGCAATGCTGGTTAGGGTTTAAGTCTTCTGCTATTTCATCATCATCTTCATTCTCTTCAGTGACTGAGATAGTATTCTTTCTAGCAACATCTTCACTCTAAGATTCAAAGTTTGTTCAATATGACAATATTCATATAGATCATTGCATGCAATTCAGTGCCCACAATGTCCATGGTCTTTCAATCATTACTGGCATTAGCAGATGTCACTCTTCATGTTCAGAGCAAGATTTTATTATGTTCAGCATGTTTCAGAAAAAATGAAACTTCCATCATTCATTCTCATATTTCATCATTTCATTACTTCATTTTTTTTCTTCATTGAGCATTGAAATGTTACATCAAATATTTATTTCATGATGAATAGTAATAGTATTTAATATATGGTCAAATTCATGATTTATTGCTATTACTTCTACACAAAACATAGAACAATGAAAAACAAATCATGAATTTAGCCATATATTTCGTACACAGCATTCCATCATGAAATAAGCATAATCAGACCTAAAGCGAGAAACCCGCCAGATTCAAAGAAAGTTTCCAAGATAGAGGATGGTGTGGAGTAACCGTCAATAAAACGTATCCCAAGAATGCTATAACCAGTAGATGCAGATAAGCAGCCTTCATTTTAATTGGAAGGAAAGTGTTAGTAAAAACAAAACAAACATGGGACATCTAACAATACAACCTATGAATGAAACACATAAAAATGTAGATTTTTACCAAACGGACGTATCCACGATGCACAAATGCAATGATGAGATAAATGAAGCTGGTCAGAAAAATCAGTGGATATGAAAGCAGAAGTTCCAGCATGTCAGCTTTGTCAGGGCTGTTGAAACAAAAGAATAGCCAAATCAACCCGCTCACCACTTCAGACATCTTGGAGGGCAATTTGAATGCCTGGAGGACGCTGTCCATCGATTGGGTGTAGGTAAAAACCATCCAAGGAATAAAGGACATAAACACCGGCACCCCTGCACCAACTGACAAGATGATGTTCTCTGGTATCTACACAGAAGATCACATCATAATAACCAAGTCAAAGACATAATAATAATAATCGTAGAATACAGGCCACAACGACCGCGATGCCTCGGTACAAGCACCTCACTCTTCCTCCCGCCGCCACTCGGCTTGAACCACCCAACCTAAGACCTAAACCCTAAACCCCTAAACCCTTGGTTGAAACCCCTAATTGCCAAGGCCACGGCGCCGCTAACGCAGCGAGCCATCAGGCGCGCCAAGTAGTCAATAATGGCAATGGCGATGCCATTATTGTTCTTGGGAATCTGAACATTGCTCTTGTCTTTTTCCACAACATGCTGGGACGGGTACTAAATATTAATGCTGCTCGTGCTGGACTTGAACTTGCACCACATGCCAATGGACATCCTCCTCAGGTTATAGGTGTACCTAATGCCTATGCTGGTAAGCATTTTATGTGTCTATTCCACAAGTACCAGTAGGAGCCTGCCTTTCATCACTAGTGATATTTCTTTTAAATTCACTAGTGACATTTTTTTTAAATTCGTACTGCTTGCAGTTGGAGATCTGCCTTGTGAAGAAGAGGGTGAAGAAGCTCTTGCTCATGAAGAAGATCTGGACGAGTTTGAAGAGCATACCAAGTTCTCTATCAATCAGATTGTGATGATTGTGCTTCATTGCTGCCTTCAGATGTAGAAGCCGTCGCTGCTGATTGCTTGGGTCCTCTTGGACATTCAGATGGCGTGGAGAGAAACACAAAGGCTTTGACTGCAGCCGAAGATGTTGCTGGAAAGGATACCATCTCAGTCACTGAAGAGAATGAAGATGATGATGGAATAGAAGAAGATCACATCGCTGCTGCCACTTACCGAAGATTACTCACTGGAAAACTGATCGAAGATGAAGAAGCTGCTAATTGCTTGGGTCTTCTTGGACATTCAGATGGCGTGGAGGGAAACACAAAGGCTTTGACTGCAGCCGAAGATGTTGCTGGAAAGGATACCATCTCAGTCACTGAAGAGAATGAAGATGATGATGGAATAGCAGAAGATCACATCGCTGCTGCCACTTACCGAAGATTACTCACCGAAAAACTGATCGAAGATGAAATAACACAGGATCCTATTGCTGCAGAAAAGCAGAGGGTGCAAGAAAGTTTTGCTGTCACTAAAACACAGAAGGTAGATGAAGCACACAGCAGGGTCAAGAAGAGGCGCATAGGTTGGAAAAGGTCATGGGCACCTTTCAAAGGTTGCTATACTTCACCCGTTCATTAGTCCTCTATGACAGATGACCAACTGGTCCTAGAGTGTATACTGACGAGAAGAGGCTATGTTTAGTTATCAACTTTGCTTTGAGGATAATATTCTTCCCCATCCTCCTTTTGCGTCAAGTCTCAATATTGCAAATTCATGTATGGTTCTATTGGTTCATTTGGTTGGCTATCTAAGAATTTCTTGTCATAAAAATGTGTAGCTTTGTGTAGCTTGCCAGTGTGGTATGATTTGCTTTGTTGGGTTCTCGGTCCCCCGGCTCTTGGCTTGTGGCCGGTCGGGGTTGTTCTAAAGCTTTCAGCGAACTGACACCTGAGCTTTTAGAAGTTACAAGTACGGGTGGTTTATACGTAACAACACGTCGGGCTTGTGGCGAAGTTGGCTAGCGTGAGACAATTAATTACATTTTGCAAAAGAAAGCAACAGCTATCTTTTTGCAATAGAAAACAATTATATTAATGTCCCACGACAATTTCAATTTGCAAGATAAAACAATTTAATGTTTCCCTTTTTAAGAGAAAATAATTATAATTATTTTTTTCATGCGCTCCTTTTTTGCTAGACTCCAACTGGCAAAAGTCAGGCATGTCTACCATCACAAAGCAAGCGTAAAACGACATCTATACAATAAAAAACAAACCCTCAATTGTACATGGTATGCAGCAGATTCACCACTAGCATCCATCTCTGCTGAAAGAAACAACAAAAAATGAAATCCAAAAATAATTTTCTGTTCTCTGTGTATTCGTTCAAAAAACCTGGCATGGTATCTTCACTCTCCTGACGTGTTAGAACTTAGAAGTACTTTTGCAACAAAACCTCTTCTTTTTCTCCTTTGGAAAACAACAAAAAAAACTATGGCAATCAATTCCTTTTTTCCTCCCAGTATCCTTTTCCCCTTCCGCATGCATCCAAGAAGCATAAATATGTATCATAAACTGAGTAGGGAACGGCGCCACCGCCTCTCAAACTTTACCCTCCTTTTATTGTCAGTCTTGATTGGCATCATGAGCAAGCCACCGGTATCAAGTTCTGACTGCAGGGAGGATTCCAGCCTCTTCCGGTGCCCAATGCATGTTGCGTGATTCGAGGATGTAGCATGGGAATCTTGCTCGTTATTGAAGTCTTCCCTCTCATACTTGGAATGCCACTTTGCTTGGAGATAAGGCAAGGATCTCCAAGGAGGCAGATGCACAGAGTTATTCTTCAGAGACCACTTTGCAGCATAAGCCATCACATGCAGGAACTGCTTCGGTCTGGCAAGGGTACCGACAAAAACCACCGGAAGCGAATTCAACAGTGCCGTAAGAATTAACTGCCCTGGCTATTTCAAAGTGACTCCTGAAGTCGATATCAATGCTGAGGCGTTCTGGGTCCATGGCATCACTGTTCATTATGACATCAATGTGAGGTCGCTGTCGTCTAACTTAGGGCCTCTTTGGTTCACGGTTTTGTTCGGTTCGGTTTGGTTGGGCTAAAAGTTGAGAACTATAAAATAACAATATAAAAGATCTCAAAAATATGTAAGAAATATTTTTGAGATCTTTGAGTAAAATCATACAAAGCTCTGAAAAATTATTACAAAATATTACACCGAATAGTCAATACAAAAAAAAAAAATTTTGGCCCAACCGAACCGAACCGAACAAAACCGCGAACCAAAGAGGGCCTTATAGAGAAAATGGAAGGGCTTCTATTCAGTAATGAGCGTAGGCAATATCTCCAGGTATCTTGTCAAACCCCTGCCATTTGGATGTGCAAACTGCTGCATCGTATCCAAAGTATTTCAAGAGCTTCATAAGTAAACGACGAATGCAACTCCTGCCGGATTGACCTCTGCTGAATGCTTGAAGCTCTGACTCATGAATTGAGAACAATAGCGAGTGGACCGTAGAGTGCAGCTCATTTTCTTTCTCATTTCCACATTTCTTGTACATCTAAAATGGAAATTCATAGGATGTACGTTCCAACATACATACCATACAAATCAATGCGGTATAAAACAGTAAGCCACCCAATCACTAGTTTTGGTACAAGTAATGACAACACACAAAATTATAAGGTGCATATAAATTGACGAGGGCACATGTCACACAAATTTCTAGGTGCTAACACATTGTAGTACAGAAGGGGTGAAATGGTGCACATTGATATTTTTTTGAGGAAAAGGCAGAACTGCCATATATTAAGTAAAGGGAGTTATAAGGCTAAGCAGCCAAAGCGAACAAAATGGTGCACATTGATGTTTAAAGCCCTAAACAATAGAGGTAAAATCGATTCCTATACATCTAACTAGTTGGGATTATATTTTGACATTCATGTGTATCAAGTGCTATACCCTACAATCGGCTCTAGCAGATTGGTGTCGCGATCCAAGTAAAATGAACGCTATGCTAAACATACTCTGCTAGCTGTGACAATTCTGCTGTGTACTCTGAACTTGCAAAAGAATAGATAAATTACAGATGCAGATGAACAGTTTTATTACTAATTTTTTTTGCACTTTGGTCATGGAATAAAGTCAGATTAAACAAGGAAGCAGTATGTATCATCATGAATGCTGATGACAATTAACATGAAAGCAAATAATAGTACTCCTATGTGGCTCCCGAATGGTTCCAGCCTCATGATAGCTTCAGAAGTAGCAATTGGAACACTAGTAGGAGCCAATAATCTAACACAATTTGAGATCCTGATAACAACGAAGAGACATGATATGAGCACCTGCGGCTGGAGATGGGTTGAGTTGAGGGGGGAAGGAAATACGGCGATGTTATCTGGCACCGTTCTCGAGGAAGTTGGTGACGAGCATGGGTAAATCCATGTCGCTGTTGTGGCTGTGGTTGTGGCATCCTTCCGTGGCGCCTGCGGGCCCCGTCCACAGCCAGAGGTCGGCATCATGAGCAATCTACCGGTATCAAGTTCGGACTGCAGGGAGGATTTCAGCCTCTTCAGGTGCTCAATGCACATTGCGTGATCTGAAGATGTAGCATGGGAATCTGTCACAGCTGCAAGACGTATCTGAAGAAGTCTGCACTGGACCATATGCAATACAGGATTCACTTAAGCCAAGGAATGTGCAATCAGCAACGTCCATTCTTCATCCAACGGCCTAAAGCAAAATCAGTACTTACTGTACTTTTTTCTGGTGAATATGCCTTCTTGCCAGCAGCTGCGTCTGCTACCTTCTTTCCCCTCCTTTTAAAGGCTTCAGCCACATTGTAATGGACAAGAAATTGAACCCTGAGAGGAAATATATCTATCTTCTCCTCCAAGTTCTCTCGTTCTCATCTCTATTTTCTCTATTTACTCGTATCAATTATCTGAATATTTACCTGTTGCTACTTATTTCTTCTGAAGAATTTGTCAGGCTGTGACAAAGTGGTATCAAAGCCTTTGATTCTCGGCTAGATTTGTTGCAAGGGGTGCTGGTGAGGGTTGGTGAACAAGTTCCTCTAGTAAAATCCCTAAGCCAAAACTTCTTGCAAGATCCGGACAAATTTCAGGGTTACAAAGTTCAATTTCTTGTCCATTACAATGTGAGGGGTGCTTTGAAGTAAAATGGTGGGGAGAGGAGAGCCACTCGGGTTACAAAGTTCACTGCTTTGAAGTAAAATTCCAGAGTACTTGAACCCCCCAACAAATTCGAGGTCTATCAGGCAAGGGTTGAGTGGCTTGTCATCTCGGTAAAATTCCTAAGCCTAGAAACCTTGGATTTATGCAACAACCATGACAGGGATGGGAAAGGAAACAACCCAGGAAGAAAGTGAGATCACCTATGCCACCACCGGTGAACTTGAAGAACTCAAGATGAACATCGAAGAGGTCCAGAAAGGGCATGAAAAGCAAAGCCTTTTAATTCTCTAGAAAGGCAAGCAGATAGAGCAACTGGTGAACACCATGCATGCTATTTTCTTGAGTGGGAGAGGAACACCAGATATGATCTCTAAAAACATGGTGAGTACTCAAAACTCACCCATTCCTTTCAGCCTAGCAGCAACCCCACCCAGATCCAGCCCTGAGATCTCCCTAAACCCCAATGTCTCTCACATAGCCACCCATGGCCTCAACCCTTTAGAAGCTCGCACCTCAACCAACAGAAATCCCACCCCACTACTCAGTACACAAAACCCACCCATACTTCCCACCCCAGCAAATTTCCATCCACCAATGACCAAGTTCCCAAGTGTAAACTGTCCCATACCAACCACCCAAGTCACTTGTTGGTCTGAACCACATTGCACAGTTTTAAACCAACCAGCAATTCCTAAAGAAGACAACACCCGTGGCATACCCAGATTGAGAACATACAACAGGTATATACAGGAGGACAACATTTACCAAAGAACCATTGCTAAAGGCCCCAAACTGCAATTTTCAGAGTTTGAAGGAGAAGAGGTGGATTCTTGGATAAAGAAAGCAGAAAAATTCTTTGCAATATCTCAAATTCAGCCATGGCAGAGAGTAGAAATTGCTACATTTATATCTCAAAGGCCGATCAGATGCCTGGCTAAATAGTAGTAGCATTGACACACAAAACACTTCATGGGACCATTTCTGGCTTTCTGCAATCTCTTAACAAAAAGATTTGAGGGCCAATCAGAGTGTGACATCATTGCCTCTTTCCATGCCATCAAACAATCAGGGTCAGTTTCAGACTACATTGACTCATTTGAAAAATTGATGGGATCAGTCAAAAAGACCTACAATGGCCTCTCTGAAGATTATTTCCTTAAAAGCTTCATAGCAGGTCTCCAAGAGTATAACAAGGATCACATCCAAATACAAAAACCACCTGATCTCAATACTGCATACTGGATGGCAAGAAACCTTGAAAACTCCAACCCTTTCAAGAGGACTCCTTTTGCAGCAAACAAAGGCCTTAAATTCATTGGGTCCAAACAGGTCACCATAAACAAATTACCACTCAAAGAAGGAGCTACAAGCAATAACCAGAAAAGACTTGATTCCACACCAAAAGTGTCACATACATGGGCTTTATGCTGCTCAGCCCACTTAGGTCCAGCTCAAGAATCAACTACAAGAAGGAATCGGAAAAACAAGAGGCATCAATCAATTAATCACAGCACCATCGTCTACCTCTCCTATCCCTGTTCTTCTACTGTTCTTCTTCCTCTAGCTTCCTCTGCTCCCTGCTGTTCTATCCCTAATTCCCCATGTATCTCTCTGGATTCCTCTAGTGATGCTTGTACCGAGTAAAAATTTGCCTCCAATCCTCATAACTAGTGGCCAGGATCGTCACATATGGTATCAGAGGCTGTCACCCCGCTGTCCGTTTGTGTTCAGGGGGAGACCTCTGCCATGGAGGCCACCGAGACGCTCACCACGATGGTGCAGCGGCTTCTCGCCAAGATCAAAGCCCTTGACGCGGAGATCGAAGCCCTTGACAGTCCCCAGTGGGAAGAAATTGCAGCACCTACCATGTGTTCGACACAAGGCTCAGGCGATGGTAGCTACCACTAAAGCTTTGAGGCAGCGTCGACGCTCATCCTAGCATCCTCAACCTTCTTCTCCATGTCTGCGCCAACCACAAAGGTCATATCTGACACCTTGGTGGCCAAACTAGTTGGCACCCACCGGCTGTTCGAGGAAATGCCAATCAGCATCGAGCATGTGCTGCCTTGCCCCAATGGATCAATGCTCATTGGGATACCCTCTACCAATGGATCAATGCTCATTGGGATACCCTCTACTTCAAGTTGCATGTCTGTGCTATCAACAACCATAGTTGTGGACACTGCAGTGACCAACCAAAGCAGTGCATGCCAGATGTTCGAGGTAATGCCATACCATAATTTCAGCATTAGTGATACACATGATATGTCGGCACTCAAATTGGATGGATGCAAGGCTCTCCAAGTACTAGAACAGTCCTCGATGATCTCCTCAAATAAGTCATATGGCTCCATCAAGTGTGACACGGTGACACATGTCAAGTGTTCAACCATATGCTCTGACTTGGAGGAAGACTTCATCGGCACCTGGAAATTTCAAAGCCAAAAGACACATTATAGTGTTGTCCAGAGGGTGTCCCACATTGATTGTGGTGAAACTGGAACCACCCATATTGCAGCGCTGTCAAGAGCTACTCATGTATTGTTTGGGAGGGAAACGCAACCATGACCACCACCTTTAAACAGAGGTTGCGGGCTTTACATTTCTAGGAGGCATCCACAGGCACTGGGCAAACATGGCATTTTGATGGAAGTGGGAGAGTGCAGCCATGAACACAACCTTATTCTTAAGTTTTCCACCCTGTTGACTACAAGAGGACAAGTGTGTGGTTCATACAAATGTGGCTGCCTTTGGTTATAAATCATGCTATTTCATTCAAATGCTTCCACAAGTGGATGCACATCAGATTCAAAGATTTGCAGATATTAAATTGTTGGGGGCAACTGACCATGAACAAAGAGAGAATTACAAGGTTTTGCTATGTACATGGATCATCTCTTGAGTCTTGTCCAATTGGTTTCAAAAAAGGACTTATGGAACCACAAGAACAGGGTTATGCCATTGTATGGAAGACTCTAGTGAACACCTGTAGAATTCATAAGAATTTTGTGTTGGGAAGGAAGACATGGCATAGGTCAGCAAGGACGTTAAGAAGGGCCATTGCCCATAGGAGTCCAATGACATTGGAGTTGCTTCATGCTCCGGTGCGTGAGGTGCTGATTCCCTCGGTGTGCAAACTAAATACAATCAACATCACAATGCTCAATGATTTTGCTGCCATCACATTGGAAGCTCCTCTCTTTCCATTCAACCACCATCAAATTAGAGTGCAACGGGTGCCCTCCATGGCCTCCACCTCAAAATCAGGGAGCAGTGCTCAAGCAGTTCCACAAACAATTCATACTTTAGTCAAGGCCGAGAAAATGCGTAACCATTGGATTGGATTAGCTAGGATTATTTATGCATGCACTCATAATAGAAAAAATGCCCCTTATTACTAGATTGGAAATATGTGGTGTGCCACAATTCAGATTGGTCACAGTTGGGATACTCTCCACACATTCACTGCCGTTGCCAAGAAGAACTTTGGGTTGCTGAAACTATTGGCGAGCCCAGGGGATTTGATATGAAATATGTGCTCTTGCATGCTCGTCAAGCACAGAAATTGGCCATTGAGAATCAATTTGCAATCAGCATTGAGGAATTTGGTGGCAGCAATATCATAGTAGGTGATGCTGAAGGCGCCATTTTTCCTTTTCCTGTACTGCAGCATTTTCAGGGCAACCAATGCTAGGCTTAATGGGTAGCTCTTTGTTTTTTTACAAGAAAATCCTAATCTTCAGGAACAAAGGAAGAACCAAGAGGTTATATTAGGGCTGAAGGCCAAGGAATGGCAAATTCTTTCAAGGCATCATCAGATCTCCACTTCATCATGTGCTATGAGTTGTACTTTTGAAATGTGTGATACAACAAACCTTCATTATTCGGAAGCAGTGATCAGGTGTGAATGAAATAGGAAAGACCTTGCCGAATAAGGAGCTTTCACTGATTGCTTTGTTGGCTGTTTAGCAGTTTGCACAAATAGAAATGACTTTTGTGTCCATTTTGCCATTCAATTTGGAAATATTTTACATTGATGTTATCATCACTGTGTTCGTATTGCTCATGCGGTCAACAGAAGACACTCAACATTGTAGATGCTCCGGGTAATATTTCTCTCTCAGTCCATCTCAACCAATAAGTACGAAGATCATAAGGTGAGCAGGTATGCAACACCATTGAAGGAGAGACCTGTGAAGGATTTATCTAACAAGAAGTGGTTTTCTCAAAGGATATACTGCAATGCAAACACATCGCAGTTTTCAAATGTAGAAGCAGTTGGAATTACGTTAAGCATGGTGACAAGTGCGATCACATGGGATTATTTCAATTTCTGGCAGCACCTCAAGTGTGCTATAGCTATTGAATGGCATGCAATAGAATTGGATGTGCAGTGGGATCCAGGTGGTTGGCATCGGCTTGAGGGCAAGCCGAATTTTGTCAGGGGGAGTTTGTCACATACATGGGCTTTATGCTGCTCAGCCCACTTAGGTCCAGCCCAAGAATCAACTACAAGAAGGAATCAGAAGACGGAAAGAGGCATCGATCAATTAATCACAGCACCATCGTCTACGGTCTACCTCTCCTTCCCTGTTCTTCTACTGTTCTTCTTCTTCCTCTAGCTTCCTCTGTTCCCTGCTGTTCTATCCCTAATTCCCCATGTATCTCTCTGGATTCCTCTAGTAATGCTTGTACCAAGTAACAATTTACCTCCAATCCTCATAACTAGTGGCCAGGATCGTCACAAAAAACAACAAATGAAGGCAACAAATGTTACAAGTGCCAATAGCCCTGGTACCCAGGCCACAAGTTGCAATGCAAAATGAACAAACAACTCAATTCAATGGAAGTCATCATGGACAACCAGGAAGAAGAACAAATTTTTAAGCAGGAAATGGAAATTGCACTCCAAGAGAGTGAACAGCTTGCAAGCAAATCAGAAGAAACCTGTTATGAACTGGGATTAGGGTGCAGATCGGCAGCACCAAGGAGATGTTTGCGGTCTGCTGGAGCTGGACGGGAACGTGCGAGAGAGAGAGAGAGAAAGAGGGCGATGGCAGCAGCAGGCTGCCAACGCTATGGGCAACAAGATAATTAATCTTTATTGCTTAATTGACTAACTGGCCGGCTTAATCCTTTATAGGGATGCGGCTTACAACTGACCCTAACTGACTCAACAACCCTCAACTAATTGACAGCTAACAACCGACTAAGATAAGGCTCAAGCCAACAAACTGAACTAAGACCACTTGGGCAATGAGTTTCGACGTATTGGGTGTATCCGTTTTTATCGAAGCTTTCATTTTCGTGCTTATCCTAGTTGTTGGTTCATTTTATGCATGGCGAAAAGGAGCCAAAGTCAAAAAATCTGCTTTATGTATCCTTAAATTGTATAAATGGGGGTAACTGACGTCTCATAGAAATTGTTTGTTACGTCAGAATCAGAAGAAACTAATTTTCTATGGCGAAACAAAATATCTCTCATTTCCGGTGCAAATAGATTTTTTTTTAATTTCGAAATAAAGGTTCTTGTCTTGTGGGGAACGATGCACAAATTTTTGGAATCCGGTACCAACAGGTATAATCCCCCCAGAACTACGTTTTCTTTCAGGCCTTTCAACCAATCAATACGACCTCGTAGGGCAGCTTTTGCTAAAAACTAATTCACTTCAGCTGCACCTGAAGATGGTTCGGCCTAGCGAGGGTGTTGGGAGACCGAACCAGGTCCAGTACTCCTCCTCCTTGCATAAGTCAGACCAAACCCGAACCTAACAAAACCACAGCTATAATATCTTCTTTTGCTATCCAGGGTACAATCCCTGCAAGAGGCACTTTCACTCTAACAGTACTACGGGGCAAACATCCAGCTACTGCATTGTTACCTACTGGAAGCCCATTCATTGATAGTAAATTTGCTGCTAAAAATGCTCCCAACTGCCCCAGTCAAAGTCATAGTAGCCAATGGAGAATCAGTACAAACTCAATCAAAGACAACAGGCACAAACTACTATATTCAAGGCCACAAGTTCCAAGACCAATTCCACATTCTGCAACTAATGGGATATGACATCATACTAGGAGCAGATTGGATTTCAAAGTATAGTTCCATTCAGCTAGACTTCAAAACAAGACAGCTAATCCTTAGCAACAAGAGTGACAAAATAGCACTTTCAATGAGGCTTTTCCAAGTAAAAACATACTAATATCAATGCACCAAGATAAAGGAGCCAGCAAAAAAATTATTTTTTAATCCTTTTTTAATAAATATTTTATTTTTAACCCCCCGGCAAAAGTATTTTTAAATCTAACACTTTTGGCCGCGCCACGCCGCCTGGCGTGGCCTGTACATTCTGACGCGCCAGTGCATGTGGCGCGTCAGAGATGCCACGCTGTCGTCCACGGTCGGCCACAGCCGGCGTGGCATTTTCTGGGCCCCACCTTTGCCGCGCCACATGCACCGGCGCGGCAAAGGCCTGCCATGTGGGCCCGCGCTGGGTAGCGCGCTGGGTAGCCTCGCAGGCTCGTTTCTTGCTCTGCCGCGCCGGCGAGCACGGCGCGTCAAGCTGTTAAGCTAGATAACTCGGGTGAGTCGATGACGTGCTGCGCGGTGTGCCTCGGGGAGTACGGCGGCGGGGACGTGCTCCGGTTGCTGCCCGACTGCGGCCACGCCTTCCACCGGCACTGCGTCGACCAGTGGCTCCGCCTGCACCCGACATGCCCCATCTGCCGCACCTCGCCGTCGCCGCCGCCCCTCCCTGCCAGCCATGATCACCTCGTAGTAGACATGAGCATGTAAAACAAGCAGGCGTGTATATTGTCTTCAATGGTAAACGGATTATTTCATACAAAGATAGCAAGATACACAAGAGTCAAGAGACTCGAGAGTGCGAATGCATGAAGGTATCCGTATCATACAACACAACACACTGACACAGACTAGAGAAGAGAGCACAGGCACACGGGTATAGTACTACAGATAGACATGAGTATATATGCTCTACGATTAACAACGATGTAATGGTTTCTCAAAAAAAAAAAAAAAACAACGATGTAATGCTTACAACATGTCAGGTGGATGGAGACCATGGGGGGGTACATGTGTATGTTGTGCCAGCAATGGCGGAGGCCCAGCCTCCAGCGACGGCACTGAACCGTACAGATGTCTAAAAAATGCAGAGCCTAATTATCGACCGACTGTCGCCCAGTAACGTCAGACTGGCTAACTGCTTGACGCGCCGTGCTCGCCGGCGCGGCAAAGGGTGACGGCGAGCAAGGAACGAGCCTGTGAGGCTACCCGGAGCGAGCCCACATGGCAGGCCTTTGCCGCGCCGGTGCATGTGGCGTGGCAAAGGTGGGGCCCAGAAAATGCCACGCCGGCTGCGGCCGACCGTGGGCGACAGCGTGGCACCTCTGACGCGCCATATGCACTGGCGCGTCAGCATGTATAGGCCGCGCCAGGCGGCGTGGCGTGGCCAAAAGGGTTAGATTTGGAGATACTTTTGTCTAGGGGTTAAAAATAAAATATTTATTAAAAAAGGATTAAAAAATAAAAATTTTTGAAGGAGCCATTGGTGCCATCATCTATGCTTGCCAGGCAGAACAGCAGGACCAAACAGAAACCAATGTTAATGCTGACATTGCAGCTTGCAGATCTTTTTGCAGAACCAACAAAACACCCCCTCCCCCCCCAACAGAGATTGTGACCACAGAATACCTTTAATTGATGAACACAAAGTGATCAACAAGAGAGCATACAGAATTGCCCACAAACAAAAAGACATCATGGAAGGCCAGATAAATGAACTGCTCAAAACCCAAGTCATTTGACCAGGCATGAGCCCATACTCATCTCTTGCTATTCTAGTAAGAAAGAAAGATGACACCTGGAAACTATGCATTGACTACAAAGAACTGAACAAAAACACAGTAAAAAAAACCCTATACCAGTCATTGAAGACCTCCTGGATGAATTACATGACTCAACTATATTCTCCAAAATAGACCTAAGGTCTGGCTATCATCAAGTTAGAATGTCTGCCCATGACATTTTTAAAACTGTTTTCACCACACATATTGGTCATTTTGAGTACATGGTTATGCCTTTTGGCCTCACTAACGCCCCAGCAGGCCAGCAACCTTCCAGGCAGATTTTAGCACCTTTCCTCAGAAAATTTGTCCTAGTTTTTTTATGACATCCTCATCTATAGCAAGACTAAAGAAGAACACATCATTCATCTCCAGCTAGTACTTGAGAGTTGAGAAACTCAGGGAACACAAACTCTTTGCAAAGAAATAAAAATGCACCTTTGCCTGCTCTCAAGTGCAGTACCTAGGACACATCATCAAGTCAGAAGGAGTTTCTACAGACCAAGCAAAAATTAAGGATATCCTTTCTTGGCCTATTCCACAAAATAGTACTCAGCTCAAAGGTTTCTTGGGATTAACAGGCTACTATAGAAGATTCATCAAACACTATGGACTTATCTGCAAACCACTGTATGTAGCACATTGTCAGGCTGTGATAGAATCTTGGTTGTTATTGAAGTCTTCCCTCTCATACATGGAATGCTACTTTGCTTGGAGATAAGGCAAGGATCTCCAAGGAGGCAGAGGCATACTGATTCGCTTGAGACCACTTTGCGTCGTCGCCATTACATGCGTAAACCGCTTGATCCGCAAGGGTACCAACATAGACCACCGGAAGCGAATTCAACAGAGCGTCATAAGAATCGACTGCCCTGGCTATTTCAAAATGACTCCTAAAGTCGATATCAATGATGAGGTGCTCTGGAACCATGGCATCACTGTTCATTATGACATCAATGTACTCATGATCGCCTGATTCCAAAAAAGAGAGGAGAAAAGCTAAGTCGCACAACTCAACTTTTAGAGCAAATGAAAGGACTTCTTTCTGGTAATGAACATAGGAGAATACCTCCCGGTATCTTATCAAAGCCCTGCCATTTGGATATGCAAACTGCTGCATCGTAACCTGAGTATCTAAAGAGCTTCACAAATAAACGACGAATGCAACTGCTACCACATTGACCTCTTCTAAACGCCAGTAAACGACGAATGCAACTGCTACCACATTGACCTCTTCTAAACGCCTGAAGCTCGGACTCATGAATTGAGAACAACAGCGAGTGGACTGTAGAGTGCAGCTCATTTTCTTTCTCATCTCCACCTTTCTTGTACATCTACAATGGAAATTCATGGAACGTAAGTTCCAACATACATACCATACAAATCGATGTGGTATAAAACAGTAAGTCATCCAATCACTAGTTTTGGTAAAAGTAATGACAACACCACAAATGTATAAGGTGTATACATGCAAAGCAAAAGAGATGACCAAACTTGACTTGATAAGGACACATGTCGCACAAAAATTCTAGGTGCTAAGACAATAATAGAGAAAGGTCAAAATGGCGCACAACTGCACATTGATGTTTCTTTCGGTGGAGATGGATTCTAGTGCACAAATTGTCAAGGACATTAAAGCCCTAAAGATAGAGGTAAAATCGATTCCTATACATCAAAGTAGTTGGGATTAAATTTTTGACATTGGTGCTGTGTACCAAGTGCTACATCCTACAATCGGCTACAACAGTGTCACGATCCAAGCTAAATGAAGTCTATGCTAAACATATTCTACTAATTGTGACAATTCTGTTGTTTACTCAGAACATGCAAAACAATAGATAAATTACAGATGCAGATCAACAATTTTAGTAAGGATTTTGTTTCGCTCGCTTTGGTCATGGAATAAATTCAGATGACATGAAGAGACATGACATGAGCAGCTCCAGATGAGTTAAGTTGAGGGGGGAAGGGCAGGGAATGGGCATGGGCATACAGCGATGTTGTCGGTGAGGTGGGCGAGGTCGGAGAGGCCGGAGTCGCTGTCGCTACTGCCGTGCGACTCCTCGCCTCCGCTGGCACCATTCTCGAGGAAGTCGGTGATGAGGATGGATAAATCCGTGTCGCTGTTGTAGTGTTGTGGCTGTGGCTCCCTCGCCCTTCCGTGGCACCTGCGGGCCCCGTCCGCAACCTGAGGTCGGCATCATGAGCAATCTACCGGTATCAAGTTCGGACTGCATTTTAGCCTCTTCAGACGCTCAATGCATATTGCGTGATCTGAGGACGTAGCATGGGAATCTTGGTCGTTATTGAAGTCTTCCCTCTCATACATGGAATGCTACTTTGCTTGGAGATAAGGCAAGGATCTCCAAGGAGGCAGAGGCATAGAGTTCTGCTTCAGAGACCACTTTGCACCATCAGCCATCACATGCAGGAACTGCTTCAGTCTGGAAAGGGTACCAACATAGACCACCGGAAGCGAATTCAAACAGAGCTCTGTAAGAATCAACTGCCCTGGTTATTTCAAGATGACTCCTAAAGTCGATATCAATGATGAGGCGCTCTGGAACCATGGCATCACTGTACATTCTGACATCAATGTACTCATGTTCGCCTGATTGCCAAAAAAGAGAGGAGAAAAGCTAAGTCGCACAACACAACTTATAGAGCAAATGAAAGGACTTCTAGTAGTGGGCATAAGAGAATACCTCCAGGTATCTTGTCAAAGCCCTGCCATTTGGATATGCAAACTGCCGCATCGTAACCTAAGTATCTCAAGAGCTTCATAAGTAAATGACGAATGCAACTGCTACCACATTGACTTCTTCTGAATGCCTGAAGCTCGGGCTAATGAATTGAGAACAATAGCGAGTGGACTGCAGAGTGCAGCTCATTTTCTTTCTCATCTCCACCTTTCTTGTACATCTACAATGGAAATTCATGGAACGTAAGTTCCAACATACATACCATACATATCGATGTGGTATAAAACAATAAGTCATCCAAATGCTAGTTTTGGTCAAAATAATGACAACACCACAAATGTATATGGTGCATACAACATGCAAAGCAATACAGACGACCAAACTTGACTTGATAAGGGACACGTGTCACACATATTGCTAGGTGCTAAGACAATGGTACAGAAAGGGTAAAATTATGCACATTGATGTTTCTTTCGGCAGAGATGGATTCTTGTGCACAAATTGCTGAAGGACATTAAAGCCCTAAACATGGAGGTAAAATCGATTGCTACACATCGAAGTAGTTGGGATAAAATTTTGATATGCTGCTTTGTATCGAGTGCTACATCCTACCTACAATCAGCTACAACAGATTGGTGTCACGATCCAAGCTAAATGAAGGCTATGCTAAACATACTCTACTAATTGTGACAATTCTGTTGTTTACTCAGAACGTGCAAAACAATAGATAAATTACAGATGCAGATCAACAATTTTAATATTGATTTTGTTTAGCTCGCTTTGGTCATGTAATAAATTCAGATTAAACAACGAGCCAACAGTATGTGTCATCATGAATACCGATGACAATTCACATGAAAGCAAGTAATATGTGACTTCCGAATGGTTCCAGCCTCATGATAGCGTCAGAAGCAATAATTGGAACATGTTGGGTTAGCAATCAAACACAAATTGAGGTCCTGGCGATGATGAAGAGACATGACATGAGCAGCTACAGATGAGATGAGTTGAGGAGGAAAGAAATAAAGGGCATGGGCATACGGCGATGTTATCGGTGAGGTGGGCGAGGTCGGAGAGGCCGGAGTCGCTGTCGCTGCTGCCGCTGGCACCGTTCTCGAGGAAGTCGGTGACGAGCAGGGACAAATCCATGTCGCTATCGTGGCTGTGGCTCCCTCGCCCCTCCGCGGCGGCAGCCAGAGGTTGGCGGCGACCGGTGGCGAGCCGGAGCCCCACGACGCCACTGGCCGGTGCCTCCGTGAAGGGCCACCGCCGCATGGCCCGTGGCGAGAGCCCAGCTCATGGCGACCAAAGATCATCTCCGCGGCGACGGGGAGGCGGAAATCAGGAGGGGTTTTTTTTTAGTAAATTTTAGAAAGAGTAAATTGTACTGTAGCTCCCCGAAGGTTGGCACCTTGTTTGGGAAGAAAATTATATGGCACCCGCCACCCGGTGTCATACAACTAGCGTGGCTCCCTCTCCAGATTGTGACATCTGGCAGGCTCACACGCATCTGAAAGCAGTCCACAGGCACTCAGTCCGCACTCGGACTCGGGCCCCCTTTACTCCTCCGATGGCGGCGTCGTAGCATCCCTCCGCCGCAGCTTCGCTGGATGCCGCCATCGCCGCAGCTATATTGAGCGCCGCAGGAGCTTCACCAGACACCGTTGCTTGGAGTCGCCGCCATCCCGCTGCTGCGCGCTGTAGCTGAGGCTTCCTTCGCGCGCACTAGAGCTCTCCTTCCCTCCGTTGGCTGCCACCGTCCCCTCCTCCTCATCGGGCGTCGCCGCCGCGTGGTAGGATTCGCCGCCATCCCCGCCTCTTCGTCGGCTGCTTCGCCATCCTCGCTGCTTCGCCGGGCGCCCAAATCACAACACCTCCCCCACAGATTGCTCGGTCGTTTGCTCCTCCCCGGCTCCCCAAATCGGCTCGCTGCTCCTCCCCCAGATTGAAGGGTTGCTGGAGCTGCCGTGGCCACCCATTGGAGTTGCATCAGTCTGATGCCAAGAGCGCTGCCTGAGACTAAGATATCTCCAGATTGATGTTGAAATTAGCTTTCTTTTACATCTGTGAATCTGTAAAGTCCAATCCATTTTTGAACTTCTATCCTGTTAATAACTGGTCAGAGTTTTAATTGAATGCTTCCTTCCTCTGAGCAAATTTCAACAAATGATCAGATGACTTGAAAATCTTCCATGATATGTGTTTTAGATGTACTAAATTGTAACTGAAAATTTTGGAATTGCAATTGCATTTAAGAAGTAGCAGTGGCTGCTTTCAGGCGTCCTTTTGGATTCTCATTGGATTATGTGTGACAATGCATGTATGTGTAGAAAGTGCATATCTCACTAAACCAAATTTTGTGATGACACCTGACCTGAAGATTTCCGAGAAAGGAGCTAAACCAAATGCAGATTCCAGGGATAGGATCCAAGACCTTTGCCCTGAAGAACATTAACCAATTCTACATGTATGACTGATATGTGAGATGGTTGTTTATTTTTCAGCATGAGATGTTGAGATATTACTCCCTCCAGTATCAAATAATTAGACGTTCTAGCAATTCAGCTGAAGTGCAAGAAAACTACTATACTTTTGGAAAGAGAGAATGACCATGCCCGTATGCAAAAATGATACAATATAAAAAACTTTCAGGACTGAAACAATCTCTGCTTCTACAATGAAATTTAGTTTGAATTCAGTGTGAAAATGAAACACAATTGAGTTTCTTTGTCAAACAGTTGTGCTATTTTCATTTTTTGTTTTGGCGCTTGAATTCACAATCTGACATTCATTTGAGCTTCTCTTTGTTTTAGCGCTTGAATTCACAATCTGACATTCATTTGAGCTTCTCTTTGTTTTGGCGCTTGAATTCACAATCTGACATTCATTTGAGCTTCTCTGTCAATTGCACCTAATTCAATTGATCTTATCTGTCAATTGAGCCTCACTAATTTCACAAATGGACTAATTCAGTTGAGAAACTAACATGACAAAATTTTATACATTCATTCTCAAAATTCTGAGCAAAACAAAGATACAATTCTCTGTGCAGACCCTTGTCCATCCAAAGCACACACTACAGGAGCACAGCTAAAACATGGTTTTAGCAACCAATTCCTAATCCAAATCACACCCTTCTCTATCCAAAGCACATTATAAGAGTACAGCCAAAACATGGTTTTAGGGGCCAATTCTTAATCCCAAATCACAGTAAACAGAACACTGCCAGTTGAGGTATGCTCCTTAGCTCCTGCCATGGCCCTCAGCTTCTTCTCGCTGCTGTCGAGGCTCCAAACACGTGGCGGCGGCCGAAGCAGCGCGTGCGGCGATGCTCGGGGAATCGGTGGCGCCGGCGCCCGCCTGCGAAACTGAGCCGAGGACAGACGGAGGCGGCGCGCTCGGCGAAGCGGCGGCGACGGTGCGCGCAGTCTCGCGGAGGAACCCTAGCCACGGATGATGAATTTTATTCCCTGTTGTGACACGCGTGAGGGCAAAAGCTGGCTGTGTCTTTAAGATTTGTGCGTGCCAGGGCCCAGGTGTTTGCATCTCAGCAGGGGGTGCCATAGAATTTTTTTCCGTTTGTTTCACGGCAAAGGATCTATGGCTTGTTTGGTTCATAGCCCTGGCATGGCTATCTCATGGTATGACCAAATCTTGTCAATTTAACTAGTGTTTGGATTGTAGCCAACAAAGTTTAGCCAATGAAAAATTTTAAAAATAAAAAAAATCAAAAAAATAGAAAAGTATTTAAAATGGGTTGATTAGGATTTTAGATGAATTATGGAGATTTTTATCTGCAATTTGGACTCTAGATGAAATAGAAACAAAAAAGAGAAATTTAAATAGAAAAAAAGCAACTGCATATGAACACAGCGAGCTAGCTAGTCGTTCACGCCTACGGTGGCTGACACAGGGCCTTCTTCGGCGCAGCGCGTTGGCACGGCGCGGGCGGCCGATTTCCGCGCCCGCGCCGTCGGCCGCTCGCGCACGTAAAACGGAAGGTTTGGCACGGCGAGCCAACTGCGGGATACCAACCAAACAAGCGCCAAATCACGTTGGCTGCCAATTTTTTTGTGCAAACACAGCGTCCCGTGCAAACGTCTCATCCTTGCCGCACGAGATAATCCAACGGCCAGGGTGAGCAGCTGTGAAACTGGCGTTAACAACCCGAGCCGATCCGACGTAACCCCATGCGAGCAACGAGCCACCTCGACGCCGCCGGGTTCAGCCAGGGAGCTTCGGCGGCGGCCTCCCCCTCCTCCATGAGGCACCGGCCTCGTCTCCCGCGAGCACCGCCGCCTCCCTCTCCCGCGAGCGACGCCGCCTCCCCGTCCCACGAGCGCCGCCGGCCTTCCCTCCCGCTAGCTGCCGCCGCCTCCCCCTGCCGTCGGCCTCTTCTTCCAGCGACCGGCGCCGGCGACCGACCTCCCTTTAGGGTCGTCTCCAATCGTCGGTCTCCCTGCTGGGGTCTCCAATCGGTGTTCAGATGAAGCCCAAATTTTTTCTTCTTGTGGATTGTGAGTTTGTGACGTGAATTGTATGCTTGTGAACAGCACCGACAGTGTATGCTTGTGTGAAGTTTGAAATATTTTTGAAATGTTTGTCTGTCCGGTTTGAGATGTTTTCTCCCATCTTGTATTTAGAGAGCATGTTCAGAGAGCTTGTAAGCTTGTACTGAGGGAGCATGGAAACTCTGTAATGGTTGTGTCCAGTTTGTAATACTTTGAGAGAGCATGGTTGTGTTCAGAGAGTTTGTACTTTCAAATGAAATTGTATGCTTGTAATGAGAGCATGTACCGACTTCAATTTTTGATTGCAATTTCCAAATGAAATTTAATAATGAGAGAGCTTGTGATGTCCAGTTTCAGATATTGTATTCAGTTTTAGGCACACAAATACTTAATGGATGTGATCCTATTTTGTTTGAATATAGAAGGTTTGGTTCAACTGACTGGTATGAAAGGCCATGCTTGAAATTTAATCCAATAGTTACAGCATGACCTAATAATGCCAAATGGCTTTTCTGTGTGTGGATGTCATTTGAGTCAGTCAACCCTCACAGAAGTTTGTTGAAATGGAAAGTTTATTAAATTGGAATTTGGGAGGAAATAGGATCATGCAAAGTAAGAATGTATGATCCAATTCCAACAGAGTAGCTTTCACCAAAAAAACAAAAGCCCCATTGGTAAATGGTAATCTGGATTAGACAGCAGCCGACCTCACCTCATGTGGTCTGTAGATGAATACAAAGTTGTCTTATGCATTTTTGTAGCTATGTGGCTGTCTGTTACTATATATGTAGCTCAGTCTTTCCTGCTAGTCTTGTGCAAGATTAATGAAAGGTTCACCAAAAAATAATGTTGCTCATCATTGAGGACAGTCCAGCTGAACCATCTATATAGAATGGCATGTCATAAAATAATTATTGTTTGAGAACATGAAGATTGAAGAATAGGAGGTACTAATAAAACCTGACAGTACAGTTATAGTGAAAATGTATACATAGGAATGCAAGTTTCAGAAAGAATCCTGCACAACATCCAATTTTAGGTCAAATTAGATACGGCCTGAACTAGCTTAAATTAATCTATGTTCGATACTTTGCAAGTTTGTATGGCATGCACACTGAGTTTAAGTTTATGGCAGCGTACCATGTGACTTTGCATTAGCATAAGCCAAAGTGTTGAATGTAGGGGATTCCTTAAAACAACAATGGATTTATAAAGAAAATGATTCAATGAACATGGAATGTATCTCAGTTCATAGTGATTGGTTTTTTTTGAAATATGGCTCAAATCCTGAACATGCAATGTATATAGTCAATGATGTACATATCTCAGTTTAATGTAGGAATATACATATCTCGGTTCAAAGCAGGATTCTTGTGAGATTTTAGTAGCAGAATCTCAGTCCATAGCAAAATACAAAAATTGAAGAAGTCAGTACAAGCTCTCTCAATATTTCAATTTCATTTCACATGTGCATACAAATCTGAAGTCTATTCACAATACAAAATGTCAGTACAACTGTACAATCTCTCATTCATTCATACATACATGCAACCAGTCCTTGTTGATGCAATCTCCCTGTCGGGACCCGGCCTTAATGACCGAACCCCTCCTGTGTAATTTGTACTAGTCCCTAGATCAGTAGCTATTACACATAGATAATCAGAAAATGATACACTGCCAAAGGAGTTTAATTATTACATAAACTGAGCTCTGTTCGAGTACATTACATGGTATACGGCACGCAGGCGGGAAATCAGAATACAACATCAGAAGCACGAGCCTAATACAGAGTCTAGCCCTATTATTCTAGATACTAGTCTTCTCCACAGGCATAGGTTGTAGGAACATCAACCCTAAGCGTCGGCATCATCCTCGAGGTATTCCTCCTCGTAGTCCTCCTCCTCCTCGTCGAACACGAAGTCAGCCTCGGCTGTTGAAATTTAAAAAGGGGAGAAGAAAACAAGGATGAGTACAATTGTACTCCACAAGTCTAGGAAGTATGCAAATTGGGAGTTTAGTACAAAGGATAGGCTTGGGGGATTTGCACAATTGCATTTTATTTTCCTAGTTTTAAAAAGCAGTTTTTCAAAAGGTTTTTGAAATTAGAATCTTTTATTTTGGGGGCTCTTTTCCCAAACCAATCCTACCCTTGGCCTTGGCCGAAGTATGAAATATCTCAGATGGAGGTCCAATTCATGCAATCAATTCAAGATAGCCCGTAGCCAATTCTTGATGTAAGCCGATGGAACCTAAGTTCTCAGTCGCAAACAAATTCATTTCTCAAACTCTAGGCCCAATTCGCGCAAGCAATTCATGATAGCCTGAAGCCAATTCCCGATGATAGCCGATGGCGCCTAGTTTTCTCAAAATTCATTTACTCGAACTGGGTTTTGAAATGAAGAGCTATCGATATGACCAGTCCCTTCGTATGCTCATAACCGCGAGCACGGCTATCATGATAGTTTTAACTTTGCAGAGTGCGTACGCTTTACCCTCAAGAGGCTACGCACATAAGTGTTTCGCCACAAGACCGCTAAACTCAAACACTAGCGGCGACCTGCCGGGGAGTCTCCACCAGGCTCAAGGCTAACGACTAGGCCCAACCCATACTAGGAGTCGAGGTCATACTGTTAGGCTCAGTTCATAGGGTCATAGGACGAACAGTCCTTAGACTAGGAGAGAAAGAATATTTTAGCCCCTTTTTCACAAACCGGTGCCTTAATGCACCAACCGGCAAAACTTCTCCCTAGTCAGAGCATTTTGGGGTTGAGAAGGAAACTATACCATCCTATAACATCACCCTTGATGCATTCTCTTTTTCAAACATCATTTCCAAACATTTCACACAAAAGTCGATGACCTATCTAATTAAAACATTTTTGAAGCATTTTTTTCCTACCACAAAGGATTATATACGGAAAGTTTATACTAGTCCTTGTGGTTCAATCCTATTACAGGTCTTACCTCATCTACTCAAGGAGTACAACTATTTGCTACCAAATACGTTTTTCTTTTTAGCAATCTAGCATGCGGGTTTTAAATATCTAATAAATCATTTTTGAAACAAACGAAAATGGCTATGGAAATATGGTCAAAGGAGACTTGCCTTGGTTGGTTGCTGGGTAGGAGCTATCGGTGACGTCGGTCGGGTTTACGGGTCCTTCGGGTCCTATTCACTCAAACCAATGGTTCCAATGGCACCACGAGGTACACGGGTACATACAACCACAATACAACACGCATTCAGACATAAAACATTTTTTTGTGCAAATTTTATTTGAAGAAAATGAGAAACCTTCTGTATATGAGATAATGGACCTACAATGTTCTATAAATTTTTATCTTGCAAAAATATAAGTATAGCTTGTTTATAAAAGTCATTGAGTATGTGCTAGCTCAAAATATTTATAATAATTTCTCTAAGGTTTATAGGGTATTTTTGATAACCTTAGAAATTACTTTGTGAGCACAAGGAATAATAGGCCTAGGGGTTTCTAACAATTTTTAGTTTGTAAAAATGCTATAAGACTATGGTTCTACTATATTTTTATTAGGTCTAGAAGGTTCAAGGTACTTTACAGAAAGTTTGTAACATTTTTGAAGGTTGTTTGATGCTTTTAGAAATTGATTTGCTACATTTTATCAATTAACAAAAATAGGAAATGCAAAGTTGCTTTCGGCGGGCTGACCTGGCACGAGAGAGGGCTGTTCTCCTTCTTCCTCCGTTGGCTGAGCGAGAGAGAGGAGGGGTGAGCGAGGCGGCGGCGGCTCACCGGCGACGGCGACGACCGGGAACAAGGCGGAGGAAGGGGGACATGGAGAGGAGGTCATGGCGAACATAAGGCTGCTCACGGCGACGCAAGAGGAAGCGCGAGGCTGCGGCGCCGAGGGGTGGATGCGGATGCGGCGGTGCGAGCTCGCCGGAGCTCCACGGAGGGACTGAGGAGGTGCGGTGGAGGGGGAGGATGCTACCGGCGCACTCGTAGAGGCAAGGAGAGGCGTGGGTAGGTAGGCTTGTCGACGTACGCGTCCAAGATGGCGGCGCGGCGAGCTCCTAGATAGTGGTGTTCTGGGGACCGGCGCACGGAGGCAAAGAGGGGAGTGAGCTCGAGGGGAAGGCGAAGTTTCTCGGTGCGGGGCTGTTGACACCCAAATTTGGCAGAAAATCGGATATTCAAAAGAGACCGAATATGTTGGGCCAAATCGGAAATGGGCTGCATCAGCGAAGGGGAGGACATATTGAAGAATACCGATGGGCACATGAATTCGGAAGAGATACGATTTGATCAGAAGCGCTACGCAATAGAATAGGTCGTATCGGTATCGACTTTGTAACACTATAAATAGGCCTTTAAGTCTCGGTAGAAAGCATCTACAACACTCAATACACAAAACAATTTCTCGAATCCGATCGACTTCGTCGAAAGGCTTCAACTTGCAGGTAGAGCTATCTCGATGAGATAATCGATTCTCTCCTTGTAACCCGTATGCATGGCTGCATCATATTGATCTCGTGTATACAAAGCATATCAGACTGTCTCGGGATTTTCTGATCTTTGATATGTTCTCGCATATTGCACTGTCTCGATGTAATCGATCTGTAATATGCGTTTATCTTGTAATGCTGATCATCAAGTATTTCATATGTTTCGCTAAATTCGATGTATGCAACTATCTCGTTTAATTGATCTTGTATATGTTTTGTTTGGGGATTTGCATCTGTTAATATTTGCCGATTGGTGTTACATCTACCCTATTAGTCTTTAAATCTTTAAATCGGTTTATTGGATTACATCTAGCTTTGGATTTGAATACTGTCTTGGCCTGACCAATCTATTCTAATCTATTTCTCGATTTGATCTAATGCGCTGATGCGAAGGTTTATTGCTAATATTATACCAAAAATACCAAAAAGAAATAAGAGATTTAAATTTTGATTATTATTCTGTATTCATTTGCTCTATCGGACTGAATCGATAGAATCTATAATCGGATATTTCAAAGCCGATTATAGAAAAACCTGATCTGGCTATTTCAAAAGCCGATTAGGGTTAATTTACAGACGATTTTCTCCTTGTTAATTTATAGGTCAAATTGACTGGCACGCTTGGTTTTCCTTGTTGCGACACAACCCCAGAGTTGACGCTTCGGCACGTGTGTTCGCGAAAAGCTAACTTTTCGTGTCAACATACTTTTTGGCACGCTCGGTGGGACCCCAACAATCGAATCCGACGTGATGACGCGCACTGATGCCGAAGCAGCAGTGGAGGCGCTCAAGCACGCTGCGGAACCAGTGACGTTTGACGAATTGAGCCCAGATCAGAAAAAGGAAATCGAAGATAGGCTCGCGGAGATCCACGAGGAGAATAAGAAAAGAATGTTAATCGGCTATCGGAAAACCCGTGGCGCCGTGTTTCCAAAACCTCGATTGAGATCCACTTCGGCCGGAGATTATTATTCGAGATAATAAGAGATCAAATTAATAATTCGGTCTATCGATCGATGCCGGATCACCATCGGTCCTAGGGCGATTGTCCACGAGCACCACCATATTGCGCTACATAACATCATGGTCGGACAAGCTCCCGGTGAATCGAATTCTCCGCAAGGGATGAATTTTGGGAATCATTATCCAGCCTATGGTCGTAGGAACATCACATGCTGGAGCTTCCCAACCAAATCCACCATTGACTATCAACCCTACGCCGATTCAGATGCTATCGAGTAATCAGGCTATAATTCCGGTCCCGGAACCGGTTTATCAGCCGATCAATGCTGGACTCAATGAGAATCTGGAAGAGATGACCAAGAATTTAGTTTACAACATGATGAAGCAGTGGGGGTTCAACACACCAAAGATTGCCCCGCATTACACAATGCCGTATCCATCGGCTTTTAACGAAACGGAGTACCCGCACAAGTATCGTGTTCCTGATTTCGCGAATGCCAAGTTTAGCGGAAGTGATCACACCTCTACGCGCGAACATATTGCTAGATTTCTTGCGCTCTGCGGAGAGGCCGCATCAAAGGACACTCTCAAATGCCGATTGTTCCCGTTGTCGTTGTCAGGATCGGCTTTCAACTGGTTCACATCGCTTCCTCCAAACAAAGATCACATCATGGCCGGACTTGGAGAAGAAGTTTCATGAATATTTCTATTCCGGGGAAAATGAAGCGAGGATTACCGATATTATGATGATCAAGCAGAAATTTGGTGAATCGGTAAATGACTATCTGCGTCGGTTCAGGGAGGTGAGAAACCGATGCTATAGCCTTCGCAGCCCGATAATGAATCGGCGAAATTGGCTTTCAAGGGTTTATTACCCGTCAATCGAAAGAAGGTGGGCAACCAAGAGTTCGCCGATATATCATATCTAGCTCACAAGATCGCGCTTATATGAAAGCCGATTCTCGATAACCCTTACCGGGCGGAAAAGAGTATCGAATAACAATAACAATTACAAGGGAAAGGATAAAGTCATCAATATTGTTGAGACAAATGAAATTGAAAGCTCGATGATTCCGATACTGAGGACATGGGTGCATACGTGGCTGAATGGGTGAATAGTAAGAAGGAATTTGAACTGGGATGGATAAAGCCAAAAGGTCCCGAGAAGGGCAAGTATTCTTTTGATACCTCCAAATGTGATCGGATTTTCGACCATCTGTTGCAGGAGAAGCAAATTCGGCTTAAACAGGGACATGTGATTCCTCCGCTTGAAGAGCTAAAGAAAAGGAAATATTGTAAGTGGCATAATTCTTACTCACATGCCACCAACGAGTGCAATGTGTTCAAACAGTCATCCAAAAGGCGATTGAAAACGCCAACTTAAGTATCGAGGATAAAACTTGCAGATAGACACACGTAGCTCCCTATCGGCTTTATTGGCATGGTTGACGCTAAGAGGAAAGCCGATGACCCCGAGAGTTCCAATCGGTTTAAAGTGCTCGTTGGTGATAAAAGGATCGTAGTAGAGAGGCGAACTTAATTTCCGATCGGCGGCCGACGCGGTGGAAGGATGGCGAATGGCGTGAAGTGAACCACGGTTATAATCATGGTCCGTTTCTAAGCCAAGGCCAAAGCGACTTTCGATCGCTTATTAGAAAAATATGATCGGATGGCTAAAGAAACACCTCGCCAGAGCATTAAATCGTATACCCGTAAGATATTCGGAGAATTCAAATAATCGAATTGGGAGATGGAACATTTGGGATTGTCCTTTTTCCGATATTCTTTGGGAAGAAAGGATGTCATTGCCTACTCTAGAGAATTGCCCAAGGAATCACGCTGCTCGTTCCTCCCAAGAGGACGTCCGTAAGGATCGGTGGTGTTTTCGATGAAAAAGTCGATAATCCTCCAATGAACAAGAATACTAATGCGCATCGGCCTCCCAAAGTACCATTACCCCGATGGTGCCCAAGTGGGATCACTAAGTCTCAGAAGCGACGCTTGCAGCGGATGAGGCACGCGAGGCTAAAGAGGCGGTTTAAAAATTTAGGAACACTCTTCCGGAGGAGGTGAAGCCAATAAAGCCACTAGGGGCAAGCAGAGTGGAGGCCCAAGTTGAGGTCGGTTGTTATCATTGAAAAGGATTCCATGAGGTGTCGGTTGCTACTAATATGGTTTGCATTTTGCCTCGGGAGTTCATGTGTGATTACGAAGAGGCAACATGAGTGGTGATTGGGGCGAGAGGATGCCATCTTTAAGAAACCAGAGGATTCTGGTTGCATCTAAAGCCGTTGTTTATTATGGGTACATGAACGGTAAACCAATTTCGTGATGATGGTTGGCGGTGGTGCCACGGTAAATCGATGCCATATTCGTGTGCCGAAAAATCGAAAAATCCACGTAAGATTTAGCCAAGACTAATATGGTGCTAAGCGACTTCATTGGAAATCCGACCAAAACCAAAGGGTTCGGTCGTGGGCCACCGATTGGAAGCAAAACGATCCCGACAAACTTTCTTTGTGATCGAAGGAAAGGGAATTATAATGTCTTTGTTAGGAAGAGATTGATACACGCTAATCGCGCATCCCATCAACGTTACATCAGCTTTTAATTCAGTGGGTTGGTGAACAAATAGAAGTAGTCAGAGGAGAGTCTCTGACAGGAGAAGCCGATTGTGCTGAAATACATGATAACTTGGAGGCATTATCGGGGAAACCTCTAGACGATTGCGATTTCTTAAGTTTCAGCAAGGCTGGCTTTAAGCCAACAACGTTGGAGGCGCAATCGGTAACTCAGGGTCACGAAGGTTTTTTATGGGAACCGCGGCACTAGAGGAAATAGAGTGTAAGATGGGCCAGGGATTTATATCGGCTGATGAGCTTGAGAAAGTCGATATTGGATCTGATGGTAAAGAGAGGCCCACTTACATCAGTAAACAGTTGCCGCGAGAATATAAAGATCGGCTTATCCAGATACTCAAGGATCGGGTTGATTGCTTTGCCTGGGAATATCATGAGATGCCTGGTTTAGACCGATCTATAGTTGAGCACAGGATTAAGATGAAGCCTGGATTTCGCCAAGAAAGCGATCCACCGAGGAAGATCGGTTGGAAAATATACGATCAAGTAAAGGCCGAGATTCAAAGGTCATTAGATGCAAAATTTATTCGCCATGCAAATATGCTGATTGATTTCTAACATTGTGCCAGTGGGAAAGAAGGATTCCGATAAAATTCGGGTGTGCATTGATTTTCGAGATTTGAATAAAGCGACGTATAAAGATGCGTATCCGATGCCGATTGTTGATCGCTTGATTGACGCCGCTCGAACAATCGGATTATTAGTTTTCTAGATGGCAATGCTGGTTACAATCAGATCTTTATGGCCGATTTAAGATGTGAGCAAAAGCTGCGTTTAGATGTCCCGGTTCTATCGGTTTGTTCGAATGGGTCGTGATGACTTTTGGGCTGATCAGTGCTGGGGCTACTTATCAAAGGGTGATGAACTTGATTTGCCACAATTTAATCGGTAAACTTGTTGAAATTTATATCGATGACGTTGTCGGGGATTAGATTACGGCCTATTGCCATGGCCCACTCCCTGACGGCCCAATCGAACAGCCTACCAGGGCCCAGCTCCCTGGAAGGTTCTATCTGCCCATGTGTGTCTTGCGAATGCTTCTGGTGGCGAGATGCGTAATGGCCAAGGCTTCTGTTTGAGTCCGACTCGACAGTAGTTCTCGCTGACTCTGAGAAGACCCGGACGTGGTTTCCCGGATTGGATTAGGAGTCGTGATCCCCAAGACTAGGAGTATGTCTTATCTACCTCGGGATATATTTGGCATGTATGAGTTCGTTACGTACTCGTTGTTAGCCCGGCCCGATATTCCTCGGTAGGTCGGTTTGCTCCGCACTATATAAACAGGGCCCCTACGGCGTTTAGAGGGATCCCTGGCATTGAGTTTTATATCCTAGCATCTAGCTTAGACCTTAGCAGATAGATTTTCGCATACTACTCGTCGAGACCTGCTGATCTCGTCGAGCCATCTCTTGTATTCATCTCTGATATATAAGAAAGGCTGGACGTAGGGCTATTATCTCTCCGAGAGGCCCGAACCGTGATAAAACCCCCGCCTCTGCTCGTTCTTTGTTCGTGGTTGTTCGGCGTGTCTCCTATCTCCTCTTTGAAGAACCTTGGTTGACTTGGGTCGATATCCCAACCGTCGACAGCTGGGCGCCGTCCGTGGGGACACGCAGATCGAGCTTGTCGACTCCCTCAGCCGATCTGAGATACTTCCCGAGGGCTACGACTCGGAAGGACGGGATGTCTCATCCCCGCCGATTCGGACGATCTGTTCGGTCTCGAACACTTTCCGCGATTCGAGGCGGATGTCTCCGCTACATGGCGAGAGATAGCCTCGAGATCGCACTCCGCCATCGGCAGCGACTACACGAACCGATGATCTTTACGACGGTTTAGATTTGTCGATTCCAAGGCTATGTCGGTAGATTCCACCTGTGGAGACACAAATGATGACACCGCCTAGCATACCTTCGCATGGCCCCCGCAAGATTAACATGGCCGATGTAGGAACCTCGAGGATCCCGCGACGGCCGTGGCGGCTGGCGAGGTCGGGCAGATTAACTCGCTCGGCATCAAGACGAGGTCGCGCAGTCGCCATGAGCAAGACGTCATTCGCCGCGACCTCGACGATTCTATCAATCGACCTTAGTACGGTTTCGCGACCGGTGTAAGCGACAATCGTCGCGACCCACCTCGCGCATCGGCGCTAAGTCTCCCGCGAAGCTTCCTGTTGGTCAATTCCCGCGTGATCAACTCCGTCGGCGACGCGCGATGGTTCGTGGATCCCGGACCCATAGATCAAAGTCGGAACGGCTCGAAGCTATAGCAACGGTCCTTAGATCCACCAATCAAGTGATCTCGCCGCATGGGCGTCTTCATGCGTCTAACCTAGAGCGACCGGTCAAGGCCTAAAGTCTCTAGGAGAAGTCAATAACTTCTCCAGCGGCAGCAATCAAACCGCCGGAATGATTCGGACGGCTCGATCGATCGCGTGACCCCGTCACCATCGGCGATCACCGTCCATGAGCAGGCTACCCGTGGTCGCCGCCGCCGCCAAGTCCTCGTAGTCATCGCGACCACATGGGCAAGCGCCAAGACGCGATGATCACGGACGGTCCCCTCGTGAGGAGCGCTGGTCCGCCACCACCGTGAAGGGCGTGGTGGATTGTCCCGGAGAGAGTTTCTCCAGGCCGAGTCATCCCGTTCAGCAGAAGTTCCTCCGTGCAACAAGACCAACGTCTTCTCGAGACTAGGTTCTGCCGAGGAAGGTGGTCGGTCATATGCACTGGGCTGCAGGGCTTTCTCTGACGAGCTTCGAGCTGTCCGGTGGCCCTCAAAGTTCAAGCCCGGTCACATGGAGAGGTACAATGGGACTCAGAACCCAGAGGAATTCCTTTCCATCTACGCCACGCCATCATGGCGGCGGGGTGACGAGCTCGTTATGGCTAATTACCTCCGATCCGCCTTGAGGGTGCCGCTCGGACGTGGTCGTTCAATCGCAGGAGGGTTCCATCGGCTCATGGAACCAGCTTTGTGACGCCTCGATCGCTAATTTCCGTAGAGCTACATTACGTCGTCCGGGTAAGGAGGATGATCTGCACCAGATGATCCAGATGAACGGCGAGACCCTCCGCAATTTTGTGAAGCGTTTCATTAAGATCCGCAACACAATCCCGAACATCTCGGATGAATCTGTTGTCCGCGCTTTCAAAAACGGAGTCCGCGACGAAGCGTACTCACCCAGATCTCGAGATCAACGAGACTGGACCGCCAACGACTGTTCAAGGCGGTGACGATCATATGCCAACGCTAGCAGAGCTGCTCAAGATAAAAAAGCGTTCGACAAGGGCGACCGCCCGCCACTGGTGTGGATGAGAAGAAGAAGAGCAGCAGCAATGTTCCTGGTGACAAGAAGTCCCAGAAGAAGAAGAACAAAGGTGATGCGAACAATACCGTCGCAGGTATGGATCGCGCACCTCCTCCCAAGGATGGGTAGAAGAAGCCCAACAATAATTACAAGGGCAAAAAGCCTGCTCAGGGAGGCGGACAAGGCAAGAAAGGTCCGAGCGACCGATTTTGCAAGTTCCACCAGCACTACGGGCATGATATACGCCACTGTAGAACTTGGGCTGCAAAGCTCGAAGATTTCTACAACGGCAAGGGCCCAATGCCCACCCTGCCCTAACAAGGTGATGCCGGTAAGGCCAAGCGCCAAACCGACGATGGTGATCGGGAAGATGATGATGAATATCAAGAGCCCGTGAACCATATCGCCGTCATTTTCGGCGGCTCCTCGGCTTACACCTCTCGCGCAACCTCAAGGAAGCTGCCGGGAGGTCCATAACGTCGAAAAGGCAAAACCTCACTGAATCGATGAAGTGGACCGAGGTCCCCATCTCCTTCTTTCGTGAGGATTGCCCCACCGATGACCAAGCCTCGGCGGCTCCCATCGGTGGTCGCCCGACCATCGCCAACGCGAGAGTTGGCCGTGTCTTAGTGGACGGCGGAGCGCTTTGGACTTGCTTTACGCTAAAGTCTTGGGCGAGATGCAAATTCCTCGCTCCAAGTCAAGGAAGTCGCAATGCCCTTCTACGGAATTGTTCCGGAGAAGTCATCAAGCCGTTAGGGCGAGTTGTCCCGCTGTCACCTTCGCAACCCAAGCAACTTCCGGACGAGTTGATCACTTTCGACGTGGTCGACTTCCCATCGGCGCATAACGCGATCTTAGGAGGCCATCTCTCGAAGTTTATGGTCGTGTCCCACCACGCTACCATTGCGTGAAGATACCGGTCCTAACGGTGTGATCACGATCAAGGGCAACTACAAAGCTGCTCGGATTGCGACGAGCGATCCCTCGCCTCGTCGACCAACTTCCGCCGCTGTCTCAAGTTCCGCACCAAGTCTGCACGCGCCTAGGGTCTCCTTCACCAGGGGAGAAACCAAGGAAGTTCCATTGCCGCTTGATGATACTTCCAAGATAGTTCACTTGGGGTCCAATCTGACCCCAAATAGGAAAGCTAGCTCATTGCCTTCCTCCGAGCTAATGCGATGTATTCGCCGGGAGCCATCGACATGCCCGAGTCCCAAGGGAGGTAATCGAGCACAAACCGGTCAGTCCGCCGACAAAAGCTCGTTTCGCGGAAGCTTCGCCGCTGAATTCAAACAGGGATCATCAAAGATCGACTTGCAAACCGCTTTCATTGGTTCATCCATCGAGGTTGATCACACCGAGTGGTTAGCCAACCCCGCATTGTAAAGAAGAAAGGCGGCAAGTGGAGGATGTGTCGATCACACGATCTGAACGCCGCTTGTCCTAAGGACAATTTCACGCCTCAGATTGACCAAATTGGTCGATCGATCATGACGCCAACTGAGTTTTTAGATGCTTATTCGGTTACCACCAAATAAGCATCTCCCCGAGGATGAAGAGAAGATCGCCTTCACCACCCCTTTCGGCACTTTCTCGCTATAATGACCATGTCTTTCGGTCTGCAAGAATGTCGGTGCCACGTTCCAGCCGCAATGGAGAAGACCTTCCTGCAATGGAAAAAACTCGGAGGTCTATGTCGATTTACATAGTTGTAAAAAGCAAGTATGCTCCAGATCATGTAAAAGACCCGCGAGACTTTTCGTGTCGACCGGGCATCGAATAAAATTAAATCCAGAGAAGTGTACCTTTGGTGTTCGATCCGAATGTTGCTCGGTTATGTTATTGGTTATAAGGTATTTCGCCAACCCCGAAAAAATCGAGGCCATTGAAAATATGCGAGCTCCAACTACCGTAAAGGAAGTCTGAGCCTCATCTGGGCGGATGGTCGCTCTAAGGTGTTTATTTTCCGTCAAGACGAACGCTGGCTGCCCTTCTTTAAGGCCTGCGCAAAGCACAATGGTTTCTAGTGGACGGAAGAAGCCGATAGATCCTTCCAGATCTGAGCGATACCGCCCAATCCTCCCGCCTTGACTACCCCGCGGCATGGCTAGCGCCTCTGCTTGTACCTAGGTTGCACGCCACAAGCGGTGGCGCGGTCTTGACGGTCGAAAGGGAAGGCATACAATGACCAATCTATTACGTGAGCGAGGTACTTCATGGATCAAAGGAGCGCACCGAGGTCCGTGGCTACTCTCGCCTTGCTCATGTCCTCCGAAAGCTTCGCCACTACTTCCAAAGCATCAAATCGGGTCTGCACCACGTTCCCTCCGGGAGAAATCCTACGGAACAAGGAATCTAGCGGACGATAGCTAAGTGGGCAATGGAACTCGCAGAGTTTGATCTGTTATTTGTCGCCCAACCGCTATTAAGTCACGTGTCCTAGCTGACTTTGTCGCCGAATGGACTTGCCCGCCCAAATCCCGTGAAGCTCCCGAGCAACCCGATGAACCCTCTTGGACCATGTTTTTCGATGGCTCGCGACCGAAACTCGGGGCTGGTTTTGTTCTCATCTCCTCAAGGAGAGCAACTCCAAGATTCTATCCAACTACACTTTGTGGCGACTAACAACGCCGCAGAGTACGAGGCCTCCTCGCGGGACTAAGAGCGTGCAAGTCGCTTGGTGTCCAACGGCTAACGTGAAGGAGATTCACAAATGGTCATCAATCGTGTTAACAAGGAGTATCGGTCTGCGATAACTCAATGGCGCGATACCGGTTGAAGTGAGAAAGTTGGGCGGCATTTTCGATTCTTCGGTGCTCTTCGTGCCAAGGAAGGACAACTTCTGGCCGACCAGCTATCCAAGTTTGGATCTCACGCGAACTCGCTTCCGGCAGGTGCTCGTCGAGCACCTTTACAAGCCCTCAATCACGCTCTCGGACGAGGCAACAGAGACAGTGGTGCCGCTCCGTTATCGAAGCCGGTCGCGGATCGACAACGCTATTTGTCCGGTACCTTGCGATGGGACCACGCCGATGACAAAGCCGAGCGTTCTCGCCATAAGGCGTCTTTGCTCCATACAAGCTTGTGGACGGCATCCTTACCGCCAAGGTGCTCGGGAGTTCTCTCCAAGTGCATCTCGCAATGAGGGGTGTGTTCCTTCTTAGGGACATACACGAGGGTGCTCAGGCAACCACGCCTCCTTCGAACTCCGTCGGCAAAGCGTTTCAGATAGGCTATTATTGGCCCATCATTACAAGATGCCCGGACATCGTGACTAAGTGCAAGGCACGCCAATTTCACGCCGGAAGGCACACAAGCCCGCCAAGAGCTCCAAACAATCCCCATCCCGACCCTTTTCCACATGGGTGCGGATCTCGCTTACCATTCCCTAAGGGGTACAAGGGCTATACACACCGCTGTCGCCATAGACACTTTTACAAAGTGGATTGAGGCGAGCTCGTGTCGCCTCTTCACGCCAAAACGGCTGTTCGCTTTTCAAAAGCAACGTGGTCACGCCGCTTTGGGATTCCCCATAAGTCGATCACGGATAACGGTACCAGTTCGGCGAGCTATTCCAGAATATCGCGAATACCGGGTACCAAGGTTCGTTCGCCTCGTGGCACATCCACGAGCAATGGAGCGATCGGCGAGCTAACGGACAGATAGTCCGTGGTATTAAACGGCGGGTATTTGTCGCTCTCGGCGAGCACAAGAAGGCTCGGGTTGACGGTTCCTTCCGTCCTCCAGGCGATTCGACTACGGCCACCGGCGGCGGGAAACTCCTTTCCAACTGGTCTATGGTGCGAAGCCATCTTGCCCGCCAAATCATACTCGGTTCGCCTCGCATGAGCTCGATCAACTTAATTGACGACGAGCAAGAGCCTCCTCGATCTCGATCTCCTCAAGGCACACGCGATCGGGCACAAGTCGAAATGGCGCTACCAAGAAGATCTTCGCAAGACGCCGCCAAGTCGGTTCGACCAAGGGCTTTGAAGGCGGGCGACCTCGCTCGCTACCGTGTCCAGAACTTGTCCAATGCCAACAAGTTAACTCCTCGTTGGGAGGGCCCATTTACTGGTCGTTTCTTACGCTCGCCGGGCCGCTTACGCTGCCACGGAGGACGGAGAGAGTCGACCAAAGACTTGGAACATCGACCACCTTCTTTCAGGTACAAGGCCCTTTCGGTTACAACAAGTGCTACTTAGGAGCAAGCTGCTCCTTCACTCCTCAACTTCTAACTTGAGGCGCACGACTTATACTGAGCCTTGATTCCTTCCCTGCTTCACTGGGCGCTCGATCTCCTCCTTGTTCCGCTTTGGCTCATGCTTGCAGCCTTCGCCGGATGGCCTCGACCTCCTCGGTCTTGGCGCTTGGTGACCGCTCAGAGCCTCGCCTGGCCGACTCACGCCTTTCCTGCCTCTTGAGCTGCTCGTCCGGCTCCTTGACCCTTTCTCTGCGGTGATCGCCCTCACGTCATCCCACATCTCCTCAATCTCTTCTGTGAAGCCCACAGGTTGAGATCTTTGCACGAGAGACCATGGAAGTCTGTTCTTCCTTGGCGGCTGGGCCTCAAGCCTCTTGGCTTCCGCCATGAGCTGGTCCCGCCGTTGGAAACGTCGAAGCCGCTGCTCTTGAGCCACTTCGAGCGGCCCGGCTTCTCCATCATGGTGCTCGCCTTAATGGCTTGCTGCAAGCTCCTCGGCCTCTCCTAGGAGAGACTCGCAGAACGCCTCTCTTGACCAATTGGGTTTTGAGCTTCTTTACCTTCGCCTTGGTAAACCCGACTTTGGGGTGGTGCAGAGGGCCCCGCCGGACTCCTCGTCTGAGGTGCTCCTGAGCGACGCCAAGATCTGGCGCTCCGCTCGATGGTGACGCCGTCCTCGAGCTCCTCCATGGTGTCCCCAAGACCGAGAGGAAGAACAAGTTAACTACTTTATGATGACGTAGCTAAAATGAGCAAGATTTGGTCTTGGTGCCTACCTTCCCAAGTCGTTGCTTGATCCATGGCGCAGCGGTCCTCGAGGCCATGCGTCCACGGCCCGCTTCGTGTGGGACGAGGCGGGCGCGTTCTTCTGCGTCGCCGCCTTGTTCGCTCCTTCTTCTTGCGGGAGCGCGATCGCTTTCGGGTGCGAGAGCGACGGGCGGCACTTTCGCTCCGCGCTCCTTCTCCTTTTCCTTTTCCTCTTCGCCCAACGTCTTGAGGCGAGGCGGAGCTACTCACCGGGTGGCGCCGTTGTTTCCACCGGCAGGGCGACTTGCTCGACCGCTCGGGCTTTTTCTTGCTCCTGGCGGCGGGATTTCACCACCTTTCGCCGGAGAATCCGTCGCCTCGGTGAGCTGCCTCTGGACGAAGTGCCGTGGAGGACCGGCTGCTCGGTCCCGCCTGGCGCTTTTGAGCCATCGCTTTGGCCCGAAGTCCGTGGCGCCACCGCCGCTATTTTTGCCTCCACCGCTCCACCGCGTCTTTGAGCGTCGATCCGCTCATTGGAGCCAGGCGGGCAAGCAGCTCCACGCCGCCTTGTCCTTGAGGCTCGCCACCATCGCCTGCCGTGACGCTGCGTGCAGATGCTCGGGCAAAGCGACCGCCGAAGCGCCTCCTCGACGTCGTCCGTGGCGGTCTCTTCTTGGGCAGCTGATGAAAAAGAGATGATCGTTAAGTCTAACGAGGTCAGAAGGTTGGAAGATCTAAAGATCGATTCCTACATACCTGCCGTGGAAGGCTTGGTCCTGATCTTCTTCGCCGGAACCTTCCGCCTCTTCCTCGGGGGCTCCTTGGCGGCTTCTCGCCTTGGCCCTTGGGTGTTCAGGGCGGCGAGCTCAGCTCCTGGTGAGCTGAAGCTCCTCGCTCGCAGCAAGCGCAGAAGTTTTTCCTTGCGCGCGACTCCTTCTTCGAGCCTCCTCTGCTCGGCGACCTGTTGTAGCCGATCCATGCGGCCAGGGTGAGCTTGCGTGTAACGCCCGAGCCAGAGGGCCATGGTCTTTACCTCTTCGTCGCTCTGCTCGGCGAGGAGGAGGGCTTGGTCTCTTCCTCATTGGCCGACCAGCGCGCCGCTTGGTCCGCTTTGATGCGTCCGTCGCCGCGAGCTTGGTCTCTTCGACGGTGGCGGCAGCGTGTCGCGACGAGTTCACGTAGGCTCGGCCGCCACCTTGGGCTTTGTGGCGCTTTGGCCTTGCCCTTCTTCGCCTTCTCCTTCTCGCACCGGAGAGTTCCTCAACGATCCCTCCAAGGATCGATTGGTCCTCCCGCTTTTGAGAAGCGGACGTTAGCATTTAAACAATGTTGCAAGTCTAGCAACATAGGCCGAGGGTAAGTAATTTACCTCGCCTCAGGCGGACAAGCACGCTTGCGGGCAGTGTCGCCACCTCGCCGGTGACCTCCCGTCCTTCTTCGCCGCCTTGAAGATGGCGTCGACCCGCCGGTCACCCATGCGTCGGTTGGCTTCTCCGCCCAATGTAAGGATTGTTAGTTCTGTTCGGAGGAAAGAATGTATTTAGAGGTTGAGTCTTAAAGGCACTTACCCGTGCTCTCCTTGTGATGTCTTCCCATGCCTCTATCTTGTAGAAGGATAGGACCTCCTCCGCAGCCGACGGACCACGCTCATTGTGAAGTCCCGAATGATCTCCGCCTGCGTGAGCCCGAGGCTCACGAGGAGGCGATCTTCCTTGTCGTACCAATCCTCGGCGGACATCTCCGGCCGAGGCATTGAGGTTCCTTTGCCGCGCCTTCCGGTGAAGACGAAGTTCTTTGTCGCCGCTCAGCTTGTCAGAGAACCACCTCACCACCACGCGCCCATCGAGTCGAAAGCAATGTGGGCGAGGATACTGGCGCGTCGTCGGCGGTGGCCCGGAGCTTGAGGTAGTAGCACCCAGCGCTGAAGCGGCGGAGCTGCTCCTCGCCATCGTGTAATAGTGGAGGAACAGCCCACCGGTGGATCGATGCTCAGATAGCCCTCGCACAGTGTGCGAAGACGGCCATCCGGAGGATGGAGTTCGGATTGAGGTTCGCCACCTCCAATCCGCCGATGTTCAAGAAGGCTCGACGGTCGCTCAGAGACCTCAACCCGAGCAGTGGTAAACTGCTCAAGTCGATTTAACTCTCCTCGAGCGGCTCGAGTATCCTCCTCTCCGGGCGACCTCCACTACGGGTGTCGATGTGGCCCTCCTCCTCCCAGATTCTAAGGTCCTCCTCGGCCAAGCTAGTGCCTCGTGAATTTGGCCATAGCGATTCCTGTATGGACGAAAGGTGGTTGGTGATGGAGTTTGGGTGCTTGATGCCGAGCGTGGTTGGAGCTAGGGCTTAGAGAGGAAAGGCGCGAGCAGCAGAGTGGCTGGTCATGGGCGGCTTGGGTACTTTTATAGTCCGTATAAGCAGCTCTGCAACAGCTTTTGTCCCGAATCGGCTAGTTTTTACTACAACGGCTAGGTAAAGCGGTGCTTTGCTTTTCACCGCTACAAACGAGAAGTTACCATGGAGTTCCGCCAACGGCTATTTTTTCCGTGTTTGCAAAGGTGAGTGCTCTGCTCGCGGACAGATGTCGTTCCTCGACGCCTTACGGAGTTGCTCTCGGCCTTGATCGGGTTTATTCGGTCCCTAACAAGTCTTGTTCGGTTGAACCATAACCTGTTCGGTCGCTTGTTACATGTCTTTGTAGCAGGAAAAATACCCTCTCCGTGACTTTGAGTCTCAAGAGGACGACCCCACTCTAGTGAGTCCTTCCACTTGAGTCTCGGGGCTAGCCGCTCGGGGATTAGATTACGCCCATTGCCATGGCCCACTCCCCGACGGCCCAATCGAATCACCCTACCAGGCCCACTCCTGGAAGGTTCTATCTCGCCCATGTGTGTCTTGCCGAATGCAGCTTCTGGTGGCGAGATGCGTAATGGCCAAGGCTTCTGCTTGAGTCCGACTCGACGAGTTCTCAGACGGCCACGAGAAGACCGGACGTGGTTTCCTGATTGGATTAGGAGTCGTAATCCCCAAGACTAGGAGTATGCCTTATCTACCTCGGGATATATTTGGCATGTATGAGTTCATTACGTACTCGTTGTTAGCCCGCCCGATATTCCTCAGAGGTCGGTTTGTTCAAGACTATATAAACAGGGCCCTACGGCGCTTAGAGGATCCTGGCATTGAGTTTTATATCCTAGCATCTAGCTTAGACCTTAGCGTATAGATTTTCAGATACTACTCGCCGAGACTGCTGATCTCGTCGAGCCATCTCTTGTATTCATCTCTCGATATATAAGAAAGGCCGGGCGAGGGCTATTATCTCTCCCAAGAGGCTGAACCAGATAAAAACCCCGCATCTCTGCTCGTTCTTTGTTCGTGGTTGTTCGGCGTGTCTCCTATCTCCTCTTTGAAGAACCTTGGTTGACTTGGGTCGATATCCCAACCGTCGACAGACGTGGTGATTAAATCTCAGGAAGATGAACAACACTTGGCTGATATTGTGACCGTCCTCGATCGGTTTCTAAGTATGGCATGAAAATGAATCCAAAGAAGTGTGCTTTTGGGGTATCGGCGGCAAGTTCTTGGGGTTCATGGTGCATCGAGAGGATCAAGTTCACCCCGATCGAGTAAAAGCGATCTGAACACTAAACCCCAGATTCAAGGTTCGCTTGCAAGAGCTCATCGGTAAAATTAATTATTTGAGGAGGTTTATTTCTAATTTATCTGAAAGGATCCTTCCATTTTCGCCGTTGCTTAAACTGAAGCATTCCGATAAATTTGTTTGGGGACCGAATGCGTGAAGGCATTTGATGAAATCAAAGGGTACTTGACAAACCCGCCTGTTCTGGTTGCTCCGAAAGATGGTTTGCCGTTTAAGCTTTATTTGTCAGTATCGGAGAGAACCCTAGGGGTAGTGTTGATCCAGGAAGTGGACGGAAAAGAATGCGCAATCTTTTACTTGAGCAGGAAATTACTGGATCCTGAAACCCGATACACAGTGGTGGAAAAATATTGTCTTTGCTTATACTTTGCTTGCACCAAATTGAGGCATTATTTATTGGGGGCTGAGTGCAAAGTTGTGTGCCAAACCGATGTGGTTAAGTACATGCTTAATGCTCCAATCATCAAAGGGAGACTCGGTAAATGGGCATACACTCTCATCGAGTTTGACGACCTATGGATCTCCTAAAGCCGCTCAAGGGCGTATTAGCCGATTTTATTGCGCACCATCAAGATGTTAATCTGTCAATACTTTTGCCTTGGATAATGTTCTTTGATGGATCGGTTTGTGAGAAGGGATGTGGAATTGGTATTTTTATTGTCTCTCCTGGTGGCATCCCTTACCGATTCAGTGTTACGATGGGTTTTGGATTGACCAACAACCAAGTAGAATACGAGGCTTTGATTCAGGGATTGGAGTGGTTGATCCAAGCTGGTGCCATTGCCGTGGAGGTATTTGGAGATTCACAATTGGTAGTTTTTCAGATGATCGGTAAATATGAGTGTCATAGTGAATATCTTCAAGAATATCTGGAGAGAGCTTCTGATTTGGCTAAGTACTTTAGCGTGTTTACAATTTGTCACGTTCCGAGAGAACAAAATTGCAAAGCCAATGATTTAGCTCAGGAAGCATCAGGTTATAAATTGCCGATCATGGAGTTAGAGATTGTTCCTATTGAGAATCCGGTTCCGGTAGGATGGCAGGCAGAGATTATCGGTTATCTGAAAAATCCCCAGGGGAAAACCGATAGGAAGCTTAAGAGAAGAGCTCAAAGGTATGTTTTAATAAGTAATAAATTATACTATCGGAGTTTTGATGGATTACTGCTCAAGTGTCTGGATGAAGAAAATGCTAAGGTTGCAATCGGAGAAGTTCATGAAGGATCGTGGGAACGATCAATCGGCGATAAGATGAGGTGGATGTTGAAGCGTGTCGGATATTTTTGGCCGACTATGGTGGAAGACTGTTTTAAATATTACAAGGGTTGCAAAGACTGCCAGAAGTTCGGGAATATCCAGCATGCACCAGCGTCCATTTTACATCCGATCGTGAAGCCGTGGGCTTTTAAGGGATGGGGAATTGATATGATCGGAGAGATATTTCCTTCCTCGTCCAAGGGGCATCGGTATATTTTGGTGGCGACAGACTATTTTACCAAGTGGGTCGAAGCTGTACCATTGAAAAAGTAATCGCTCTCAAGCCATCGATTTCGTCAAGGAGCATATAATTTACCGATTCGGTATTCCTCAGACGGTCACTACAGACCAGGGATCGGTATTTATGTCAGAGGCGTTTCAAGATTATGCTCGAAGCCTGGGGGTTACGACAATCAACTCATCGCCAGATATGCTCAAGCCAACGGCGGTGGAGTCTTCAAACAAAAGTGCCATAAAGCTGATCAAACGAAAAATCGATGAAAGGCCGCGGGGTTGGCATAATACTTTGGCGGATGCACTATGGACGTATCGGATTGCTAAGCATGGGGCTACAAAAGTGTCGCCGTTTGAGCTAGTTTACGGTCAAGAAGCTGTTCTACCGGTTGAAGCGATTATCGGTTCCATGAGAGTAGAGGAACAAAATAATGTAAAAGCCGATGATTACAAAAGTCTGATGGTGGATAAGCTAGATGATATGGTGGCAGTTCGATTAAAAGCTTTGGAGCATATTGAACGTGACAAGCAAAGGGTGGCTCGACATTATAACAAGAAAGTGGTACCGAAAACTTTTGAAGTGGGAGAACTAGTATGGAAGACGTTTTTACCGATTGGTTCAAGAGATCCTAAGTACGGGAAATGATCTCCGAATTGGGAGGGACCGTTTAGGGTCAATCGGATTATCCCTGGAAATGCTTATATTTTGAAAACGCTTGAGGGAGAAGTTTTCGGTAAAGCGCTTAATGCTAAATATTTAAAGAAGTATTATCCTAGTGTTTGGATTGGAGCTTGAGTTGATATTTGTTAAAAGCCGATTCCGCGTGAATCGCATATAGGTCAATTTTAACTAACTCGTTGCTGTTTGATGAAAGCCGATTCTGAGAGAATCGCCTATAGTGTATTCGACTTGTTAAAGAATTTGACTCGATACTTTGCTATTGAGCCAAAGCCGATTCGATGAATCGCCTATAGACAAACATGCATACTTAAACGATTGAATAAAAACGTTATTACAAAGGCACGAAGGCCTCAATCGTTTTGGCCCGAAGGGCAGAGTAAAACCATGTTTTCCGATCGGTACAAACCGATCCATGCATTACAAAAGTTTTGAAATTTGGCTCATGAGCCAGCTATTCGCAGAATTCATAAATGGCGGTGGCGGCACGGGTGATCGTGTCCGGATCCGATTGATGATATTGGTATCCTCTTGGTGATCCGAGACGATCGGTATTTTCTTTTTCGCCTCGAAGATCGCTAGGCGCAAGCTTTTACTACGCCATACTTGTTCCTTGGCACTGATTTAGTCTCTTCAAAATCTGAGCGGCGGTCGCTTGCTTTCTTTGCTTTCTCCAGTTCTAGTTCCAAGGACTTAACCCTTGAAATTGCCTTGGAGGTGGCAATCTTTGCCGATTCAGCCTCTTGTTTCAGCTTGGAGAGTTTATCATTTTGTGAGTTGGCATCTTGGATCAGCCCTTTGAGTTCGGCTTCAGCATCCTTTAGGATTTCTCGCTGATGGAGCCGATCTAGCGCCGCGTCAAAATCGGGCTTCTGGCCTGAAAGAGATAGCGATTTCGATGGTCACGACCGCTTGCTCAGTGAGGATCTCCTTGATGGAATCACTATTTCCGGATGGCAAGAGGGTTGGCGTAAAAGTCGATTCGTTGTTCACCGCCCCACATTTGCTTGATTTTCCCAGTATCCGGAGAAAGCCGATTCTTCTTGGATGGTTCAGAGCGGGGAATCGATGATGGCGATTAGGGCGACGGCGACGGATGGCGAAGATAAGAAATCGAGCTCGTCGTCGAGCCAATCCATACCGGACGGGTCGAAGTTGAGCTCATCGTCTTTTTGCGTCATAGGTGATGAATCGTGGACACCACCGTTACTCGGGTTGAAGTGCGAGGTTGGAACATGTCTTGAACACGATATTTTAAGTTACAAAATATCGGATTTTGAGATTGCATAAATTGAAGAGAGAAATCCGATTACATCTTGCGGATTGAAGGCCGGAGGCGTCTGTGAAGCGGTGGGGGAAGCGGTGTATCATCCTTCTTTTGGATAGGCGATGTGTCCCGAAAGAAATACCGATAAGGTGAAAGCTGGTAGGAATATATGGATTTGGAAAGGGATCAAGTGCTTACTGTGTCACATACCGATTCGGTGGTATCAGGTGTACGCACCTTTTGAGATTTTGGCCTCTTGACGGACACTTTCTTCCTCAGGCCAGGTTCGCCTGTGGGTTTTCCTGTTGAAGAAGGTCAGTGAATGATCCGGTAATTCAGAATTTTATATGAATGCCGATCGTACCTCTTTTCTTTGGCTGAGAGGAACTCGCGCGGCCCGATCGCGACTTCATTGTGGAATGTAGTGGTTACCGTGTCGCCGATGAGCTTGGACCTTGGACGTTGTTCTCCGCTCTGAGAAGGGACAATGCAAGGTTAGTAATCGGCAAAATGAGAAGTAATATAAGCTGGTGAACGCATGCAAGTTAGTGACCTCGCAGTTAGAAGAAGAAGCGTAGTTTTGGGATTCTGTTCTTTCATTATCAGAATCTGATGAAGAAAGATTCGGAAGAATTTTCCTCTTTTCCATCATCGGAGGCAGGAGAGCTGGAACTATCAGTGTCGCTGGTTTCTGATTCTGATGATGACTCGGCCATACCAACAATCTTCGGCCAGTTGGGTCTGCAAGTTTCCTTTTGACCGGAGACCCGTTCGATCAAGGTTGTAGCTCCGCCTTTGGTGGCATAAATGTCTTTGGCGATAGACTCCCACCAATTATTGAAAGCTGATGAAGTGTGGGACCACATAATAAATTCCGATGGCATTTCAAGGTCCAAGTGAGCGGCAGACAGAATGCCATAAGCTGATTGAGAGGTTAAGTCTTCTCTGGCATTCAATAGGCGATATATATATAGATCGGGAATTTCCTGACCAAGGTTGAACTGCCGAGCAACCACAGCGGGATGGTAGAATTCATAGGATGGTTTTCTGATGTGAGTTCTAGTGCTTAGGATAGCAAAGAAAATGCTTGGAGAGGTGAATGCTTTATAAGCTGATAAAGCATCGCCCTTTAGGGTGCTAGCCAATCGGAAAAATGATGGGATCGAATATCTATCCAGATCAGTATATGGGTTAAATTGTTCTGGACCGTATTCCGATTCTGACATGGTATAGAATGCAACCATAGAATGAGAAAGATCGTATAGATTCAGACGTTTTCTGTTACAGTTCATTGAAATCATCTCGCCGTACGATCTATAGGGGCGCTCACTGTTATCGGAATTTTTCTCATTCGGAAATTCCAAGCTGAAGTCCAGGTCTCCTAGGGAGTTATATATGTGGAGCTTCAGGAATATTCCGATAAACCAAAAAGGACCTCCAAGGTTTCCAACTGAATAATCGACTTTCTTTGAGCAGAGACCTTCTCTGATCTCATGCATCATCCGATAAGTGGCCCCTAGTAGGTATTTACCGATTGCTAATTTTTGGCCCGATGCCAGTGCTTCGGCCACTCCTTGGTAAACTTTACTAGGGCTCAGGGATTGCCCGCAGAAGAAAAAGCGATCGAGCCACATGTTTAGGAATGCGATATGCTCTTCATTTTCTACGTCGCCGGCTTTTTGATGGGTGCTGATATAACGTTGCCAGCCAAAATTCTTCTCAGGAACCAACTTCAGTGTGGCCGTTAGATCGAAAGCTGATAGCATTTCGCCATCGGGACTTAGGCCGGTTAGCATCGCCACATCTAAGAGTGTGGGGCTAATGGGTCCGGTTGGAAAAAGAAAGGCATTCGCAGTATCACACCAGAAATAAGCCGATGCTTTGCCATGAAGGGTTCATCTGGCGGTGGTGGGAATAAGGAGAGAAGAATTGCATCGGTTATTCCTAGTTCGTCCCATTGCTCTTGTTTCTGGTTGTAGACCCGAATGAGCCAGTCCTTATATCCCTTGATCGGGCTGGGCCAGGACCTAAATGCCGATTTCCAACTGTTTACACTAAGCTTATCGGCAAATAAGGGGAGTCTGCCTACGGAATGGAATATGAAATCCGATGGATCTTGGTTTCCTACTGGCCCCAAAGAATACAAAGCTTCGGAATCTGAGCATTGAATCAGTACCTGAGACATGATGCCGATCAAAAGTTGGGGAATTGGTTGTCTGTTGATTCTTTGAAGGCTCGAGAATTCGATCGCGAGACGCGTCTTGAGTAGGAGAGTGTGAAAGTGACGGCGAATGGGTGACTATTTATAGTCGTGGTAAAACTAGGGTTTTACCGCTTTTACGCATTCTGATTCTGCCCATATTGTCTGCTTGGGGTGACACGTGTCCTTGGAATGGGTCGGAAGTGATGAATGATAAGATTGTGAAGTGTTCCGATATGGTAAATCCGATTTTTCCACGAGAAGTTCGGCTAATGAAAATATTCATTGCCAAACTTAGGGGCATATGTTGACACCCAAATTTGGCAGAAAATCGGATATTCAAAAGAGACCGAATATGTTGGGCCAAATCGGAAATGGGCTGCATCAGCGAAGGGGAGGACATATTGAAGAATACCGATGGGCACATGAATTCGGAAGAGATACGATTTGATCAGAAGCGCTACGCAATAGAATAGGTCGTATCGGTATCGACTTTGTAACACTATAAATAGGCCTTTAAGTCTCGGTAGAAAGCATCTACAACACTCAATACACAAAACAATTTCTCGAATTCGATCGACTTCGTCGAAAGGCTTCAACTTGCAGGTAGAGCTATCTCGATGAGATAATCGATTCTCTCCTTGTAACCCGTATGCATGGCTGCATCATATTGATCTCGTATACAAAGCATGTCGATCGCTTTGGGATTTTTGATCTTTGATATGTTCTCGCATATTGCAATCGCCTCGATGTAATCGATCCGTAATATCGCTTATCTTGTAATGCTTGATCATCAAGTATTTCATATGTTTCGCTAAATTCGATGTATGCAACTGTCTCGTTTAATCGATCTTGTATATGTTTTGTTTGGGGATTTGCATCTGTTAATATTTGCCGATTGGTGTTACATCTACCCTATTAGTCTTTAAATCTTTAAATCGGTTTATTGGATTACATCTAGCTTTGGATTTGAATACTGTCTTGGCCTGACCAATCTATTCTAATCTATTTCTCGATTTGATCTAATGCGCTGATGCGAAGGTTTATTGCTAATATTATACCAAAAATACCAAAAAGAAATAAGAGATTTAAATTTTGATTATTATTCTGTATTCATTTGCTCTATCGGACCTGGAACCGATAGAATCTATAATCGGATATTTCAAAGCCGATTATAGAAAAACCTGATCTGGCTATTTCAAAAGCCGATTAGGGTTAATTTACAGACGATTTTCTCCTTGTTAATTTATAGGTCAAATTGACTGGCACGCTTGGTTTTCCTTGTTGCGACACAACCCCAGAGTTGACGCTTCGGCACGTGTGTTCGCGAAAAGCTAACTTTTCGTGTCAACAGAGGCGGAGCGGAGCTCACCGAGATGGCCGTGGCCTGAGGCGAGGCGACTCCGCCGCCGGCGCTCAGCGACGGTGGCGGCGGCGCTGCAATACGGGGAAGAAGGGTGGTGAGAGCGCGAGCGAGAGGGGGAAGGAAGGGAGGTGCGTCGCGCTCGGCAATGTCCCAGTTGGGGTACATGACGTAAGGCAAAGATGCTGTGATAAAAATGAGAATAGACGTCGGGCCAACGGCCATCATCCACTTAGTAAAACGGTCCAGATTCTTCCTCTTGTGCTCTTCATCGATCGTCAATGCAGATGACGCTGACAACGGAATGAACAACTGATAAGAAACGTTCCCGTTCTTGTCCACTTTCAAGTTAAGCTCCAAGAGAGAGGATGCCGACGGCGCCATGACTCCAAGCAGCACGTGCCTTTATATAACTCTTCAAAGTATGATGTGATATATCCTTAAAAAAAAACATAGTTCGACATCAGTTCTTATCCCATATGAATACATCATGCATACATGGAATCTTATAACAACCCAACCTCTATATTATCTCTACACTCCTATCTTGCTAAACATGAGATGTATCGGAGATATATTAGGATTGAGTATGCATAATTCTATGAATTCATTGCAGGAAATAAGCTGAAATCTAAACAATTTGAGTTTCAAGTATATTCTACAAGCTTTATGTGAATCGGACAAAAAAAAAATTTAAAAAAAAATAAACAAGATATAGTCAGATTTTTTTTTTACCTTTAAGCACAATCACATAGTCAGAGTGTCCTATGGCAAACTTTCCCCAAAAAGAAGACATAATACTTTTATAAGTTAAGGGTGGACATGTTAACCACAAATGAACATAACACCTACTTAATACCTTCTCCCATACTAGTACAATCTATTTTTGCCGAGTTGGCGTGTACTTGGTTCAGAGGTACTCAACAAGTGTCAGATTTTTTTTTTAAATTATTTAAAAATCACAAAATTCGTCGATACATCCTTAGATGTATCTCGGTATCCTAAATAAGAATCCCAAATCAATCTGCAAAGGCTAAAAAATTCTCAATCAACCTACGCCATAGCTCAAGAATCTTGCTGATCTTCAAAATCCTGACAGAGGAGGTGGCGGTCGGACTGGAAAAGGAGGAGAGGAAGGAACTCACTATTGACAAGAGGCCGAGGCCGAGGCGGCGCGGCGGCAATCTGCTAGATCTGGGCGGAGGCGCCCCCGCCGCCAAGAGGAAAGCCGAGGGCCGCGGCGACCTGGTGCTAGGGTTAGCACGGCTGGACGAGAGGCAACTGAGCCCTAAACCCTGAACTGACAAGACGCCTGATGAGCTGGAAGGGGATGAGATCGGATAGCTTTCGCTGGCCTGTTTCGACGCCACAGGTAAGGCGTGGGTTGGGTATTCCGGATTTCTTCCTGGTTCGCCGCAAGGCTTGAGCGAGATTTTCCTTGGATAGGTTGAGCTGAGGTCTATGTGTTGGCAGTCAGGTTAGTTTTCAGAAGATATCCGATTTGGGATCCAGGATGTTGGGCTTGCTTCCGTGCAAGAGGGGGCGCGGCCCCGGCGGCGCGCCCAGGGCACCTGCGGCTGCGGCTGCGGTGAAAAAATCCTCCTCCTCCTCCTCCTCCTCCTCCTGGGCGTGGCTGCAGGAGGACATCCTCCGCCTCGTGGCGGGGCGCGTGTTGGCCGGCGATGTCGTGGACTACCTCCACCTCCGCGCCGTCTGTCACCACTGGCGCTCCACCGTCGCGTGCCCGCGCGGCCGCGGCGTCACCGACCCGCGCTTCCACCCGCGCCACTGGATCATGCATGCTGCCCGAGGGCTACCGCATCTACCCAGGCCACACCAAGCTCCGCGGTTACGTCCGCTTCTTCAACCTCCGCACCGGCTCCCTCGCCCGTCTCTACCTCCCCATCTTTAAGGACCACTTCGCCATGGAATCAATCGACGGCCTTCTCCTCCTGCACCGGGACCATGACATGCTCGTCCGCGTCCTCCACCCCTTCACCGGTGACATCCCAGACCTTCCCTCCTGAGGCAGGTCAAGGGCCACTCCCACCCCCTTGAGGTTGCCTACTTTAAAGACCGCTACTACTTGCATATGATCAGAAGAGTCCATGCTGCCTGTATCAGTGTCAGCCCTGACGGAGTGCTCACTGCCATGCTTGCTATTGGTGCTCAGGATCTGCATCGCGTAGCCTTTGCTTCCTCTGAGGATCAGCAGTGGGCTCTCTCGAGCTGGCAAACCGCAACCGACCCAAAATTCATTGCATCCCAGGGCAAACTATACTTCATCTCCCAATCACAGTTTTTTGTGATTGACCCACCCCAGCTGGAGAAGGGCTCTTCTTCCACGCCGTCATCTTTGCCGCCACCAAAGTTGATTGCAGCATGTCCACCGGACATGGACCTCTGCGCTACGCAGCTAGCAGAATGTGACTCGGAGATTCTGTTTATCGGCCGCACCGACGTCTCTTTGTTGCATGTTGTGATTTACAAACTTGCTGACATTATCATGGGAAGGTTCATCCCCGTAAAATCCATAGCAGAGAATTCCCTCTTCCTTTCAATGTATGGAGCCCTCTGTGTCTCCTCTAAGGCGAATCCAACCATTGCGGGTGACTCCATTGTTGTTCTACGACCTGCTTCCAGGTGTCTTGGGCAATACCATGTGAAAAGCGACACCTGGTCGATAGCTTCTGATGGCGATCTATTGCACGGACCCATACCGTCTCCATACACCATCATCCACCATATCTACACTTGTTGCGTTCGTTTTTTTTGGTGAGCATCTTAGCTCAGTTTTCACCGCATGGTTAATTCGCCCCCTAGCATGAAACTTGTATATATTCCTTGGTAACTGATTTTTTTGTATGGACTTACAGGAATAAAGGACAACTATACTGCCCAGCAGCGTACCACAATACATGGGGGAGGAAGGAGAAATGGCGTATCGGGGTGAGTGTTAAATTTCCTTGTTTCACTTTGGAATGCTTTAATTGCCAGTACTTTCTTTACTGATCCTTTGTTTCAGGATCATGCGGTGCAACCTATAATGTCCCTCATGTTCCACAGCATGTTTTTTTTTTATCTTACTGGCAATCTAAGGCAGCCATTGATATTGAACCTTAGGGGGGTGGTTTTCACATCTCCTCTGTTTTGCAAACTGATAGCCATAATTAATTACTATATTGGTTTGTCCATGCCCTCCCTAAGTAGCAAATTGACTATGTATATTAATATAGTAATGGAACCCCCATACGTGACAAGAGAAAATGCTGGAATTGTTGGCCAATGCTTAGAACAATACATGCAGCTACGCATAATTTAGAAGTGTTCACAATTTAGTTGAAACTGTCCTCTGTTTAGATACCTGCTATTACCCACCTTCATACATACACAGCCACTGTGTTAGCTTTGTAGTGTTGCCTGTACAATCAGTTGTTCTATTTTTTTTTCACTAGGGCTGAAGGACAGAAGTGGAATGGATGGAACATGAAGAATGAAGCATCAGATGTGAAGGCTTAAGTTGCATGGGGCTCACAAGAAGGCTTAAGTTGCATGCACATCCATCTATGGTGTAACCTGCTGCAGTCTTCGCTACACCTATGACTATTTATGTTCTGTTTCTGTTGCTTAGGCAAAATTTATTCCGCAACGCATATGACTATTTATGTTCTGTTGCTTAGATGAAATGTATTCCGCAAAGCCTATGACTATTTATGATATGTTGCTTAGATGAAATTTATTCTGCGATTATTCCGCAATACCTATGACCATTTTTATTCTGTTGCTTAGCTAATCATGTTTTGCTGCTTAGGTGAAATGTATTGTTAAGTTATAATGACTGTCGTAAAGATCCATTTGTGTATCTGTTCTGTTTCTCAAATGAACTTTCTTTTTCTTCTTATACTAGCTTTACTCGCCTGCCGCTACTCTTGCCTTGACAACAGTTTCCAGTGAAATGAGCTACTGTTTTCCTTCTTGATACTGTTTTTCTTCTTGATACGGACAGTCTTAATGATCCATTTGTGCTTCTTTCAAATTAGAGAGACAACATAACTATCAGGATTAATCTGTTTTTCTTCTTGATACGGACAGTCTTAATGATCCATTTGTGCTTCTTTCAAATTAGAGAGAGAACATAACTATCAGGATTAATCTTATCTCTTTCACATGAGAGAAACGATGTCACTATCAAGTATGTATATCTTTTTGCCACGGTAAACACATGAAAAATGTGAAAGTCCCATCTCCAGCAAGATATCAAACGTTGCACTGTTGTGACCTATGGGTGAATTAAGTAGTTAAAAACATAGAACCAGCTTATGATATGCATAAAAAATATAGGGACCATTTTAGTGCCAGAGGAATAGATAGGTTCAGTACAAACATGTCACATGGAGTATATAACATATCACCACCATCCATCTTTAAAGATAAACTTGGTTGCTCAGGGAAAAATGCTCCTTCCTCGCTCCACGACTTGTTCCAGCTTGTTCCAAGTCAGCATTTCATACACGATCTTTCTATAGCAATGTTCTGCAAATTGATTTCCGATCTTCCATGCCCTGCTGCATCATCAGGATCTCAACTTCATATCTGAACTACTAACCTTGTAAAAGCGTCTCAGTAGCATGGACCTAATCTTACCTGTAATTTTCAGCTTCAGCATGTGCATTCTCTAGCTCCTTGACCTGATCCTTAGCTTTTTTTAGGATAGAAGGCGGGGTTCTGCCATTCCATTAAAAGAAGGGGAAATAAATACAGACTATCGCGACTTCTTCCCTTTGGGCCACATCTTAGGAAATAAAACAAATGCATCTTCTAAACAAGTTGGCCTCCTCACTTCAGCAAAAACAGAGACAATCCCCCACAGAACTCTAATGACAGGACAATTAAATAGTACATGATCACAAGTTTCAATACATTTGCAAAAATTACATGTCGGATCACACTTCTGGTTCCTCTTTCGCAAACTACCTCTTATAAGTATAGCTTTGTTATGGATCAGCCAGGTGAAGATTTTAATTTTCATAGGTAATTTGCATCGCCAGAATGCATTCATGAAGTTTTCACTCTCCTTTTGTCTGTACAAGCTATCAAACAGCCTTTTTTATTTCCTCTTGAGTGTATTCCCTCATCAGGAGATCATTCATCTCAGGAGACACCTTTGGTTGTACATTCATGCAAAAATTTTCAACATTTTCACATCTCCCTTTTGTAAATATGTCTTTATAGCTCTCATATACCATGTCCTCCAGGTTGTGCTCGCCCTCTATCCAGCATCCTTCTTCATTTTGTAACTTCTTTATATATTTCCTTTTCCTTCTTTCAGATGCATATGCATGAAAAAACTTCGAGTTTTTATCTCCTTGCTTCAACCAAAGGACATGGCTTCTCTGTCTCCAATTAATGTCCCTCATTTCTTCTAATTTATGAAGCCTACTTTTCAGCTCAATTTCTAGCTCCCTTCTTAACGCATCAATTTCCTTGCTGTTATCTCCATGTTTAAACCGCTTCCATCTGCTTAACTTATCTGCTACCTTTTTAAGAAGATTGCTCACTTGATTACTCTCTCTAATGGTATCCTGCTCCCAGGTATCTGCTCCCAGGTATCATTCTTCTTCCTCCAACCAGCAAGCCTCCAACTTAAAGCTATGATTTTGAGGTCCTCGACATATTGGGGGCTCCTCCATCTCAGTAAAGACTACCAAAGGTCTATGATCTGAATGATGATACTCTCCATGAATAACTCCTGCTCTTCTGAACTTATCACACCAAGATGGATTAGCCACTGCTCTGTCTAGTCTCTCCCGTATCAACTTTGAAGCATGACGACTATTATTTTTTTTGAATAATTGGCAAGACGCCAAATTCATTCAAAGGCAGAAGATGAGTTTGTACAACAGTGTGGCCTAGGCCACTATTAGAGTAAAGACACCATAGAGGGGACGGCACAACCCCGCCCCCCTAATTGTAAGATGCATCCGCTACGACTAAGGCTACTACATCCATGGGCCAAGTCACGACATGTCTAAACACCCGGGCGTTTCGCTCCTTCCAAATGTGCCAGCAAGTTGAGATTATGAGCCCGTCCTCCTTACGCCGACCCTCCACGCTGCCCTGCAAGTTGTCGCACCACTCTCCCAACGAAAGCACTGTTGGCGCGGCGACATCACTTAGGGGCAACCTCGGCCCCATCCTATCCCAAACCTGTCTCGCAAAGGGGTATTCCCAAAACAAGTGTCGATGAGTCTCCTTCGTGGAGCCGCAAAGAACGCAGCGGGGGTGACACGGCTACCCCCCGGCATTTAGTCGATCCGCCGTCCACAGTCTGCCCAATATTAGAGTCCAGAAGAAGAACCTGCATTTGGGCTCCACTTTGGCTTTCCAGATGCGGCCATAATCATGTTCACAGAAGGAACGGACAAACTGTGCCGTATAAGCTGATTTCGCCATGTAGACGTTATTGCCTGTAAGCTTCCAAGAGACCGTGTCCTGCATGTGTGGCTGGAGGTTCAAGTCTTGCACTCCTGCCCACAGACAAACATACTCCTGCATATGCATTTCCAAGGGGGTGGAGATGTTCCTAAGTTGTTGAATCCATCTACCTGTGATGACCGCCTCCTTTACTGTGAGTTCCACTCCCCGAACAAGCCTGCCGCAGAGAGGTGCAAATTCCTTTGGGGTCTGTCCATCCAACCAATGTGAGTTCCAGAAGGAAGCGCGCGAGCCATCACCAATGGTTAGGTGTGTGGCGGCCCTGAAGAGTGACCTGTCAAGCATAGGCAGGTGAAGGTTGGTGCCATGCCATGGCTTATCAGTCGAGTGCCATTCCTGCCAGAGCCAACGGATACGGAGCGCTCGGCTAAAGCACACGATATCCTTGACACCAAGACCCCCCCAGTTCCTTCGGCCTACACACGTTGGACCAATTCACCAGGCATTGAGCACCATTGGAGTCCACCTCACCCCTCCAAAGGAACAACCTCCTAAGCTTATCCACCCTGCGGATTGCCCATTTATCCAACTGGAATACCAGCAGATAATAAACCAGCATGGAGGTTAAGACCGAGTTGACAAGCACCAAACGACCCTGTTTTGACAAGAATTTGGCCTTCCACTTCCCTAATCTGCCCCTCAGCCGTTCTAAAAACGGGATGACATCCGCCTTTGTTAGCTTTGTCAGCCTAAGGGGTAGTCCTAGATATGAGCATGGGAAGCTTTTCACCTGTGCCTGTGTTTCCTGTGAGATCCACTCGCAATCCTGAGGGGAACACCTAATTGGAAAAATTTCACTTTTTGCCCAATTGACCCCCATACCTGATGCATCGCGAAATGTCTGTAGGATTTGCTGCAGAACCTACAACTCATGCCGCTCCGGGTTGATTAGCACCATGACATCATCCGCATAGAGAGAGGCGCAAAGCCCTAAGGTGTTATGAGGCACCCCCCTTAGGAGACCCCTTTCCTCAGCCAAGCTGAAAATCCTGGACAGCGGCTCCATGGGCAGAATAAAGAGAAAAGGAGACAAAGGATCCCCCTGCCTGAGTCCTCGGTGGTGTGCAAAGCCCGGGCCAGGGTAACCGTTAAGGAGTACCTGGGAAGAGAAGGATGCGAGAATCCCGGCCACCCAGTTGCGCCATCTGAGGCCAAATCCCATATGTTGGAGAACCTCGAGCAGATACTCCCAACCGACCGAATCAAAGGCCTTCTGAACATCCAACTTGACAAGTAGGGATGGCACCCTATTCCTGTGCAATTGGGCTACGCTTTCCTTTACCCAAAGGAAATTATCCTGGATGGATCTTCCTTTTATGAAGGCGCTCTGGTTTGGGGAGACTAGGTCATCAAGGCGTGTGGCCAACCTGTTCGCCAAGATCTTGGAGAAGATCTTCCCTATGCTATGCGTCAGGCTAATTGGCCTGAGCCTGGAGACAGAGGTGAGGTCGTCTCCTTTCGGCAGGAGAGCGATATGGGCAGTGTTGAGAGCGTGAAGTCCATCTGTATTACCAGCCCACAGCTCTTGCAGGGCGCCCAAGACATCATGCCTGATAATATCCCAGCATGATTTGTAGAAGATTCCAATGAAACCGTCTAGGCCCAGGGCCTAATCGGAGGGCAGTTGTCGAATCACATCCCGAACCTCTTCTTCCATGAAAGGGCTCTCCAAATCCTGTGTAGATGGCTAATATTTAGGACCTCCCAATTGAGGGTGTTAGCCCTTTGGCAGCGGGTACCTAACAAGCCCCTATAGTGACGATAGAGTTCATCCTCTATATCCTCGTCCGTGGTCAGCAGACCCCGATCCGACTGCAAATGAGAGATCCTGTTACGCCTTTTGGTCTTGTTAACGCTCGCATGAAAGAACTTGGCGTTGGCATCGCCTTCAAGTACGCACTTAGCCCTGCACCCCGCGCCGCTCCCGCTGCCGAAGTCGCAGTTCTTATGCAGCAAGAAATGGGACGCGATGGACAGCTCCACCATCCCCTGCATATATATGCATCCGTACACCCTACTCAGCTAGCTCTGTCTGGCTGATTGCGTCTTTAAAAACATGTCATGTCGTTTTATTCAAAACAAGTTACGCAAATACTACCATATATTTGTCTTATTTTGTTGTGACTGATATATAGCTTACTGCAAGGAAGACGAGCTGGAAGACGACGGTAGCCTTGTATCTGCCAATATATCCTGTTTTGGCTCTAGTTTTAATATGTACGCAATATATGTACAACTACACACGCATGGCTTCCAAAGACGTGTGCCTATGTACATACACATATATGGTTGGTACGTAAGTTTTCACCCAATTAAGTATAAAGAGAAAAGAATGATAGTACAGATGATCAAACCCCACAAAGGAAATTAATCCAATCCCTACTCCTGGGCCTCCCGGAAAGCTGCAAGCCTTTAATCCTTGATCTCCATTAATCCTTGTACCAGCCATCGTTATACCAAAGATTTGACCTGGTCACAAAGTGAGTGACCTCCTCCATTCTTGCAGCAATTAAAGTAAACACATGCAAGGAGTATCCGCTGTAAATTAGGAGAGGAGTGGTTGCTGCTTACGAAGTTTGAGGACGGACTCTGGCAAGCCACCCACCGGCCACCGGACTTGTTTTTCAGGCACCGACTGGCGTTGCATGCATGGTCGCCGCCGGACTGGTGGGGTGGGTGGCCCATGAGAGGCTAGCCGGACGGACGAGAGCAGCTGGGAAGTCAGCAAGGGTGCAGAGTATAGGTGGCATGCAGCTGCTACGCCCTAGCTCGTATATTATCGTATATACTTTATTATATAATACCAGTGGGTATACGCGCTTCGCTGCGTCGCGATGATAGTGTTCTTTGTTGCGCTGCATTAGCAGGTTGACAGCTGCACATGCACGGCGGTAAGTAAACAAACGAAAGCAGAGCTGCACGCAACGGGACATGAAGAAGCAAAAACCAAGAAAACGGAATGGAGGGACGTACAAACAGGCCGGCGAGAACGAACGACGGCTCCGAGGCAACGGAACATGGGTAGGAGGAAGCCTTCGACCAAGACGGGCGCGCAAGAGAGACGGACGGCGCGCGCGGCATCCAGAATCCGGCAAAGAGGGAGCGCAAAAATCGGCCAAGGCCAGGCGGAGGCCGGCGATGCAGCGGAGGACACAATGAGCACAGAGGCACAGCGGGGAAGACGATGATGGCAGGAACAGGCGCCAACCTGCGGGGAAACCGAAGGTAACAATGGCATGGGCAAGTAATTCATGGGAAAACCGGGTGTAATAGATAGGCCAAAAGGACTAGAACGCATGAAAAGGCAAACAGCAAGGGCAAAACGGAAAGACAGCGCACGAAGCCAACACGGCGGGGGCGGGGGGACTGGGGAGCAAATCCGGAGGACAGAAACAGAAAATGAGCGAATAAAAAGGTTTTTCTGCAAAACCACCAGCGCTGGCCCCGAGCGGCACGCGGACGCATGAACAGAAGGACACGTCGCGAGCGAGGCAGGAGCGGGCGAAAGTAGGTAGACGCAGCCGGCGTGGACGCATCAGGGCCGAGCATCGCAACGGAAGGACGGGCCGAGAAAAACGACGACGTGGATACGACAGGGGCACGGGCTGTGAACGGAATACGCTGTATAGAGCGTTTTAGAATTAGAATAATAGATATGCACCACGGGAGCCAAACGGCAAGAGGGTTGCGCGCAATGTCACGTGTGCATGGATATGTATGCTCGATCATGCTTGCCACTACTATGCTCCAGTGCATTAATGTACGTAGCACATCGCTTCTCCATAGCCAACGTACTCTGATAAAACGTTCCTCACCACCGCCATTAACGTCACCATATTCGTCCCGGCCGATGTAGTTCACTGAGAGCGTCACTAGCACACGTACGTACGCATGTGCACACACAAAAAATCTACTATATATCTATATAAAGCAGAGTTAAACGGAGCCACCACATTAATCCTAAAATCCTAGAAATTCCCACCTTAATCTAAAATAGTAGAAATTCTCATGTTAATCATTAAAAAAGAAAAAATCTCAATCGTTGAATATGGATATTATTATGTAAATCTAGCGGTCAATATTAACCTCTATAACAAACTACTGAAGCTGGTCTATATATTAAAGATAAACTCTAAATCTAATATGATATATTATATCTATATCTTAACACAAATCTAGCAGCGCAAACGCGCGGGTCACCTTGCTCATTTAAGATAATGATCCACGTCTCCACCCTAGGCTTCTATATATAGGTATGTACTACAAGACAAAAACAAGACATGCAATGACATAACTACAAGCTATATATTGTCTGACTATCTTTATTCGCCAATATCTACTGTTTTGGCTCTAGTTTTAATATGTACGCAATATATGTACACACGCATGGCTTCCAAAGATATGTGTCTATGTACATACATGTATCTTAAATATACAGAAGGGAGTTCCAGCTCCCTCTCAATGCAAAAATTTTTATTATTTAATCCTTTTTAAAAACTATTTTTAATTTTAACCCCTCGGAATTTTTTTTTCAAATCTAACCCTTTTGGCCGCGCCACGGCAACTGGCGCGTCATCCCCACTCTGACGCGCCAATTCGTATGGCGCGACAGAGGTGCCACGCTGGCGGCCTCGGTCAATGGCCTCCAGCGCGGACTGGGGTGGGTCCCACCTTGACGCGCCACCCCGCCTGGCGTGCCAAGGACTTAATACAAAACGCAGCGCGGGATGCCCGTCTTTGTTTTTCTTCAACATGCGTTGCCGCCCGCCCGCCGCCATTGCCGCCGCCGCCGCCTGCTCTCCGCCATTTCGGGGGGAAATCGTTCCGCCCTCTTGTGAAGGTAATGGTCCACTATTTATCTCCGATTTGTCCTTCGATTAACCGCATTTCGTAGGATTTGGATAGTTAGGGTTTTAGAGGAAAAACTTGATTTATGTTGCATATTGACGTGTTTAGTTCGATCCAAGCACCGGGGCATACATGTTGCATGTACTGACCGTGGTATTAACGTGTAGAATCCATTGCATGTACGTGTGCGGCAATTTATTTTGGTGTAGATGATGTTGTATATTAGGTCTAAACGACTTGTTTTTGCTATGTTTATTGTTGTAGATGGATCGTTTAGTCCGTTTTTTTCATGGCGGAACCGTCAGAGAAAACGGAGAGTTTGAGAATATAAAGGAAGATGTGGTCTTATTTGATAGGAGTCCAAACTTTGATGATTTAGTTTCCCGCTGCCGGTCTTTCATTAGTTGTAGGGTTGATGAGGGTGAACTATTCTTGCAAGGAAGGATTGATTTTGGGAAGGCTAGGGCTCACTATGTGATGCTGAAGATTTCATCGGAGTCGGATTGGAACTGTTACAAGAAGGTTGTGAAAAATTCGAACGTCAGTTGCTGGGAGGTGGTGGTTGAGATCGCTCGTGCGAGTGGCTCATTAGCGAGACTCGTACAAGCTGTGCAAAGTGTTGATGATGAAGATGAGGCTGTTGAGCACTTGACTCAGGAGTTGGGCACAGTTCAAGGAAGGCAGATAAGATCTGAAGCACGTGTTGCGGAGGCGGTGGAAGAGCCGTTTGATAACTTTGATAGCGGCCTTTTCATGAATGATTTTGACGATGGATTTTTTGAGGAGGAAGACCGTGAGGTGGAAGACGACCAAATATTTCTAGGATCCGAGGAGGAATCCTATGATGAGGAGATGGCAGAAGGAGAGGAGATGCAAGGCAAACAAGAAGAGGTGGGGGAAGGAGATGAGGAGGAAGAAGATGATGTTGAAGAAGATGACGATGTTGTTTGTTTAGGCGTGGGAGATGGAGGGCAAGCAACGTACGCATTGTCGGCTGCGGAGAGGAGGCAGCTTAGGGTAGTTAATGTTGATGTGCCCACGGTGACCACCTTTGAGGATTTAAGCCGAACTCACATGGCAATATGTGAGAGCGGCTTGTTGTCAACCGATGTTCTGCCGGATTTTGAGAATCTAGAGATCCGAAAGGGCATGTTATTCGAGTCTTTACAGCAATTGTAGTACTTCTTGATGGACTATGCGGTGCGGCACCATAGGCTATACAATGTTACTCATTCGGACATCAAAGTCAGGTACACGGTGAACTGCAAACAAGGATGTCTTTGGGGTGTGTGGGCTCGGCTGGACAAATATACCGGTAGATGGAAGATTAGTCGTGTCAGGCAACCTCACACTTGTGGCCCGTCGAAGACAAAAAAGGTGCATGCTCAAAACACAGCCAAGTACTTAGGACGGCGTATCGCTGGCATTGTCGCGGCGGATAGAGACGTGTTAGTTGCCTCTTTGATTGAATCCATATTTGGATTCACCGGGTACTGGAAGGAGGCATACAACATGGTGCCAAGGATGTTGAATGCAATTAAATATTTCAACCCCGGTGCAAAGTATTTCACCTACACGAGTTGCACTGGCTTGGTCAATGAGAACGGCAAAACGAGGTATGTTCTTGAGCGTGTGTTTTGGTGCTTCAAGCAGTGCGCGGAGTCGTTCGAGCACTGTCGACCGGTCGTACTCGTCGACGCAACCTTTCTAACCGGCAAATACAAGGGTGTTTTGATGATGGCCGTTGCGGTCGATCCGGAGGATCAATTGATGCCAGTAGCATTTGCGTTGGCCGAGGGCGAGAACAACACGAGCTGAGCATGGTTCATGGCGCATCTAAGGCGGGAGGTTCTCGGCATTAGCCGGACGGTTTGCATGATCTCGGACCGTTACCATGGCCTTCTAAATGCGGCTAAGGAACACATGGAAGGTTACCCTCCTATTGAGCATCGGTGGTACATGAGACACTTCGCGGCCAATATATGGGGTCGACAGAAGAAGAAGGAAGTGGTGTCGAAACTAAAGAGGGTTTGCTGCGTCAGAGAAGAGAGAGATTTTCAGAAGAAGTTAGAAGAGCTAGATAAGATGCTAAACGATCGGGCCAGGGATTGGATTAAGGAGCATATGGTGAACAAGGACAAGTGGGCTCTTGTTTACGACGAGGGTGGCCGTCGTTACGGGATAATGACGACAAACGGCGCCGAGTCGTTGAACAATGTGTTCAAAGGCATACGTGCCCTGCCGGTATCTGGAATTGTACAATAGCTTTTCAAAAGTGCAACAAGTACTTCGTTGATCGTTGGGGTTTGGCAAAGAATGCTATTGATGCAGGGGCGGTGTGGGAAAGGGCCGGTGCGGCACATTTGGAGAGGGAGGAGAAGCTCGCTCTAAACCACATCACAGAAGCATATGGCCCGAATAGATTTGTTTACAATGTAAAGTCCGCCGGGGGAACTAATCCTGGGGGTGAGCGTTTTGGCGGCAGGAACTACAAGGTGGACATTGCCAAAGCCGAGTGCACGTGTAAGGTTCCACAGCTGCTTCATGCGCCTTGTTCATACATGATTACCGCTTGCTCCGCAAGAGGGGTAGACCACAAATCTTCCACATACATATCTTCGCTTTACCTGAAGACACATACGTTGAAGATATGGGAATCGACCTTTGAGCCATACCTTGATCCCACGCAGTGGCCGGAGTTTAGTGGATTGGACTATTGGTCCGATCCTGCCTTACTTAAGAACAAGAAAGGCCGGCGGAAAAAAAAGAGGCTTCGAAGAGAGATGGACCGTGCAAATGGTAACGGGGATGATACATATGGAACGGGAGATTTCGACGAGGTCCCAGGGGTGGTCCGATGCTCTAAATGCCACCGGGTTGGACACAATGCGAGCACGCATAATAAAAAGCATAAGGGTTCTACTAGCTGTAGAAAATGTGCAAAGGTACTATGGGCGATGTCCATTACGATTTAATATTTGCATAAAACTAACAAATATGTTTGCTGGAATTTAACTCTATTTTTAAAATTTTACAGGATGGCACACCCTCAGTACCCGCTTCTTGAGACAGAGTACGACAAGGACCATCGTGCGCGGCTCATCTGCGATGAGCAACAGGTTTGGCCATCCACTTATCTCTTCGGATTGCAATTGGTTTATCCATCTTAGTGCTTATTTACGGTTTCTTCTTTTTGCAGACTCTGCCCTCGCTCCATCCCCGTACCCACGTGATCTTCCTCACGTGGGACGATAGGTTCGCTCCTTACTTGCAGCAAGCCGGCTTCCTGGACCTAGCCCGCTGTAAGGATCCTAGGCCGAGAGGGGGGGTGAATCGGCTCTTTTCAAATTTTATTTCTTTCAATTAGCTTGATTAATTAGTCAAATTAGCAACCCAAGCTATCGATAGATTTATAGCCTAGTTGCGGAAGCGATCACAATAAGCACGACCGACTACAAGGAGGCTCGATGGCACTCACACGCAAGCGATCAATCCAATGTGCGGAAGTAAACGAGTGAGATGAGAAGATGCAAACTGAGTTGTTTACCGAAGTTCAGTGCTCAACACATGAGCACCTACATCTCCGTTGAGGAAACTTCTCACACAGAGAAGTCGGGACCCTTTCGTCCCTAGCCCTCAATCCACTCGTGGTAGCTCTTCACCAACACATGGTAGGCGAGCTCCAAACCTTCACACGGAGACGAGTTCTCTCACACGTGAGAGCTCCTCACACCCACGACATCAACACACGGCACCGACCACCAACACACGGTGGATTTCGCCTCAACACATGAGGCACCTCCAACACATGGAGGATTTGGCTCCGACACACGGAAACCGTGGCACCCCCGACACACGGAGATGGCCGCCGACACACGGCGGACTTGTGCCTCCAACGGATGAAGCGGATGTAGTCGTACGGTTGATGAAGCTCGTGGCGTGACGACGATCTCTCCGGCGGCGAAGTCCCAAGAGCACTAGATCTGAGATCGTCTCTCACCACTTCCCTCTATCTCCCACCACGAAACTAGAGCAAGAACACCATGGGAGTTGGGGGAAACCTTGGAGATGGGTGAGAGGAGGTAGGGTCACCTTCTTCTTCTTCTTCCTCTCTTCTTCTCTCTCTCAATCTCTCAAGCACATGGAACCCTAGGTGGAGATGGGAACCATGGGAGGAGCACTCTTGGTGGCTAAGACAAGAGGTGGCGGCTTAATGGTGGCTCTCTCCGTTTCTCCGTGCTCCAAATCCCTATTTATAGGCCCAAAGCGAAACCCTAGAAATGGGCGGCTCAGATTAAATCGCGAGATTCAGATCGACCGCTTCGGACGCTTCTTGGGTGGCGATTTTGAGCTTGATCGGACGCCGTCCGATAAGCTTTGACGCCGTCCGACAGGACAGTGTCGTCAGGACTTAGTTGATTTTGAGCTTACCTCCGGAAATCGACGCTGTCGGACCCGTCAAGAGCGTCGGACGCCGTCCGGCAGTGGTGGTGCAGGCGACCTCTCCCGAGCATGGGCGACCTCTCCACGCAACGCAGGCGACCTCTCCCGGCACCGGCGACCCCTCGGCGTGCAGGCGACCCTCAGCGAGCAGGCGACTGTCCCATCCACAGGCGACCCACTGGCGAGCACCGGCGACCACTCGGCGAGCACGGGCGACCCCTCGGCGAGCACGGGTGACCTGTCCCAGACACGGGCGACCCCTGGGCGAGCATCGGCGACCACTCGGCGAACACGGGCGACCTGTCCCAGTCACGGGCGACCTCACCCCAAGCATGGGCGATCACTCGGCGGGAAGTTTCGCGCTCTCAGGTATTTTGGTGACTTAGCGGCTGACCCTGGGACAGGTGTACTCGCTCTAGGTTCGCTCAGTACTAACACCTGGCACTCTCGGAACCCCATGGGACCCACGGCTGATGTTTCTGGACCTGTGCTCAGTGGGACCCTGCAACCAAAGAGATGTAGTCTAGCCAAAAACGCACACAAGGAAAATAGAAGAACTATATAAAAACAGAGGTCCTTATCCTTAACGTTCCGGCTGTACGGCCTAGTTGCCATCAATTACCAAAATCAATCAGCCCATGGGAGGCTTGATCTTACACCCGCACCGTCACGCAGGGGCTGCCGGACCTTGACGGGCCACTACTGACAGCTCTCGTCGACCGTTGGAGGCCCGAGACGCACACCTTCCACCTCCCGTGCGGGGAGATGACGGTGACCTTGCAGGACACGGGGATGGTCATCGGGTTACCGTTGGAGGGCGCCGCAGTGTGCGGGATCTTAAATCCTGGCACCTGGCGCGATTTGGTGGAGGATTGTATGTTTGTAGGAGGACGTCCGGGTGAGCTCACCGGTGGCATGAAGCGCTTTCCCTTTGCCCACCGAGGTTCCCCGCAGATGGTAGAGACGACGACGCGTTCCGGTCGTGGCACTTGGTCGCAAACTTCCTCCTACCAGATGCGTTCGGCAACACCGTCAGCTGGAGTGTCCTCCCCGTCCTAAGACAGCAGTGGGAGAACTTCGCCACGTACTCCTGGCGGTCGGCCACACTCGCCTGGTTATACTGGCAATTGTGCGAGGGCTGCCGGCGCGGAGCTGGTACATCTAGCCTTGGAGGATGTCTCTACCTCCTTCGTGTGGGCACAGGGCGGCTTTCGGTTGGTAGGCCACACCGATCGCCGGTCTTGCGATGCGTGCGGTACAAAACTTATATCAATATTGATGTGTCGTTCTAACTTTCATTCGACCTGTAGGCATGGCCCGTACAGGGATGCAGGCCCACATTGATGTATCTTTGGAAGAACATCAAGTCGGTGCGCGGAAACCCCGACAGGAGGTACCTGCAATACACGAACGAGCTAGACTGCGTGACGCAGTGGCAGGTGATGTGGACTCCTTACCACTGTGCTGAGGTACAGGACATGGCCCTTAGCACACTTTGCACCCGGGACATAGAGCTATGGAGGACAGTTAGTCCGCTGGTGTTCTTCCACGTGGTGGAGTGGCACCTGCCGTGTAGGACAATGCGACAGTTTGGTCGTAGGCAGCACACCCCACCTCCCGTTCACTCGACCGATCAGAGGCTGCACAAGTAAGACAATGGTTATTGATTTAATTTGTTTAATTCATTCAAAATTTGCATTAACACACTCAGTAAACTTTGCAGGTTTAGTAGGAAGAAGAGGTACAGCCAGCTAGACTGGCGTGTCACGCACCGCCAGCCTCTTGAGCTGTGGGAGGCGAGGGAGAGGCGGCACAGCAACGAGCGATGCACGGCGATCGAGCCTTGGCCGAGTACTTGGCTTGGTTCCACCGGTCGGCGTGCTTTTTCTTAAGCCAGCCCTTACCGACGTGCCCATCGGCGACCACGAACTCGGACGGCGACATCACGGACGAGTACGATCGTCGACACGGAGGGTGTGCGGCCGAGAGAGCCCCACTTCAACGTTACATGGTGCGTGTATTTACAAACCACGCCCATCCGTCTTCTTCTATGGACTAAATTATCCCGTTGTTGATCTTCACAGTTACGCGAACTTGCACGCCTCTCAATGAGGCGGGGGTGCTCTTGGCAATCTTGGCGCACATGAAAACGGTGCCTTGCGTGCGTTTACGGAGGTACGACTGTTTTCCTGTATTAGCCATGAATGGAGTTGCTCTTGGCAATGCTAATACGCTGGTTCCTGTATTGGCCATTTACAGAGAGTGACGAGGACATGTCGCCGTATGGCTCAGAAATTGAGCTGCATGACCCAGCATGATATGGGTCAACAGCCAGTCGCGGTGCCTCAGTCGTCGAGCCACCGAACCCCCGTCTATCAAGGGGGCACGGGTGCACGCACACCGTCACAGTCGGGCAGGTCCTCCGCAGCTACTACGAAGACTCCTACGAGGAGGGCTCATGGCAAGCGTACTGTGCCGCCCGTGGCCGATGACGAAGATGTTGGCCAGCACTACGACACCGACTCCTCCGCCGACGACCCGACTTTTCGCAAAGACAATCAGATGAGCGGATGCGATGCTCCCCCCGAGTCGAGCCTGCCCACCCTGTGAGCGGTAAGACATCCGGTGATCTCGTGAATTCTTTGTTGTTTTCATCATATCTAACATTTCGCTATACAATCTGAGGCCCAATGGATCCACCCCGCCATAGTAGTATCTTCGCGAGGCGCAGGGCGTGACCGTGGCGCCGCCGACGTCGGTAGCCACAACGTGCTGCAGACAAATCCTGGAAGGATCCGCCGTCCAAGGGGTCCTTATACGCCGGGGCCTTGAGCTCGAGGTGTATGCATATACTAGACCCCGAGTGTGACCACTTATACATGTACTAGCCTTTTGATTTGTATGCATGTATGGATGTACTAACTTGTGACTTGTATGCATGCATGTATAACATTATGTTCGATGATATGGGGCCTTACTATGGTACCTAGCTATTTTCCCAAACTCTGGTATTTTGCCATTCCCCACACGTCATATTAACCCCTTAATTAGCAAAGAATGTTCCGCCGACTCTGACTAAGAGCAAAAGCCTCTGAAACCCCAAGCATGCTGGAGTATTAAACCTAGAGCCACTGCCTATTAGGTCACTGCCACAACGATCAGCAAAGAAACAACTTGTCGGTTTGTGCGGGAAGCCACTGCTGCGCCATCCCTTATGGCGCGTCAGATAAAAACCACCACGCTGCCAAAGCCGGCGCGACAGACTGACGCGTCAGTGTTCTTCTGCCGCACAGTCGATGCCTCCAAACCAGAACTGCACGACAACCACTGGATTGGAGTTCCAGCTTGAACGGCAATGCATCCTTGACGCGCCAACCCCATCGGGCGGCGGTGCTTTTTCGCCCGATCGCCGATGCCTCCAAACCAGAACTGCACGACAACCACTGGATTGGAGTTCCAGCTTGAACGGCAATGCATCCTTGACGCGCCAACCCCACTGGCGCGGCAGTGCTCTTCTGCCGCCGCATGACCGATGCTCGCAAACCGAATCGCACGACAACCACTGGTTTGGAGATCCAGCTGGAACGGCAATGCATCCTTGACGCGCCAACCCGTATGGCGCGACAGTGCTCTACTACCGCACAGCCTGTTCCTCCAAACCAGAACTGCACGACAACCACTGGTTTGGAGTTCCAGCTGGAGCGACAATGCATCCTTGACGCGCCAATAGTAGCGGCGCGGCAAATCTGTGCTCCCGCACAAGCTATGTCCCAAAACCAGAATGCCTCATCTTTTCCAAGCATGGGTTCCTTCTAATTTGGTTCTCTCTATACGAACACTTTATTTTTCTCGTAAAATTCAAGCGCAGGTACGACTAAAGATACTACTCACCAGAAAACCACATAATTTGTTTGTGAGAAAGATACACTAATTAGAATCACGACAACCATAACATCTAATTTTTAATTGTTCAAATAAGATACAGAGGTTTTCAGGATGCTGCATACAACAGTTCAATGGGAGACAACATACTAAGTTCATTATCATATTACATAACGACATCAAACCAAGTCGATCTCACTCCTCTCGGTCCTCATCATCATCATCCGGCACAACATGAGGCAGGTTACCAACAAGAGCCCTCATGGTCTCCATCTCCACCGTCCTCCGCGCCTTCTTACGCTTCACCGTTTGCAAATGGGCCTCCCATGAATTAAGGTCGGTAATTGGCATTGAGGTCAATGAGTGAACCCTCGGCTATCTTCTTCTGTCTTGCTCAAGCTCGCGCTCCTTCTCCATCTCCCTCTGGTGCCTCGCCACCTCTCTTTGGTACTTCACCTCTCTTGGATCAACTCCAGGTGGGTACCTCCCCCGACGGCTCCTCCAATATTCCAATATTTCTGAAGCGGTGAAATAGCCACGTAGCGACACGCCAAGCTCCCTCTTCATATCATCCAAGACCTTTTTTTGGTCCTTGGCGGACGGCATGAGCACACCATGCTCATGCCTTATCTTCTCCTTCCTCTTCTCTACTTTATTCTCTCGATCAGGTTCGCACAAATTAAGAATCTCGGCTTCGAAAGCTTGTTGCCCCTGATATTTCTCCCAATCACATGTCCTTCCCTCCTACAAGATTTATCGTAAGAGTTATCAAACGAAACATGCATTTAAATATCTGAACAAATAAAAAGAGTTGTGCAAGTATAACGTGCCCAAAAATCACCATAAGAGTTGCCACAATAATATCCGTGCAGAGCTCGATGGAACAACACCAGACGGGCGGTATCCCGCACTTACAAGTAGTGGGTGGATATTTCTCACATGGCCATTTCTTATCCCCGGAGTGGAAGGCCTCCACTTCCGCACTAGAAGGCCAACAGGACTTGGGAACATAAATGTACTCTTGGAATTCACACAAAGGCCATCCAACCTACGGAAAACTCGGTTTGTTATCGAATTTAGTACAAAATGACACTAATTTAAATAAAAATGGCATGCGTACACTTCTTGAATCATTATGCGGACAACGGAAGAATGGGGTAAAGTCCACCTGGGTTAGGCCTTACTAAGATTGACCGCTCATCGCAATGACATAATGGAGGGTGTCTTGCTTCTCCCGCGACTTATGCGACCGCCTTCTCCTCATTTGTCATTTCCGGTGGGTTTGCACGAGGAGGAATCCAACGCCTAAAATTCTTTACTGGTTTAGTTTCTATGGAGCGCCAGGGAAAGAGCCGGATCCTCGGATCGTACATTTCTGGGCCATCAATCCACTCCAAAAAACAACACGACCGAATAGAACACTGCATATTGTTACTGTGCTTTATACCACAAGTGTAAAACGCCCTACCGGCAGTATCAGGGTCCCTAGACTGTTGAACTTCCGCAGGAAAGCCGTGCTAACAAAGTGGAACCGGATACGGGGAGGAACGAACTGGAGCATCCTTACTCCTAGGGTAATCCGCATATTTGAGTCTTGCTTTCTCTTTATCGGCATTATTTCCTACATTAAATTAAAAATGTAATGTCTCCATATAATTCAACATACTTTCTACCACCATTAAACTACACAACATACTACGGATTCATATTACAAGAATCAATACTACAATAATAACCGCAAAACACAATCTAACCCTAACCCTAACGCAATCAAAAATGTGTCAAACATGGATTAATAAAATATTAATCGAGAGAGATCACCGCCATGGTGGAGAAAGCTTTTCCCACAACAAATCCCACGGATGAAGATCAAGTTCTTGCAATGGCCTAGGTGATTGGTTAGGGAAGAGGAGGAGAGAAGGGAAAATGAGGAGGGAATGGAGAGGAAGGAAGAGGAGGAGCCCTGCAGCAGCCTCTCAGATAGGGCCTTGACGCGCCAGGCGGGGTGACGCGACAAGGTGGGACCCACCCCAGTCCGCGCTGGCGGCCATTGACCGGGGCCGGCAGCATGGCACCTCTGCCGCGCCATACGAATTGGCGCGTCAGAGTGGGTATGACGCGCCAATTGCCGTGGCGCGGCCAAAAGGGTTAGATTTTAAAAAAAAATTCTGAGGGGTTAAAATTAAAATTATTTTTAAAAAAGGATTAAATAATAAAATATTTTACTCTCAATGCCACGTAAAGCGCGTCATTGTGCCGCGTTGCCCGATTCATTCTCGGCCGTCCGATCATATGCGCCAGTCAGATCCGGCCGTTCATCGATTTTTTACGTATAAAACAATTTTTTTCGCGCACCTGTGAGCAAGACGGGTGTCTTGCCCAGTTGGCTAGCTGGGCTAGTGCTCAGGTCGGAGTCTGCGGTTCGAATCCTGCTTGCACCGCATTTTTCCCATCTTTTTTCCCCCGGCCTTGGCACGACACAGCTGCACGAGAGCGCGTAGCGGAGAGCAAAGGGTGCGCTGGCGGGTTACTGTTGGCTCTGAAGACCGGAGTTCGAATCCCCGTTTCGTCGGCCAGTTTTTTTTTGTTTTTTCTGGCCTCGGCGTGCCACAGGCGCGCATGCAGGCCTAGTATGGTTGCTACATAAGTTTTCACCCAATTACTTAAAAAGAGAAAAAAAGATACAAATCCATTCTTGCAGTAAGTAAAGTAGACACATGCAAGGGAACATATGATCCACGTCTCAACGCTAGGCTACCATATATACATATGTACTACGAGACAAACAAGACACGTAATGACATAGCTACAAGCTATATATAATTTTAAAATCTGTATCTGCCAATATCTCCTGTTTTGACTCTAATTTTAATATGTACGCAATATATACACAAGCATGGCTTCCAAATACGCGTGTGTTTTATATATATACACGTATATGATTGGTACATAAGTTTTCACCCAATCGAGTAAAAAGGATAAAAGAATGATATGGATCAACTCTTGCGGCAACTTAAGTAAACTCATGCAAGGGAACATGTACGGAACAATTTTTTTTGTGGAAAAAGAGAGTATCGATCCACTGCAGTGAGGTGTGGGGAGAGTAGAGGAGTGGTTGCTGCTTACCAAGGATGAGGAAGCCGGCAAGCCACCCACCGGACTTGTTTCTCAGGCATCGGCTACCATTCCAATCCACCGACCCATCCATCGTCGTCGCCCCTGCATGGTTGCTGCAAGACTGGTGGGTTTGCTCAGGCTCAGCCATGAAGAGGCCGACCAGACGGACGAGAGGAGCCGGAAAGGATGCAAGGACACAGAGTATAGGTGGCCGCTGCTACGCTCGGGTATATTGTCTTATATATACTTTATACATGCACTACGGGAGCCAAACGGTGAGAGGGCTGCGCGCAATGTCATGTGTGCATGGATATGTATGAATATGATCATCCTGCTTGCGACTGCACTGATATGCTCTAGTACATTATTTTTGGATCTCACATTTTTGTTTTCTGTCACAATGATGTAGTACCAACGAAATAAAACACACTGGAGCATAAACAGGTGAGATTCAAAATTAATGCACCAAAAGATGCATGGCATTAACTTTGGCTCTAGTTCATTAATTTTCTTTGGTACTACATCATCCTGATAGAAAAAGAAAATAGGTGATATTCACAATTAATGCACTGGAATTTCTTAATGGCAAGCAGGATGATCATATATATCATCCATGCACACGTGAGTGACATTACAGCACTACAGGAAACGCGCGAAATCTCGACGGCCAAAAATATTCTCGACGGCCAAATATAAGCCGTCGACACAGAGATCATAATATCGACGACCAATAACATACCGTCGACACAGTGAAACTAATCTCGACGGCCACACAAAAGCCGTCGAGATAAGGTCCTTGAGGCCCGCGCGCACGGTTTTTCGGCTTTTCACGAAGGCGGGAAGACTCTATCTCGACGGCTCAAACTCAGCCGTCGTGAATAGTTTATGGGCCGGCCCATCATAATGAATTAATCTCGACGGCCAAAATCTAGCCATCGAGAACAGTTCTAGCTCCAATGGTGGGCTTTCCCATTGAATTTTTCATTTCGTAAATATTTTTCATAATTTGCAGATTTGTTTATTTAGCAATTTAAATAAAAATAACTTAAATAAAAACTAAAATTTTATGCAGTCCCAAATTTTGGGAAAAATATATAATGGTACAAGGTGTTATTTTTTTTGCATACTAATTCTTAAAATAAATTTTATTTATAATTAATGTTAGGTATAAGATATGTATATATATATAAAACTAACAAATTGTACTTAAATGTTTTTGAAATGCGGTATTTTATTACATTCCAAATGAAATGATCTATGTACAATGTTTTTCCAACTCAATGGTGCATTATTTGAAAATTTTGATATGTCTGTGACCCATAATTCATAAAACCCTATAGAACGCTCACTTATACTCTGATCGATATAGCCCCTTACATAGGCAACTCCGTTTGCAAATTTAATTTGAGCATACGAATTTTCTTCATAGTACATTATCATGTCATAAACAATATTAGCCATTAAGAAGTACCAAATATTTTTTAAATTTTTTTTAAAAAATTAACTAAGCTATGTTGACCATCGAAGGGGGGCGCTGCACTAGCCGTCGAGATAGAATACATTCTCGACGGCAAAATAAAAAGCCGTCGAGACAGAGCGTAATTGACGACGGTAGTCAACGCAAGCCGTCGAAAAATACTTGTGTCGACGGCTATACATAACAAGCCGTCGAAATAGATTCAATCCAAGAGCCGACAGACACATATCTATCTCGACGGCTTGTGGCCGTCGATATAGAAAGAAACAAACGGGCCACGTCACCCTTTGGTATTTCTCGACGGCCTATTACCGTCGATATAGATCGTGGCCTGTGAAAAAGCGACACGTGGCTAACTTGACGCTGACCGACATAGCTATCTCGACGGCTAATAGCCGTCGAGAAAAAAGCGACCCAACGGTCACACGTGGCGTGCTGTAATCTCGACGGCTAGGAGCCGTCGAGATATATTTGATCGACACGTATCATGGTTATATCTGTCTCGACCGTGCTATCTCGACGGCCAAATATCGACGGCTGGCCGTCGAGATATATCTGTCTCGACGGTTTTACTCTCTTTATCGACGGCTTTAGCCGTCGATAATTCCAGCGATTCGCGTGGTGCAGGGCAAACCTCTCGCTAGTTGGCTTCCGTAGTGCATAGCGGCCACCTATACTCTGCGTCCTTCCTGTTGGGAAACCTCCGGGTGGGGAGCCCGGCCCGGCTAGGGCCACCGCGCAGCACGGCGTGGCTAGGGCCGGCCGGCGGCTGCCCCACAGTGGGTCACACATATTGGACCTAGTCTAAACCCTAAGCAACACTATAAAAGAAAAGGTGGAGCACCATGTTTTAGATCAGATCTAAGAATTAATAAAGAGAAGCTCCACCCTATATCTTTGTGTCCCCTGTGTTCTTACTCTTTCTCTGTGATTGTTCGACCACGTTTATACCTCGGACTACACCCGGTAGCGAGGTTTCTTAACACGTTATCAGCACGCTCGCTCTCGACGTGCCGAACGATTCGCAAGGAGTAGAAGGCATGGAACGATCTGCATCACATCTTCCTCACGCCGGCTCCCACTTGGGTTGCTGAAAAAGTCCTATGCGATTGTCTATGGAATTCGTCTGAAGATTGATCAAGGTACCGAATTATGAATCGAATTAATTAAGAAATTGGAGATCTCGTGCATGTCTTGGAGCATATCAGAATTTTTCTGCTTGAATCGTTTAGTAGATCGGAAATCTCTTGTGCATGAATTCTAGCGGATTGGAAAATTTCTGCATAAAATTTAAGTACATTAAATAAACTTTATGGGGGATTTTGCAAATCGATCTAGAAGATCTTATTGCCAAGCAGGGGCTAATTGCACATACCAAGTGCATCATGGCCGCATGGCCATGGCCATCGGCTGTGCACACATCACCGGTTAAGCCAAGCACGCTGGCCGTGCCTCCGGATGAAACCGGCGTGTATAGGGTTTCGGGTTTTGGGTTTGGCCAGGCGACGAGAGGGGTTTATGCGGGTGGCACGGACAGAAAGGGGATACTCGAATTCCGGCAGACGTGGACTGGGTCTATGCGCCAGAGATTGTGGGTGAGTGTCTAGGAGGCAGAGGGAGCTCTGGGTTGGTTTGGTATCGGCTCGATCCAGGGGCGGCATGGTCTTCCAGCGAGGCTCCTCTTCAGCTAAGTCGGTGTACATAATGCAATTCCAAGGAAGCATGCGTAGTCCAAAGACCAAGCTCATTTAATAGGCCAACACGTAGAGAACAAATGCAAATCAACGTGTGGACTCTCTCACATAATATTCTGCACACCATAGATATTCTTGCCTCAAAGGGTTGGCCACATCATGCGACATGCTCTCTTTGCCGCCAAGATCAAGAGACAAGCACGCATCTCTTCCTGCATTGCCCTTCATGATTCAAGCGTGGAGATCATGTTTCAGAAGTCACACCTAGTCCTGAGAATTGGGCCGTGCCGGCGCCCGTCGTGCCTCGGGCCGCCGTGTAATGGGCCGGTACGGCCCGGTCAACACTTCGGGCCGTGCCGGGCTGGCACGGACTGCCAAATGCTAGGCACAGCACGGCCCAAAAGTCGTACGGGCCGCGATCGGGCCGGGCCGGCACAAGCATGGCACGCCCAAAAAAATAGAGAGACAAATGATTTTTTTATAAATTTGTATGTTGCTCAAATGAAAAATTTGTCTATACAAAAAAGACGTGTCTCGAATTTTCTACAACTTTGATGTAGAACATAAATTCATCTGAGTAGCGGAATATCTTGAAAAATATGAATTACCGAAATGGGTGATGTGGGTTCTAAAACAGTCAGTGCACTAAATATTTTTTATAAATTCATGCATTGCTCAAATGAAAAAGTTATTTACATGAAAAAGATGCGTATCCAAATTCTCTACAACTTTCATGTAGAAACAAAATTCATCCGAGCAACAAAAAACCACCAAATATACAAATCAATGACTCGTGTCTCAGTTCGGTCCGTGCCGGCGGCCCGTCGTGCCGGCTTCTCAGGCCCGGCACGGCACGGCAATCGGGCCAGGCCGGCACGGCCCAAATAATTTTATGCCGGGCCGTGCTTTGGGCCTCTAAAATCGGGCCGTGCTCGGGCTGGCCCATAAAAGCACAACCCAATTCCCAGGACTAGTCACACCTCACGATTCTCACATTAGTTCACCCTCTAACGTTCTCCAGCTTCATGTATTGGTGGCGACAGGCATCCCTCAAAGTCCCCCCCCCCTCAGACAATAAGATATTCAATGGCTTCATGATCTATGTGACTTGAAACATCGGGAAGGAACACAACCGATGCATCTTCTATAGTGAGCCCTCCTCTCTTGTGGCTCTCTCTAATAGAATAAGTGAAGACCTTCGTGTATGGGAGCTAGTTCACTCTTACTTCGTGTTGTGGGGCCGAAGGCCCTCTTTGTATTGGCTTGCTTCTTATGTAATTACCAGATTTTCTTCCTTTTAATTGGTTTGGCAGAGGTCCTACCATTTTGCTCAAAAAGATATCTCAGAAACTCAGTACTAGACTAAGGTTCGATGTACATTTCAGGTTGATGGTTTCAGAGATGTAGCAGTGGAGCTCTCGAAAGGATGGTTGGGTTTGAGAAATGGCGAGCATTTGGCAATATATTATAGTCATGGACAAAAGTCTTTGTAGCAGAGTGAACAAGCTAGTCTCGAATTGTTAGAAATATACTACCTCCGTTCATAAAAACATGTCACCATTGACTTTTGCACATGTAAAAGATCATTTGTCTTATTCAAAAAACTATGTAAGTTATCATTTATTTTGCTGTGATTTGTTTTATCATTAAAGGTACAGGCGTGGCTTATATTTTTGCATGGTTGCACTAAATATTTTTGAATAAGACAAATGATCAAAGGTGTGTCCAAATGTCAACTGTGTCAAGTTTTTACTCCTATGACCGAAGGTAGTACTCCCTCTAGTTCTCAAGAACAGGTCGTTTTAGCCTTGTCCTAAATCAAAGTTGGAAAACTTTATACATGAATATCTTTTAAACTATTTGGATTGGGCACATGAAAACAAATAGATTCGTCTCGAAAAACGCTTTTATAATATTATATTTTTTCTATATACATAAATATTTCTTCTTGGTGTTGCTTCTCGGATGTTTCGCAATCCATGCACAATGTATGTTTCCCTGCAAATATAGCACATCCCTTTCTTGCTCGGATCCAACTGATTTGTGTTTCGTTTTTTACCAAAAAAATGGCACTGACAAAGCATATCCAAATCATCATTTTTTAAGAGTAAATTGCACGAACGGCCGCCGCCAATCGCGAGGATCAAACCGAGAGAAGGGGGATCGACAGCCGCATGTTTATCCCGTCCAACGTGTCCAGATTAAACTCGCATCCACATCATGTTGCCAACGTGTCTAAAAATCAGTCCACCGAGCATATTTGAATTGTACATGCACACATTTGACAACTTGATGTATGTGTATCCACGTTTTGCAGGTTGTTGGACTAAAGTGATACAACACAACAAGTTGTTGTATGGTAGGTTCAATTTACTCTTCTTCTTTTTTTAACTACATATCATCTTTCCGCTGATAGGCCTAGGCATGGATGAGATGGACAGCCAAAAGATCAACATTCCCCCGGGGCCACTATGCGTGAAGAAACCTCTTATTGGCTGCAAAGTTTGTTGGTGTTGTGTGATCAATGATGGTGAATGTTGGCGTACAGAAGAGGACTGCAGGGAAAACTGCCCCCTGCCCGTTCACCTCCGGATGTGGTGGCCGCACCTCCCTCATTCCCTACCTTTAGATGAAGGAGATCCTGTCGTTATTGTTTCGTGAATGAATTACATAATAACTCACATAAAAATAAAATATCATATCACTTTTTTATGACCAATATGTTTTTCCTTGTCCTTAGCCCTGGTATCTTCTCAACTATGTTATGTCTCCACGTTCTTATAGCTACCATGCCCAACATAGTCTAATTAATAAAGAACCCTCTTGCTCCTACTTTATTGATATTTGAGAACTTGTCCAAAACCCTAGCTTACTTAGTTAATTATAAGGGAACCAACCTTCCTCTGTCGAAGTAGGTGACGTTACGATGACGTTAACAATGCAATGACAGATAGATGATTTTACCATGGTTCAGACCCTTTTTGGAGGAAGTAATAACCATACATCCAACTTCTTTCCACTATTTCTAGGACAAAGTACAAAGGAAGACTGCGATCTAAGGCCTTGGAAGGCCTCAAGATTGGAATCAAAGGATATTGTATGTCTTGTAACAAGGCACGGTACATGTGTATTTATACAACTAGACGGTTGACTCTAAGTCGACTACAAGACAAAGTTCTTGTCGAGTATGTCTTCGACTTGATCTCCAAGATGCTTCTGGATCTAAAAAGTAACACAACAAAGTAAAATATCTAAAAAGAAAAAAGAAGCTGAAACTCTAAAAGTAGTCATATATAAAAAAATGAGTATGCATAACAGAACTTGCATCTACCTAGTATATAATCTATTTTCAGATCCATTTTAAGAGAGCAACGTAGGCCCACAATAGCACTGCAAAAGATCATAGAACCAAGTATGATATTGCATTAAATTGGGAACTATTTAGAAGTTATTATTGCCATGCCAAATAAGTGATTACCTTTATTCAGGTTTAAATAGCAACAGCAGAGGCTGATCTGCAACAGCTCTTATCCAGCACCATGAGCTAAATCTAAAAAATTTACAGCCTCTAACATATGTCCATCTGCTAGACAATGCCTTTGCAAATTCATGTAAAATATGTCAGAATGGCTAATAAATCTAAACACTGTGAAGATATAAATAAGTGTGAGTGAATTTTATCAATGGATTGAAAAACAAAAGGTACATACCTGCAATGTTTAAGCCAAGGATATTATGTCCTATTGTAGAAATTTTTAAAGCATAAATGTCGAGAAGGAACACGTTATCTAAAAGACTCTATAGAATAAATATGTATTTTCTCAGGTGGCACAATACAAAAATGTAAAATATCTTTGGCCTTACGAATCTAAATTATACTGTATAACCTGTAAGGAAATGCCATCCAAAATGCTTGCTTGACAAAATGGATTAAACACCATCCATGCACTGTGGAAAACAATGAATATGAACTACAAAAGAAAACTATCCATTAGAATGCATGTTATAAACCCTTCTCATACATAAAACAAGAGTAAATTACACTGTTGCCCCCGGAAGTTGAACGAAAATCTCACTTAGCCCCTTAAACTTTATTTTGTCCGCTGCGGCCCCTAGAAGTTGTTTCCGTATGCCACAAAGCCCCAGAAAGTTGGATTTTGTTGCGCCACATCCCCCGGAAGTTGGCTTTGGGTGCTGAAAAAATTAGCCTGCGTGACACCCGGAAACAACTTCTAGGGGCCGCAGCGGACAAAATAAAGTTTAAAGGGCTAAGTGAGATTTGCTACCAACTTTAAGGGGCAACAGTGTAATTTACTCCTAAAACAATAAGCAGTTTCTGAAATTATATGGCACAGCCGAAATCTAAACCTATAAAACAATACATACGTTAGAGAAATCAGTGAATGCTGAATTAATGGGCACAATAGAAGCACAACCACAAAAGGCAAACGAAATACACATGCAGATGAATAATATGGGCCTTTAACTTATTCGAATGTTCTGATCCTATAATTTAGTGTTGTTCTAGACCGACGCGAATTAAATTGTTCATTTTTCCTGAAATATGTGGAAAGCAGTCTTTAAATTAGGTTTGCTTAACCTAATAGGTACGAATCATGAACCCACTGAAGGTATATGTATAGAACATCCATCTCAGGCATTTTTTTACATGTTTTGAACACTTGATATATAACAAAGAAGCATACATCAGTAAAAAAAGAAAAAACATGTAATAAAGGAGTATGCCTGGGGGAATAGAATAGTAATGCACTAATCAAGAACAATGGTAAGAGACAGAAGGAGCACAATCAAGAATACAACCAACCCTGTGGTCAGTCAGGATTGACGAATAGGTAAACTAAATATATGAGTGTGCATCTAAAAATGTTCAGTTCTGCTGTAGGTTGGCCTGGGCAGAAGGCACCACAAGCATCGACCATATTTCGCCATACAGTTTAGTGAATTTACCAACGACAATATGCATTTGCATGCACCATCCAGCTGAAAGTAAAGGCACAATTAGTATCTATACGTTTATACCTACCATGAAGATAAACATGATTCGAACAGGTTGGTTTGTCTACTGGTAAACATAGCATTAGTATCTATACGTTTGTACCTACCATGAAGATAAACATGATTCGAACAGGTTGGTTTTATCATCTAGGTAATGCATGCAATAACAAAGTCCAATTTGAAATAAAGAAAATTAATCTAAACTGTCATAATGCTTTGAATCCACCAGAAAAGTAAAAACAGCTATAATCAAGCAGTGTATTTTTTCAGGTGCAGCGAGATCATATTCCATATCAGTGGAACATGGAAAAGCCTAAGAATGGGCAAAATGCCTAAACGAACTATCTACAGCACAGAAGATAACAGTTCAAACTTCAAAGCACAAAAGAAGAAGAAATATTACATGCTGAAGCAGCCCTAGCACTTGACATCCTGCAAAAAAAAGAAGACACCACTGTTAGAGCCCGCAATATATTGATCACACAAATACAAATAACCCTCTAGTTTTTAGCATAAGCAGTGCAGTCATGATCCATGAAGCAATTGCAGCCTGTAATGCACAAGCAACATAACACCTAGCCATGAACCACCAAGTGACATCTCTAACAATGTAAGCTTGTTGCACTAAGCTCCACTGCGATGATCGTGATTTATTTTGTCTACAGAAATGACTTCAATCACAGCTAAATAGTTTCTCTCCTAAAAATGCAAAATGAATGCCCGATGCTTTGCTCGAGGCTAAATTCAGTCCTAGTCCCTCCCAAAACCCAAAAGCATGCACACAGGTAGCTCACACATCGAGAGAAATAAACAAAATGCATCCAGATTAATCCAGGGCGGTAGGCGGGCAGGCGGCAGAAGGCGGCCGCCGTGCAGATCCGTGGGAGAGCCGCCGTTGAGGAGACCTGCGCAGCATGGCAGATCGAGAAGAACCCGGCGAATAGGAGGCGGCTCCGGTGAGGGGATGCGGTCGCGCCCCGGTGGCCGCCGTCGATGGATCCGCCTAGGGCCTGCCGTCGCCGGATCCGGCCACCCCAAGGCTCGCCGTCGTCGGATCCGGGCACCTCATAATAGGGGTGGAAGGCAGCGCAACGGCCCGACCCTAGGTAAGAAGCGGCTGGCAGGCGGAGATGGGAGGCGGCAGCAGGGCCGGGAGGAGGAGGCGGCGACGCTCCGTCATGGACTGGAGGACGAGGAGAGGAGGCAACGACCTGGCACGTCGGGGAGCTGGGTCAGATGGCGGCGGCGCGGGGGCGAGAGCGAGAGGGGAAAGAAGACGGAGGATTGAGGAATGGGGAATGGGGATGCGGTTTGGGCGACGGGCCGAGCGCTGCGTGCGTTGACCGGCACTGGCGGGTAATTTTCATGCAACTACGGGTGTATCTACGAAGAGAAAAAGGGCCGCGGCGCTTGTGGCGAGAAAATCAGAGGGCGTGGCTGAAATTTTCCCTAGCTAAGGCTGTGTTGGCGGAGGCTATCGACAGAAATCATATAGTTTCGAGAGATTTTTTGCAAAGTTGTTCGGGTGGCAGGGGCAGCGCGTGGCGGGCTGGGGGAAGCTCCACGCGGCCCAGGCGACGGCAAGAGGGCACAGGTGGCGGGGGCAGCGCAGTGGCACGCGTCCAGCCGGGTGGTTGGGCCAACGTGGCACGATCTGGGCCGTCAGTCGCGTAGATCGGACAGCCGTGAAAAAAAGGGTGACGTGGCGCGGCGAGGAGGCAGTTTACGCACGTCCTACGCGGTATAGAGTATTTTGAAATATATAATATAATATATACTAGCGATGTCTGCGCACCCTCAGAGCGGCTGTCACATGTTTGTGTAGATTATTTAACACTATTCTAAAAAATCATCAAAACATAATCAATCTTACCGGTAAAAACCTATTCCTTTCCCCCCAAAAAAACTAACATGCCTTGAAAGTTTGCCGTTATGTTCACACAACATAGATTAGCATAAGCAAGAATTTACTACACATAGTACATATACAAAACAATCTGGAATCCTCATGAGTAAAAAAATACTATAAAGAGTGAAACCTTATAAAAATAGCTTCAATGCCAAGATTACACGTTTCATGCATTATATGGTCGAAACATAATGGGAATTATGAATATTCTTGAAGCCTTGTCCATTGCATGCTAGAAAACGACAAGGTAGTGCCCATCATCTGTCAAGATCAGATCACCAGAGGGCCTGATACTTTAGCAACAAAATGGAAACACAAAATTGTGAAAACCTGACATGGAATAATTCATCTCACAATAACACAAGGTCTAAAGCACTATTAATAGTTTATTTTACAATAGTAATCATGGCCTCATGGGTTTATGATGTAAAATAGCATATACAATGTAAAGCAACCCATCCAAACCCGTGTTTGTGATAATAGGAAGAGCAAGCCCGAAATACGATTAATAAAATTGATTGAGTGAAGAAGGCATTTAAATGAGCAAATCAATATGTAATTTGCACCTTTCATCCTTGGTAAGGTAGGAGGTGAATCAAGCTTTCACCAGCAAAAAAATGAGAGAAAAAAGGCCATCTCCCTTGAGTTTTATTACAAGTATATGACATGCTATGACAGTATATGTTCTGCTATTGTTGTTTGGTATCTAGCTAGTCCTTATTTTATCTAGCATAATAATGCAAGCATAGAATGGCCCATGGACAGTAAACATATGTGTCATAGTTAATAAGCGGTAAAAAAGAAAGGAAACCGATAGCTCACCAAGATATTGGCTTGTTTGCACTGTAAGCAGAGTTAGGAACCATGAGTACTGTGCATAAAACATAGCAATCTGCTCCATAGAATGCAACACCAAGACCTTGAAACCTTTCCTGGCCAGCAACGTCACATATGCATAAGTAAACATATGATTAAGCATCATATCAAAGTATTGGTTGCACAAAACAAATGTCAGAAAATCTCAACAAGCAGCCTCCCTATGCATTTATTCGCAAAGGTGCTTAAACAATAGTGAACTAAGATATGAGGGTGTTGCAAGGGAATGTATAGTCATTTAAACAGCTGGAATCATTGTGAATACTTATTTAGTACCAAAGGAGGGGTTAAAAGTTGAAAATAATAATGGTGTGCTATATAAAAGGGCCTATATCTATCCTAAAAGTCAAGCTATAAAATTAAAAAGGATGTGCTATGAAAGCAACAAAGCCAGGATAAATAGCACAATTGTTAAGGTGTATGACCTAATAAACTGTGAAAAACATATACCAGCAAGCCCTTTTACATCTAATAATGGTTAAAAGGCAGAAATTCTTGAAAAAATTATAGTTTTATGCTATTATTGTACTGTAAAATTAACTTGTGCATTTTATTTTCACTCAATTCTTAAAAGAAGTACATCTATCAACCTAGAAAGCAAATCCTCGAACCATCCGATTTGGCGTCCATGGCATGATAATGCAAATGAATATAGCTCTCTATATTTGTCAACTGTGAACAAACATTTTAAAACCGGGATCACACCCAACAAAAAAAATGAACGAACTGTTCAATGGGAACCACTAAAATGATTAAATTTAAAATGATTAAATTGAGTTAAAAAACAGTAGCATTCCTCACACAACCAACTATTGCATTGCTTAATGCTTAGGGTTAAAGCCCTAAAAAGAAATGTCCATTAGTTGTAACAATGCCTATCAGTCTATGTGCTTGTGCATGACAAAAAATAAGTAGACAAAATGGCCCTGAAAGAGAAAACAAGCATGGTGAGTGAGAATCACTTAGTTTTTAGTACCTCTAAAGCGACTTTTAGACGCATTGGTGAAAGCTGCTCTGTCAACAAATGTTTTCAACCCTATAAAATAAATAAGCATGCAATCAAGTCCTACCATGGTAAAAAAGAACCAACCAGCATGTTTGCTAATCCCCAACAATCATAAAGCACCAACTAGATCGTCTATTCTGTCAGAAAATTCGGACAACATATTGCTTTAGGACAAACAGATCTACAGAGCCAGCCGCATCAACCACCTCTGCTTTACCCATGGTCCTAGATGATAATCTTAGATTGCTTTACCATTATGAATAAAAAATGAGACTGGCTATAGTGCTATACTAATAATAGCATTTAGGCATTACATATAACGATCAATGTCAAAAGAAGCTTTTCAGAAAGAAACAGAGTAGAATAAGCAAACCAAGAAGAAAGGAACTAAATCCGCATAAGGCCTGTCAAGAATCCAATATGAGATACCTTGGTAAATTCATTTGATCAACAATTTCTGTAATACCTGTCAAATATCGAACATAAAAAAAATAAAGCAACTGAAGATGAATAACACTTAGAAAACACAGGCGGAAGTCGATGTCTCTGCTCATCTAGTGGTTGGCGTGTGGCTGACCGGCAGTAATCTACCATGGTTGTACTTCCCTACACGCATTTGCTTTCATGAAACATCAAGAAAATGGCACCTACATAGGAATGGCAAGAACCAAATCATAACATGGCAAGAAATATAAACAAAGCAAATATGATGCAAGAAGTACCATGTATAGGAAGTTTTTTTTTAAAATCAGAGCAAACCTGTCAAACACATAAAACTGGAGTTGCACCTGTAGAGAATGAGCTAGTAAAGGTTCAGATTAGTTGGGTAGGGAACGACTGGAAAAAATCATAAACTTTAGATAATCAGAGGAGTGCTTCAAGATTTATATTAGTTGTTGGAACACTTACATTTGACAAGATGATTCATCAAAGGATGTTAAACTTGGTTAAGCTGAAACAATAAGTCGCAACATAGCATGTTGATGTCATTTAGTTAAACTCAACAGGAGTGTGCTGATTAAACCTGCCCTAAAGATCATTGAGGTGTACAACATAGTCATGACGACATTGTAGCCTATACCAGCAAATAGATCCGATACCAAAGTAGCATTTCTTACTTCTTATACACATTTAAAGCCTATATTGTTGAGAGCGCAAAGCATATTACATGTTTTTTAAGTTTGTAGAGAGATTTTTCAGCAGCTTGTACGTAGGTTTCAGCTCTTCTTTCTGTACCTACAATTATGCTTCTTTCTGTACGAAGGCAGGCGGCGAGTCCATGGCATCTTCGTCCAAGTCTCCTCTTGGTAAACTGATTTCCCTATAATTGTTCCGTGGAATTAGTAGTAGATGTATGCACAACTGTTACTCTATTAGGGTCCTATTGTTGCGAAGCAATACTCAATTCTTGGTTGCATTCGGATAATAGTTTTTTTTAATGTAAGGATGGTAAAATTGATTAGAAGAGATAATTAGTTGCTTCTGTGACCTAGAGCATCGAATAATCAGTTGCAGCCATGTACCTAAAAGCCTAAGGGTGTTTCTGTCAAATCACATGGGAAATGGAGAGGAAGGGTAGAGAAGAAAAGAAAATGGGAGAAGGGGAGAAGCACGTGTGACAAACTGAAGAAATTTGTGTACAGTGTTGTACACAGAAAGAGGGGGAAAAAAACAGAGAGATAAGCCGGAGAGACGGTATGCAAGTGCAAAAGGCGGAGGCGGTGGCCGACTGCTCCTTCTCCGCCCTCCGTCGCAGGCACGCCTCCAGCTCCGCCGCGCTCAACGCTGCAGAGGGCGATGAGGAGGAGCCCTCCGAGAAGCTGGCTCTCCACAGCGACAGCAACAAAGAAGAGGCTCTCGACAGCGACAGCAATAAGGAAGAGGTCCGTCTCGATCCTTTTCTCCATGACGTTTTTTGGAACGAGGTGGGCTTTCCGAAGGACAGCCGGTGGTGGGAACGATGCAGTTCGCCTACCACTTCGATTGTTGATAGGGAAGAAACCCTTGTTGATGGACACGATATTTTGATCGCGGAAAAAGGTTCTGCAGACCGAGATTCAGCTCGTAGAATCACGGAGCCTGAAGTTTTGGCGACTCTTTCCGTTTCCTCCCCACAATCTGTTGCTGGATCATCTACAGTTTTTTCAGCCAAGGACTCGGCTGATCTATCTCATGATCGGGGAACAGCGGCTCCCAAACGAGACAGTGAGCTCGCTTCCTCACTCCAAGTTAATGTAGATCAACTGAGCAACAAGTTAGTTACGGTGGGTGTGGAAAATAGTCAAAAAAGAAAAATGTTGGGGTGCAACGCCATGGATGCAGGATTCGTCCATGGCGTGGTCCTCTGCCGCGACCTAGAGATTACCAAGCTATCACTCTTGAGGCCTTTTTTCCATGCTTGGATCTGAACCAGGGTGGAACAAAGACAGCGATGACAGATGAAAGGTCGGCGATGAGCAGGTCTCTGAGGATGACCATGTTTCAAACCAAAAAAGGAGTTTTTTTGGGAGAGGAACAGTCAGACGTCGCCTCGGGTGCTGTTTTTTCGCAATCAATGACTTTGGACCGGGACGGGCTGGTTCAAAGGGCTAAAGTTTACGGCGCTTCACAGGCTTTGTTGAGGCGCCCGGTGACATATCAAGTGCGCAAGGGCTTAAGCCAAAACCCCACACATTCTTGTGCCGCCACAGCTCGCCCTTCGTACGCTGAGATGGCCGCTCGTCCACCGGCTAACACCCACCCACAGCGCTCCTAATCTCAGCATCAGCGTGCTATCGCGTTGGAGGAAAGACCCCAGAGAGGTGGGCGAAATTTCTTCCCACGGTCACAACGGGGCCGTGGCTATGGTGCGACAGGGCGCGGTGCCGGACGCGGGGTTCCGACCGCTGGTCGAGGACATGGTGCTGGCCAGGATCGACAGCGAGGCCAAGATGCCAGTAGAGGCCGTGCCAATGGGCAGCAATAGCGCGCCCCACCGATAGTGCAGCGCTACGTTTTGCAGCAAGAGAGGCCTGGTGGAGGTGAACGGGTAGAGGAAAGTGTCCCGGACGGCAAACAACAGCAAGACGAGGGTGCAGTCAAAGCCAAAAAACCGATGCCCCCTCACTGCTATCGCTGTAAGTGCAATGGCCATTTGATTGATAGTTGCTCGGCTGACCTGGATTGTTATGTTTGCAACAAAAAGAATTCACATATTGCAGCCAAGTGCCCTTTGCTCAAGATGGCTAAACCTTCAGCAACCATGTTCGGGTATGCCAAAAATGAACTTTGTTTCTTCCGCATCCCGGAATTCGACTACAAGCTAGAAATTCCAGACCCTGCTCCAACAGGTCTTGTGAAGGTGTCCGGTGGCAAGCTTGACTCTGTCACTATTCAATCTGAACTCGCAAAACTGTCTAGAGTTGATTGGTCTTGGGAAGCTTTACCCCACGGTGATGACTCTTTCTTGGTTGCTTTCCCTACTGAGGAAGAATTGCAGAGATTGTCAGCCATGGAGTACAAGCTTAAGAACAGTGGGGTGATTTTGACAATTTCAGAGTGGCAGCTCAATGGGGATGCAACTCCTGCTTATTTCCTGGATGAGGTTTGGGTTCATGTAACAGGAGTACCCCATGCTTGGCGTCACTATCTTGGCTTTTGGGCACTTGGATCTTTGATTGGCACCACTCTGGAAGTTGACATGTACACTTACAGGAAAAAGGGAGTTATCAGAATTCTTGTTGGACTCCTTGATAAGGAGCTTTTACCACTCACAACCGATGTGGTTTTTCATAAGGTGGGTTATGATATCACTTTCTTCATAGAGGGGCAGGACTTTGATCTAGCAATACCACCACCTAATACCTCTTTTCCGATGAAGAGGGAAGATGATGGTGCAAGTTTTGATGGGAACACAAAAGAAAATGAGGGTGAACATGCTGTTAAGAAGGCAAAACATTATGAGGAGGCAACCAACTCCAAAGCACCCATTAGAGATAATGGTTCGGCTCCTATGCAAGTTGAGGGTGAGAATGTACTACTGTCCATTGGAGACATTGCTGTGACTCCATTGGGACCTAGACCATCTAATTCACCTCTCAAATCCTTGGTCTTTGATGGTGATAGACCTTCGGGGCTGATTTGTGTAACAAAGAATTATGAAGCACACAAATTACAGAAAGTCGAACAGAATAAACATAAGGTTGGCAATTCTGTTTTTGACTCCTGCAATGTTGTTTCGTGCTTAGCTTTTGATGCTAATACTGATGGTGATGGTGATCTTTTGTTACAGGAATCCCTCACAACTAATGATCAGAACATGTTGAGTCATGTTGCATCGAAAAAGTATAGTGATGAGAACCAGAGCAGGGCTCAAATACCGGCTCCACACTGTCATTTGGTCGGCGATAGACCACAGCATTCAGCCCCTCTCCATAATGCAACAGGCTGCACTGAACCAAGTTCCTGTGCTTTGGTTAGTAAGAAAAAACAGGACAAAGTCCTAGTTTCTGAATGGGAGTTACCTCTGCCATGCAGCAAGGAATTAAAAGCTGCCGAGATGCAGAAGATTGCAGTGAGACCTCAGGAATTTGAATAGGAGAAGTGGCAGTCTACTGGTACTACTCCAAACTCAACCATTTACAATTTTAATTCTGTTGATGGACTCCGTCGCAGTTTACGTTGTAACATTGTTGCCACGGATGGTACATGTTTGGCAGATGATGATATGGTGAGCAAGGCCATGAAGCGTTCAGCTGTACGAAACCTTGATGAGCCTCGAAGGGATAGGACGATGACTGTTAGCAGCAAGCAACCATTTTCGTCTCCGACCTCGTGAACACAGGATCCAGGTAATGTACAGCTCACTACCTTCTCTATTGCCGCGTTATCAGATGATTTTTGTAGCACAAACCTCAATAACATAGGGATTAAAACGAGGGAAAATAGCTCGGGAGCAAATATTTCAATCAAAGCACTAAAGAAAATTGAGTTTGACAAACTAAAAGTTAATTATTCTCCCAATCCCAACTCTTCTAAAGACATTTGTGTGGGGAGCAAGGAGGTCAATCCCTTTGAATCAAGTGATGACGAGGCCGTGGATCTAAATAGCGACCTGCTCGCACACTTGATCAAAGATGTCTCAGAGGTGGACTTAATGGTGGAGGACCTAGACATGAAATTATGTGATCTAAAGGCCTCTAGTCGAAAATCCAAATCCTCATCTAAAAGGCATAAGAAACGCTTTGTCAACAAAAAAATAGTTCGTCATGAAAGGGTTTTTCTGGAATAGCAGAGGTCTGTCGGACTTGGCTAAATTTCGTTACATCTCCGAGGCAGTTAAAGATCACAATCTTGATTTTATTGCGGTTATGGAAACAGGCAAACAAGATATGTCAAAATCGAATCTTGCACGACTCTCCGGAGGTGCAGATTTTGTATGGCATTGCCTACCACCGCGAGGTAGATCGGGAGGTATTCTATTAGGAATTATTGCAGCCTCATTTGACTTGTCATTAATTGTTGAAGGGGGATTTTTTATTAAATTCCATCTCAGCAACAAGTCGGACAATTTCAATTGGATTCTTATGGCTGTGTATGGCCCAGCCCAAGATGAATTTAAATCAGCCTTTCTGACAGAGTTGGTCAGAACATGCCAACATAATTTTTTGCCAACCCTGATTGGGGGGGATTTCAATATCATGAGAAGTAGTAAGGAGGAAAAATAATAATAGATTCAGTGACCGCTGGCCTTTCTTGATCAACGCTGTTATAAACAGCTTTGATCTTAGGGAGATCGAGCTCACTGGGCGTCAATTCACCTGGGCCAATTCTCTTCCGTGTCCAACATACAAACAACTCGACAGGGTTCTTATGACAACTGAATGGGAATTTAAATTTCCACTTGTATCTGTCCTGGCGTTAGATAGAGGCATCTCGGATCATACCCCCTTACTTTTGGATAGCGGATCATCAGCCTTCTTGGGTAAACCGAAGCAGTTCAAATTCGAACTTAGCTGGTTTAATCGAGAAAACTTCTACGACAAGGTCATACAAGTATGGAATAGGCCGGTGAAAGGGAACAATTCTGTTCAGCGATGGAACCATAAATTGGGAGCTCTGCGTAGATTCCTTCGTGGTTGGGCATCTCATACCAATGGCAATTATAAGCAACAAAAAATACTTCTCTAGTCAACAATTACTGACTTGGATGTCGTTGCTGAGGCTAGGGATTTGACTGAACCTGAACGAGAGCACCTCAAACAGGCTCGGGATCAGCTAGCTATTCTTCTCAGGGAAGAAGAAATTAAGTATTATCAGAGAGCAAAAGTAAAAGATGTCCTATTGGGAGATAATAATACAAGGTATTTCTAGTTGGTAGCCAATGGCAAACATAGAAAGAAACGTATTTTCTCCTTAGACCATGAAAATGGGAAAATAGAAGGCCAGGCCAACCTCAAATCCTACATCACTCAATTTTATAAAGAGCTTTTCGGAGAACCTGAGGAGAACACCTTCTCCTTCGATGAGAGATGGACCCATGATATCCCTCAAGTTTCTCTGGAAGAGAATGATTTACTTTCCGGGCCCTTTTTAGAAAATGAGGTTAGGGACGCCATTTTTCAGATGGAACATAACAAGGCACCTGGTCCTGATGGTTTTCCGGCGGAATTCTATCAGAAATTCTGGGAAATCATTAGAGGTGACTTGGTGGATATGTTTCATGACCTTTACATTGGGGATCTTCCGCTCTTTAGCTTGAACTTTGGTGTAATCACTCTCATACCTAAAGTCCAAGAGGCTAACTTAATACAGCAATACAGACCCATTTGCCTTCTAAATGTGAGTTTCAAAATCTTTACCAAGGTTGCCACGAACAGGATTAATTTAGTGGCAGACAAAATTATTAGTCCCACTCAGATGGCTTTTATGCATGGACGAAACATCCTAGAAGGTGTCGTCATACTGCATGAAACCATTCATGAGCTACACAGGAAAAATCTTGATGGGGTAATTTTCAAAGTAGATTTCGAAAAGGCTTATGACAAAGTCAAATGGCCCTTCTTACTCCAAGCTCTACGGATGAAAGGTTTCTCACCAAAGTGGATCACTTGGGTCAAGACCTTCATCTCGGGAGGGAGTGTCGTGATCAATGTGAATGATGAAGTGGGTCATTACTTTCAGACCAAAAGGGTCTCCGACAGGGGGATCCCTTGTCGCCACTACTTTTTAACATTGTAGCGGATATGCTTTCAATTTTAATTAAGAGGGCCAACATAGATGGGCAAATTGGTGGGGTAGTACCTCATCTAATAGATGGAGGTTTATCTATCCTACAATATGCAGATGATACAATTCTTTTTTTGGAGCATGACCTGGAAAAAGCTCACAACATGAAGCTTCTACTTTATGCTTTCGAGCAAATTTCGGGGCTGAAAATTAATTTCCATAAAAGTGAATTGCTCTGCTTTGGTGAAACCCAAGAGTATTTGCAACAATACATGGTTATTTTTTGTTGCAAGAAGGGGGACCTTCCTCTGAGGTTTTTAGGCATTCCTATTCATTATAAGAAACTGAGAAACACTGACTGGAAGAAGGTGGGGGAGTGCTTTGAAAAGAAACTCAGTGGCAGGCAAGCACCTATCAATTGGAGGTAGACTAACACTAATCAATTCTGTGTTAAGCAGCCTTCCGATGTACATGATGTCCTTTTTTCCCATCCCAAGAAGGGTCCTGAAAAAACTTGATTGCTTTCGTTCTTGTTTTTTTGGCAAGAAGACGAGAACAAGAAAAAATATCGTCTTGCCAAATGGTCTATTATCTGTCAACCCAAGGACCAAGGGGGTTTGGGAATCCATGATCTAAATCTTAAAAATGTCGCGCTCTTGAGTAAATGGCTCTTTAAGTTACTCACCACCGAGGGGACTTGGCAGCAAATCCTCAAAAATAAATATCTTGCTACTAAGCCCTTAGTACAAGTGTAGTGGAAGCCAGGAGACTCACACTTTTGGTCGGGTCTGATGAAGGTAAAGCAAGACTTCCTTCGTTTTGGAACCTTCGAAATCAGGAAGGGATCACAAGTGAGGTTCTAGGAAGATACTTGGCTAGGTGGTTCAGCTCTAAAAGACTAGTACCCCGGGCTGTATAGCATTGCGAGAAGGAAATTTGCAACTATCGCAGAAGTGCTAATCACTTCCGATCCAAACCTTTCTTGGCGACGCTCTCTGATTGGCCCAAAACTATTAGCTTGGAATGATCTACGATGCGGTTGATTTAACATAGCGCGCACATGATAAGGATGTTTTTCACCGAACCCGCACCAAAATGGATAGTTCTCGGTGAAATCCCATTATCAGGCTTTAATTAGAAGTGATGTTCCTAATTTAAACAGAAAGTTATGGAAATTAAAGGCCCCGTTAAAACTCAAGATTTTTCTGTGGTACCTTCGTAGAGGAGTTATTCTCACCAAAGACAACCTAGCCAAACGTAATTGGAAAGGGAGTAAAGCCTGCTGTTTTTATCTTGAGGACGAGACAATTAGGCACTTATTCTTCGATTGTCGTTTTGCTCGCATGGTCTGGAGCTTAATTCACATGTCTTTGGGAATCTCTAAACCGTCTAGTGTTTCTAACATGTTTGGGAACTGGCTAACGGGTTTTGATAAGGATTATAGAAGCCTAGCCCTACTAGGAGCAGCTACCACTTGTTGGTCTCTGGTTGAGTAGGAATGTTTTAGTCTTTTAAAAGAAACTTAATTTATCTCCATTGCAGGTTATTTTTACTACTACCTACTGGTTGTGGTCTTGGGTAGTGCTACAGAAGCATGAGCTGCAATATTCAGTTATGGAGGCTACGCATCGTTTAGTGCAGATGGCCAAGGGTTTCTTTTCCTAGGCTCATGGGTGGCGTTCTAGTCGAAGGATTGAATGTCACTGAGAGTGTGTTTGTCCTTCTTTTTGACTGTGTGTATCTTGTATGCAGAGGCCGAGAGTTATTTTCAAGACTTTGTATCAACTCGATGTTTGGTTCTTGAAAGTAATTTTATCTTCCATTTCAAAAAAAAAAAAACACAGAAAGAGAGACGAAACGAGTGTCATTTGAAATCGCTTCTCTGTGATGTGCGGGTGTTACTTCCCTGTACATGCATATATACCTAGATCATGGTCGTCGTATTAGTTTATTCTAGTGCACTGTGGAACTTTTGAAGCTAGTGACTGTAATCCCGTAGGGTTGCTTGCTGCCATTGTAAACGATGCATTATGTAGGTGACTGTGTTTGCTAAGTATTACACCAGCACCCAACATCGCCATTGCTTGTTACTGATCTTGTAAATACGAACTGTTGAATCTCTTGTGCATGGAACTTGAAATGATCGGTCGAAGTTCATAATTGACAAGCTAGAACTCAAGGAAACACCTATTTCTTATACCAGGTTCATTTTCCATGTAGGTGCTGATGTTGAATGACAGTTTCTTGCACCACCCATTTGCTAGCCTGCAGTGATAGCTTCACATCGAGGAGGAGAACCAGCTCATACGCCTCGCCGCCTGGTGCGCCTCCGCGCGCCAGCTCGACGGAAACTATTATGTGTTCACACACACACAAATACTTATATAGTCTAGCAAAATAGAAAATGTATCAAGACTTATATGTCATTCACCCCCTAAGTCTTGACACTTTTCTTGCCTCTTGATTGGGACAACACCAATCTTTGCACGTTGTTCTTGAAACACCGCTCGCCCCAGTGCTTTCGTGAAAATGTCAGCTCTGAGGTGCTGATGTAGGTGGTCCTTGCCTTCCCGTGCTCTACGCAATCACGGATAAAGTGATACCGCGTGTCAATGTGTTTGCTGCGCTCATGGAAACTGGGTTCTTGCTTAATGCAATTGCTGCCTTATTGTCCATCTTGAGCTCGAAGGGCTTAACCTCTCAATCTTGGAGTTCCCCCAGCAGTCGTGCTAACCACACCCCCTGACACGCAGCAGAGGCAGCTGCTATGTACTCTGCTTCACAGGATGAGAGAGCCACCACTCTTTGCTTTAGAGATTGCCAACTAATTGGGCTCGATCCCAGGAAGAAGATAGCACCACTTGTGCTCTTGCGTATATCCACATCTCCAGCCATGTCACTATTTGTATAGCCGATAAGGCAAAGTTCTTCTCCTCTATCATACTTGAGCCCATAATAGATTGTCCCAGCTAGGTAGCGTAGGACACGCTTAATTGCTGCCATGTGCCCCGTTGTCGGCGATTCCATGAATCTACTGATGTAACCAACAGAGTATGCAATATCTGGACGAGTGTGGACAAGGTAGTGGAGACCTCCCACAATGCTTCTGTAAGCAGTAGCATCAACTGCAGGTGCAAAACTCACCTTGCTCAGCTTGAGTCGAGGCTCCATTGGCACAATGCAGAGATTGCAGCCTTGCATTCCTGTTGCAGCAATGATCTTTTTGGCATAGGCAGCTTGGCAGAGGGTGATAGAGTCGCTGCCCTGTTTTACTTTAATTCCAAGATAATATGAGAGTAATCCAAGATCACTCATCTTGAATTTGTTCTTCATCTTGGCCTTGAACTTGAATACCTCTTTTGCATCACCTCCTGTCATGATCAGATCATCCACATAGACACCTACAAGAAGTCTTTCTGCGCCACTGCCTCTGGTGTATACACCATGTTCAGAAGAGCACCTGTTGAAGCCGAGGGACAATAGGTTACTATCAAGCTTCGCATTCCACGCACGAGGAGCCTGGCGCAATCCATATAGCGCCTTGTTAAACCTGAAAACTAGATGCTCCTTCCCTTTGATGGGGAAGCCAGGAGGTTGCGTTACATAGACTTCTTCCTGTAGGTCTCCATTGAGGAATGCAGACTTGATATCGAGGTGGTGAATTTCCCAACCATTGTGCGTCGCGACGATCATGAGTCGCACAGACTCGAATCGAGCGACCGGTGCAAATACCTCATCAACGTCCACTCCGGTACGCTGGACATACCCTTTTGCAACCAATCTTGCCTTGTGTCGAACAACATTACCAGTGGCGTCCTTCAATGGGTTGATGATTGGCCGGCAACTCAACGAGCCTCCAAGTCTTGTTATCTTCTACCGCTCTCAATTCCTCCTTCATAGCTTCACGCCATGCTTCTTCCCGAGCTGCCTCAGAGAAGGTGTTGGGATCCTCTGCACTTAGGAAATGCAGCTCATTATCCTCCAGTTCACGTGCTGCCAAGCCTAGTGGATGTAAGTTGTCGCCGAGTATGTTGTCGATGGGCCGATATCGGACAGGTGTTGAGCTGTTGTGTGTGTCCAACATCTCTTCTGCATTTGGTGGTGGTGACACAAACTTGACACCATCTTCCGATGTGTCAGTTGTTACTTTAGGATTGGGTGCCATCATCCCATCTCCTTGCGCTTCATCCTCTTCTCCTATCACTAAGGGTCTTGAGGAATCCAGTGGTTCTGTTGTGAGTTCAATAATGAACTCCCTCGAGTGCCAGCCACCATCTTCGTCCATCTTGCTCCAATCCCAGCCTCTGTCCTCGTCGAACACGACATCACGAGTGACATGAACTCTCCGGAAGATTGAATCAAACACCCTGTATGCCTTGGCCCCTTCTATATACCCAAGTAACACCCCTAGGAAACTTCTGTCTTCTAGTTTCCCTTGATGCGGCTTCAGCTTCTTCATGTATGCCAAGCACCCGAATGTGCGAAAAAAGCTGACCGCCGGTTTCTTCCTGTACCAAGCCTCATATGGTGTCTTCCCGCCAGGGCCTTCGCTTGGTCTTGCGATTCAGAGATAGACAACTTGTGACCGCCTCCCCAAAACTCCGCAGTACACCACGTTGCTTGAGTAGATCAAGCGCCATGGCCACCACGATCGATTCTGCGCCAACGACTCCATTCTCACGCGAGAGAGTAGTACCGAGCGATGCTTTGAACTTCTTGATCTGCGCAATACTGGGCAAATTCAATGTATGAACTCCTCCTTGATCAGGCTCAAAGGATTCGGCTGCGTACCACTTTCCCGCTTCTACAAGAGTTCGAACCTCTTGATCATCATTGGCGCATCACTTTTTGCGGCCAGTAGCACCAACCACATGAAGCGGGTGCAATCATCGACTAGGAGGAGAAAATACCGCTTGCCGCATGGTGTTGCTAGAGTAATTGGCCCACAGAGGTCTCCATGGACAAGGTCCAGAGCACTCTCGACGCGATACTTAGCCTGTGCTGGGAACGGAGCTCGTCGCTGTTTGGTGATTACACAAGTGTCGCAGAATTGCTCCACATGCTGTAGTGGAGGCAGTCATCGCACCATGTGTTGTTGTGCCAATCGCCGGAGAGTGTCAAAGCTGATATTGTCGGGGATAAAATCACGGCCCATTAACATGGCCCACTCCCTGACGGCCCAATCGAACAACCTCCTAAGGCCTGGCTTCGTAACCTATCAGGCCCATATGCATCCTGCCGAACAGCTTCCTGGCTGGCACGGTGCGTAACGGCGTAGGATTCGTGTTTGAGTCCGACTCGAATAAGAGTTCTGCATGGCTACGTAAAGACCCGGACGTTGGTTTCCCGGATTGGAGCAGACGTCGTGATCCCCAAGAATTGGAGTTACCTTATCTACCGTGAAGATGTATTTGGCATGTACGAGTTCGTTACGATCTCCTAGTTAGCTCGGCCCGATTATCTCCTGGTAGGTTGGTTGTTCAACACTATATAAGCAAGACCCCTACGGCGTGTAGAGGGCATCCAATCCAATCTACGTCAAGCCAACACGACTTGACGGCCAAGTGACCTCGCATTGTCGCATAGTACTTCCTGTATACACATAATCTCGCCGAGACCTATTCGTCTCGTCGAGTTTCCTCTTTGTAATCCTCTTTGATATAAAGAAAGGCTGGACGTAGGGCTATTATTTCCTCGAGAGGCCTGAACCAGGATAAAAACCCTGTGTCTCCCTGTTGCTCGTTGGTTGCTGTTTGTTCTGTTTGGCGTGTCTCCTATCTCTCCTTTTTTCAAGAACCTTAGTTGACTTGAGATCGATATCTCAACCGTCGACAGATATGACCTCTCATGCCACCGCCAAGCAATGTCATCTTGCTGAACGGAGAGGGAGATTGGTCGTGCCACATCAAGGTGCAATACATAGAGGCGATTTTTTCGTCGAGTGACTTTGGCCAAAAGCTTCTTCTTCTGGTCCCAAATACGCAATATTCCATCTTCAATCACCACCTTGGAACCATTCTGATCGAGTTGGCCAACACTCATAATGCTATTCTTCAGTAGGGGAATGTAGTACACTCCCGTGAGCGCCCTATGTTCACCACTGCGGCCCGTGAATATGACCGTTCCACAACCGCGAATGTCAACCACCGAGCCATCTCCGAAGCGTACAGTGCCAACCACTCCTTCAAGCTCGGTGAAGGCATCTTGACGCCCAGTCATGTGGTTTGTAACTCCTGTGTCAAGGAACCATCCATCCACATGGTTATCCTCCCCATCACTGAGATGGGCCATCGCTTGAAGCTCTACCAAGCAGACGGTTCTTGAGGTGAAGTTCAGTCAATTTCCTCACCAAGCGTGACCAAGTTTGCCACAAGGCCAGTCAGCCTAATGGAGAAGTCGTTGATGGATTCGCTGTCGCGGAAGGAGATCGCTTCAAACTCCTTTCGAAGCTGTTGCACTTTGGCCTTCCGTACGCGATCGACGCTGACCCTCATGGTCTTGATGGCGTCCCAGGCTGCCTTCGCCGTCTCCTTGGTGGCGAGCACCTAAATCATCTCGGTAGGAACTGCACACAGGATAGCCTCCATCGCCATCCTGTCTTCCTGGATATCTGCATCACCAAACTCCACCGATTCCCATAATCCGTGCGCTTGCAACATCACCTTCATCAACAACGACAACTCTGTATAGTTGGTGCATGTGAGAATAGGAAAAGTTGCAGAGCCTCCAACATCCCTCACTGTCCGCTGCACGACCAGCTCACGGCCACCATCTCGGTGCCGTTTAGGCCTGCGCGGTTCTTGTGACGGCGAGCGTCGGCGCTCCTGGCGTGGTGGCGTTCTGGACACCCCTCCACGCTGCACTGGATCTGCCATAGCTCAACTATCTAACCTGGATGCTCTGATACCAAGTGTTGGAACAAACTATATGAAGTGGAGATGGCAGCAGCAATAGTTGGGTAGTATTTGCACTTTACAGACACAAAAGAGCTGCAAAATGGAGCTAACTAAAGCTGCTCCTTGCTTTGGTTTTTCATTGCTTTTATAGAGTTTTACAACCGACATTGCAGCCTAGCTGCTAGCTGTTTACAGCAGTACAAACTGGATTTTTCTACTAGCTGTCTACAGCTTTTACTGGACTGGACAGCAGTCTTTTTTTATCAAAAACTGGTTGACTGCCTACAAAAACTATTATGTGTTCACACACACACAAATACTTATATAGTCTAGTAAAATAGAAAATGTATCAAGACTTGTATGTCACCCGAGGGCCAAGCCGCTTACCTTCACCGTGTCCGCCGCGCTGAAAGGCGGCGGCTCGCTGCAGGATGCTGGAAGAAGGCTCACAGGTGCACGTGCATGTGTTCAAGAACGGCTTCCAAACTGATGAACAGATCGCGACGACGTTGTTTGAGTTGTATGCGAAATGCGGTAGGCTGGAGGATGACCGGAGAGCGTTCGACAGAATGCTCATTAAGGATGTCCAGCTGTGGAACACTATGATTACGGTGTATATGGAGGCAGGTGAGGTGGAGCGTGCGAAGGAGATGTTCGAGACAAAGCCAGAGAAACAACTTCACACTTGTGGAGATGATTCGCGGGTGTGCTGCACGCGGGGATATGGATTCTGCAAAGCGTGTGTTTGAAACGGCAGTCACTGATGGAGCAGCAGACAAGGTTGTGTGCACCACCATGATCTCTGGATATGCGAAAACTGGTAATGCTGATCATGCTAGAGCTGTCTTTGATGGAATAAAAGAGCGGGATGCTGCAACTTGGAATGTGATGATTGGTGTGTACTCAGGCATTGGTTTGGCTGCAGAGGCAGTGGATCTCTTCAAGGTTATGCTGGACAGTAAAGAAAGACCAAAGGTGGAACCAAACCACACTACTATCTCTGCCGTGGCAACTGCATGCGCGAAATGTGGGTTACCAACTCAAGCTAACTGGATACAGGATTATGTGGATCGTCACCACACAATATTTTTGAACAACCATACCGTGTCTGCCCTCATTGACATGCACTCAAAGTGTGGGAATATAGAAAGGGCACATGACTTATTCTGTAGGTGGACACGAAGAGATCTGATCTGTTATAGTTCTATGATCTCTGCATTGGGCATGCATGGCCGTGGAAAGGATGCATTTGCAGTTTTTAATGAGTTGTGTGTCAATGGCTTCAACCCTGATGGTGTCTGTTTTTTATCACTCCTAAATGCTTGTAGTCATGCAGGTCTTTTGGATGAGGGACGGCAATACTTTCAGATGATGAAGGATGAGCATCACATTATTCCTACTGTAGAGCATTACTTGTGTATGGTGGACTTGCTTGGTCGTGCCGGACGCATTTATGAGGCTTACTAGCTGATGATAACAGTGGAGATCACCTGCTGGCATTTGGGGTGCTCTGTTAAGTGCTTGTAGGACTTATTCAAATGTGGAAATTGGGGAGGTTGCAGCAAGTCACCTATTCAAGTTGGAACCAAATAACATGCGAAATTATGTCCTGCTTTCAAATATATATGCAAAGGCACAGAGGTGGGATGGTGTCCAAAAGGTTCGAGCACTCATGAGGAGACAAGGGATGAGGAAGTCGCCTGGATGGAGCCTAGTTGACGCCGAAGGCAGTCCTAGAGAGTTCCTCACTGGTGAGCTTCATGACAGTGTGTTAGAGGCGGTCTTGATGCTACTGAATTGGGAACTTAGGGATCATGGTTACACCCCAATCTTAGAGGTTGAGTGAAGGATTGAATATACCTGTTTTTCAAGCTGATGTGTATAATGGTATTGTTCTTAAGTTGGATCATTTGTGCCACCAAAATCAATAACTTCTGCATATGGAAAAAGCTCAAAATCAACACTGAAGAGTGGAGGCTGCACGCATCGTAATGAAGGCATCTTCATACCATGGCTACGGCGCGATCAAGAGGTGATCCTTGCGTTCCTGCATCATTTTCAGCCGCAACGCAACGCATGCGTACGTCAGAGACAGAGTGACCCCGCGTCGTCTTGCTGAGGCGGCTCGGGGGAAGAAAGCCGCCGCCGCTAGCTAAGCCTCCGCGCACCGCCGGCCGCCGCCGGCGCCGGCGGCGGCTCACCTCCCTCCCTCGCCATCCTTCCTCCTTGCCCTTTGGTCTCCTTCCTCCTCTCTCCAGCCTTCCAATTAGCCAGATCTAGATCCGGTCTCTCCAGCCTTCCAATTAGCCAGATCTAGATCCGGCGGGTGACGGCGCCGCCTCGCCTCTCTGCTCCGCAGCACGGCCTCGACGGCGTCCCAGTGGCGTCGACGCCTCCTCCTCCTCCTCGGCGGGTGTCGTCGACGCCTCCTCCTCGGCGTGTCCCAGAGGCGCTGCACCTCGGCGGCGGCCTTGTCGGCCGTCTTGTCGGCGCAGTTGTGCTGGCTGACGGTGGCCTGCGTGGCGCGCTCCCCGCCAACGCCGGCAACGGCAGCGCCGCCGTGGCGGCGTCCACCAGCGGGCCGCGACGAGCGTGCACGCCCGTTGTCTGCTCCGTCCCGGCCGGCGGTGCGGTGGCCGTTCCAGCGGTTCTGAGGCCGGATCCGGTGGCGTGGTGGCCGGATCCGGCGGCTGTGGGCTTCGTCCTAGCCGGGCAGCGCGGCGGTGGTGCGGCAGCTCGCAGTCGGCGCTGCGGTTGTCCGACGGCGGCGAGGACAGATCTGGCGTTGTGGTGGCCGTTCTGGCGGCTGCGGGGTCGCGGGGCCCTGGCGGTGGGCGGCGCGGCTGCTCGGCCCGGTGTAGTCTCCGGTGTGGCCTCCTTCTCTCACCCCGTCGTGGGCGCCGGTGTCCGGCGTCGGTTCCCTCAAGCGGGGCTCGTGGGCGGTGGCTGTTTTGGGCCCGCCCCTGTTCTTCGGTCAGCTTTGTGTGCCCCGTCTCGCCACTCTTCTTTTCGTAGGACGCGGGGTCGTTCCATCCCGTGGCTCTTTTCGTCCGCAGTGCGTCGTCTCTCGCTGGTCGCACGGCTCCTCTCTTCATCCCTGCCTTTGCGCGCTAAGGTTGAGTTTGTCGCTGGTCTCCCTCTTCCTTCTTCCCCTCCCCTTGGGCCCGTCTCGGGTGACCGCCCTGAGGGGCCGCTCCGTTGGGGGCCGGATCCGCAGGCAGGAGGCCCGGATCTGGCGTTGTTGGCTGGAGCGGTCGGAACGGGTGTGCTCCAGGTCGTGAGCCGGTGGCCTCGTGGCTTCGGCGGCTTCGACCCGCCTCCTTCTTCCCTTCTCCCGAGCCCGTGACGGTGGATGCCGCATGGGGTCCGCTTTGCTTTTAGTTTGAGCGGGCCGAGAGAGTGGCTCTCAAGCATGTGTCCGGGCCTCTCGCCTCCTCCCGTGGTGGTGTGGTGGGCCGTCACTTGTCTTCGGGGCGGCGCGGTGTCCCTTGTCTCTAGCCTTGTCCCATCCTCGCCTCCTTGCCCTCCCCTCCTTGCGAGGTGCTCGGTGGCGTAGTTTGGCGCTTTCCAGGTTAGTGGCAGGGTTCGGCTTGTGCCGCCTAGGTGGCGTGGCGTCTGGCTTCCTTCGTTTCCCGTGCGCAGGCCACAAGGTGTGGTGGCCCCCTCTCCGGCGACATTGGCTGGCTACTTTGATCCGGCGGCGTCCTGCTTCTCTCTCTTGAGTCCGTCCGTCCTCGCTTATCAAGACCTCCTTTCTCCGAGGTGTCGGGTGGCGTGGATTTGTTTCTTCCGCGTCGGGTGACGGCCTCGTGCTCGCTTCTCCCGCTCTGCGTCTTGGTGGCGGCTCGGTTCTCCTAGTGCTTTCGACCTTCTACGGAACTCGCCTTGTGTGCTAATAGATGTGTCTTGGCGAAAGCCTCGCCTTTCGGGCTGGTGTTGGCGTCACCCTTGGTGTCGTTCCCTCGTTGAAGGCATCACCTTTCGGACCTTCCCTACTCTGGGTGAAAATCCTAGCGGCTTTGCGATGGCGGCGGGTTCTCTGCGTCGCTACCTTGTTGGAGACATCGTGGTCGTCGTTTTACGCATTGGTTTTCGCTGGGTCTACTGTTTCAGAAGTCGCTCGTCGTTGTGTGAGTGTTGGTGGTGTTCTCCTTTCTCCCTCCCTTGTATCTCTCCTGTTCTGCCATTGGCCTTGGTGGCAGCAGTGTGGGTGCATTCCTTCTTTCTACTCTGCAGGCGGTGTTCCCGGCAGTGGCCGGACGGGTGTCTGGTTTTGGCTAGGGTTGCAGCGGAGTGTCTGCACGGGTTTTGTATTTTATTTTCTCCTGCTATTTAATAAAATAGGACGGCAATTCTCCTGCCCCTCTTTTAAAAAAAAACGCAACGCATGCGTTCTTCCTTCAGCTTGAGATGATTCTGAGAGACAGACCTGAAAACTGCCAAACTGAAATACACAATACACGTGGCAAAAAAAAAAAACTGAATCAGGATACTATGCAGCAAAATAGTTGGTTTGCTTCCCGTATTTATATCTTCACAATAATCTCTAGCTAGCGTGATGATATCCCGCTGATCCATGCTGAAGAGCCATATGTCCACCTGCAACTACAAAAACAAAAAATTATGAGTCTTTTAGTGCTGGGCCAAGATCATACACACAGAAGTTGTTTGCATGAGGTGGAACTAAATGCTGTTACCCATTACAAATAACTACTGTGTATGTGGTCTAAACTACGACTTGAGGAATATTACTTGAGCAAAAATTTGTAATACTTCTTGCAAATGCTACAGAAAGGATGTTTCGTACCAAAGGACCAACTGATAGTGAAAATGTTAAGCCTACCAGGAAGTTTTACTCAGCTGTGATTAGGTCCGTATGCTTAAAAAATGTTTTTAAGATTCATTTCAGGAAAATAAATGTGTTCTGTTTAAAATGTGTTCTGTTTTCCATGATTCTAGTGTTGGAAATATTAGGAATTTCCTCAATATTTTAATCCACAAAATTATGTAAATCATAATTAGACAATTGCCAGTTTCCAGTTCAAGACCAAAGGTACTAGATATAAAAATATCTATCTCATACGCAAAGGCTAATGAACAGGAAAACAAAGAGGCAAAAGCACGGTATAAACAAATATATCCTTGAGCCGGTGCCACCACGGGCACAGGCGCAGGCGGAACAATGACTTGTTCATTGTTGTTCGCCATGACGGTCGGTGTAGACGATCACAAGTTGTTGCAGTGAAGTGTTGATGCAGTGTAGAGATCGATGCAGTCGAACGTCGGTGCAGTGTAGATGTACAGGTGCCTCCTTGCAACGATCCAGGGACGAAGAACTCGAGCAGTCGCGTGAGAACGCTCCCCAAAAACCTTATCGGCCTTCTATCCCGAGCAGGATCTCGAGAAGGACGAGATTCCGGAGGCCTGCTCCCTCCGCTCCTTGTGCGCGCAAGGAAACAGAGGCGGGAATGCAAAACGGCAGCGCTACAGATGGAAGTTTGGAATGTGCGGGAGAGAGAGAGCTCTTGAGGGCGAGAACCATTCTCACAGGGCGAGGTGCTCATGCTTTTATAGACGCCAGGAAGAGAAGGTTCGTCGAACCTGGACGCCATCAAGCACTAGTAACTGACGCCATTACATCCGCCATTAAGTCGTCCGCTGCGTGAATCTGGACGCCATTACACCACCATTAAGTCGCTTTACGGGAGAGGTCGCCTGCTCGGGGTGAGGTCGCCTGCTAGAGGAGAGTTCGCCTGCGTTCGAGGAGAGCTCGCCTGCGTTCGAGGAGAGCTCTCGCCTCGCCGGGAGAGCTCGCCTGCCTCGACACGCCACGCTCACGCCCACGCCTTTCTTTTTCTCTCTTTTCTTAATTGAGAGAACCACAATCCAACTATTTAAGTTGAGATATTCTCCTCCCAATTTTCCGAACGGTTTAGTATTAAATGGGCCTCTTGGAATTTCTATTAAAATAATTAAATGGGCCAACCCCATAATTATTCTAACATCTAGCTGTGCACAATTAAAATAACTTATTATGGGGACTTGACAAGTTCCAAAAGGATGATGTATGTGTCATCTTCACTATTTTTTTTTAAAAAAGATAAGTCTACCAGTCTATCAGGTTCCTATAATCTAATGATGGCAATCTTGTGAAACCTCCTAAAAGTGCGACATTTCTTATAAAATAAACTTAGGCACTAGTTTTCTACACAAGCTGAGAAAGAGAATAGTTCAATTGAATGCGAAAACTATAGCGAGAACATACTCTAGGACAATGTTTGGAGAGAGAGAGAGTTGTATTTGTAGGCTTATAGCTTCATAGTAACCAATGAGTTGCAAGGAAATTGGAGTGTTCATGTCCTCCAAAACTCTTGAACTGAAACATTTTGTGAAAATTAGTTTACTAGACAGACAAATAATAGAGGAATCCACGAATGCTTCTCAGCATTGTATCTTTTCACGGGCTTCCCTTCACATAACATAAGATGTAGCGCATACAGTAACATTATAAATGGCATCTATCCATCTTGTTTTGGTAACAACAGCCATTTATTTTACCCTGAATTGACTGGCTATGTTATTTGTATAAGCAATAAATGTATCTTACTAAGCACAAAAACAAAACAAACGTATCAATGTTCCTTATTTAATAAGATATAGTTATAAATTCATCATTAAAGAACCAACCATCTGACATAATACAGCGGCAACTTGCATGCAAGGGTAAAATATCTCAGCTGCAGGCAGTATTTGTGGCCCATGTGGTTTCACATACTCGCAAAATCTGAAGATAAAAGTGATTTGTGTGTTAAACAAGAATGGCTGAATGGGAAACCACGACAATGCAATGAGCCAGTTCAAGTTTGCAAGTGAACGAAGGCCTTAACTACTGTAAAAAAGAGATACCCTCCACGTTCAAAAGAGAGAGAGAGAGATACCCTGCCATTCTTCTGATGGTGTATTTTCCGGATACACCCATGGCAAGATTCCATTAATCGGCTGGATGATGGTTCAATTCATCTGACAACCATACAAGCTCCACTCTTTCAAGGTACATGCCAGCTGCTTTCCACATTGCAATATTGAAGTTGCCAATGGCCCTTATTTTATTTAGATCATTGCCAATCTTAGTGTGCCGCTGCAGAACCCAATCTGCCATCAATATTTTAAGTGTACAACCATCTTTAACCATTTTGTTGTATTACTGGTAAATTCGGGTTCTTTTTCTATTCTTTCTTCTTCTACCGGTAAATTCAAAACTGGGAGTGCCTCGCTAGCAGGCTCACCAACGCCAGGTCTCAACTGACTCACCTTCTATTTTCTTTGGGGCATTTTCGTGATCGGTTGTGGCAATCAATCTTATCCATTTTTCTCCAGGTGTTATCAGATACTTGAGATTCGAGTAACCAGATTTTACATCCTTTTCTTTAAAGCCTCGGAACTGAATGAGTGATACCTTATATGGTATTTCAATCCTCTCTGGTGAATTATTGTCAGCAATGCGACTTGATCACATCCTTCAAATTACAAAAATAATTAGGCACTCCATATGCTAATTGCTTCATTACTTCAAAATTCATACTAGTGTGGTTCATGCGCGGAAATACATTACCAGTGTCTGAGGTTAGACACATAATTTTTCGGCATTCTTTTTTCAGGGTTCTATTCCTCCCCCTAATGATAGGAAAAGATTTTTAGTCATTTTTAAATTCATTGCAGTGTGGTATAGGTACATAAAATTTGCATTCAAAATTGAAATTTTTTCTTTCTACTAGTCGGATGTTGTGGGACCACATGTCCCTTGCATTAATTGATGAGGGCATCTTGTAGGGCTTTTTTTTCTTTATTCAATATACTACAACTCTGCAAGTGCGGCCGGACATCTCTAGTCCATTACGCTCGGACATGAGATATATACTGCTCTTCTTTAGTTTTCAATACAGTACAATGATCATCAAATCAGTTAACATTTGTCCTTCTTATTTTGAACTTCATAGCGATGATCAGATAGTATATTTTTTAATTCTTATGATATGTAAGATCAGCTTCATGAATATATGGTTTGTGTAGAGAATAAGCTCATGTCTTACCACATGAAAGCAATTATAAGCTTTAGAATGTCGTTAAGTGTCCTTAGCAAAAGCTGCATACGACCGCGAACCTCTCCTAGATGCATTATAGGTAAGGAGAAATCTCAACTTGCACTTTAATAGGAGAGTGCACAGTTCATGATTTAGTAAATTCTTATAACAATGCTAGGTCTTTGTGAGTTGATTGCACCTCATCTTTTTATAATTTAGATGACAATTCTGCGATGCCAGACGAAAGAGATTGGAGCTTGTAAATGCATTCTAATGTAGTAGAGCCTAAATTCAAATGGCGGGGGAAAGTTAAAATATTCTTTCGGTCACATCCATCATATTTCATAATGCATAACAATTCTTTGCCATTCTTCATGGTTTCAACGCGGAAACCATTGACATGGATGAATTTCAAACTTAAGAGGGTTCAAATAAATTTCGGGTAAAACAATGCTCTTCAAAGTGCTGATGTAAGACCCATAAAATTTATGTCATCTCTTAAAAGTCTATTGGTGTTGCTACACTACCAACAATTCATATCTCCATAGGACACTACACTAGTTCTATTCATAGTTGCTATCAGGCAATGACAATATTCATATTTCATATGATTCAAATATTGATTGCAACTTCAAAATATATTGGAATATAGGATACATTTATAATGGACATGAGAATTAAGGTTTGCTCTTCAAGTGCTTCAATTCTTTCTTTGAAATAGTGTGCTCTTCGGGAGCTTTAAATTCTTAATACTAAAATTCATAAAATGTCTATTAGCGACCACAATTTACAGGGAGAATGCTAATAATGCTACTCCTGCATAGTTAAATGATACAATTATGCACTTTTCATAGCTTCAATTCTATTTGTCGGGATCTTCTCTTCTTTATCCACTTCTTGTGTCTTCATTATGATTAAGGGGCGGTGCACAGGTGTCTCTTCGTAAGTGTATCTACCAAAAGGTTTTTTTTCTAGCCACGGTAAGACACCTCTATTGCTTTGAATTTCTCTCGGTCTAATAAACCGCAATTTCATCATTGGATTTGCGGCGAATCTTCGACCAATGGCCCTAAATATTACATTTATAGCACATCTTGACCTAGTGGTCATGTGGATTGCATTGTGTCACTTACTCTTATTTTCTGATTCACTTGGACACTGGATTTTTTTTTCTAGGTCAATTTCTTTAATTTCTCTTCTTTCCCCATTCTTCCGACAAATGGGCTTTTCACCCTAGTAGTTGCTCTAATTGCACTGAGGTGAAAAGTGGAAAGAATTATCATGTGTTTGTGATCTTGTCACATGGAGAGGGGTTCATATAAATTCTATGCAAATTGAGTTGTACTCGGTGATAATTTTATAGTTTGCAAACTTCATGTGCACCAAATCCTGTTGTGCTTATGGTAGGATAGCATGTTTGATCTTTATAAACCACTACCAAAGTGCAGCCCATTGCATCAGTGTGCTCCCCCTCAACCATGCATGCAAATTTTGGCAAGGAGGTGGTGTCTAAGGAAGTGCAGTGCTTTCGTTCGGCTTATCGGTAGGTTTCTTTCTCTCACTGAGACCTGAACCGATTGATAGTGTTGGGTTTCTGATGACCGAATACAATAATCACGTCCTATGTCCAAGTGAGATAATGCAGACCACAAGGGGCCAGTTTCTCAAATTCCTAAATTATGATACCCGAAAATTTCATATTTCAAAATTAATTCACAAGATTGATATGCACAATCTAGTGGAGAGAATGGTGCTAGATATACTTCAATTCATTAATTCTCACGTATATCCAATATTTCTACGTATATGCCATTACCAATTCATATAATAAAAGGCAAAACTGATAATTACAATAGCAAATTCGTGGAATAATTACACAAAAGTAATTAACAACAACTAAATAAGCTTTCAAATTCAAAACTGGAGTCAAAATTGAGATCCCAAAATGCCGGAATATATACTTTCTTCAATTTCTGCTAATTCGAAGGGCCTTTATAGAATTTTCAGTGCTTTGGAAAAGCTATGCGCAATTTTCATAATTCTCAGGGGCTTTCTAAATATTCTTAGATTCAGAAAATATTTCATGTAATTTGCCAAAAGCCAAGGGCTTTTCTATAACCGATTGCTTAGAAATTTTTTCATAATTTATAGGAAACCCAAGGACTTATTCATAAAAATTATAAGGCAAACATGTCTTCTTCCCATTCTTTCCGGTCTGCCTCGACCCATTCTTTTTTTTTTGCGGTCTGGCCCGTTCAAATCCGGTCCAGTAGCCCCTATTTTTTCATATTTATTTCATGGCCTGATCCATGCCTTTCTTTTCATAAATTATGGGATCAAAGTGCAAATTCGCAATGCAAAAATACACAAGCAATTTGAAATTCAAACCCCATTCGTTTACTTTCCCTTTCTTTTCTTTAATTCTATTCTGGCCCATTGCCTTCTTTGCTTTTTCTTCTCTTTCCTTTCTTTTCCTCCCGCGGCCCACTCCCTTTCTTCACGGGTCACCATAATGCCTATAGGCGTGAGCCCACAACATGGTTCTGTGATAGGCGGCCCACGCGAGGCGACGGCCTCCTGTGGCGCTACCGGTTGGTTCACATGGGCGCCGAACCCACCACGGGTTATGCAGACAGACGCCCACGCATGGCTCGCCAGAGGGCGCGCCAGCAAGTGTGGCCCACGACACCGAGGCATCCCACGTGTGTGGCTCGCCGAGGCGGCCTACTTAGGGCGGCAGTTAGGGTTTCCTACCGTGTCGTTGGGCTAAGATGGGTACAGAAGTGGCGCTAAACGACGGCGTAGCGACGGCGGCCGACGCAATATAGCGCCGACCGCCATTGGACGATTTAATCGGGCAGGCAGAAATGACCAAAGGCACAAGGTGAGATGGGCTCGCCATGAGGTGCAGGCAGTTAGGGTTTTAGCTTAGTCCAACAAGTGGGCCATACCCCTAGGCGCACGCCAGGCAAAAGGCCGCTCGTAGCTTGGGATGGGTTTCTCAACAAGGAGAACTCAATTCGAGACAAAGCCAAGCGAGACATACAATAGACAAAGAGCCTACCCAGCAGTAGGGCAAAAGCAATCTGCCAAGACTGGCGGCTATTGTTCAGGGTGCAACCTTGCATTTGAACATACTAGTATAATGTCCGTGCTTTGCAACGGTCCTCAAAGGGAAGAAGGGAAAACATAAATTAATGCAACCATATTAAATGTGAAATTAAAATCAAATGTCCATGAGCTGATGCTAAAACACATTGTTAATAAACACTTTGTTAAAAACATTGTAGGAGCCTAATAGCCAATTTGATAAGACAATGTTAATATATTTTGATTTCTCCATGGAACTATTCCATAGAACATAAATCTTGACGACCACATTGCTGTCTTTATGTTGGAGGAGGCAGACCATTAGAGACCCTTCAAGACATCCATTCAAGTGGAAGTAGAAATGGTAACCTATTTACATGCATCAATCAGAAGAGAACCAACTTGGGAATCTTTTTACCACTCAAGAAATCTGCTACGATCAGTATGATCAAGAAATTAGATCATAATAGAACCCAACAAACATTACCCTAAGAAACATGATGCTATATTCCATAGAACATAAATCTTGACGACCACATTGCTGTCTTTATGTTGGAGGAGACAGACCATTAGAGACCCTTCAGGACATCCATTCAAGTGAAAGTAGAAATGATATCCTATTTACATGCATCAATCAGAAGAGAACCAACTTGGGAATCTTTTTACCACTCAAGAAATCTGCTACGATCATGTATGATCAAGAAATTAGATCATAATAGAACCCAACAAACATTACCCTAAGAACCATGATGCTATAGGTCACTTCCAGGCGGTGCTTGGTTGTGGTCCCTCCTAAAAACAAGATAAACTTTGAGTAATGCCAACATGATGCTTCCAAAACTTCAACCTGAATATACCACCTATTAGACTACATTCGCTAAATTGCACTGCTGCAAAATTTCAGAAAAAGAAATCATGACACTGCAATTTAGAACGTACACTTATATGATGGTATAAATTCTAAGAAAAAGATGTAGGATAGAACATGTCATGTGGATAACAAAATTAGAAATGGTCCCAATCACAATTTTAAGCAAAGTCATCTTATTGTGTGTAAAGAAGGATCACAAGTTATATGAAAGTCAAAACGCAAAAGTTCTTTTTTCTTACAAGCACTGCAACCGACATATTTACCAAATAAATAGACCACTAATTTCATTCATGAGATACTACTGATCTCAAAATAACATCTGAGCACCTTATATTGATGCCTTCTCATAAACTAACAATACTCGCAAAGCAGGAAATACATTAGCAGTCAGTTCGCTGCTTTCCTTTTTCTTAGTCAAAGTTGTTAGGAGGCTTAGAGCCTTTGTGCCATGTGCACTTAATAAATAGAGAAAGAGAAGCAGAGGAACGGCAAGCTTGTTGCCGAGAAAATCTAGTCTTTATTTTTGAGTTGGTACAAATTTGCCAATGGAAGCGACTTCAACGTCCATGAACAATAGCTATTGAAATGGAAAGGGAATTACCTGTCATCAATAGGCAAACAACATATACTGATGCCTGCACCTCTTTGGAAATTTACCTATATTCCATTATCTAAAATATGCTACCACAACATCCAACCGCAGTAGATAATTTATCTGCAGAAGTCCATGTAGTCCATAACGTAGAGGTGATCACCAGAAAAAATCGGCACATCTTCTATGTCTTTTGCTTTGGCATCCTACGGAACAAAAACAAAGTCATGTTGTCCATAAAAAGGAATTGAACAGTACATTTTGAAGATGAACTGTGTAGTCTCAAATTAAATCAGTACAACAAGACACAATGATTTTCATCCCATAAGTGTGCATTAATAGACATGCGTTGCAACGGGAGAAATAGTGCCTACTTTTATCACATGGAAAGCTTGACCTCCGATCCATTTATCCAATAGACATCATCGAAAATTAGTAATTCGACCTCACTTCAATGTTGTGCAAAGTTCACTAAAAGTCACTCCAATATATTATGCTACAAGCAACTGTGCACCACCAAGAATTCTAAATAATTATTCACAGATATATGTGCAACAGCCAATGTAGTTAAAGGAAAACATACCTTATGGGGCATAATCATATATTTCATTAACTTTAAATTGCTTGTGTTCCTCCGGCTCCTTATCTGATTCAAAATAACTCGTTTCGGAAACTTGATATAATGATGGGATGGTTGGTGATGGAGGTGATGGCAATTGGATAAACCATTAATTGAATCAGAAAGAATGACCATTAATTGAATCAGAAAAATTGACTTTCTTTAAGGGACGAACGTCAAAATACTCAACATTGTCTGATTCAATGTTGTTTTAGCGATCTCGATGCATGGTTTCCTCTGTTGCTGCCGCTGCCGGAGTAACCGGAGAATCCCTTACATCGGATAAGCCGCCACCGATGCAATCCTCTGCCACTGTCGACATAGAAGCAACACATCAAGTTGAGCTGATTTGATCGTCAGGAGCTCCTCCTTCGTATCCCGCAACAACGTTAAATCGGTGTTAGAATGAATCAACGGTGAAAAGGTGAAGTGTTATTGTTAACATAAATTAGGAAAATGAGAAAATATATTGTAACGATGGACTCGACAACATTAATGCGGTACTTTTGCACTTTGTAATTTATGGCATTAGCTATACCTAAAAAATTAATCACAGTAGAAAGCTTATTATGCTACAACTATTGGTATATGCTGGTATTTATACACAGAAGTTCAGGACAAAAAAGTAGTACATGCTAACACAAGCAAACATGTATTACTTCTTGCTATGTCTAGAAGGAAGGGGGGATCACCTTGAAACGTCTTCTTCTGTCCAAGCTCTATTCGATTAGTGATTTACTTGCTGCCGCTATCTCCTTGATTGGTAAAGATGAAGCAGAAGGGAATGAAGCCTTATAGTTCGTATTCACTTTCATGCTACCATTGACCTGTTTGAACTTTATTTGACATTTAAAACCGTCGAGCCAAGTCAGCCAAACTCAACTTCAGCTTCATTCTGAATCTGTTCCAGCCCATGTCTGAATGTGCAGACTGAACCCTCAAGTTCTCCCTTAGTTTTTCTCAAAATTTGGTTGAACAACTTAAAAATATTCGCAACTATGGTTTGAATCACTATAGTTGAGCTTTACAAAAAAACTCTACCTTGTTCCATTTGAGGCTCATTTGACCCTTCAAAAGTTCAAGGAGATTTCAGCCCAATTCAGTCAAACCTGAAACTCGTTCAAAACTCGTTTTGATCTCGGCCAGCTTTTCTTCCAAACCGTGGAGATTTTGACCAAACTCAAAATACCAAACTTGAAGATAATAAATCCATACCTCTTGATCAAATTATGTACAACAACTGAGAGAAAAGTCAGGCCAAGGTCGGCCAAACACAAACCTCTCCCTGAAACCCAGCCTGATCCCTCCCTGTTCATCCTCAGTTCTCTCTCTAACATTTCCAAATCTGAGCGAACCTTATATACCAAACTTGTAACCTAAATATTATCAAGAGTAACCTAAATATTATCAAGATAACTTGTTTATGCCCAAAAACATTCAATTATGCATAGATGAGGTCAGCTAGGATCTTGAGCTGCTGAAATGCTGACATATCATCCAAACAGCTGTTGCAGAAAACTCTATTCACCATGGAAACTGCATCCCAAATCAAATCATGTCAATGACTTCCTGAAACAAGGATTATATATTTATTTTAGAATATGCAATACAACTACAAATCATACGTGTTAGGTAATACAGAATCAATCATGTAACAAAACTATGTAAACAAAGAATTTTACTCTATTTGTGTTTCATTACCATACAGACTGTGCACACAAATTATTTTCATGAAGTGACAAACAACCCAAATTGTCTATATCAGAAAGAGGAACAACCAAACAAGAATACTACCATCAAGAATAATACGCAGACAACTATTGTATATGTGGCCAGGATAACATATTTTATACTCAACTGCCTTTTTTTATTAATGCAGAGATAGCATAGGTGTTTTGCAGTTTGCATGACGTAGCATATGCATCATGAATAGCTTAAACGATGCATTTTATCTGATAGAATTGAAACGGATCCTCAACACAGTATATGCTCGTGAGCATGGCAGTTAGGCCATTAACGGAAAAACATACAGGTCTCATCTACCACAGTAAGCAACCTAGCAAGTATCTAGTCCAACAATGGCAACGATATTATTGAATATCAAGTGGCAATTTTACCAGAAAATGTTTCGTTGTACGCTTCCACAAGGAGTAACCCCTCCAGCTGCAAAACCAAAAATTAAAAAAACGATATACTAATCAGTAATCGCTGTTTGCAAAACATAGGCGAAGCACGCTAAGGATGTTGTATTGTCCGGTACCTTGCAGGAGAGGAGGCAAATGCAGCAGCCGTTGGGCTCCTTGTTGACGTAGAACCGGAAGCGGTAGACGTAGCACCCGAAGGTGGATTCGTCGACGCGCTTGATGGGCTTCGCGTCGAGCAGGCTTGCTGATGCCCTCGGTGGGACCGGCCTCGTCGCTGCCAACGAAGTCGCTGTCCTCCTTGGAGAGGAGGTTCGGCGCAACAGGGGGCGGCTCGGCGCCGGCCGGCACGGAGAGACCGAGGAAAGGGGAGAGAGAGAAAGGGGTGCGGCAGGTGGAGGCCGGCACGGATAGGCCGAGGGAAGGGGGGAGAGAGGGGGGCGCTTACCCTTAAAAGGCGGCGACCGGCGACCGGATGGGAGGCGGCGTGGCGTGGCCCTGGGCGACGTGACACGGGGCCGAGGTGACGCCAGGGAGGAGGCCCGGGCCGGCGCGGTTTGGGGACGGAGCGCCGCGGCGCGGGCGAAGGGAGAGAGGAAGGTGGCGGCGCGGTTGGCGATTGGGTGGGAGGTGGCGTGGCGCGGAGGCGCGGCCCTGGGCGGCGCGACACGGGGCCGAGGCGACGCCAGGGAGGGGGCCCGGGGCGGCGCGGTTTGGGGACGGAGGGAGAGAGCGGCGTCGGCTTGGGTGAGGGAGAGGGAGGGGGACGACGGGAGAGGCGGTTACGCGGGGCGGGGATCGTGGGAGGTGGGAGAGGGAAATCAGAGAGAGGCCGCGGCTTTGTGAGAATTGGATCGCTGTGGAGATCCAATGGTGCATAGTGATCAGCATTTGTTGGATGATCTAGATTGCAAGTTTGCAGTACCACAACAATCACAAGGTGCTTTAAGATAGTAGGAAAGAGATAGAGATGATCAGAACAATAATTCAGAATTTTCCAGGTACATAGCAAACGAGGTTAGCATCTAAGCATATCCTTTGCGACACTACGGTGTGCATATACTACTAGAGGATACACGCGCTTCGCTGCGTCGTCTTGTTCGTAGAAACGCATAGTTTTGTGCTATGTGTTGACACAGAAACGCGGATTTCTGCGAACACACGTGCAGAAGCGTCGATTCGGTGATCGCGTCGCAACTAAAACCAAGCGTGCCAATTGATTTGACCTGTAAATCAATAAGGGAGAGAATATTAGTAATATGGGCCTAATCGGCTTTGGAAATAGCCAGATCAGGTTGTATATAATCGGCTTTTACAATAGCTCGATTACTGGATCTATCGGTTTAAAATCCGATAGAACGATTAAGTAAATATATGCTGTCGGGGATAAAATCACGGCCCATTGCCATGGCCCACCGACAAACCGATCAAGCGCCTACCAGGCCCACCGAAGGTTCTATCTCGCCCATATGCACCTTGCCGAACGGCCTCGGCCGGCACGGTGTAACGCCAAGGATCCTGTTGAACTGCCTCAACAAGAGTTCACATGCGACTACGTGAAGACCCGGACGTGGTTTCCTGATTGAGTAGAAGTCGTGATCCCCAAGACTAGAGTATACCTTATCTACCGTAGGATGTATTTGGCATGTACTCGAGTTCACATTATCTCGTAGTTAGCTCGGCCCGATATTCCTCAGAGGTCGGTTTGTTCAGACTATATAAACAGGCCCCTACGGCGTAGTAGGCACGAGTTTTACACCCTTAGCCGATAGATTTTCAAGATACTACTCGCCGAGACCTGCCGATCTCACGGGTTCCACCTGTAATTTTCTTTGATATAAAGAAAGGCCGGACGAGGGCTATTATCTCTCCCGAGAGGCCCGAACCGTGATAAAACCCCGCCTTCTTACGCTCGTTGTCGCTCGGGGTTGTTCTGCGTGTTCTCTATCTCACTTCTAAAGAACCTTAGTTGACTTGAGATCGATATCTCAACCGTCGACAGCTGGCGCCGTCCGTGGGGACACGCGGATCGAGCATATCGAACTCCGTCAGCGATACAGAGATGATTCCCGAGGGCTACGACTCGTAGGGGATGGATGTTTCATCCTCGCCGCCTCAGATCGACCGCTTTGGCCTCAACACCTTCCAGATCCGGGATGAGGTCTCGCTTATCCGCGGAGATAGCCTCAGATCGCACTCCGCTATTGACGATGACTACGAACCGGCGATCTTTACGACGGTTTAGATCTATCGGATTCCAAGGCTATGTCGGTAGATTCTACCTGTGGTGACACAATGATGACGCCGCCTAGCATACCTTCGCATGGCCCCGCAAAGATTAACATGGCCGATGTAGGAACCTCTCGAGAATCCTCGCACGGCCGGGCTACCGGGCGAGACCGGCAGTTAACTCTACTCGGCATCAAGACGAGGTCGCGTTATCGCTCGCGAGTAAGAAGTCATTCGCCGCAACCTCGACGATTCCATCAATCGACTGCGGCACGGCATCGCGGATCGCAAGCGACCACGCCGCGACCCACCTCGCGTGCCCTCGCCAAGTCTCCCGGCAGAAGTTTCTCCGTCCGGTTAGTTCCTCACAGAATCGACTGCGTCGGGCGAGCGCGATGCCTCGAGCCCCGTAACCCCAGAGCGTAGTCGGAACCACTTGCGCCATGGCTTCGTGATTAGATCCACCAACCGGCCGACTCGCCAGATATGGCGTCGTTGTTTCTAACCTAGAGCGATTGGTCAAGGCCTAAAGTCTCTAGGAGAAGTCAACAACTCTCCAGTGCAACAGCCCAAACCGTCTGAACGGTTCGGACACTGACGATCGCGTGACCTCGCCACCGCCGGCGATCATCGCCCATGAGCAAGTTACCCGTGGTCGCCGTCGCTCGCCGAGTCCTCGTAGTCATCGCGACAACAGAAAGCACATAAGCCCGCCCAAGAGCTCCAAACAATCCCCCCATCTTGGCCTTTTTCCACATGAGGTCTGGATCTGCTCGGCCCATTCCCTAAGGGGTACAAGGGCTATACACACCTGCTCGTCGCCATAGACACTTTTACAAAGTGGATTGAGGTAGAGACTGTGTCTTCTCTTCACGCCAAAACGGTTGTTTGCTTTTTCAAAAGCAACGTGGTCACGCGCTTTGGGATTCCCCACAAGTTGATCACGGATAACTGCATCCGCCTGTGCGAGTTATTCCAGAATATCGCGAATACCGGGCACCAAGGTCGATTACCGTGGCACATCCACGAGCAATGGAGCGCCGAGCGAGCTAACGGACAGATAGTCCGTGGTATTAAACGGCGGTATTTGCTGCTTCTCACGAGCGCAATAAGGCTCGGGTTGACGGTTCTTCCGTCTCTCGGGCGATTCAGACTACGGCCACCGGCGATCGGGAAACTCCTTTCCAATTGGTCTATGGTGCGTGGCCATCCCGCTCACCGGTTGTACTCGGTTCGCCAAGACGAGCTCGGTCAACTTAGTTGACGACGAGCAAGAGCGCCTCGATCTCGATCTCCTCAAGGCACACGCGACCGGGCATTAAGTCGAATGGCGCGCTACCAAAGAAGATCTTCACGCAGACGCCGCCAAGTCGGGCGACCAAGGGTTTTGAAGGTGGGCGATCTCGCTTCGCCGTGTCCAGAACTTGTCCAATGCCAACAAGTTAACTCCTCGTTGGGAGGGCCCGCTCACGGTCGCTTTCTCGCCGCCGGGGCCGTTAAGCTATTATGGAGGACGGAGAGAGTCGACCAAAGATTTGGAACATCGACCACCAGAAGTTCTTTGTGTAGGTCTTCGCTTGTTTGCTCACCTCGCGCTTTTTGTCAAACTGCGCTTTAGTTCGTCCAAGTCTCTCGGGCACCATATAAAGTTCAATCCAGTTCTCAGTGAATTCTCGCGGCCTCTGTGCCCATTTTTACTTCTTATCTTCTCAGACTACTTTCTCTCTGGTAACACTTGATGGCTGCCCGGTCTTGCGAACTCTTGGCTCCGCAATATTAAGGATTTTTCCCTACCCGTATCTAGTTTCGATAAGTTCCTAAACTCGTGGTTGCGTAACACGGCCTTTCCACCTTGCGGCTAAGTTCCGCTCTCGTAAGCCCCCGCCAGCAGAGGCACTTATCGCTTGGCGCGACCACTTGGCAAAGCTCGCTCGTAAGCCCCCGCGGCAGCAGGCACTTTCCTTGTTCGGTTACTTCTGAACCGCTTAACTTACGCCAACGAGCGCATCGTGGAATACATCGAGCAAGGTTCGAGTGTCGCTTTTTTCTCTCGCGACGTGCTCGAGTTCGCAGCTTAGGTTCTCGAGCATCGTCTGCATCGGGGCTAGGTGTCGCTTTTTCTTGTGCACTGCTCGAGTTCGCAAACTTAGGTTCTCGAGCAACCGCACAACGGGTCAGTAGTTAGGCAAAGCGCCACCGGTTTTCTTAAACTTCCTAGCGCTTGACGGCGTGTTCTCCGCTCAACCATCATGGATCACACCTCGGTCGATTTTTAGATCGCTAGCCAACTCGATCAAGCTCGGTTCGATTTGAGCATCGGCACAACAAGGAGCGACTTCAGATTTACCTGTGTTCTGACCCCTCGCGGTAATAGTCCTACTCTGCGCCGAGCCTTAGCTCTTTTCTCGATTGTGGTTGAATGGGAATGTGTTTACAGGGTGCTTGCTAGAGCAATGTTTTTGCCTCTCGCCACTCCCACGTGCCCTCCCCCCTCTCTCCTTCCCTTTATACAAGCTTTGGGTCAAGGAGAGCCAGGTGGGGTAGGCAGATAAAGATTTCAAGATAATCGACAAGACACGACGTAAGAGACGAAAACGCGTGCGCCTCACGCCAAGGCCCAGCCTCACGTGCCAGCAGTGACCTCGACCCAGACAATCACACCGGTGAGCTCATGGGGGCCTCGCCTGCATCTCCCGACGCGGGCGGCCTCCTCAAGCAAACCTTCTCTCTGCCGGTCAATTTTTCATACACAAAGGATGCAGCTGACCAGCAGGGTCATCAGAAGGTAATCATGTCTTCACTGCCTATCCGCTGATGTCTCATTAAATGCGCTTCGTCCTTCAAGAAGTAGGGAGCCTTCGTCCCAAGACTCTTCGCAACGTTTCGCCCCTGGGCCCCACCCGACGTGTGGGACCTCGCCTGTCTCCAGAGGGGCTCGCCCACGCACCCGCCTCGGCGCGCGGGGCCTCGCCTGCCTCCAGAGGGGGCTCGCCCACGCCTCTCGGCGCGCGGGCCTCGCCTCGTCTTCGGGAGGGAGCTCGCCCACGCTGGGCTCGACGCCCACCCGACGCGTGGGGCCTTTTTGGCCTCCCGAGGGCTTGGCCTCCCGAGGGGCTCGCCACGCTGCTGGGGCCCTCTTGGCCTCCCGAGGGGCTCGCCCACGCGCTGGGCCTTGCTCGCCCTTTGGACGCGCTGGGCCTCTTGGCCTCCCCGAGGGGCTTCGCCATGCGCTGGGGCCTTGCTCGCCTGCCGACGCGGGGGCCCTTTTTGGCCTTCTCAGACTCTTTGTACCCCAGTATTTATTACACCGACAAGAGTCCCCGTCCACTATGATACGCGAACCGTCACAGACACTTTTTTTCTTTCTGTGGCTGAAGACTAATCGTGGGGCCCACCACCGCGCGGCCGTGACACCGATTCTCCACCGCACACGATTTTCCTTGGGGAACTACGCTGCCATGCGTAAACCAAAACGCTGGGCAATGATGATGCCCGCAGCGCGCATGGCGGAATCCAAACCGCTGTGTTTCGCGCCCACGCCTATAAATATTTCTCTCGGTGCGCGCCAATCCTTCCGACGCTAAGTCTTCACAACCGCTAATTGCCTCCTTCACGCCACCACGAGCCTTCTTTCTTTTTGCCAACTTCTTTCATCGCTTCCAATGGCGCCTAAACGCAGCAAGGATCGCCGGGCGCGCTATTGTCGTCTGGGTCGTTTTTCCCTCCGCCGCCGACGAAGACTCAAACGAGGCGGCTTCAAGTGTTCGTGCGCCAACCGCCGCCGATTCCGCCTGCGGCACCATGGCGCCGAGCCCTCGCGACGGGAGATTGTCACCTTCATCTGGCGGCCAAGGGGCTCATCCCGCCATACTCGAATTTTTCTTGGGGTGCTCGCTTTCTACGAGATCCAAAGGCGGTGCACCTTCCCCAACTCCATCATTGCGCCGCCATCTTCGCCCACCTCAGCGAGATGTTGGGGACGATGCTGCCTTCCCACTCGGCGCCGGCTCTTCGTGGTTGCACGCGAGGCCGCTGCTTCGCAGGGGCCTTCGGAGTCGCTACTTCACGCCCGCGAAACCGCCGCTTTTCATCCCTCGCTGCCCAAGTCCAACCGGAAGGATCGGTACCGACAATGGTCAGACGTGGAGGACTCCAAAGGCCGCGACGATCTTTCTCTTCCCGAGGGTCCCGCTGAGCCCACCGCCAACCGGGGCTTTGCTCGACGATTCAGCGGAGTGGGGTTGATGTCGGCGCGCATCGCCGATCTTCTCCGCCGCTGGCTCACCGAACCCTCGTCATGGCGGATTTTTTGCGGCGCCGACTCTCTGGCCTCCAAGATGAGGACTCGCCTACCGATGTACTATGGCGACAACGATGGAGTCCGTCGCCCTTGGCGGTGAGTGCTCTTTAGTCTTTTGGGTCTTTGTCTTTCTTGGAATCTTTTTGCTTGCCGCCCTTATGGTTTTTTCTTGTTCGCCACCGCAGGAACGTGTCTTGACGACGTGTTCGGATCGGGTGGCGGGTTATTATTCCCACCGGGCCGACACTTCGCGCTCATGGGCGCCCTCCCCTTCGCGATCGATCCACAGAGCAAGAACTAACACTTGCGTCGCCGCCCATGGAGGTTCTGGTCTCATGGTCCAAGTGGCACGGGCCACTACAGATCCGCGATCCGCCTCCGCCGACCGCCTAAGCTTCCACGATCGCTGCCATTTCCGCCAGGCGGCCGATTCGATCAAGGCTTCGGAAGCGCCATTATCTCGCCAGGACGACGACGAAGAGGGGAGAGATAAGCCCAAAGAGGGCTCGCCCTCCGATCCCGAAGCTTCGCCACACGCCCTTTCCAATGGGGCCTGTTGTTATTCCGCCGCTCTCACACCGGGCGAGCGCCTTGGCGACTTTTCAGAATCGGCTACCGCGCCATTTCTTCCGCCTTCTACGCCGACGCCTCGCAAGGCGTCACGCCACTGTTGGTGCTTCTGACGGCACCACTTCGCGGCCAACATACCGCTTTACGGCGGTGATCGCGATCATACACACCACCGCCGCCGCCAACAAGCGACTTGAGCTCCCCTTCAGCTTCGCCTTCGTGGTGCACCGCTTCAGTTGGCTTTCCTCGCTTACGCAATTTCGCGTAGGGTTAGTATGCTACACGCTTTTGCATACCAACCTGTCTCGTTCTTCTGGAACAGGCGGACGCTGGGCATCGAGCCCGCCCACGCGACTCGCCAAATTTCAAAGATGCCCGCCGCCCTTCGACGGAGGTCGCTCATGGGCGGAGAGTTCGCCGCCGCCGCGCCGAGAACCTTCGCCATCAAGGCTCACGGCGCCGCCGCTTATCTTCGCCAGGACCGCCGACGAGGGCGCCTTTGAGGCGCTGCACCTTCTCCCGCACTGGGCAACGCGGAGGAAGCCCTTGCTTTGGCGGAGCGACACGCCGGCGAAGCCGCGCGGGCTTTGGCCAAGAAACCGCCGCTGGCGAGGCGGTGACCGCGAGGTCGCGGCAGCCTGCCGCCGCCGCCTCGGCCGCCATGCAGATCAAGACTCCGCTCGAGCACTTCGAAGCGCCCAACCTCGCCGACATGTTGCGTGCCGCCATCATGGCTTCGGACGCTTCGCATCCATCTGGCGCATTTTGCACCTCGCTGGAGGAGACGGTCGCGAAAGACGCGGCGCCGGGACGAGCCGCCGGCCTCGCGGCGGTCTTCCGGTGGCGCGGCGGACACGGCAATCGAAGACGGTCGCCAAGGCGCTCTCGGCAACGCGGTTCATCTTGGGCAATCGTTTTGCTCGAGACGCCGCGTTTGATCTCGACGCCGCCACCGGGAGCCTTTCGCCCACCGACCGGTTTGAGCAGCGCTGGTTGACACCGCCACGCCACGATCCATGATGGGTGGTGCCGCTCCAGCGGGAGACGAAGACGAGGAGTAGCGACTTCGCTTTTTTGCCTTGTAAACGCTGGTTTATCAATGCAAACAAACTTTTGCTCTTTTGTTGTGAGTCTCACTTGAACTTCGCACAATTTTAACTTATGGAATTGAACTCGAGCACCTTACCGCCAAAGGCTTTAGATCAACGCTCGCCGCAGTGAGCGCTGTTTCTTTAGGCATCCGGTTACTTCAACCCTTATGGCCTCTCGCAACCCGACTTAAACATTACGTGGCGAAGCGCTTAGCTTCCTGAAGTGGTCTAGTCGCCGGTGTCATTGTTGGCGCATTGCCTAGACCGAGCCGACACACCGGCTAGAACCCCTTCCGTCTTCGCTTCGCCAGACCAACAGAAGTTATAAGCGTTTGTTTTGCAACTAAGGGCCATCACCATAAGTACTTTCGCTACCAACTTTCGTATCGTTTTCTAATGCACCTTTTCCAAAGGCTAAGCCACCGACGCTAAAAACTTTAGAGCTTTACTTGAAAGCGAGCGCTTTTTTCCTCGTGCATCCGGTTACTTCAACCCTTATGGCCTCTTTATTGAACCGACCGACGACGCCGCGGCGAGAACTTAGCTTTGAAGTGGTCTAGTCGCGGTGTCATTGCATGCATTGCCTAGACCGAGCCGACACACCAGTTAGAACCCGCTTCCGTCTGGCTTTCGCCTAACCGCAAGTCGCAGCGTTCGTCCTCAGAACTAAGGGCCATTCGCTTTAAGTACTTTTTTCGCTACCACTTTCAATGTATGCTTTCTAACAGACTTGAGGCGAAAAAAAACAGATGCCCACAAGGAGACAGAACTTATCTCTTATTGAAGATGGCTTTGTACAACGCAGCTCCCGAGGCGAAGCGGTGAAGGAAGAAGACTCGCCGCCGGCTCCAAAGGAAGGCCGAAAAAAAGCTTCGAATCGCTACTCACGGGTAGAACTTTCTCACCGCCGACGCTCCAAGTGTTCGCTAATTCGCGACCATCCTCGAACGCGAGCCCGACCGAGCTCAAGCGGAGATCGAGACCACCTTGAAGGGGCCCTCCCACAGGAGATAGTTGTTGCGCCCGCCGCGCTTGGATCTTCTTGTAACGAGGTCGCCCATCGCCAAGTGTTCACACACACCCGCCTTTGCTTGATAACGGCGCAGCGCCGCCGGTACTTATGCGGCCGGATCGCCGCCTGCTCTCGGATCTCCTCCAGAGATTCACTTCGCCCCGACGCCGGTCGTGGTCTTGGTCTTCGCTGAACGCCGCCACCCTTGGGGAGCCAAGGCGAGCTCGATGGGAGCACCGCCAGAGCCATACACCAGAAGAAGGGGTCTCCCGGTGGCTCTGTTGGAAGTTGTCCGCAGGCGTCCACAACACAGTGGGGACTTCTTCACCCAGCCACACGCTTCTTCAGCGATCGAACGCCTTTGTCTTGAGCCCTTTGAGTACTTCCGTTCGCCCGCTTCCACCGCCCATTGCTCTTCGGATGCGCGCGGGCGGCTACGCTTGGTACCCAACTCTTCGCACAATCTTGGAAATCGGCGCTTTTAACTCGAGGCGCCGTTGTCGATGATGATTACATTGGCGACATCAACCGGGCGAAGATGCTCTTCATAAACTTGATAGTCATGCCGGATGTGATCGCCGACCAATGAGGCTTCAACCCACTTAGTGAACTTGTCGATGGCGGCGAATGATGTGTGTATCCTCCGGTCGCTCATGAACGGGCCTGAATGTCCAAATTTCGGCATCGCGAATCCACCAAGAGCGGAATGGTTCAGCGCTGGGCCGGTCGGTGGACCCGCTTAGCATGAAATTGGCACGCTTCATCTCCTCACCACTCAAGGCATCCCGAGGGCGAGGGCCAATAGAAACCATGGCGTAAAGCTTTCCCAACCAACGCCTACCTCAATGGCTCCCGCGACATGCCTCCATGGATCTCAGAGAGAATTTCACTCCCGCTTCCGATTGACGACTTCAAGAACTCCGCTTGCGCCACGGCGATACTGTCCCGACCTACCGTATGTAGCGCTGGCCTTGCGCTGCTATCTTCTCGGTAAGCGACGCACATCGCTTGGGATCACTCCATCCCGCAGTAGGCTAGGATCGGATCCATCCATCGACCTTCCCGGACGAGCGTGACGACGTTCAGACATTGTCACCGACGATTCACCGGCCCGGGCGCTTCCGCCTCAACCGCCTCGCCGCTTCTTCCCTCCTCCCTCCAACCGGGAGCTGCAGCAGATCGGTGACGCTCTCCTCCGTAGTGGAGCTGCGTCGGAAAGCGCCGCCCCGCCAGATTGGGGTCGCGACGGACGGGCCGTAAGTCTTTCTTCAAAGACCCGGCCGAACAGTGCCTCGACGAGGCAACTGGGACAGCTTCATCCGCCATGTAGTTGTCGCGCGAGGGACGTGCACGAAGCCCAAACCCTCGGCGTCCGCCCAACCGGCGCACCTCCGCCAGTAGGCCGCCATGACGGGATCCGAGCAGTGAAATTCTTCCTCGCTCGGTTGATGACCAGAGAGAATCGCTTTTACTTGTAGTCACGGATGCCAAGGGTCGGCCACCCGAGCCCGGCGAAAGGGCCTTCATACTCCGCGACGTTGTTGGTGGCGCGGAAGTCCAAGACCACCAGTGCCGGACGACATCGCCGATGGAGACACCAGACGACGCCAGCTCCAGCCTCTCCAACCGGAATGAGCCGTCAAGAAGAGAGTCCACGGCGAGGGTGCTGGGTGTCTTCACCAGTGGTCCACCGAGTCCACTCACGATTTAACTCCGCCAGAGCTTGTTCTTTGATGGCTGCTCGGGAGCGAACTTGAGATCAATTTCGCTAACTCCATGGCCCACTTGGCGATGCGACCTGCCGCCTCGCGGTTCAAGAGGATCTCCGCAAGGGATACTTGGTGAACACTGTGACTTCGCCTCGAAGTAGTGGCGTAGCTGGACGCCACAAGACGGGCGTAGAGCATCTTCTGGTGCCGTGAATACCTTGTTTCAAGGCGTGGAGGACCTTGCCGATGTAGTAAATGGGCGCTGAACGCCTTCTTTTCCGCCACCAAGATCAAGGCTGACCGCTGGGGTTCGGCCACATAGAGGATCACGGCTCACCCGGTGCTGGGCGACCAAGACGGGCGGGGAGGTGAGATACTTCTTCGCACTGTCGAACGCCTCCCGCGCCCGCCGCCCACTCGAATCTGGTTGGTCTTCTTTAGGAGCTTGAGCAATGGAGACTTTTATCCCCAAAGTAGCTATAAAGCGCCCAGTGAGGTCAAGCACCCACCAAGCACCGTGATCCGCCAAGTCGCGCTTGGGCTTCATGTTCTCGATCACGGCGATCTTGTCGTGGTTCGCCTAATCCCCTCCGAGACGAGGAATCCCAGAGTTTACCCGACGGAACGGCGAACACGCATTTCTCCTGGATTGCTTGATGCAAGATTTCCTCGTGTTGGTGAAGGTTTCTTCTAGGTCGCCGATCAACTCCTCCGCCTTCTTGGACTTCACCACCGATCATCGACATACACCTCTGTGTTTCGCCCTATTTGGGGGCGGTGAGCTATATGCATGGCCCTCCGATAGGTTGGGCCCGTGATTCTTCAATCCAACGCCATCCTTGTATAGCAAGAGAGGCCCATGGGCGTCCACGGCGCCTTGTCTTCATCTTCTTCGCCATGCTAACTGGTGGTACCCGAGTACGCATCCATAAAGCACACCGCCGCACCTCACCGTTGAGTCGACGATGAGATCGATGCGGGCAGCCGGTATGGATCCTTCAGCACGCCTTTGTTGAGGTCGGTGAAGTCCACGACATCCTCCAAATACCGTTGATTTCTTTTGACGAGGACGGGTTCGCGAGCCACCCGTGATGGGCGACATCGGACGCACCCCGCCCTTAAGAGCTTGTCCACCTCTGGCGGATAACTTCTCGACGCTTCCACCGATCGCTTCCGACCTTCGCATGACCGGTCGCTACCGAACGCCGCCAATTTGTGCTCAATCACCTCGGGGACCCCACCATGTCGGACGGTTGCCACGCAAACACGCTCTGCGTTAGATCGAGAGGAAGGAGACGAGCGCGCTTCCTATTTGGCGCCGAGAGAAGCGCCCACCAACGGTCTTCGCCGGTCCGACTCGCTTCGGAGACCGCTTTAACCTCCGCAGACGAACCGGGAGGCACGGTTCGCCGAGAGAGCTCCTGAGTCGAAGCCTCGCCTCGGCACCGACGCTTCGCCAAAGCGAGAGCGCCTTGTCGCAGCGGAGCGCCCCGGCGTCCACTTTCAAGACGATGGGGCCGCTGGCCGGGATCTTCACCACCATGTACGATAGTGGCAAACCGCCATGAACTTGGTCAGCGCCGCCCACCTAGTATGGCGCTGTAGGGAGGTCAAGTCCGCCACCAACTCGAGCATCTCGGTGCGGAAGTTGTCGAGCCTCCAAACGTCACCGGAGATCGACGCGGCCGATTCGACCACTCGGCATGATGTCAAGAACGGGAGTGTCGGACGAAGCTCCATGCCGCTGGATCTGGAGCGCCGTGGCGACCGGGCGACAGAGGTTGAGGAACTCCTCCGCTCACCAAAGACCGCCTAGCTTTACATTCCGGACAGCGGTGCAACCACGATCGGAGATGCCTGTACGGCAGATCGGGTCGGGTGATCGGCTCGATCGAACGCGATCGGGTCGCCCGACCACGCCACCGCTTTGCTGACCCAAAACTGTGCACGGCGGCAAACACTTCCTCATCGACGCTTAAAGCTAGCGGGACGGATATGTGCCGAATCGCGCGGATGACGGCAACCGCGCTCCGCCCGCCGAAGCTGCTGCCGCCTCTTGCCCCTTACATCGCGGACGCCGCTTGCCAGAAGCCGCTGCTCGTGGACTCGCTTGTCCACCATCTTGTCGACTACATGGCACCGCTGTTGTGGAGTTGTTGCGTGAATGGGACAGTAAGGCCTTCCGTCTCCACTCACGGGCGACGGTTCGCCTCATCGTCGCGGTCGCGGGGGCCGCGCCACTTCGGCGACGCTATAGCCGCCGCCTCCGCCTTTACGGGACCGTGCCACGGCGGCCATGACCTTCCTCCTTTTTTTGCTCACGCGCCCGTTGGCTTGTTGGGCGGGCGTCGTTGTCGTCGCTGTTGCTTGCTTTGCTGCCATGACCTCGCCTTTGCCTTGGCCGCTTTGCGCTTTTTCTTGTCCTTGCCGGGGTTCTCGAGGTCCTGGCCACACCATGGCTGTCCCCTCACCAAGAGCAAGGCCAGCGAATGTAGCTCGGCCCGAAGGCGATTTCAGCGCCAAGGTGAAGAGCTCCTCCGTTGTTTTGATCTTGCGGTGGCCATCTTCTCCTTGACCTTGGGGTCTCGGGCGCCTCCACGAATGCCGTGACTACTTGGCCGATGGAGATGTCGGGATGGTGTTATGGACCGACAAGCGCCGAATATAGTCGCCAAGCAATGACTCTCCTTTCTTCCGCTTCCACGCGCGGAGGTCGTTTTCACCCCGGCTGCTCAAGGTGCCCTGAAAATTGATGACGAAGAGCTCCGAGAGCTCCTTCCATGACCCCACGGACCGGGCAGTTCATGAGCCACGAGGGCCCTCCCGGTGAGGACCGCGGGAAGTAGTTCGCCAACCTTCCCCACCTCCCGTCGGTGCATCACCGCTGTAGATCTCGCAAAACTCATTAGGTTAGTGGAGCCGCCATACTTTTCGATGGGGGCCGGACGAAACTGCCTTTCGCCATCGGACGCGCGCAACTCCTTAGAAAAGCGCGCACCCGACGCCGGGAGCTCTCTCGCCCGAACGCGTCTCGCTCGCCACCTCGCCGCCAGGGCGGCGCTTCAAGAAGCGCCACCTCACGCCGGGCAGCTCATGGAGCCCTCTTGTCGGTCCTCAAGGCGGCAGCAACCAGATGTGTCGCCGTTCTGTCGCCATGCCTGCGGAGCTTGTCACGCAGTCTTCCATGTAGCAAGTGGCGGTCCTCCGATGGGACCGGAGATCACGACCACTGCGACGCTCGCCTGGCCGAGCCCCGTAGGGTCGCCTGCTTTTGTCGTTTGGCCCCGCCTCACCAGAGATCTGCGAGAGAGTGCGAGGGCAACAAAGAACGGGAGGACGCGAGACACACGGTTCTCGCCTTCGAAACTTGCACCACACAAGGGCGGCGCTGACGAAGGGCTGTTGGCCAACCACGGCGCCGGAGTCCGGAGTCACCGGAACTCGTGGTTTTCAAGAAGGCCTGACCGCATGGAGGTTCTCAGGCCGGAGTGCACTCCTCCAAGGCCGTGCCCGCTTAGCTTGGCCGGGCGGCTGCTGCCAGGTTCCGACCACTAGGCGGACGGTTACCGCCGGGTGATCCACCGCCATCGCCATGCCGACTCCGTGGTCGCGGCTCTAGCGCCGCTTCGCTTCCATCGGATCGCCGCTCGCCATCGCCGCTTTGAAGAAGGGTCAAGAGCTTGAACCGATGCTAGCGCTTCCCTAATCAAGCGCGCCATCGACGGGCGTGTTCTCCGCTCAACCATCTGCGGATCACACCTCGGTCAGATTTTTAGATCGCTAGCCAACTCGATCAAGCTCGGTTCGACGGAGCGCCGAGCACAACAAGGAGCGACTCAGAGATTTACCTGTGTTCGACTTCTCAAGGGTAATAGTCCTACTCCCGCCGAGCCTTAGCTCTTTTCTCGATTGTGGTTGAATGGGAATGTGTTTACTGTGGTGCTTGCTAGAGCAATGTTTTTGCCTCTCGCCACCTCACGTGCCCCCTCCCCTTTCTCTCCTCCCCTTTTATACAAGCTTTGGGCTGGCGAGAGAGTCGATGGGGTAGGCGACAAGATTCTCAAGACATCGACAAGACACGACAGAAGAGACGAACGTGCCGCCATGCCCACGCCAAGGCTGCAAGCTCTCGCAGCTTCGCAGTGACCTCGACCAAGACACACACCGATGAGCTCTGCGGGTGGGGCCTCGCCTGCCTCCTCCCGACGCGGCGGCCTCTCAAGCAAACCTTCTCTCTCACGGCCAATTCTTCAGGTTACAAGGATACCGCCAGACTTGCAGGGTCATCAGAAGCAATCATGCCTTCACTGCCTATCACAGGATGTCTCATTAAATACGCTTCGCCCTTTTTCAAGCAGGGGGGGCCTTTCGCCCCAAGACTCCTTCGAACATTCTCGCCACTGCAGCCCCACCTGACGTGTGGGACCTCGCCTGGTCTCCAGAGGGCTCGCCCACGCACTCCGCCGGGCGCGCGGGGCCTCGCCTGCCTCTCAGAGGGGCTCGCCACGCCTCGGCCGCGGGGGGGGCCTCGCCTGCTTCGAGGGGCTCGCCACGCCACTGGGCCCGACGCCCACCGACGCGTGGGGTCTTTTTGGCCTCCCGAGGCTCTGCCCATGCGCTGGGCCTTGCTCGCCACTGGCCGCGGGGGCCCTCTTGGCCTTCTCGAGGGGCTCGCCATCGCTGGGCCTTGCTCACACTGACGCTGGGGGCCTTCTTGGCCTTCTCGAGGGCTCACCCACGCCACTGGGCCCTCTTGGCCTCCCGAGAGGCTCGCCCATGCTACTGGGCCTTGCTCGTCCGCCGACGCAGAGGGGCCTCTTTGGCCTTCTCAGACTCTTGTACCACGGTATTTATTATAATCGACAAATATTGCTCGCTTTCTCTTAGTTTTGTTCGTTTTGTCTTTTTTGTCTTTTTCTTTGCGTGAAAAGGGTAAGTCTTTATTAACAAAATTTACAGTACAAAAGTCCCTCATGGGTTACAAATTTCTACAAACCTACCTAGAAGCGAGTTGCTCCTTGAGCTCCTCGATCACTTCCTTGAGGCGCAGGACTTCCCTCGGGCTTTGAACCCTCTCCGCCTCACTGAGACGATCAGCCTTCCTCCTGTCGCTTCGACCGCCTGCCGCCAAGACGGAGAGCCTCGACCTCTTCGGTCTTGGCCCGCAGCTTGGTCTGGCCGAGCCTCGCCTGCTAACTCTGGCCGCCGACGGTCTTGAGCCGCTTCGGCCCAGCCTCCTTGACATTCTTCTCCGCAGTGATCGCCTCACCGCCATCCCGCACATCTCTCGATCTCTTCCCGTGAAGCCCACTGTGGTTGATATTTTAGCCTCGAGTCCCACGGATGTCCGCCTCCTCCTGGCGAGCCGAGCCTTGAGCTTGGCTTCCGCCATGAGCTGGTTCCGCCGATGGACGCGTCAAGCCAGTCGCTTCTGCCACTTCGGCGTCTGCCTCCTCCATGGTGCTTTCGCCTTTCACGGCTTATAAGGCTAAGCTCCTCGGCCTTTAGAAGAGCCTCAGAGGAATACCTCTCCTTGGTCACTTTGGCCTTGAGCTTTCGCTGCTTTCACTGCCCGGCGGCCAGGCCAAGAAGCGCTCGCCTCGGATCCTCGTCTCGAGATGCTCCTGAGGACGCCAAGACGGCGTCTGCTCGATGGTGACCCCATCCTCGAAGTTCCGCCATGGTATCCCTAAAGACCGAGGGAGAAGATCAATTCGTAACGCTTATATAATACGCTTAAAACTCAACAAGGTTTGGCCTTGAGTTTACTCGCCAAGCCTATGCCTCAACTCATGGCAAAGCGGTCCTCGAGGCTATAAGGCCACGGCCCCCCCGCCGTGCGGGACGAGACGGTGCGTTGTTCCTGTCGCCGCTTTGTTCGCTTCCTTCTTCATGGGAGCGCACCCGCCGGGAGGGGAGCAGCGGGCGGCGCCAGCCCCTCAAGGCCCTCTCTCTTACTTTTTCTCTTCCGCTCAACGCCTTCGGGCGAGGCCAAAGCCACTCACTGGTGGCGCTGTTCTCACTGGGCAGACGACTTGCTCGACCCGCCGGGGCTTCTTCCGCCTCCCCGGTGGCTGGATTTCACCCCGCCGCCAGAGAATCCCGCCGCCTCACTTGGGTTGGTGTTTTATTGTGTGGAGTCAGCGCTTTTTATAGGTGATGAGTTGGGGAGGTGGTAGTAGATTGATGGCTTGGTGTAGAAGGAAGTAATCGAATACAATAAGCATGCCTTTTCCAACTCATGACACCGTTAAAGTCAGCCAAAAAACATCACATTACAACATATAACTCTTGTCGTGGCAAGTCATGCATAGAATATATGCACCTCAATATTGTGCTAGTTGTCATGGCCTTGTTTGTTTCAGACAACGTAGAGTTGTGTTTTATCAGAAAAATTTGTGACCCTCAAAATACGCTTTTAACGAAGTTCAAAAATTATGAAAAAATATTTTACAAACTTTAAGAAGTACTATTTAAAACACCATAAAAATGACTACAAAACATTATATCATTTGGCTTATACAAAAATAACAAATTTTCATTTAATTTAATTTAATTTAATTTAATCTGAAACAAACAAGGCCTATATCTGCACTGGGCCATTTTTTTTTATCGACTTTTTTGTTATTCCCCTGAGTATGCACTTGAAGAATTTCCTTGGCATCCAAGTTTCATCCGAATTCTTTTTGCAGGAAAGCACCGCAAGTTGTTTGGCAGCATGGTGCTCGCCAGGGGCGGAACTAGAGCGAAAACTAACCGGGTTCACAACACAAGCACACATATAAATAATAAATATGTTATATATTACATATAATTTCTAAGTGTCGATAATTTAGTACCACAACATCCAATGAAGATGAACAGTGATAAAAGTAGCAACAAAATACGAAAATGCTTACCGAAACGAAGAAACTAAACAAGAACCATGGAAAAAAGTAGACGCACATTGGTAAAATTGATCATCATACTTCAATGACCTATAAAAAAGAACATAATCAATTAAAATGACATGAAGATGATAGGATAATTAAATTTATAAATATACAAATGCTACCTTTTAGTATTTTCTTTCTTTCAAATTCATAAAGCGTGAAGAACAAGATCATCGCTGACTTTCTTCATTTCTTCTTTCTCCACGTAACAAATCAAACTATCACTCATGAACTCATCACCCATGCGACATGCTAAATAAGTTTTACTATTCTCATGGCTTAAAAAGCATCTCTCAACTATAGTCTGTGGCAACAGGCAACACCAACACTGGATCTCCTCTTCCCAATTGAGATCTTCTGGACATGGATTCCCAGTAGTAGCATTAGCACTACTTTCCGGCTCTTTTCTTTTTAGAAACCTGTCCATGTTCACAACCTACAAAAAGCGTATAAAGATTAATTAGTTATTACCATATTTTATAGATTATTCTAATGAAAGCCATAATCAATTGAGATTTGCTGATACTCTTATCATACTAATTAAAAAAATCTAACACAGTAACCCTAAGCCATTAGCCATATATGCACTGCACGGATGATGGATTGTTGGATGGGCCACTGGACGATGGACCACAAAAAATAAAATATTTACAATCTGCAATTAGATGAATACGTACTAATCATAGATTAGCAATTAAATAATATATACATGAGACATACCCACGGCTAGATGGAAAGCAGGAAAGATCTCGAATACGCAGACACGCAGGGCGTCACAGCCTCCACTGATCTCCGCGGCTCCGCCAAGGCGAGGAGGCTTCGACGATGAGAACCGACAAGGCGATCTCTGTTGAGGCCAAGGCGACGGCGAGCTGCAAGGCGCGAGCCGGCGATGGGACCGTACAGGTACAAGAAGACGAGGCGCAGCCAGGAGTAGGAGACCAGGAGTCGTGTTTCGTACTTGCACTTGCACAGGCCCATCAAACTAATGAAGAGTTTACAGGCATCGTCCAATGGGCTGGCTGATTGAGTGCTTGGGCTGGATAGCTGGACCGACGGGTGCACAAACCTTGGGCCAGGGGTGCACACAAGGCATATAGGAACTAATCCTTACTAAAATTTTTTGGGCCCGGGTTCCTGTGGCACCCCCATGGGCCTTTGGCTCGCTCGCGCTGGGTAAGCTGCCTCGCGACGGTGCTCGGCAGACTGGGCTGCTCGGTCCCACTCAGCTCCGAGCCATCGCCTTGGCCTCGCTGTCTGCGGCCCGCTACCAGCTTTTTTCGCTTCCACCGCTTCCACTGCTTGAACTTTGAGCCCGAGTCGTCATGGCCGAGTTCGGGCGGAGCAGCTCCACGCCGCCACTTTGTCCTTGAGGTTTCGCCACCATCGCTCGCGATGCACCGTAGGTGTTTGGCAAAGCTGATCGCCGAGCGCCGCTCGACGCCGTCTGCGGGCGATCTCCTCTGGGTAGCCGATGAAAAGAGATGATCGTTAAGTCTAACGCGTCAAGGTTGAGAGATCAAAAGTTCGATTCCTACATACCGCCGTGGAAGGCTTGATCTCGATCTTCATCGCCGAACTTTCCGCCTCTTCCTGGGCTCTCAATGCTTGTTCGCCTTGGTCCCCTGGTGTTCAGGAGATGAGCTCAGCCTCACCGAGCCGAGCACTCTTCTCACGCAGCACGAGAAGCCTCTGCGCTGACCTCCTCCTCGACTCTCCTCCGTCATGACTAGTAGCACCACCATATGGCTCCAAGTGAGCTCACAGAACGATAAGCCAAAGGGTCATGTTCTTTACTCTTCGCCGCTTGTTTCTGCTGAGGATGGAGGGTTTCGGCCTCTTCCTCTGGGTTGACCGCGAGCCCGCTTTTCTCGTTCTAAGTCCTGTCTCGCCATACCGGGTCTCTTTGACGGTCAAGGCCGCCATAGCAAGGCGAGTTCATGGCCGGGTTCTGGCCGCCACCTTGGGCTTAGTGGTCGCCTTTGGCCTTGCCCTTCTTTGCCTTCTCCTTCTCGCACCTTGAGAGCTCTTCACGATCCCTCCAAGGATCACCGTCCTCCCGTATGCGCTTTGAGAAGCGGACATTAGCATTCAAACAACGGTGCAAGTTTAGCAACACCGGCCGGGTATAAATGATTTACCTCGTCTCGAGCGACAAGCACGCTATGCGCGACAGTGTACGCCACCTCGCGGTGACCTCGCCGTTCTTCTTCGCCGCTTTCAAAGATGGCGTCGACCCGCCTCGGGTCACCCATGCGTTGCTTGGCTTCTCCGCCTCGAAAGTATGGGATTGTTAGTTCCTCGCTCGAAGAAATAGTCTATGTAAAGGTCGTAGTCTTAAAGGTACTTACCTGCTTTCCTTAGATGTCTTCCCATCCTCTATCTTATAGAAGGATAGGGTTTTCTCCGCAGCCGATGATCCTGCTCACTGTGAAGTCTCAATGATTCCTCGCCCGTGAGCCCGAGACTCACGAGGAGGCGATCTTCCTTGTCGTACTCAACCCTCATGACATCTCCGCCGAGGCATTGGTGTTCCTTCACCGGCGCCTTCCCTTGAAGACGAAGTTTGTTGCCGCCGCCCGCTTGTCAGAGAACCACCACCCACCATGCGCCCATTGAGTCGAAAGCAGCGGTGGGCGAGGGTACGGCAAGGCCGTCGGGCGGGGGCCCGAGCTTGAGGTAGTAGCACCTGAAGGCTGAAGCGGCGAGCCGCCTCACATCGTAGTAATGGAGGAAAATTTCACCCCATGGATCGATGCCCAGATAGCCCTCGCACAGTGTGCAAAGACGGCCATCCGAGGATGGAGTTCGATTGAGGTTCGCCACCTCCAATCACCGATATTCAAGAAGGCTCGACGTAAGTCGCCTTGAGATTCCTCAACCCAATAAAGGCGAACTCGCTCGTCGACGAATCCTCCTCGAGCGGCTCCGGAGTGTCCTTCCTCCCGGCAGCCTCCACCACGGTGTCGATGTGGCCCTCCTCCTCCCAGACCATCGTCCTCCTCGTCGCTAGTGCCGTGAACTTGGCCATAGCGTTCCTGTGGTCGACGAAAGGTGGCTGGTGGTGGAGTTTGGGTGCTTGATGTCGAGCGTGGTTGGAACTAGGGCTTAGAGAGGAAAGGCGGAGAGCGTAGTGACCAGTCATGCAGCTTGGGTACTTTTATAGTCCCGCAAGTGGCTCGCGAACGGTTTTGTCACAAACGACTAGTTTTTACCGCAACGGCCGGGTAAAACGGTCGTCTGCTTTCATCAAGCAGCAATGATAGGAAGTTACCATGGAATCGCTAACGGCTAGTTTTTCCAAAGGTTCCAGACTGAAGGTTGAGTGCTCGCCGAGCGTGTTTATTCTCGTCGGGCGCAATGAGTTGCTCGGCGCTGGCGGGTTTGTTCGGTCCCGAGCACATCTTGTTCTTGCTGAACCTTAACTTGTTCTTGGCCGATCGTTACATGTCTTTGTAGCAGCAAAATTTCCTTCAGGATTTGAGTCTCAAGAGGAAGACCCCACTCTAGTGAGTCCTTCCACTTGAGTCTGGGGGGCTAGCTGTCGGGATAAAATCACGGCCCATTGCCATGGCCCACTCCCTGACAGCCCGATCAAGCGGCCTACCAGGGCCCAGCTCCCTGGAAGGTTCTATCTGGCCCATATGCACCTTGCCGAACGGCCTCCTGGCTGGCACGGTGTGTAACGGTCAAGGGATCCTGTTTGAGTCCGTCTCGAACAAGAGTTCTGCGCGACAACGTGAAGACCCGGACGTGGTTTCCCGGATTGGAGTAGAAGTCGTGATCCCCAAGACTAGGAGTATACCTTATCTACCGTAGGATGTATTTGGCATGTACTGAGTTCGTTACGATCTCGTAGTTAGCCCGGCCCGATATTCCTCGGTAGGTCGGTTTGTTCTGTACTATATAAACAGGGCCCCTACGGCGTGTAGAGGGCACGAGTTTTACACCCTTAGCCGATAGATTTTCGCATACTACTCGCCGAGACCTGCTGATCTCGCCGGGTTGCACCTGTAATTCTCTTTGATATAAAGAAAGGCTGGACGTAGGGCTATTATCTCTCCTGAGAGGCCTGAACCAGATAAAACCCCGCCTTCGCTCGCTCGTCGTTCGTGGTTGTTCGGCGTGTCTCCTATCTCACTTCTAAAGAACCTTGGTTGACTTGAGATCGATATCTCAACCGTCGACATATGCGTTCAGTAATAAATCCTTGTTTCTTTTTGTTATTTTTTATATAGTATTAGTGATAAAAACTTATAATCAATGTATCAGATTAATCTAAGAATAGATTGAACAGATTGGTCAGGCCAAGACAGTATTCAAGTCTAAATTTAGGTATAAACCGATAAACGATAATAAGATTTAAGACTAATATAGTAAAACAATACTAATCGGCAAACATCTGAGCATACAAGATCCTAAACAAGGCATACGCAAGATCGATCTAACGAGACAGTCGCATATATCAGATTCAGGAAAAAACATACAAGATACTTGATAATCGGTATTGCAAGATAAACACACATTACAGATCGATTAAATTGAGGCAGTGTAATATGCGAAAACATGTTAAAGATCGGTATATCCCAAGACAGTCTAACATGGTTTGTATACATGAGATCAACATGATGCAGCCATACATATGGGTTACAAGGAGAGAATCGATTATCCCATCAAGATAGCTCTACCTGCTAGTTGAAGCCTTTCGACGAGGTCGATCGGATTCGAGAAAGTGTTCTGGTGTATTGAGTATTGATTTCTTTCTATCGAGACCTAAGGCCCTATTTATAGTGTTACAAAGTCGATACCGATATTTAATTTAATTTATATCACGACGCTTTTGATCCAAAACAGATTCTTCCAAATCTTTTATGATCAGATCTTTAATATGTCTTTCTCTTTGCCGATGAAGCCTATTCCCGATCTGGCCCAATAATTCCAACATATTCGGCTTCCTTCGAATATCCGATTTTCTGCCAAATTTGGGTGTCAACATATGCCCCTAAGTTTGGCAATGGGCATTCTCATTAGCCGAACTTTCAACCTAAAATCGGATTTTCCATATTGGAACATTTCACAATTTTGTCCTTGTAATTCTTCGCTTTCAGCCCATTCCGAGAACACGGTCACCTAGCAAACAACGCTGGTCAGAATCAAGAACGCCAAAAAGCGCCAGAAAACCCTAATTTTACCATGCCTATAAATAGACACCCATTCGCCGCCACTTTCACGCCTCCTACTACAAGACGCTCTCGAGATCGGCATTCTCGTGAGCCCTCAGAATCAACAGACAACCAACCCCTCCAACTTTCAATCGACATCATGTCTCAGGTACTGATTCCATACTCAAACTCCGAAGCTTTGTATTCTTTGGGGCCAGTAGGAGACCAAGATCCGTCGGATTTCATATTCCATTCCGTAGCTGCATTCTTATTTGCCGATAAGCTTAGTGTCATCAGCTTGAAATCGCATTTAGGTCTTGGCCTAGTCCGATCAAGGGATATAAGGACTGGCTAATTCGGGTCTACAATCGTAAACAAAAGCAATGGGACAAATTAGGAATTACCAGCTATCCTTCTCCTTATCTCCACCACCTTCGGATGAACCCTTTATGGCAAAGATCACTATTTTTGGTGCGACATGCCAATGCGCTCTCTTCCCGACCGGACCTATTAGCCCTACACTCTTAGATGTAGCGATGCTAACCGGTCTAAATCCCGATGGTGAAATGCTATCGGCTTTCGATCTGACTACCACATTGAAGTTGGTCCCGGAGAAGAATTTTGGATGGCAGCGTTACATCAGCACCCACCAGCAGACGGGCGACGTGGAAGATGAAGAGCACATCGCTTTCCTGAATATGTGGCTTGATCGGTTTTTCTTCTGCGGACAATCCCTCGGTCCCAGCAATGTTTATCAAGGGGTAGCCGAAGCGCTTGCCACAGGTCACAAATTAGCAATCGGTAAATTCCTGCTGGGAGCCACCTATCGTATGATGAATGAGATCAGGGAAGGCCTGTGTTCAAAGAAAGCTGACTATTCAGTTGGAAACTTAAGCGGGCCCTTTCTGGTTTATCGGAATGTTCCTAAAGCTCCAGATATACAACTCCTTAGGAGAACTGGATTTCAGCCTAGAATTTCCGAATGAAAAAGATTCCGATAGCAATGATCGCCCCTGTAGATCATACGGCGAGATGATATCGTAAACCGCAATGTAAAAACGCTTAAACGAATATGACTTCTCCCATTCCATGGTCGCTTACACCATGTCTCAATCAATTATGGCGCAGAGCTTCAACCTGCATGGATCTCGACAGATACCCAAGACTTTCATTTTTCCGACACAACACTTTAGAGGGTGAAGCCTTATCGGCTTTTAAGAAATTCATTTCTCCAAGCATCTTCTTCGCTATCTTGAGCACGAGAACCCATATCAGGAAGCCCTCCTACGAATTCTATCACCCGGCTGTGGTTGCTCGGCAATTTAATCTCGGGCAGGAAATTCCCGATCTCTTTATATATCGCCAACTGAACGCCAGAGAAGATTTGAACTCTCAATCGGCTTACGGTATTTTGTCTGCCGCCCATTTGGATTTCGAAATGCCATCAGAGTTCATTATGTGGTCCAACACTTCATCAGCGTTCGATAACTGGTGGGAAACTATCGCCAAAAATATTTATGCCACCAAAGGCGGGGCTGCAACCTTAATCGAACGAATCACTGGCCAGAAAGAAACTTGCAGACCTAACTGGCCAAAGATCGCTGGCATGGCAGAAGCTTCTTCGGAATCGGAAACAAGCAGCTCAAACAATAACGATTCCGATGACTCTGATGAAGATAAGGAAGAAAATTCTTCAGAATCGGGGCCTTCTTCATCAGACTCAGACGATGAAAGAACAAACTCGTAAACATACATCGCCTTCTAGCAAATGAGGTTACTAACGTGTGTTTGCCAACTTACATTGTCCTTTACCGACATCGACCTCTTGTTTATTTCCTTCCAGAGCGGTGACAAGCGGCCCCAAGGCCAAACCTCATTGGAGAAGTGGTCGGCCGCCTACATTCCACAAATAAGTCTCAGATCGCTACCAGAGCTCCTCTCAGCCGAAGAAAAGAGGTATAATCGACGTTCATATAAAATTCTGAATTATCCGATTGCTCACTGACCTTCTCTTAACAGGGAAACCCACAGGCGAACCTGGCCTGAGGAAGAAAGTATCCGTCAAAAGGCCAAAATCTCAAAAGGTGCGTACACCCGATACCACTGAATCGGTATGTGACACAGTAAGCACTTGATCCCTTTTCAAATCCACACCAATTCCTACCAGCTTTTATCTTATCGGTATTTTCTTTCAGGACACATCGCCCATCCCAAAGAAGGATGATACACCTGCTCCTCCACCAGCTTCTCAGACACCTCCGGCCTTCAACCCGCAAAACGTAATCGGATTTCCTTTTCTTTCATTTACGCAATTTTCAAAAACCCGATCTCTTGTAACTTTAAATATTTTTGTCCAGTACATGTTTCAACCTCGCAGCCCAGTCCGGGTAACAGTGGTGTCCATGCAGGTCATCACCTACGACGGCAAGAAAGACGATGAGCTCAACTTCAATTCGGCCCAAGATGGATTGGCTCGACGAGGAGCTTGATTTCTATTCGCCGATTCGACCTTCGCCGCCTCTAATCGCCATCATCGATTCACCGCCTCAACCGTCCAAAGAATCGGCTTTCCGCACACTCGCTAAACTCAAGCAAATGTGGGAACCGTGAGCAATGAATCGCTTTCCGCCAATCCTCTTGCCATCCGGAAATAGCCGATTCCGCCAAGGAGGTTCTCCCAGAGCAAGTGTGCTGCCATCAAAAAACGCTATCTCTTTCAGCCAAAGTCCGATTTGACGCGGGCGCCGATCGGCTCCATCGCCGAAGCCCTCAAGGATGTCAAGTCAACTCAAAGGGCCGATCCAGACGCCAAATCACGTAACGACAAGCCCTCCAACTGAAACAAGAGGCCGACCCAAAAGATCGCCACCTCCAAGGCAATTTCAAGGGTTAAGTCCTTGAACTAGAACCTGCAGAAGCGAAGAAAGTCAAGCGTACCGCCGCAGATTTTGAGGAGACCAAATCATGCCAAGGAGCAAGACGTCAGAGTAAAAGCTTATGGCTTAGCGATATTGGAGGCGAAAAAGAAAATACCGATCATCCTCGATCACCAAGAGGATACCAATACTATCAATCGGATCCGGACACAATCACCAGCAAGGCTACCGCCGCCATCCATGAATTCTCATGAGTAATTGGCCTCATGAGCCAAATTTCAAAAATTTATGATGTGTGAATCGGTATTGTACCGATTTTAGAACAATGCTCTATCCCGCCCCTCGAGGCGAAAACGACCAAGGCCTTTGTGCCTTTGTAATAACTATTTTCTTTACATAATCGCTTTTATTTCATCAACTTCTTATCCTCTAAGCGATTCTTTAGAATCGGCTTTTACTCAACAGCAACGTGTTGAGTAAAATTGTATCACGAATCAAATTCCAGACTATAGGCGATTCACACCGAATCGGCTTTTTGAATTGAGTAAAATTATACCGCCAAGTCGCCAAAGTATGAAACGGTTTTCCTTGATCTATAGGCGATTCACAGAATCGGCTTTTAACAAATCTCAGCTCAAGCTCCAACCCAAACGCTAGGATAATATTTTTTCAGATACTTAGCGTTAATTGCTTTACCGAAAACTTCTCCGTCGATTGTCTCAAGGATATATGTATTTCCAGGAATAATCCGATTGATTCTAAACGGTCCCTCCCAATTTGGCGACCATTTGCCATATTTAGGATCTCTAGAACCAATCGGTAAAAACGTTTTCCATACAAGTTCTCCCACTTCGAAAGCTTTCGGTACAACCTTCTTGTTATAATGTCGAGCTACCCTTTGTTTGTCACGCTCGATATGCTCCAAAGCTTTTAATCTAATTGCCACCATATCATCCAGCTTATCCTCCATCAAATTTTTATAATCATCGGCTTTTATATTATTTTGTTCCTGTACTCTCGTAGATCCGATGATCGCTTCGACTGGTAAAACAGCTTCCTGACCATAAACTAGCTCAAACGGTGATACTTTTGTAGCTCCATGCTTAGCAATCCGATATGCCCATAGCGCATCCGCCAAAGTATTATGCCAACCCCGCGGCCTTTCATCGATTTTTCGCTTGATCAGCTTTATGGCACTTTTGTTTGAAGATTCCGCCTGGCCGTTGGCTTGAGCATAATATGGTGATGAGTTGATTGTCGAATCCCTGCACTTCGAAAGCATAATCTTGAAATGCCTCTCGACATAAATACCGATCCTTGATCCGTAGTGATCGCCCCGAGGAATCCCAAATCGTAAATTATATGCTCTTTAACAAAGTCAATCCTTCAAGAGCGCCACTTTCTTCAATGGTACAACTTCAACCCACTTAGTGAAATAATCCGCTATACCAAAATATACCGATGCCCCTTGGACGAGGAAGGAAATATTTCCCCGATCATATCAATTCCCCATCCTCTAAAAGGCCACGGCTTCACGATCGGATGTAAGATAGACGCTGGTGCATGCTGAATATTTCCGAACTTCTGACAATCTTTGCAACCCTTGTAATATTTAAAACAGTCTTCCACCATAGTTGGCCAGAAATATCCGACACGCTTCAACATCCATCTCATCTTATAAGCTGATTGATGCGTTCCGCACAAACCTTCATGAATTTCGCCGATTGCAACTTTAGCATCCTCCTCATTCAGGCATTTGAGTAACATCCCATCGAAGCTCCGATAGTATAACTTGTCGCCAATCAGAACATACCTTTGAGCTCGCCTTTTTAATTTCCTATCGGTTTTTCCTCGAGGATCCTTGAGATAACCGATAATTTCCGCCTGCCATCCAACTGGAACAAGACTTGCAATCGGAACAAGCTCCAACTCCATGATCGGCAATCTATACCCTGATGCTTCCTGCGCTAAATCATTGGCCTCACAATTGCGTCTCTAACATGATGAATTGCATATATGCTAAAGTACTTAGCCAAATCAAGCTCTTCCAAATATTCTCAAGATATTCACTATGACAATCGATTTACCGATCATCCGAAAACCACTAACTGTGAATCTCCAAATACCTACAATGATAGCACCAAATTTTGATTAACCACTCCAATCCTCAGATCAAAGCTTCGTATTCCACTTGATTGTTAGTCAATCCATAATCTACAGTAACGCTGAATCGGTAAGGGACACCACCAGGAGAAACAATAAAAATACCGATTCCACATCCCTTCTCACAAACCGATCCATCGAAGAACATTACCCAAGGCAAAAGAATCGATAAATTAATGTCTTGATGGTGCGTAATGAAATCGGCCAATACCTGCCCCTTGACAGCCTTTGGAGATTCGTAAGTTAGATCAAACTCGATGAGAGTGTATGCCCACTTGCCGATTCGCCCTTTGATAATTGGAGCATTAAGCATGTACTTAACCACATCGGTCTGACAAACAACTTTACATTCGGCACCCAACAGATAATGCCTCAATTTGGTGCAAGCAAAGTATAAGCAAAGGCAATTTTTTCCATCACCGTATCGGGTTTCGTGATCCAAGCACTTCGCTCAAGTAAAAGATTGCGCGCTCTTTTCCATCTACTTCCTGGACCAACACTGCCCCTAGTGTTTTTTCCGATATCGATAAATAAAGCTTAAACGGTAAACCATCTTTCGGAGCTACCAGAACAGGCGGGTTCGTTAAGTACTCTTTGATGTCATCAAATGCTTTCTGCTGTTCCGATCCCCAAATAAACTTATCGGAATTCTTCAGCTTAAGCAATGGCAAAAACGGGATGATTCTTTCAGATAAATTTGAAATAAACCTTCTCAAGTAATTGATTTTTGTCGGTATAATAAATACCGGGGTATGAAGAGTCCGAATGAAGGCAAGGCGAGGGCCCCACACGCCGCGGGCGACAGTGCCCCAATAGGCTGGCGAGCCCCTGCCGGGCGAAGGCCCCACACGCCAAAGGGCGACTGTGCCCCAGCCATGGGCGAGCCCCTGCGCTGCATGAGGGCCCCAGACATCGCGGGCGATCAGTTCAGCGGTGGGCGAGCCCCTGCTGCGCCAGGCGAGGGCCCCACACGCCAAAGGGCGACCAGCCCCAGCTGCAGGGCGAGCCCCTCAAAGCGCCGGGCGAGGGCCCCACACGCCAGCGGGCGACAGTGCCCTGGCTGCAGGTGCGAGCCCCTCAAGCGCCACGCGAGGCCACACACGCCAGCGGGCGACCAGCCCCAAGCAGGTGGGCGAGCCCCCAAGCGAGCTGGAGGTCCCTCATCGTCAGTGGGGCTCAAGCAGCAGAAGCGCCCCAAGGGAGTCTTCTGGCAAAGGCTCCTCCGCAGCCAAGGATGTGACAGTATTCAATGCGACATTACGCGGATAGACAGATGAAGAGATGATTACCGCCACAAGGACCTTTATGCTCGCTGTCGGTATCGTGGCACGCCGGAATTGACCGGCAGAGAGAGAGTTGGCCATCATCGGGCCGGCGCCTCACAAGCGCAAGCCGGGCCCACCCGCCCTATCACCGGTGGTTCACACGGGTCGAGGCCACTTGGCGGCATCGCTGGGCGCCGCCAGCAGAAGACGCTGCTCTCTCCCGTCAAGGCCCTCGTGGTCTTATCGTGTACCGAGAGTACTGCATCGCTTACCCGCTTCTGCTCTTCCGCCAGCCGAGGCTTGTATAAAGGGGCGGAGAGAGAAGGGAGAGGGGTTCAAACATTCTCAGAATCACATTCCACACAACCACAACAAGAAAAGAGCTAAGGCTCTCAGAGTAGGGTCAAGCACCATGCGAGGGGTCCGAACTGGGTAAACTCGCGAAGTCGCATTTCCGTGTTCGACGCCAAATCGAACCGAGCTCGAGCCGATCGGCTAGCAGTGATAGAAAATCGATAGGTGTGATCCGCAGTGGTTGAGCGGAGAACACGCCGCTCGTGGCGCGCTGTAGGGGGCGCTAGCATCGCTCACGCCTTCGACATCTTTTTCAGACGGAATGGCGGATCGCCAGTCCGCGATGGAGAAGGAAGCAATGCCAGAGCTGCTGGCCATGGGCGCGGGTCCATGGCGATGGCGGTAGATCACTGGCGGCAATTTTCCGCTTAGGGTCGGTGTTCGGCGCGGAGGAGGGCTGCCCTGGCTTTAGGCGGGCGCCGTGGAGGAGTGCTCTCAAAGACAGAATCTCTATACGCCAGGTTCGCTGACAACCCACGGCTCGGTGACTCGACTTCTGGGCGCTGCCGTGGTGGCCAGCTCAAGACTTCACATGCCGGCGCCACCAAGGCGGTGGTGCAAGCCGCGGAGGCGCAGAACCGGAGTTTCCGCCTCGCTTCTTTTTTTTAGTTTCCCACGCCTCTCGCAGACTCCTAGCGGAGGGAGCGGGCCAGATTTACGAGCCGCAACTCCACGGGTTCGCCGGCAGCGACAGTAAGGGCGGATCTCCGGCCCCATTTCTGAGGACCGCCATCTACGACGCGAGAAGACTCGCGCGACAAGCTCCGGGCCGACAAAGATTTATCGAGAGCGTGATCGCTATTGTCGCTGCTCGGGGCCAAGAGGAGGACTCCTGGAACCGCCTCCCGGAGAAGGCGGCGCTGGCCGCGCCGTCTTCGAACGGCGGGCGCAATGAACAAAGGACGATTCAGTGGGGATGATGGGCCCCTGTATCCTCTGAAGGCCCATAAGGGAGCAGAAGGGCGCACCCTGTGTCGGCTGGTCAAGATAGAAACCGCCGGATCGGGCGAGACTTAAGCCGCAAGAAAGGGTCCGAAGTTTATGGGATATCCCCATGTAATTAGCAGATCAATGCATGCATTCCATGTAACATCATAACGGAAATAGTTGCCATATACTCGCGATTTCATCAGAACTCTATCCTCGCACTATATAAAGGAGGGATGACGCCATCGCACGGGTTATCGAATCATCATTAGGGAGCATCATCTTGCATCCCGATCCACTATATAATTCTGTGAAAGCATGAAGTAGGGTATTACCTCCGCTGAGGGCCTGAACTCAGATAACCCTCGGTCTCCGTGCTAGCTATCTCGACCTAGTTCTTGATAAACGCCCTCGTGACAAATTCATTGCCGCGGTGACTTCAGCTTAGTCACCGTCGGCAGCTATGGCGCTGCAGGGCAGCACAAGATCGCTTTCTTAGATCGATAGCTTCTTCGAGATCGCCAGACGCCGACATGAGGCCGTGAGAGTCCTTCGCTTCGCACTCGACTTCAAGGTCGACGCAGATCGGCAATCTTCGCCTCTCTTGGAGATCGCTCAACCGTAAGGTACACGCAATCAATGGGACCCATTGCCCTTGGCTTGGAGAATTTCGATGTGCTTTCTTCAGAAGATTCGTTTACACTTCACTTCGCCCCCTCCGACGAAAAGCTTAAGAAGAGCCCGATGAGATCGCC